>JAHTLZ010003518.1:12089227-12108629 GCA_023846285.1 Phrynocephalus versicolor
ATCTATCTATCTATCTATCTATCTATCTATCTATCTATCTATCTATCTATCTATCTATCTATCTATCTATCTCCTCCTGATATAATACATTAAAAATCTAGATCCAGTGATAACTCCTATTGATAGGGTTGAGATGAAGGTCAGGTTAAATAAACAATAGAGGTAGAGAAGGTCAAGTTAAATAAACAATTGATAAGGAAAAATAAATATTATTGTTCCAATGAGATAAGCTCTGTTACAGCTGGTATGAGAGCTGCACCTGACCTGCCAGCAAAGTAGGTGAAAGGTTGAGTCATTCTGGGTGACACGAGGAGGAACCAAGGTGACTCTTAGCTGTAAGACATTTTAACTGGTTCTTGTGATTAAGGGGCATGGTTTCATAAAACTATTTAAGATGCTGGTGAAGACATTGGGAGCTGTCCAGGACAGCAGGGTTGGTTAATCAACTGATGCAGCTGTGCTGTTTTAGATCTCTGGGCAGTTAGGATGCTTAACTTCTTTACTAATTTACCGTGCTCTTTCTGTACTGCTGAGCATGGCATTTGCACCAAGAGCAAGATTATGATGCAGAGTCATTTTAAAACATTTCAACTTATCACTTTCATCTTCACACACGTGTGTCTCAAGTCAACAGAATGTAACATTCAGACAGACTTGGGAAATACAGTACACTGAAACCTCAACCTAAGGATTTTATGATAATTAAATGGTTTTTGCCACTCCAAGGAACCTGCTTCAGGAACTTACACCAGTAAGACAAGTCATTTTGGCAGGTCTCGGGATACTAGTAAAAGTCTCGGGGGATTGCTGTGCTTCTTCAGATCTCCAAGACAAATGGAACAGAAGGCAGGCAAAAACTAAGTCTGCTTTGGAAAGTGGCTTTAATTTCTGGGAGCCCATCTGCAATCATTCTTAGCTGGCCCGAGGACTCACTGTTACAGTATGAAAATGTGTCTGTTTTTTCCTGGCCACCAGAATCTAAATCTGGAAAGTCTCCCATGAACTGTTAGGTGTCAAATTTTATCTCTTTCCAGCACCTCAAGACTACTGATAAAAATAAATTAAACATACTGTTCATGTTAATAACATATATTGATGCAATAGGCATCAGGGAAATAAGTTTATCAGTGAAGATAATTGGAACAATGTTTTTCTAGTATATTTTGTAGTGTGAACAGAGAATAGAATGCTCAGTCAACCAAACAATATCTTCATTACACTGCAATTATATCTCCAATTGTTTGCTGTTTCCAAATGCATTTAAATGAGCAACTTACGACAGTCATAAATTCTTGAGGGTTTAAATGTCTTCTGGTTACGAATTCTTCTGAACCCATAGCCTGTTGTATTAAATTTGTCATTGCCAAAACCAGCCATATGTGGGATCTATGTTGGAAAATGTAAAGCAATAATATAGTTGCATATGAAATGTACTATCCCATCCAAAAATATGAATTTTCAAGAGACAATGTTTGAGTAAAACACTGAAAACATGCAGAAAGATTTTAAAGTGATAGTTGTAAAAATGTGTAAACCAGTTGTCTAAGGGCCTGTTCGCACAGCAAAACAAAAACAAAAAACCTGGAATTTAACCTGTCTCAACAACTGTGTTGAGTTTCATTTTCGCACAAAGAATCAACTAGCTTATGAAGCCAGTTGATTCAAAAAATTATCTAGAAATTCCTTGCAACCCGAAGAATCCTTTGAAAGCTTCTTTAGAAAATATCCCTTCTCTTGAACCAATCCAGACTTAATCTGCTTCATTTCTTTCCTAAATCCAAGCTGAGAGGTTCATGTCCCCTATTAATCTTCTGTAGCAATTCAAAGTAGAAAATAGCTATGAACATCTTTGTTCTAGATGGCTTACAAGTTACAACACATTGGTTGAAATCATGTTGCATAAATTTGCACTACACAAACCAGATGTCATCATTGTCTGGTGATTGAAATCTTTAGCTTTACTAAATTAAAAATGCTTTCCACACCCCCTTCAGGTTCTGATGTCCCTTAGGGATCCATTTTGTCTTTAACAATCCTTTGGGACCCTCTGGATTATATGTGTGTGTGGGGGGGGTCTTTCATACAGGAAGATCAATATTGGTGATTCAAGCAAATTCTAGACCATCATGTTTGATACACGGTCCGGTGCATGAATTTATTGGCTCAGTTAAAGTTGTTCTACAACAGAGAAAGCAAAACATAGAAGGAAGCAGACTGCAATCTTGGTAGTGTCAGACAAGACACAGCATGAAGTTTGTTTAAAATTCATTAACACTGAATTATGAATGAAAGAACTGCAGAGTAAATGCAAGGAACCGCTTATGTTGCTACCAAATAAGTTACACAAATGTGTAATACTGATGACCAAAAGCTGAGTCAAAGAAACTCAATCATAATGGATTGGATATCTAGGATTTAAAAATGGAGCTGTCTTTCAGCGGCACAGCCTTGCTCCTGCCCTTTCATCCCCTGAAGATCTTCTCAAAAATCCAAAAAGACACTAGGAATATATTTTTTCTCCAGTTTTTCCAGAAGCTGAAGCCCACATAAGGGTTCAGATAGGGGCCACCTTCAGCTGGGATTGCTATAGAGAGTACAACATTTATTGAAGATAACGGAGTCAGTCTGAAGGGACCTGATCCTTATCGTCCTTGCACTTAATCTAAATCTAGAGCATGTCCTTATTCTTTTCAAGGTAATTACAGTATTTTTCCATGTGTAAGACTATTTTTTTCTAAAATTGACTAAAATATGAGAGTCATCTTATACACAGAAGTAAAATGAGGAGAGAATGGCATGGTTGCAAAACTGTAATTCTGGGTTGGAAAAATGAGGGTCGTCTTATACATGGGGGCATCTTATAGACAGGAAAACTACGGTAGTTCTGCATGAGTTCCATGGACTCACTTTTGTAACCGATTAGGCCCTCTGACTTAAAATTAAAGTACAGGAGGAGGTTTCCTGCTAGTCATCTACCCTTCTCATTTATCCAGCCACACCTGCCAACCAACCCCACAATACATATTGGGAAGAAGGGAATTGGTCTCACAGCACTGGCTAGGCTCTCAGAGATCAGCTAAGCTCCCAAAGGCCTACAGATAAGGGGACAAATCTCAAAGTGCCCAGCACTGGAGGAGAAAAGTCTTTAAAACCTACACACTCATTTTCTACTTTCCCAGCACTAGCTCAGTGTGAAGATGTTTTCATATGTCCATGAGAAAACTTGGGTGTATCCTTTAAGCATTGTTGTCTTATCCACAGATATAATTTAAAAGCAGTAAAGATGCATTTTACTCTCTTGCTGTAGTAAATGCATGGGCTCTATCAGGTACAATGGGATCAAACTATGCCTCACTTTTACTGATTATACTTGATTACATTAATACTAGATAATATTAATAAATAAAGTTTTTTATTAATAAAGACCAAACTATATTGCCATGTTCAAATTAAAAATAAATTTCCTTACCTGCCTCCGTTCATCAGTGCTGATTAGGTTCCAACTTCCAAATAATGCTACCAACTAGTAGACTGAAGCAAAAGGCACTAGTTTCACCGTGCTGTGTGATACTGTATATATCACAGCATATAACTTGCTGACAATGTGAGACAATGTAAGTAAAGGGTGAACCAGAGTTTGGGATTAGGAAATAACTGAATTGAATTATCATCAGACAGCCAAGGCCATCAGCATGCCTATGCATGCTTTTAATAAGTTTGGTTGTCATACATATTTATCTGTCTTGTCCAATCTCAAGGAAAGGTAGAAGTAACTGACAGCAAGGTTTTTTTCTGAGATGCCCACATCATAATGTCTAGATGACACAAACCTCTCATTAGAAGGTGAATCCATAACTATACCAGGGAGTCTACTGACTGCAGTCTATGTGGGGATTCCCTTGAAGCTAGTATGAAAGCTTCAGGAAGTTCAGGAGGCAGCAGACAGATTATTTTCAGGATGTTCAACCGTATCACCCCAACTTTGGTCCACCTGCACTGGTTACTGGTTCACCTCCATGATAGGCTTAAGGTGTGCCTGAAGAAATTGATTTCTGTTAGTCTCAAAGGTGTCACAGTGCTTTTGTTTTGTGTTTGTTTTTCTGTAATTTCCTGAATTAAATTATGTTCAAATCTTAGCCAATTGCTTGTAGTGTAGTGCCCAACTTGCAACCAAATTGTAGTGACCCAAACAGGGTGTTCACAATATATGAGTTACTGACATGGTGATTTTACCACTGCTATCTTCTAGTGATTTTCCAAGGCTGAACCAATTGGAACCTAGGACTCTTGAGTCCTAGTCCATTAGTGCATCAACTAAACCACATGGGCTTCATACTGACATTTAGTATTTTATCAGACATGTTCAGTAAAATGGCATGAAAATAATGGAATTTGGAATTCTTCATAACTATTCATTAAATGGCCATACATTAACCCCAACAAATTGAAAGGAAAGTTGGAATTCAAACCCCTTCACTTAAGATATTTATCAATAGCTCTTTTCTTTATCAAACTGCCTTGTGATAATATTCCTTTACAAATAAAATTTTCAGGCTTTTAAACCTTTATCAGACTTTACTATTTAATTGTACAGCCCAATGGAAGTAGCCCATTGTAAAGAGGAATAAAAAGCCAAACCATAAAGAGATTGGAGTATTTTCTGCTACCAATGACTCACACTGGTAGTTTTGCTTTCTCCCCACTCTGTCTGAAATTCCAGTCAGTACCACTGAAGGGCCTTGCTAGAAAGAGTGGTCATTGGCAAATGTAAACCATCTAGTGGCTACTGAAGTTCTCATTGAAGCTGGTCACAGGGAGTTGCCTGAGATACACTCCATTAGAGATGGGCACGACTCAGCGAAATTTTCGTTTTAGTTTTCGTTTTTCGTTTTCGTTACAGAACGAAACGAAAAACAAAAATCGGTTCACAAATAGAACGAAAACGGAAACGAAACGACTAATTTCGAGCCAATTTTCGTTTTTCGTTACGAGAAAAGCATCTAATAGCACTAAATGGGGAGAAACGGAAAATTTTTCGTTTTCATTTTCGTTTTTCGTTTTCGTTACGTAATGAAACGAAAACGAAAAATTTTGAAAATTAGCTCACGAAAACGGAAATGAGCCAAAAAGGACCCCTAAACAAAAAACAAAAAAACAAAAAACCATTTTTCCTGAGTCGTGCCCATCTCTACACTCCATGTGGAAACAATGTTCATCTGCTCTTCTCTCTCTCTTCTGAAAGAGACTGGTACACAGCCTCTGTTACAGCTAAACTGATAGCACCAGAAGAAAACATGCAAGCTAAATAGCCTAAGAACAGCTGGACCTTCCTTCCCCTCCCCCACATGACCAGCTGTTTCTTTGTTGGGTCCTTGTCAATTAGTGTTTGATTCTGATTTTGCATTAAAAATATGATGCAATGGCCGATGTGCCTATATTCAAACTTGGATTTGTTTTCTAATATTAACTAATATCCAATATGTTTTTCTCACAATACCAGTGTGTGTGTGTTGTTTCGTTACAGTCGTGACCGACTCTTCGTGACTTCATGTTTGCTTGCTTGTCAAATAATTTTTGGAAAACAAAAGAATATTTAATCTCTTATAATAAGATGTCAGTAAGATTTGCAGAGGACTTTGATTAGCATTAAAAGGTATAGAATCTTTTAGGATCACACTGTAAAACCCTTTTGTAAAGATAATGCCATCTTCCAGGATTGCACAAGAAAAACTTCATCCATAAGGTTGGAAACTGTCCAGCTGCTTAGACAGCGGACTTTTGTAGGAGCAAAAGGAACAGGATTTTTCCACTGAGAAGAATTCAAGAATAAACAAAGATCCACTTTCCCACTCTCTGATTCAACAAACATAATTCCACAGGCTGACCTTTCCAAAATCAGACATGAAGCTTGACTGAAGTGGATCTAGAAAGTCTATTTCATCCAAGATTGACTGGAACGCAGCAAGTACATTGCCCCAAAAGAGGATACCGTATTAGTGATTAATCCATATTAATTCACTTACTCAAATGCCAGGTTCCATTTGCTAAGTACTAATTTTTATTGCTGCTTCTTCTAAAAAGCTGGCACCACCTCTTGTAGCAAGGACCAATTTGACGCTTCCTGGACAAAGCTGGAGCCTCCTTGGTCCCACTGGATATATTGCTATGTGAAGGGTAAGGGCTAAGTATGCAGATGGTTGACCAATTTTGGTTAGGTGCCTTGTCCTCCAGCCTTACGAACAGCATGGAGCAGTGCTCAAGAAACTCACCGTAATGGAATGCCAGTGTGTACCCCACTATAGCCCCATATCTGGGAATAATTCCATGAGCACCAGGATAAAACTAGCAAATTTTAATTTCATGGGTGGGCACTCAGGAACAGAATGAGTAGCTTTTAACTCCATTGGGGAGCTTCAGGGTGGGGTTGAGTTTGTTTGTTTGGTAAATGTAAATACTGCCCTATTAGTTCAATGTATCTGGGTACTTTGGAAGAATAAAAATGTAGATATAAGTAGAATTACAATAAAACCACACAGAAAATAGCAACAACAACAATAACAATAACAGTGATGACAACAATGATGATGATGACAACGACAATGATGACAACAACAACTCAAAGAGGCATAATCTGCAGTTTAAAGGCCGAGTGTGAGGCATATTGAAAAAACAGGCAGGGTTACAATGAAAGGCCTCTCTGAAAAGCAGTGTTTTTGGGCACCTGTTAAACACTGGGAGAGAGAGGCCAGGAGTTGGTTCCAGACTGTTGGTGCCACAACAAAAAGGCTCTACTTTTGGTAGATGTTTTCCATTTCCTTTGGGGGAGCATTGCCTGGGAGGATCAAGTGGGGCAGATAGATGACAGGGACTGTTTCAGGGATGGTCCTTGAGAAGAACTCTTGTTAGCATCACAGGGGAGCTCTGAGTGTCTCAGCCTCATATAGTATAACATGAGGGGAGGATAAGTCTGCTCTTTGTCTGAATCCCTTTAATAATGGACAGTAGAGGTGAGAGGCTTGTACTGGGCCCCACTCCTTGTTCCTCTTGGATCCTCCTTCATCTCTTATGCTGACACTTTAATTGCCAATGCTGCAGCTGGGTTGGAGCAGGCAGCACTGCTTCTGTTGGGCAGCATGGGTGCCAAGGTCTTGGAGGTGGTAATGCTGACTCTGGAATATCTGTCCCTCATCCATGACCCCTTCCTTTGCCCACCTGGTGGGGTAAATGATCTGCTGCTCAAGGCTGCCCCTTTCACACCATCTTTCCCCCTAAACCAGAAAGCAGAACTAGGACCCATCAGGTTTGAGGGCCTCCTCCCCAGGTCTCTTCCTCTACTTGTCTCCACATTGAACTTCCATACTCTCAATTGAGTCTCTCTCCCCCAAGTCCTCCTCTTTCTCATCCTTTATTCTGGCTACCTCTTCTTTCTCCTCCAGCAGGTGACCCTCATCAGGTGGCTCCTTCGTGGTCAGCTTTGGCCCTTTCCAATGCCTCCGGGGCACTGAGAGCCAAGGCCTCTCCCAGGATGTCCCAGGGTTTTAGTAGAAAAAAGATTTAGGTGACCACACATTAGATGGCTCTGAAAATGGCTGTAAAGTCAGCAGCTCAGCGGTTCGAATCCCATGTGCCACTCAGCGGAGGGAGCTCCCGCTGATAATCCCAACTCCTGCCAACCTAGTGGTTTGAAAGCATGTAAATGCAAGTAGATAAATAGGTAACACCATAAAAAGCAGGAAGGTAAAACAGTGTTCCCTTGCAGCCATGCCAGCCATGTGGCCATGGACTTGCACAACACTGGCTCTTTGGCTTGAATACAGAGATGCCTAGAGTCGGACATGACTAGCACACATGTGCAGGGGAAACCTTTACCTTTACCTTTTTTTCAATTGCATGGCTAGTCATTTAGCTAAGCCACGTAGTGAAGAGAAAGGCTTGCATCACTTTTTAGATAGTACTGGAATATATTCTAGAACATTCTTATTTTCTTTGTTCCCTCACTCAGCTTATTTAGTAAACACTATTGAAATATTAGGCAAAATACATGTGTCCCAGAAAAAGTGATGGAAACCATCCTAAAATATAAAATTAATAGGCACATAGAAGAGAAGGTGCTGCTGAAGGAGAGCCAACATGGCTTCTGCAAGGGCAAATCATGCCTCAGTAATCTGTTTAAATTCTTTGAGAGTGTCAACAAACATGTGGATAAAGGAGATCCAGTTGACATTGTTTATCTGGACTTTCAGAAGGCTTTTTACAAGGTCACACACCAAAGGCTCTTGAATAAATTTTCCAGTCATGGTCCCCCAAGGTTTAGTACTGGCACCCCTCTTCATAAATGATCCAGAAGTAAATAGCAAGGAAGCCAAATTTGCCAATGACACTAAATTACAGATGGCAGTAAAAACTGAGAGAGATTGTGGAGAGCTCCAGAGGTATCTCTTAACACAGGTGGCGTGGGTAAACCAGTGACAAATGAGCTTCAATATTAGTAAGTGCAGAGTGATACACATTGGGGCAAAAAAGCCCAGTTACATTTATAAACTGATGGGGATTGACCTCTCTGCAACAAACCAGGAAAAGGACCTTGGTGTCCTGGTGGAGAGCTCAATGAAGGTGTCAACCCAGTGTGCCGCAGCAGTGAAAAAGGCAAGCTCAATGCTAGGGATCTTTAGGAAGGGTATAGAAAATAAGTCAGCAAGTGTCATTTTGCCTCTTTATAATTCTATGGTGAGGCTCCATCTGGAGTCCTGTGTACAGTTCTGGTCACCATACCTCCAGAAGGATATTATGGATAGAAAAAGTACAGAGGAAGGCAACCAGAATGATTAGGGGACTAGAACACCTTCGTTACCATCTGAGGCTGCAACGGCTGGGCCTCTTCACTCTTAAACAATGGTACCTAAGAGGTGACCTGATTGAAGTTTATAAAACCATACACAGTGTGGACAAAGTAAATAAGGAAAAACTGTTTTCCCTATTGCACAACACTAGAACTGGGGGGGGGGCACTCCATGCAACTTTTGGGTGCTAGATCTCAAACAGATAAGAGAAAGTACTTTTTCACCCAGAGGATCACTGATCTGTGGAACTCCCTGCCAGAAGAAGTGGTGACAGCTGACAGCCTTGACAGCTTTAAGAAAGGATTAGACAAGTTCATGGAGAAAAGGGGTGTCAATGGCTATCATTATAGATGCCTAAGGACAACCTCTGGGTTGGAAAGATAGGCAGGATATCTCTCAATGCCATTTGCATGGAATCCTAAGCAGGTGAAGACATCTACTTGGGAATAACCTGAGGCAAATAGTGAATCACTGTGTGAGACAGAATGCTGGACTGGATGGTCTGTTCCAGCAAGGCTGTTCTTATGTTATGTTCTGATGAAATTCTATTGCAGTTCAAGCCAACAAGAATCAAACCCCAGATTTTTGTCCAACGTACTTTCAGGAACAAAAATGTCTGAGAGAAAAATCACAAATCAGCAAAAAAACCCACATCAGTCTTGTCAAAGCCAGTTGTTAACATTTTATCTCTGTCACCATCCCGCCGGAAGTGGTGACAGCTGTCGGCCTTGACAGATTTAAGAAAGGATTAGACAAGTTCATGGAGAACAAGGGTCTCAATGGCTATCATTACAGATGCCTAAGGACAACCTCTAGATTGGAGAGATAGGCAGGATATCTCTCAATGCCCTTTGTGGGGAATCATAAGCAGGTGAAGACATCTGCTTGGGAATACCCTGAAGCAAATGGTGAGCCACTGTGTGAGACAGAAAGCTGGAATGGATGGGCTGTGGCCTGTTCCAGCAAGGCTGTTCTTATGTTCTTATGTGTATCCTCTCCATTTGCAAGATTCTTCTTTTCCCAAAGAACCAGAAATGCAAAGATGATGTCACAGCTTTTGGGAGGGAGTGGAATGGAATGTCGCCTAGATGGTACAATCTGTATACTTTTTATGAAGGTACAGTTCCTCTACCAAAAAGGAGGCTGTAACTCCCTGCATGAAACTGCCACCAATTTTTGAACACCACCCATGATTCCTCACTGTGCATCAATCAGGCGTCTTGGTGTGTGGTGAGAATCCAAGCAAGGGACATTTGATCAGCTTTGAGTTAGAACATTTGTCTTCCATCAGCATAACTGCTCAAGAGGTATGACTTGTATGCTGGGTCAAAACAAAGTATATTTTAACAGTAAGAAACAAGATGAAAATAATGTAGCTGTCCTGCAGTCATCATCATGTTATGTATTATAATTTCCAGGGGGGATGGGTGTCATTCATCCACCACCACCAAAGCAATGCTCCCCAACCGATTTGGGTAGCAAAGGGACCATGAGAGCTAATCTAGAATGTCAGTCCTGATGCAAGTCCAAGGATTATTCTAATGAGATCAACTTGCTTTTGCAAAATTCTGCATGATTTCAACAAGGTCATCATATAATTCTTGACGTGCATCCATCCCAAAGAGAAAATCATAGTGCATCCAGTGAGGGATCTCTTTGTGGTACACAAGATTCATAATAAGAGAAAGTAGGTGGTTTGTATCCTCTGGTGTTCCCATGATATCTTGTCCGCCACTTAACACCACCGTTGGTACCTTTGTACCTTTTATGTTGTAGACAGGTGGAGTTGTCTAAAGAGAAAACAACAACAAAAAATTGTAAGGTGTGGTATTCCAAGTCCAACTAAAATTAGGTAGTATTGCAGCAAATTTTAACGAAAACCTCTAATATTCTGAATCCTGTCTCTTGGCTTATTTGTAGCTCAGACTAGTTCTTTATGCTGCCCTCCTCTCCTTAAATTTTAAAAACCAGAATGGTTTTATTTCATGATTGTTCAGCATATATTTGGACCTTGGGTACTCACTTCCATCAACACCTCTGAATTAATTAACCTACTTTCTCTCAGAGACTGTGCTTTCAGTTTCCCCAAGTAATAAATCTTTCCAGAGACAACTATCCCTCTTGATCTTGGCAACACCATCGCTTTGCCACCTCACTTCTTTTTCCATTGCTGCATCCGTTACATTACCATCATCTTCCAGCACAATAGTGTTTGCCACCTACTTACAAACCGAATGTCTATGGGAAGAATGCAAATCTTCACTTGTCTTGTTCTCACATGAACAAGGAGGAGGAGGAACCGCAAGATTCTTCTCACTGGTGAGAATTTGCTGCCACTATTGGCAGAGCTCTAACATTGTCAAGGACTATGCCTTGTATTCTTACAAAGTGTCCTTTCTGTGCAAATATTTCCCAATTTTTGCACAAAAATGGCAATTTCATACAATTGTACAAACTGAAACTAGAGTGACTTCTTTTTGAGTGCTTTGAATGTCAGAATGGAGTAAGCAGTGATTCACACATGGGTAGCCTGAAAAATAGACTACTGGAAGCTTCCCATGAAAACAATATGGAAACTCCAACAGGTCCAAAATGTGTGGCTAGACTGGGACTAGTAAATTCAGTCTTGGTGCACCTTCATTGGCTGCTTTCACATGACCACTAAAATCTGCAACAAACTTTGATCCGGATCACCCCCCAGAGCAGTCACATGGTTGATGTCATGGATCGGATGGTCACATTTTGAAAATCTGCAACCATTCTGATCCCACAACTGAGAACCGCAGCAAAGATACCATAACAGGGGTGAAAAGGTTTTGGTGTGGATTTTCCGTGTTCCCACAGACTCAAGTAACAGTTTAAAATCTGCATGGGAGAGCAAGAAGGATTTTACCAACTCAAGACCAGGTGCTTGTAAAATGTGTTGGCTTGCACTGAAGTGGGTGTGGTCACATTTTTTAAAAAAAGTCCACTGCTCGTGGGGAAATGATTTTATGCTCCACATCTGTGAGCACTTTGCAGCGGATTTACGTGGTCATGTGAAAGCAGCCATTGACTCCGTTAGCTTTCATGCTCAATTCAAGATGCTAGTTACAACATATAAAGCCAGATTGGACAGATTCCTGGAGGAAAAGTCCATCACAGGTTACAAACCATGATGGAGATGTGTAATCTCCTGTCTTGAAACCAGGGTACTTCAAGGGCCAGATGCAGGGGAGTGGTATCAGGAGACAGATATCTAGTCTCATGCACTCCAAGCCGCATCTGGCGGGGCCATTGTGATATACAGGAAGCTGGACTTGATGGGCCTTTGGCTTGATCCAGCATGGCTCTTCTTATGTTCTTATGATCTTATGTTAAAGCCTTTGGCAGTTTATTACCTTGATACTTGTGTGAATGGGTCTCCCAGAAATTCGTTCTCAATCCCATCTACCCTTCTTAACCCATGCTGTTAAAAGTTGCACTTGCTACACCAAGAGAGGCCAAAAAGGTGAATACAAGGAATTGTCTTTTCCATAATTGCCCCTAGTTTCTGCAACGTTCTCCTTGCTTTTAGAAAAATGGAGACGACTGAATTGTTTAAGGCAGTCACTGTCTGCTACTGAATTTCCTGAGTGTCCTCAATAATTTTGTGATTTTTAAATATTTAATCAATTTTAGATTTTTCATTGGGTAATTTTTTATAATTTATAGTTTATAATTATTGTTTTGTTGCTTTATTTTTTTCATGGTGGCAGAAGTAGAGCATGGGTTGCCAGTAGAGATGGGCATGAATCAAAAAAATGGCATTTCGTTTGTCGTTTGTCATTTGGAGGGTCCGTTTCGGTTCGTTTCCATTTTTCGTGAATTTTTGCAAAAAAATCATTTTCGTTTTCGTTCGTTTTGTTACCATTTCATTACCATTTATTTCATTTTTTGTCTTTTTTTAGGATTTTAAGCAATTCACTCATATTGCAGTAACGGAAATGAAACGCACGACAAAATTTCTGGTGTTTCTGTTCGTTTTGTTTCATTTTAAAGACAAAATTCGTTTGTCTTTTCGTTAGCTAATGAAATGAAAAAACAAAAACAAAAACGAAAAATTGTTCACTTCGTGCCCATCTCTAGTTGCCAGCATCCAGGGCAAGGCAAGAATTGTGCCCCCTAATCCATGGATCACTAGCATTCCTTCAGTCACCTCCGCCAGTCTAATATTGAACCCCTTACCCCACCCCACCCCACCCTACCCCACCCTACCCCAGCACATGTACAGAAAATGCTGGTCTAATTAAAGTAAAAGAGCACTGGTCTTGATCCATCCCCCCCCCCCCGTAAGGCCTGTTGGAGTGGTCTCTTATCCACACAAGAAAACCCCTGAGAAAGATGTAGAGGCCCTATTTAATAGATGAAGCTTTCCTCCCAAGGAAGAGGGTGGGGCAAGGACAGAAGTTTTGGTCCAGGGGACTCTGGAGCCCACCTATTGGCCTACAACTCCCAGAATCCCTCATACCAGTTAGTGAGGTATGCAAAAGTAACTTTTGGAAAGGCAGCTCCCAGATGGTCCTCAGTGTTGGCCAGGGAAGTCACAGTTTGTTCAGTCCTGATCTGGACCTTGCACTCTGTTGGACTGACTTCTGAACAAATCTGTCAGTGGGTGTGTGCTTGTGCCGCACCCAGGTGGGCTGGAGGGGGCTGTGGGATGAGCTCCATATGTCTCACCCTCCCTGCTTCCCCAGTGAGGTTTGTCCTATGAGTGGGCCCATGAGGCCATCCCTGGGAATTGTACCCCTAAGAATTTTGTTCTCAGGACAACAGCCCCTGTGGCCCCACCCATGCTACACTATTGAATTGTGGTGTAGTGAGGGGTTTTGAGATTTTAAATCAGAGTAAACAGCCAAGTGTGGTGCTTGCACTAATGTGGTGTTATATACACCCAATGTATGAACAGTTTGCTCCTTGTCAAACAATCAACCAGTCCTTTTGTGTTTGCTAGGTACAGTATTTGTTTTGCTTCTGAAATGGAAATAAAATAAAACTGTGTTTTGATTCCCACTAGAACACTCCTAGTTCATTGTCTGATTTCTTGGCATAACACTGCATATGTAGATCTGATCTCTTCCTGTCTGGCATACTCTTCATTGGACTGAGTCCCCATGGATTTGGAGGCTGGCAATCCTGATTGTTTGCAAAACTGAATATATGAAAGCCTAGAACCAACCAACCAATCAATGAATGAATCAATCAATTATTGTTTGTCTTTATATTTATGTATTTTATATGTTTATTGTACTTCTTTGTCAACCGCCATGAGTTGTTTTATACAAGCTGGTGGTATACAAGCCTCAAATAATGTAAAAGTAAAGTAAAACCAACCAACCAACCAACTAACCAATCAATCAATCACCATTGTTTTTTAGTCATGGTTTACATTTATATATCTGGAACATCTCTTTCATTATTAAAAAAATAAACACGTTCTCATTTACCTGATTATATTTCTTGATATTCTCAGAACCATAGTCAAAAGCTTTGAGTTCTCCACTTTGTCTTACCTGAAAAACAAGGAAAAGTCATAAAGAGAAAGTGTTTTTTTTATTTTGCCTTGAACAGGGAAATTAACTTTCCTTTATTTTTCAAGAAAATGATTTTGCTTTTGAAATTTTACTTATATAATATTTTATATTTATCAAAAGAGTCTTTAGCCATGAGGTTTCAGTTAAAGCTCTCCACTCACACATACCCTGACAGAAGAAATTATTCTAACATGGCCTGTGGTAGAGACCCTGAAGCCCGATCTCGTCAAATCTCGGAAACTAAACAGGGTTGGGCCTGGTTAGAATTTGGAATGGGACCGCCTGGGAATACCAGGTGCTGTAAGCTAGGCCACAGTTCTGGCAACAGGTCAGCCAAACTTTCCAAAAAAAGTTGGATCAAAATATTGGATCTGTCTAGGGGGACCCCACCTCCAAGTCGGACAAATGCTAGACAAAAGAGAAGATAGTCTGTGATAAAGACAATTATTTAAAAATACGTTTTCAGTTTGGTGTGAATACATTTTTAAAATGTTATTTAAGCATATTTCCCACAAACAGATGTTACCAAAAGGAGAATGTTCCACAGCAGGATAATCACTACTATTTCACATGCAATTAATAATGAAAAAAGAATTACCTGGGCCCAGTGTAAGATATTTTTAACTGATGTGCAGCCTGGTAGATGTGATACAATGACATCAAGGCGACTCTGGAGATGAAGAGGAAGAAACCATTTCAAGCAGAAATGAGTCTAAATGGTAAGTCTGTGATGTTTCATTAAATTAGATTCACTTATTAAAAGAAATTAAAACATACCAGGTCTACATTGTTTTTACAGATTCCACCTGATGAGAAAAGCAGTTTGACACAAAGTTTCCTCCAGAAATCATTTTTGCATGTTTTAGCAGTGAAGGTTCTTATGTTATTGTCATGTAGGACGCAAAATTCTTTCTTACCCAGAAAAGCCTGTAGCAAAGGATAAAGGAATCCAAGCTGAATCTTCATTGCATTTGAGGGGCAGTGGGGGCAGGGGGCGGGCAGTGGGGAGGGGGCGGCAGCGGCAGCGATGGCAGCAGGGGGCAGGGCGGCAGAGGGCGGCGGATGATGGGGGACGGCGACAGACGTGGGGGCGAACGGCAATGGGCACGGGGTGGGCAGCGATGGGCACGGTAGCGGCGGGCGTATGGCAATGGGTGGCGGGGGATGGAAGGCATTGGCCAGCAGGGGGGCAGCAGGGGGGCAGCAGGCTGGCCAGCACCCCCTCTCCATTTTGGCACCCTAGGCAACCAAAATGGATGTGCCGGCCCTGAGGTGGTGGGAACTATAGTTCAAACTAGAGATGGGCACGAAATGAAAAACAGAATTACTTTGATACGGTAGGACACATTTCACTTCATTTTGTCAAATAATGCCTCCCCTCCCCCCCAAGAACGAAATGATTCTTCCTAGAGGAATCAATGGCAGGGCAGCCCACTCTCTTCCATGAAAGCTCACAAAAATTCAGAAGGTTTGGGGGACAGGGAGCTGAGTTACAAAGCTCCAAAGCGGGTGACCCTAGGAAAAAAAATCTTTCTAATTGAACTCAGAGGCCAAGCCATGCAGCTTGCCCATGGCTTGGTTTCTGAAGTTCTCTTTCCAATTAGAAAGATTTTTTCCTAGGGGCACCCACTTTGGCGCTTTATAACTCAGATCCCTGAACCCCAAATCTTTCTAAATTTCAGGGGTTTACCTAGAACTGCTTGAGGAAGGTACCCCTGCCACTTTAGTGCCAAAACATGGCTGGGATCAGTATTTCTGAGGGATCAGTATTTCATATCTGAGCAGGGATTTGAACGGTGGTACCTTGTGTAAAGGAATAAATTCATTCCAAATGAAATTCTGTTAAGCAAATTTTCCTTTGTACAAATTTCCCATAGGAATGCATTAAAATGGATTAATCCCTAATCGTGACTGTTTTTCTGTTGTACGGATTTGCCCCATAGGTGACTCTGTCAAGCGATTTCCCTCATCTCCTGAATTTTTTTCTTTAAGTGGATTTTCTGTTAAACAGACCACTTGTTATACGAGGGTCCACTGTACTCACTTGAAAGATTTTTCATTCTGTGAAACAGGCTAACCATTTTCAATGGACTATAGATTAAAAGAGGACATAACCACACAACAAACCCAAGGACATAAGTGGTGGGTCCACACCTTATTTGTGTGTTCCACATATGTGTGAGACACAATGGCATGTTAAAAAGAATAGAACTGTCAGTGTCCATATTTAGCTTGACCCATTTATTTCAATAGATACAAGTATAACTCATTATTTTTTTCTTGACCATGTTAACAATAACCTATTATGTTTGGGTCTTGCTGTCATCTTGCCCCCCTGCATTAATTATGCTTGGGTCTTGTCTTTCTGATTGTGTTTTTATTATCTGTTTTTATTGTTGTGAGCCGCCCAGAGTTCCCCTGTGGGAAGATGGGTGGGATACAAGACTAATAAATAAATAAATAAATAAATAACAGTTAAATAATAATGAAATGGTAATGACACCAATAATTATAAACACAGGGGTTGTATATTAAAATGTAGCACATACCTTTCCCAAATTGTCAGCAAAAAATGCTAGCCTAGGATATGGGGATCTGGTGTGATTCAGTGAAGCCACAGGAGCAAGTGCAAAAAAGAGTTTGATTTTCTCGGCCAATTCAGGCATGGCTGAAAATGCAATGAAAGCTGGAAACAAAGAATGTTAATTGCATCAGCTTCACAACCACTACCTGACCTGGAACTATATGTACCAAGAGTGCCTTATCTGTTCAAGCCTGTGGATAAATATATTCTAAGCCTTCTAGCAAAATGTCTGTCCTTGCCCCAAATCAGGGGCTAGCACTGTGAGCACTGGGTTGAACTTAGCACTGCAACCTCCACCAACTCCAAAACTCATGTCATCTATAACTCTGTCCAAGCAAGCGTGTATCTGCGGGGGGGGGGGGGGAGAAGGGTGCATCTGCCCTGGGTGCAGCAATCTGGGGGCGCCTGGAGGGGGAGCAGGAGGAAGAAGCCCTGAACTCTCCCACTGCCTAGCAGTCCTCCTTTCCCCTAAGGCTTAGCAACATCCCTCCAGTGCCTCCAGTGCGGTTCAGCCAAGTGCGAATGGGGAAGCCGATTGCTAAGCAACCACTGCAGTGCGTACTGCCGAACCGCTATAGCAACCACGTGACCACGGGAGGAAATAAGGCGATGCAAAATAAAAAGCGGCTGCTAAAGCAAGTGTGGTAGTGGCCACTATTTATTTATTTATTTATTTATTTATTTATTTATTTATTTATTTATTTATTTATTAGACTTGTATACCCCCCATCTTCCCGAAGGAACACCGGGCAGTTCACAACACAGAATACAACAATAACCATGGTAAATCAGTATAAAAAGAATTAAGCAGCCATAGAACCAAACACTATCTCTCTGAGGTTGAATACAAAAGGAGTCAGGGGCAGTTTATGGACTGTGCTTTCCCTCCTCTTTCCAGGGGAGGCACCCCTACTGCAATGATCATGGGTCACCCTTGGGGAAGCGGGCTTGTTTACAGCCAACAAGATCAGCCTGGAGATACATCAAGAAGCCTATGAAAAAGTGAACTTCTAAGACATAGTATCCAAACTGGGGAATCTTCTTTCCATGGATGCTAATGGTGTCTCCATTTGATATTATCCAACTACAAGACTTCCATATCCACAGTTCCATTTATCTGTGGTTTGAAAATATAAACCATGTATAGCATGGTATATCTCACCCTCTAGTGGCCAGTTATGGTTCTGCACTTTAAAATATTTTTCTGGGTTTTTTCCCCTTTACTATATTATATATTTAGCATTTGCTATTATCCACGGATTTCAGTATCCACAGGGGGTGCACAGAAACAATTGTCCATGTATACGGGAGTCCTATTGTTCTATGGAAACAGCTCTTTTTTCTAGTTGTAGCCTAATGTTTCATGGTCTCCTGATCACTTTTCTGCTACATTGTACTTCTTAAATTTCTCCTTATGGCTTACTACATTTATGCTGCTTTTTAAAACTGTGCAGTTTGTGCACTTTTGTTTTAAATTTTCTTAATGCAATTTCAGTTCTTTGTAAGATCAGTTGTAACAACACAACCAGATATGATGCAAATAGACATGTGATCTAAAGGTTAGGCTACGCCCTGATGCTTCTTGTCCTGTGTAGCAAAATCTAGTTCATGTTGGTTTTAATTAAGTTGGCATAATGAAGTCAATTAAGTTTGATGGCTATTTCATGTAGCAACTTATCAGCAGAAGGCAAAACCCCCGACAGCCATGTTTATAAAGATCAGATTCTTTTGAAATACAAATTCAATAGACAATTCTACTCCACCCTTCTTTACTTGGTAACAATTCTTCTATGTGATGCAACATTAATTACATATTGATCGCTTTGCTGCTCTTTTCCTTTTGGTCTGAAAGGCTAATGATTATAAAAGCTGCCAAACGTGTTCTGTTTCTATTATGCAGTTTTAAACTAATTACATTTTAAATACACAGTCCCAGTTTTCACATGCTACTGTCCTTATTTGTTCCACTGATTTGATTAAGTTGTGCAGGTGATCCTTTTTTTTCAACCTGGAAGGCTGCTTCCAGTCCCTGGAGACAACACTGGTCTGATTTAGTGTAAAAATCTTGTCATACTCTTCCTTAGACATGCCATATATGGGATGTTCTCCTCTACAACAGGGTCTTTATTTATACAGCTTCTCTGTTGCCAGTCAACTTGATAACATGCCATTGGACAACATACCTATGGTGGAGCCCTGAGAATGGCCAATGTAAAAGATTTGTTCCTGTCCAGTTTGAGCTAGGATGAAATTTATAATGGCTGGCAAGTCATTCATCCCCATTTCATGAAAACTGCAACAAAAGAAAAGGACAAGTGATGCAACATTATGATAGAGTAACTGTACTATAGAGATCTGTGACATATAATCTAATACACATATTATTATTATTATTATTATTATTATTATTATTATTATTATTATTA
>JAHTLZ010003518.1:12108639-12128914 GCA_023846285.1 Phrynocephalus versicolor
TACTACTACTACTACTACTACTACTACTACTACTACTACTACTACTACTACTACTACTACAGTCGTAACTCTACTTATGAGCTTAATCCATTCTAAATGCATGATCATAAGTCAAACAACTCATAAGTAGAACAGCCGAATTCTAAAAAATAAAAAATTAAATATTTTAAAAAAATTAAAAATAATTGTTAAGTAGGAGCAGACCGTATCTAAAATTTGTAAGGCAGCAGTTAAAACACCTACGGTTTTCCACTCTTAAGTCAAATTTCTCATAACTACAGCCGCTCGTAAGTAAAGGTACCACTGTATATTGCTGCTTCAGTCAGTCAGTCATAGTGATGTATTTGGCCTTATACTCCATCTCACTGCAATATACAAGTCCTTTCCCCACCTAACACAAATAACCATAACAAATTCTGGTGATGCTCACATTGTTCAGCTATATGGGGGCTTAAGATGCTTACTGCAAAGAGGGGTGAGCATTATGAAATTCCAGTGGCACTCCAACTAGTGGAAGATCTCAGCCATATCAGTAGTGCTACTGGAAGGAAGGTTTCATCAGCCCTTAGGAAATATAATCCTCCTGGGGTTATTGCAACATCCGCAGTATCTTTCCCATAGGTCAAAATGCTTCTTGCTTTCTTCTTGAGACTGGTATATTGTCACTGCTGCTTCTGGTGCCAAATGAAGGTGTGGGAGAACCATTTCTTATAAAGCAATGTTGGCTTTTTCAGATAATAAGACAACCTATTCCCAGCCTTTGGAAATAAGTAGGTTTATGCATGGAACAAGAAAGAATAGCAAGTGCAAGCTGATGTTACACCTTTGCCTTCCTTACTGTTCAAGTTGTCTACATGTAGGATACAACTCTGTGCCATTTATCTGGGATGAAAGCCAGTTGAACTGAGCAGGCAGTATATCACTGGGAAAATGGGAATGGACATGCTCTGAAGCTGCTCTGGGGAAGTCAAGTTTCCCTGGGTGAATTCACCTCAGCTGACCACAGAGTCAGAACAGAGGAGGAAGTCATCCTTGTCTGCAGCTTGTTAAATCTCCTGCTCACCACATATGAAAAATAGGTCTGCTTGTTTTCATCACTTCCTCACTCTGTTCTCTCTGTCATACTTTTCTAGCTGTTCTAACACTAGGTGACCAAAAAGATGGGGGGGGGGAGCAAGGAATCAGCAGTAAGACAGGAGGACATTTTCATTTCATCCATGTTTCCAGATGCTTAAGGTAGCTCTGCTATGGCTGCCCAGACTTGCAGGAGCCACAGTTAGAGCAGAAATGCCTTAAAACTTCCCCCCTTCTCTCCCTACCCTTTGGTCATCTTAATTCATTTTGCCTTCTGTTGCATCACTCAGAATCCCGTGGGTGTTCCACATGCTCAAGCCCCAGATGAAACAATGATATTTATAAATTGCAAATACGCAATACACAAAAATGTACTAGCGCTGAAAGACACAGTGACACTGTTCAAATATATGTCATGGAACTAGGTACTATTATATCTTGGGGGGATTAACATGCTAGCTTCTAGGCTTCATGTCATTCAACCTACCTGAAATCCCAGAATTCCTCTTGATCAATGGAAAAATTCTGGTGTCTTCTACACCATCTGCTGCCTCTATTATTTGCCAGCCAAACATCAAAGCCAGCATCTGCCAGTACGAAACCCAGGCTGTTGTTGGGCTTGTTAATCACCCAGGATCCAGCATTTGTAAGTAAACCAGGTAACACTAACACAGCAGGCTTAGAAGCTGAAAACAAATGATTTTGGTATTGGACACACACAACAAGGTCACCATACATTCTTTTTTGAGAGACAATAGTCAAATTTAAAGAAGGCTAAGTGCTTGGAAAGGAGAGCATCACATAATTGCCTGCCTAGCAGAGAGTGCTTTAAGCACTATGGGACTACTAGATATAAGCAGCACACTTTGATTTGCGATCTGTGCATCTCCCACCCCCGTTCCCCTCTGTGCATGTTTGTATTCTCTTCTTGTTTAATTGATTTTAAATAATTAATATTTGGTTCATTTTAATGGGCCTGTTCTGTTAAAGGTTTGTATTTTGGTGGTTTGGGAGGGGGATTTTGTTTATGAGTGAGTCACAGAGATGGACTTTGTGAGCATGGCAGTGTGTCCCTCGTCTGTGTACATGTGATAGTATGAATTGGGGCCTGCCTAAGTCTGAGGATCTCTTCTCCCCACACACATCTACTGGTTTTGTAGCGGATTGATCCTCTGTCGCCTTGTCTCTCTGTTTTCTTGGAGTAGTGTTTAATGGCTGTAGTGCTTAATTTGGGCAAGTGCTAGGACACACAAATGAGGAAACCTGAAATAACCCTGAAGGAGGCTTTCTTTCCCAAATAAAATGAAACAATTGTCACACTCAAAACATGAAAATGAAAAAGGCATGGCCGGGGAGAGTGGGGTGACGGTGATGGTAAAATGAACGCAATATGAGAAGTTTCCCTAAGCATCCCTAGTACCTGCAGGAAAACTAATTTCAGGTTTAGGAAACAGCAGGGAGGGGAAGGAAAGGGAAGGGAAGAGAGTGAACAAAAAGTATCATGATATCACTGGAGATTTTCATCTCCCTTCCTTTTTCATTCAACCATTTCCCCCCTTGAAAAAAGCTACTTGCTATGCCAAAAGATGGCAGAAGAGGGAGATGAGGAAGGGAAAGGATAAGCTGAAAACCCCAGGTGGTGTGAAGGACACCAGGTTCCTTGCCTTCCTTAAGTGCCATCCTTCTTGAGAAGGTATCCAAAGGAACCATGCCCATTGCCCTTTGGAAGTCCCTTGTGCATTCACTTCCTTGTGGCTGCCTTACAAAGCACTCTGCTCAGTAGCAAGAGGTGGGCTTTCGCTTGGACAAAAGAAGAAAAAAGCAGTCGACCTCAGGCTGCCAGGGCCCTGATCAGAAGCTTCCTGTCCTGGCTGTACTTCAGGAAGGACCCAACACTTTTAAGGAATGGTATACGTTGCAGCATTGACCGAATCATGGCTTTGCATTTTTCCATTCACAAGCATGTGGTTGTTGTTGTTGATGTTATTGTTGTGAAACTTTCTGGCAACCCAGAAATGTAGAAACACCAACATGGACCTAGATAGAGATTGGGTCATGGTGCATTCAAAAGGGCACAAGACAGCTCAAGCACAAATCTGTGTGCAGTTATTTGGAGAAATAAGGTTAAGAATGAATAAGAGATCCTTACCTCAGAGCAGGCAAGGGAGGAGAGAGAATTTACTTTTCTGCATCCAAGTACACGGATGTTATATATCTAACACACCTATAAATATACACTAATAATACAGTAATTATATTACATATATTATAGTACAAATAAATATACTATAATAGAGGGCATAATTAATATGTACTATTAATTTATATAGTACATATTAATATTAATATATTACAGAGGTTATAGTATATAATAAATATACCACAAAAATCCAGTCATTCTAGCCTATTTATTTTCAATAAACCTTGAAGAATCGCATTACATCGTGGTAATGTGATACATTATTATAAAGAGAGAGCTTGCTATTTAAAAATATTTTCACCTATCAACTTTTTTCTTTGTTGTCTCTCTACCATAAGTCTTTCCCATTTAATCAGAACAAACACAATAATAGTTTATCTTATTCCCACATTGGATTAACATGTACAGCATGACATTTCTTTTTCATCAGCCTGCAAGATCTGATACAGAAAATTATTTTATATTACTTTAACATTTATTTAAATAGTTTCTACAGTGAAGGACCTTATCTCGTAAAACCAGCATAAATCAATGATGTGTTTAGTCTTTTAAAAATAGCAATCAAGAAATTAAGAAACACCTGTGTTCTCTGGATTTTTTCTGCCACAAGGAATTCTATTAATGACGAGATAATAGCCATCATCTGTAAGGACCTCATATTCTTCATTGGGGTAACCCTGGTACTGGATGACTTCACTCTGCAAACAGAACCCACCCCCCAAAAAATCATAGTCAGAAACGTCAGTGCCCACAGAGAGCTGGAAGTCCATAAGACCACACATTCTACATTATTGGCTGGAACCCTGTAGCCTCACTGCAAAAGACGTGAGAGACACAGAACTGATATTCCCACAAGGACAATATGCTCTTGCCTCCCATATGGCCCTCCAAGTAATGTATATGCATAAATCAGCTGACAAGAATATCCAAAGAATCTTCTGTGGCTCAGATTGGAGAGTACAGCTGTAAAATAGGAGTATGGAACATTTCCTCTGAGAGGGACAAATCCGATGGAATTATAATGACATGCTGAAGTCATGTGGACCATTAACCTATTGGTGCTCCATTACATATGATGTCACCCTGACATTGTAGCTTATTGCCTTATTGTCCAATGTCCATAGCTGTCTCTGAGTTCTTGCTGCTGGTTCCAGAAAACTAAGACCTTTCATTGAGGGTCAATAGTGTCTGGCTGACAAATGTTCTTGGCTGAACTTCTGCTCTAATTTCTGGGCCATTTGAATAAGGCACAAGTGCTGTTGATGATGATCCCAACACCTCTTTTTTAGGTGATGTCCTTGGTCACCATTGTGAAAGTCCTGTTGGGGAAAAGATGGGGTTTCCCCCACCACATGTCCCTTCCCTGGGACACAGCTGACCCACTCTCCTAACTATGGGTCTTGCAGCTGTCAGTTCTTACCCAGGATACAGTAGTTTAGGAGCCACTGTTCCTATGCCTCCAACAATGCTTCTGACTCTGACGCTGATGAAATGTCTTCCTCCTTCCTTCCTTTCTCTTTTCGTCCTGACACCAGCTCCTCCTGTGTCCTTCTCCTGCTGTGAGTGTTCCTCCTTTTTTCTCAGTCCTGCTCAGGTGTCCAGACTGACAATCTGCATAGTTGGACTGCCCTATCACCTGAGTTTCAGGGTAGTCCTCCATAGGGCATGGAGACAAGGTGGACAACCTGTTGTGGATGATGGAGGCATCACCATTGGACATCACAACAGTGAGAGGCAAGGATAACAGGTTGCTTCATGTATTTGACTTGATTCGCATAGCAAGTTGCTTTCATCTGTTAAGAGTGATGATATCAGTACTGCAATGAGTCATGGCTATGCCACTCAAGCTAGGTTGCTCAAATATATCTTAGGCAGAGAGGTGAATCAGACAGAAGATCCCTACTCCCATAATGAAGCAGAATTTGCTGAGTGTCAGACACTTGGAGCTATAAATTGACTGTTACCAATTAGAAACCACCAGGTTTACTTCAGTACCAGAGATATTACTAGAAACCAAAGGTATTAATAGGAATGGATGCAAAAGACTATTTGCGTTCTAAAAACAAAAGAAAAGCCTAGATGGATGGTAAAGAAAACACGTAATATTTTGAGAAGCAAAAGAAAAAGGTGACAAAAGTGGGCTCAGATTCCAACTTTTCAGCAGCCACACAGAGGGACAAAGAGAACAATTAAAATGAAATAGAAAAGAGGTGATCGGACCCAGAGGGTGATCATAAATGGCCACTCTTTAGTTTGGAGAGACGTGACCAGTGGGGTGCTCCAGGGTTATGTTCTTGGTCCAGTGCTGTTCAGTATCTTTTTTAATGACTTGGAGGGAGGGATAGAGAGTATGCTAACTAAATTTGCAGATGATACCAAATTGGGAGGAGTTGCTAATTCCCTAGCAGAATGACCTTGACAGATTAGAGTGCTGGGGCAAAGCTAACGGAATGAGTTTCAACAGAGGGAAATATAGGGTGCGTCTAGGTAAAAAGAATGTATTGCACAGATATAGGATGGCAGATACCTGGCTGGAAAATAGTACCTGTGAAAGGGATCTGGGGTTCTGGGTGGACCACAAATTGAACATGAGTCAGCAGTGTGATGCAACGGCCAGGAAATCCAATGTGATTCTTGGTTGCATCAACAGAACCATTGTGTCTAGATCAAGGGAAGTGATAGTACCACTCTATTCTGCTCTGATCAGACCCCACCTGGAGTAGTGTGTCCAGTTCTGTGCGCCTCGGTTTAAAAAGGATGTTGACAACCTCAAGTGGGGGCAGAGGAGGGCGACCAGGATGGTTAAAGGTCTGGAAGAAATGTCTTACAAGGAACGACTTAGGGACCTTGGAATGTTTAGCTTTACAAAAAGAAGGCTGAGAGAGGATATGATAGCTATTTTAAAACATTTTATTTATTTATTTATTTATTTTTATATTTATATACCCGCCTTCTTCCCAGGACGGGAACTCAGGGCGGTTAACATAAATGATTAAAAAGATAAAAGGCTAAAAGGCGGACAACGACAGGGGCAGTCACAGCAGCAGTCCAAACATACGTAAGGGAGCTGGGGCAAAAAAAAAAAAAAGGAAGCTAGTCGGCGTTAAAAGTGTCCCTAAAGAGTAGCGTCTTCAGCCCTTTCTTAAATGACGCCAAGGAGGGGGCCTGCCGCAGGTCGCTCGGTAGGCTGTTCCAAACGGATGGCCCCACCACCGAGAAGGCGCGCCCACGCGTGCTCATCTTGCGGGCCTGCCTCGGGGGGACAGTCCGGAGCGAAAGGGCCAGGGATGCATGGGTGGGTTGGGCCGGATCTAATTGTCGGGAGAGGCGCTCTGCCAGATAATCAGGGGCCAAGCCATGGAGGGTTTTGTAAACCAAAACCGACACCTTGAACCTTATTTGAAAGGATGTCATATTGAAGAGGGGTTTGTTTTCCATGGCTTCAGAGACTAGGACTCGGGGCAAAGGTTTCAAACTATAGGAAAATAGATTCCGTTTGAAATTTAGGAAGAACTTCATGATGGTTAGAGCTGTCTGGCAGTGGAATTTGCTGCCGCCAAGGGTGGTGGCATCTCCTTCTTTGGAGGTTTTTTAAGCAGAGGCTGGATGGCCATCTTTCAGAAATACTGTGATGCAGGTTCCTGCATGGCAGGGGCTGGATGGCCCTTGAGATCTCTTCCAATTCTATGATTCTATGATTCTAAGAGAGGAAAAACAACATTTCTCTTCCCAATGATCCAAGACATCAGAGGTAAATTTAAACTTAGATTAGGGATTATGAAATACATACAGGGGGATATACTACCTCAAAATAATAAAATAAAGCAAAGATGGAACCAATATATAAAAACAATAAAGAGATGCAATGATTCCTTTGTAAAGGAATACAATGAAGAAAAGTTTTCCTTTTTAGAAAGTGAAGTGAAAAGTGCTCTGAAAACATTTGGAGGAAATGTATCACCAGCAGTAGATAGAACATTGATCAAACTATTCCAAGCTGCACCTTCCAAGTATATAGTAACACATATCAGAAACATGGCAATGGTCCACAGACTAGAAATGTTCGATATACATTCCAGTCCCCAAGAAAAAAGATGCCAAGTCATGTTGTAGCTATAGGATCATTCAGTTAAACCCCTTGCAAACAAAATGATGCACAAGGTATTGCAATAAACACTTTTACCCTACATGAAGCAAGAAATGCCTGACTTCCGAGCAGGATTCCCAAAAGAGGCACTAGAGGTCATATTGCAAGTATACACTGGCTACTGGAGCACAACACAGGAAATCAGAAGATCAATCTATGCTTTAGAGACTTCAACAAAGCCTTTGATTGTGCAAATCATGAGAAACTATGGGTTGCTTTGAAAGAAATGGGTGTGCCTCAGCACTTAATTTCCCTGTATTGTGAGCAAGAAGCTATCGTGTGAGTACAGATTAAGGAGAAATAGTACAAGGTTGCCAAACAAGGGTGTATTCTACCTCCCTGTCTTTTTAATCTGTTCTCAGAAATCTCAGTTAGGTTCAGATGGAAGAGGATTAAGAATTGTTGGAAGAAACATCAGTAATGGAAGATTTGTGAAGATGGCATAATCTTACTGGCAGTTAGCAGTGATCATTTGATTCGAAAGACTTTCAGTGGAAGTCAAAGAAGAAAGTGCCAAAAAGGACAGCAGTTAAACAGTAAAAAGGCAAAATGCATGACTACAGAACTACACAACTTCAAAGCTGACAATGAAGTCACTGAGATTGTTAAACATTTTGTAGTCATCTAACCAAATGGAGACTGAAGCCAAGAAATCAGAAGACTGAGATTTAGGAGACTAGCTGTGAAAGAACTGGAGAGGATCATTAAGTGTAAGGATGTGTCAACAGAGACCAAGGCCAAGGTCATCTAGGTTATTGCGTCTCCAATTACTATGTACAGATATGAAAGCTAGGCTGTAAAGGAAGATGGGGGGGGGATGAATCATTTGAAATATGCTACTGGAGAAGACCTTTGCAGATACCTTGGACCTCCAGAAATATGAACAAGTGGGTCCTAGGTCTGATCAAGCCTGAGCTCTCTCTGGAAGTGAAAAATGACAAAATTGATGCTGATGTATTTTGAGCACATTATAAGAAGACAAGATTTGCTGTAAAATAATGAAAACAATAATTAAAAGAAAAGTTGAAGGGAGCGGGGGGGGGGGGAGGAAGACCAAGTACGAGGTGGATTGATCTCATAAAGAACCATGGGTTTAGAAGACCTGGCGAGGGCAGCTGCAGACAGGCAATTTTGGGAGGTTCATTCATTCATAAGAACAGGTAAGTCTGAGGCAATTTGATGGCATATAACAATAACAACAGGAGGTTGGTGGATTTGCATTGTGAGAGGATGAAAAACTAGGTCTAAACTGTTTGGGATTATATTTGTGTATTACTTAGGAAAGTGAAAGGTTTACCTTTCTTTACCTTTCACTCACCCTGTATGTCAAAGAAGGTATGATTGACTGAGGTAAAGAACCAATTTAATTTCATCTTAATTTTAGTGTTTTCTTTTGATTGGAATTGTAATGGGTGTGTTCTAAATACAGTATGATTAAGCCTGGATCCCACCTACTGCGTAAAAAATAGAGACCTCTCACTATGGCGAGAATTCATTACCAATCATTAATATCAGCAGCCTTCCAAAACCTGTTACCATCTATGTGAGATTATAACTTCAGTCATTCTAAATTCCAGCTAGGGAGGGTGGAGGATGTAGTCTATACCATCTGGGATACAGAAGGTTGGGTAAGATTTAACTCAATGCAAGTACAGGGCTCTGTTGTTTGTTGTTGTTGTTGTTGTTGTTGTTGTTGTTTTGCATGTACCACTTCCAGCTGAAAAAGATGATGCCGTATTTGCATATCTGAATACTTTCCCACCTCCCTCCCAAACAAAAGGAAAGGCTAAATCTCCCTACTTCTTAAGAGGAAAGGTTCAATCTTGCTTCTTCTCTTGGATGTGAGCCTTATTCAGGTCTCTGGAATGCACTGGTGCCTTTTGCCCTTAAGTCCTCCTCAGGCAGGCTTTTAAGCAGTAAGTTGTTTCAGGAATTGTGGTTTTCACATTTACACATTTTTAAATGTTTTAGTTATTTTTAGTCTTAAGCTTAAAATTGTTTCAATATACTGGCGTATTATTTTAATATATAATTTTAATATTGTTTTTATATTTATATAGATATATAGTATTTTATAGTATGAAAAATAAAATAGTATTTTATTTTACTACTTACATACTGTTTTAAAACTGGCAAAGAAGCAAAGCTAGACGTTTCCCTGAAGGCTTTTGAGAACACTGGATTCTATCTATAATGGCTAAGTCAGTTTTAATAACCTCAGAACAAAGATGAGTAAGGTCCCATGGCAGGAGATCCTTACAGGAAGAGGAGTCCAAGAAGGGTGGAGGTATCTAAAAATGGAATTATAAAAGCACAGATAAGAGAAAATGTCTCCCCACACACACTCTCTCTCTCTTTTTAGGCACAGAGAGATCATTTCTGCATTTAGCAAAATTTTAAGATGCAATCTTCCATTAATTATTATTATTATTTAATTTATTATGTTTTATACTGCACCATCTAGTGGCCAATATGCCTTTACTCAGGTGGTTTCCAGCAACAAAATTAAACATGAAGTAAACTTGGAGGTTTTAGAATAGCTGGTTCTATCCCCCCCCCCTCAGGAATGCTAGGAAAGGTGTAAATATGACTACAATCATAGAATCATAGAATAGTGAAGATGTAAGGGGCTTATAAGGCCATCCAGCTGCATGCAGGGATAGAAATCAAAGGCTATCTGCCCTGTGGTTGTCCACATTTCTCTTGAAGCCCTCCACTGTTGGAGCACTCAGGATCACCTAAGTTAATTGGTTCCATTGCCATACTGCTCTAACAGGAAGTTTTTTTCCTGATATTCAGCCAAAAGCTGAGTTCTCTTCAGCCCAATGTGGTGTGTCCTACACTCTGGGATGGTCAAGAACAGATCCTGCCCGCTCCCCTGTATAACAACACTTCAGCTCTTTGAAAAGTGCAAGCACATCACCCCTAAGTTTGCTTTTCTCAAAGCAAAACATGCCCAGTTCCTTGTCTCTCCTCATAAGCCTTGGTTTCCAGCCCCCTGATCATCCTTGTCAACCTCCTCCTTGTTCCAATTGGTCAGGATCTTTCGTGAAGTGTGGTGTCTGGAACTAGACAAAATACTCAAGGTGCGGCCTAACCAGTGCTGAATAGATGGGGACAAGAATCTCTCTAAGATTTGGAAATTATATTCCTAAATATAATGCAGCCTAAAATAGCATTTGCCTTTTTATGGCCACATTAGGGATGGGCACAAAATGAAAAACGAAATGCTGTTTTGTCGTGTCGTTATGTAACGAAATGAAACAAAACAAAATGACATGAGGAGGCAGCATTTTGTTACAGATGAAACAAAATGGTGTTTTTGTTGAAACAAACCATTTTGTTCCATTTGTAAGCCACTTGGGGGGGGATGTTTTTTTTTAAAAGCTCTGGGCCTTTTTAGAAAAACTTTTTCCCTCCCCCAAACCGCACCAGCGGATCAGTGCTAGGGTGTGGAAAAAAGTCCCCCCACCGCACATGAACCATTTCATTAGTGGTTCATTTTGTACAATTTTTTTGAAAAAAAACTGTATGAAATGAAACAAGAAAAATGTGGGGGGGGGAGGAAATGAAATGAAACGAAATATAATTTTTTCATTTTGTGCCCATCACTAGGCCACATGATTTACAAGAATTCCTTTTTGCTTGTGGTATGGCTGACTCAGGTGCCCCCCATCTTGTAACTGTGCATTTGGTTTCTTCTTCCTAGGTGCAATACTTTGCACTTATCCCTGTGAAATTTCATTCTGTTGGTTTCATTCCAGTGCTCCAGCCTGTCAAGATTATTTTGAGTGTTGTTTCTGTCTTCCAGGGTACTAGCTATTCCACTCAATTTTGTGTCATCGGCAAATTTGACTAACATTCCCTGTGCTCCCTTGTGCAAGACACTAATAAATATGTTAAAGAGCACTGGACGCAGGGCTGAGCCTTAGGGTACCCCACTTGTTACTTCTCCCCATGGCTGTGTGTTGCGTCATTACAGTCGTGACTGACTCTTCATGATCCCATGTCCATGGAGTTTTCTTGACAGGAATACTGGAGTGGTTTGCCAGTTCCTACTCCAGGCACCTACAGCACCTGGTATTCCCTGGTGGTCTCCCATCCAAGTACTCACTCGGACTGATCCTGCTTAGCTTCTGAAATCAGGCAGAATTAGATGTGCTTAGGGCATCTAGGCAGACCCCCCCCATGGCTCCCTCACTCAAAATCTTTATATGCCAATTTAAAAATGGCTGTTTAGAGTAGCTGTCCCTAATTTTTGATTCCTGTACTATTGGATTTGAAAATGTCTTCTTCTGCCTCTTACTGTGACTCTCTTATCTATTTTGTTAGCTCAACTTTATTTGTTGTACATTGTTATTATATTAATTTATATTATATTTTGAAACTATATTAATATGCATCTTTTGTTTTTTGTTCTTTATTTTGTTACTTTTTTATTTATAACGTTTGCACTGTCTATTACTGTAAATTACCCAGAGTAGCCTTTGGGATAGATGGCGCAGTATACAAATTCAATAAATAAATAAATAAATAAATAGAGAAGGGGCCATTAATCATCACCCTCTGAGTACAATTTTATAGCCAGTTGTGTATCCATTTTGCACTTGATTTATCCAGCCCATGCCTACTTAGCTTGCTAATCAGGATATAATGGGGAATTTTGTTAAAAGCTATGCTGAAGTCAACATATATTATGTCCACAGAATTCCCTCTGTCTACCAGGTAGACTATGTATCAAAAAACAGAAAGGGGGGGGGGATCAGGTTAGTCTGGCAGGATTTATTCTCAACAAATCTGTGTTGGCTTCAAGTTATTGTTGCATTGCTTTCTATGTGCTTGCATGGTGATCGCTTAACAATCTGTTGAGGATTTTCCAGGATTGCTATCAGACTGAGTGGCCTGTATTTCCGAGGTTCCTCTCTTATGCTCTGTTTGATGATAGGAACAACATTAGACCTCTTCCAATCTCACCCTTTCCCCATGAATTCAAGAAAATAGTGGACAACAGTTCTGAGAATTCTGCAGCCAGTTCCTTCAGTACTCTTGGATGGAGTTCCTCCAGCCCTGGAGATTTGAATTTGTTTAAGGTGGTAAGGCAGACTATTAGTTTATTAATCTCAGGCAGCAATCCTGTCCCTTCCACTTGCACTTTACTTATGTCTGGAGGTTTAAAATCTGTCTTATGGGAAAAGACTGGGCTATAATAGGAATATTTCCCCTTATTGCCACTTCCCCCACCAAGTCTATTAGTTAGAATCAGGTCGAAGATAACCAGTTCTCTAGTTTCTTTCTCCGCTTTTTGTAGGAGAAATTACCAGTCACACAAGTCAGGAATGTCTTGGGAGGGCCATACTTGGCTTAATGATCCCTTCTTCCCTCTTGGGAAATTGGTGCGGTATATAAATATAAAAATAAATAAATACATAAATAAAATAGAGCAGCATTTCCCAGCTGTGGGTCTTCAGATATTCTTGGACTACAGCCTGTCAAAATCCTGACCACCACAGCTAGTGCTGAAGGCTTCTGGCTGTTTTAGTCAAAGAACATCTGGAACCCCAATGTTGAGAACCAGTACTGTACAGCATTCAGACACACATATATGACTGGAAGACTGGTTCATACCAGACATGGAATCCTGATCTACTAGATACATTAAAATTGGTAATAAAGATTCCATACTAAGAATGTGCTGCTCAGAATTGAAATATGTGTTAAACTTACTATATTCATAAATGTTTCAGGTGCCAGTTCTCTTTTTTCCCTTGAGTATTGTTTTGAATCTGAAAATCCCAGGATCAAAAAGGACATCATAATATATAGTAACATCTTGGACATCTGTAAAACATCACAATACAGTATTTTATTATATTATGGAAACTTTACAGTTCTGTTTTTGACTGATTAAGATGTTGACATACAGTATCTCACCTTGATAGAAACCTCACAGTAAGAGTAATAGATGGCTAATTTCTTATCTGAATAAGCACTATTTGAGAATGTTTGCAGGTTTGCTTAAATGCAGTTACGTTTTTCAACAATAAAAATGAGAGGTTGAGGATAAAATGTGTTAAAATGTTCCATACATAGATACTTATTAGAATTCGCAGAAGTTCACCCTACTGCATGAAGCCAAATACTAAATAAAAATAAATAGTTTGTAGAGTCAATGAGCCTGCGGAAGGTATGGACACAAGCTTCCAGATATTATTTTGCGCTTCAGCTAAGGGCCCATTTCTTCCCAGATCAGTTCAAAACCAGTTTGTTTTAACTCAGGCCCAGAACCTGAAATTTCAAAATATCATGGTTCCTTTCTACCTTTGACCATAATAATAAATCCAAATATGGTTACAACTTTCAATTTTTGGCAACATTGCTTGAAATGTTTAAGTTAACAATGCCCTCAGAAGTAGACTATGCCTTCAAATTTCAGACAAAGAGGGATAATTTGTGTTCCACCTATCTTTAGGCTAATATGCTGTGGGTGTTTTTGATCTGCCAATAATCCCTTTCAATTTTTTTGGCAGAACTGGAATAAATTTACAATCATAGTTTCCATGTAGGTAGCCATGATTTGGGTGAATAGGAACTGTACAGAGGTTTTTGGAAGGCACACAAAAAGGATGTTCTTAGCTTCCCCATGTTCCTCATGAACTGTTTCTATGAAAGTAACTATGACAAGATATTCTTAAACAACAAACCTATCAAGCTGCTGAAGAACAGGCATATTGCATCTGTTTTTCAAAGCTAAGTAGAGGATCATACTTGGATAATAATTAGGTCAATGTTAAGGTTCTCCAGCTAAGACCTAGAGAATAATGCTTTCTGAAACTCTGCTGCTAGTCAGAATTGACAATACCAGTCTAGATGGACTCATAGCCTGGCACAGAAAAAGTTTGGCTATGAAACAAAAAATGAAACACTGTTTTGTCGTTTCATTAGATAATGAATTACTTCATTACCTAACAAAATGATAAGACACATTTTGTTTTGTTTTGTGATAAAAAAAACCATTTAACCCCTCTAGAATGAAATGATTCATCCTAGAGGAAATGGCAGGGGAGTGATTCTACGCAAACCCCTGAAATTTGGAGAGGTTTGGGGGTCAGGGGTCTAAGTTATGAAGGTCGAAAGTGAGTGCCCCTAGGAAAAATTCTTTCTAATTGGATTTGGAACATATGTATATGAATATATAAATCACTTAGACTAGGGCCATGATATATACACCATGGCCCCAGTCTAACTGCTTTCTATTTACAGTATATACTTACCTACCTACCTACCTATCTACCTACATGTGTGTGTGTGTGTGTACACACTCACACACACATTCACTCACTCACTCACTCACTCTCTCTCTCTCTCTCTCTCTCTCTCTCTCTCTCTCTCTCACACACACACACACACACACACACACACTCACACACACACACACCTTTGCAACCAGACACTCATCTGCTTTATGAAGCTGTAGGGTGAATAAAAAGAATATATTGCCATTTAAACAGCCATTTTGCATCTGAAGTAGCCTTCTTCCCTACCCCCCCCTTGTTCTGCAATTCATCCAGATTTAATAAATGGTTACATAAAACTTATTACACTGTTAAGATTGAATATTTCTATGATTGTGGAAGAATGATTGGTGTATGTATGGGTTTAAAGTAAATCTCCTTAGCATTTTCCAGCAGGTGCGGAGTCTGCTTCTCGGATACTAAAATGCAACTTTGTGTGATCAACTGCATCTTCAGGGCACAGGCTGACAATTTGGATATGCCCTGCCATCTCAATTTTGGTCAACCACGTGGCTGCTGGCCACTGATCGGTTTTCAGGTGGTAATGGGTTTTAAAGGCATAGGTCACACAAATAAAGTGCTTCGTAGGGTGCCCCATCATCTCCATTTGTATTTCTCCTTCATGTGCATGATTCTTTTTTAAACACAAGGTACATATATGCATCAATGATAGTTAAAATCCTCTTGCTTAGTGTGGTTTTGGAAGAAGGAGCATGTTAGTCCATGCAAGGGTACAAGGCAACCCAAAACAAAACAAAATGGAGGCAAAACAGCAAATAAAAATCAAGAAGGCAAACATATTGCAGCACCTTGAAGACTCACTGTTATACATTAATATAAGGTTTTGTGGGCCACTTGACCCTTGAAAGCACACATTATATTATAACAGTCTTTAAGGTGCCACAAAATGCTTTTGTATTATTTTTATTTGTTGTTTTTGCCTCTGTTTTGTCTCTTACCCCATATGCTTGCTTAATATAGTAAGTCACAAGCAGACCAGACCCACTGAATCAATGGTACCAAGTTCCCACTGGTTTATGAGGCCTACTCTAGTTGCAATGTGCTATGATAACCAACAAGATTTCAGGCATGGGCTGAAATGAGGGATGTGGGGGTGGTGTTTCAGAATGTCTTCTAAAGGCTATAGGCCTCTGATCATTGTTCCATTTACAGTGGGTGCAAATTAGGTCAGAGACTTCTATATGCCCCTGTAAAACCTTTTTTTAAAGGTGATGAAGAAAAGCAAAGAGGTAATCTATCTCACTACTCATATTGACATAGTATCTCTTTCATTGAGAAACGTTGCCTGCTCTCCAAAACTAGGCATGGAAGATAGTGTGATCTAGTTTTATAATGAGAAATTCAACAAACAACACAAATCCTCCTAATTGGCTCACATAGACAAATACTAACTCCTCCTGTTCATGTGGACAACTTGGCAAGAGTGCAATCTAATTTTGTGGTGGAACATGTGAATAGTGTGACTGTGTCAGGCAGGTTCAACATGAAGTATCCAAATTCAATATGAATTAATTCTATTTTGAATGTCATATTACATTTTGAAACTTCTTTAAATTGTGTCTTCCCTATGGCATGCATAGCTATGCAAGCCCATGACCTTGAAAGGCACACATATGTACTCTAAACATAGAATAAGTCCAGGAGGTCAGGGGAGTGTGCAATGAACAGGCATAGCTCTGCTCTGAAACTGTTTCGTACTACAGCATATATTTACAATATGTTAATGATCAAATAAAGCTAAATTCAGCCAAGAAGAAGATGTGTTAGTATTTGGTAGTTTTTCAGGATGGCTTTTGCATCCAAAAGAACTCCCCATTTCTTAGCGTGCCAGTCCAGATCAGACAAACAAGTACAGGTAAATCTGTCCATCTTGCTTTATTCTACATGTAAACGCCTTACATTTCAGTTCTTCCTTTCCCACACCTGAAGAAAGACATTCCTTTCAGTTAATTTTAATCAAAAGCAGGTCAGAAAATAATTCTTTCCTGCAGGGACTGGCCAAAATGCAATAAATATAACTATTCCTGCCATGTAGCTGGTAACTCGCAATAATAAATGCCATCTGTTGCAGGTTATCCTTCAAGGACAAATAGATGGGAAGTGTGGCCCGGGACATAGAAGAACATTCTGGTTTGAGAATTTAAGCTAGTGGTTCACAGTGGGCACAGCTTCTCCATTTAGTATCGCTTTAGATAAAAACCAGATTATGCTACTGACTGCCAACGTTCTACGAAGACATGGGACTTAAAGAAGAAGAAGCTGTTAACTGTGTGAACTTAAACCAGAAAAAGAGAGGCAACCACCTTAATTCATCATCACAAATGTAGCTGGAGACACAGGGATTCAGTGCCAGACTTGGAACAGGTGGTTATTCATGGAATCTCTCCCTGGATGCGTGAATCTGAAAGTTTGCAAAAGGTCCCTCCATAAAACTTGTGAAGGAGCTTGTCACCTTTGCTAAATGTTTGTCCATGAATGTACCCAACAAAATTGTCACCCATCCTAACAAAAATAGAAATAACTTGAAACACATGTTCTTTCTCAAGGAGCCAGAACACACATAACAGACAATAGGAAAGGAAGACTTACTTACCAACCTGCCAGAGGCTCTGTATTGTACAAGGTCTGCTCCCCGTAACTGATGGGTGGAGGCTGAACTTACTGCCAAGTCTTTAAAGGCACCGAGAGGCTGATATTTACTGCGTTACTGAGCCTCCCTGGCCTTTGCCTCCAATCATGAGCACTGCTATTTCACTACAAATGGATTGACAGACATAACCTTGATAGAAGTAAACAATCATTATGAACTCCATTATCCTTGCTTGAACCTATAAAGATGTTACTAGCATGCACATGGATAATGTTTATGTATCTCATATGAAACCCACCCTTCATTTAACCAATTCATAGTGGTGTACCTGATGCCTATGCCTCTCCTCTGACATCACCACAATCTTTTCCTCCAAACAATCAGTAGCATATAGAAATCATTTAGGGCTGATGCTCCTCGAAGCATTTTAGGTCAGAACAGGAATTAGAACCCAGATCTTATCAATACAAATCTGACAGTCTGTTCATTATTGCTCCTTGGTTCTGCAGTTGGGGGTGGGACAGGGGTGGAGGTAGCGGGTTGGAGCTGCTCTCAGTTAGTGACAGGCCACTTGAAAGAAATTGCACATCACCAGAAGCATGGGAAATTCTTTGCAAAAGTCTTAACAGAATTTAAGGATTATTGTGAACCTTGAGAAAAATGTAGAGATATACAAAGAAAAAAGAAAAAAGAAAAATAGAGATTAAAAAAGTCATAGCTAGAGATGGGCATGAAACAAAAAAAATGTTCCATTATTCGTTATTCATTTTGTTACGTAACGAAACGAATAACGAAAATTGTAATGAAATTGGAACAAACCGAACAGAACCACAAAGATTAGGTTTGTTACATTTCGTTTTTGTTAATGGCGATGCACAATGAAATGAGCTGTTTTTAAATGTTAAAAAACGTCCTGAATAACCGTAAAAACCCAGCAATAATTATTTATTCTGCCTGATAATACCTACCAGGGGGACTGGGGTCCTTAAAACATGCATTTATGTCTTTTCTCAGATTGCTGTATTTTTTTTTCCTTTAAGGAAAGTTAGGGGACATCTCCATGACTCATTACCTTAGGCCAGCCAGGCAGGTGCATGTCTCTGTGTTCCTGCTGGCTGCAGCCTGGCTCTTAGGGGAGAGAAAGAAGAGATTTCTCTTTCAGCCTCCCTGTGTGCGTGCGTACCTCTCGGTGAGTACCCTCCCCTGCCCTGCAGTGCAGTCACTCTGCGGCTGGCTTTTATGCCCTGGGCAATGCCCGCTGCTGCCTTTGCAGCCTCCCTGCATACCTAGTCTATACTGTGTCTCTGCCAGCATCATTTTTTTAAGTGTTTCCCTCTGGTCTGGGGGGTTGGGGGACGTCCGTGTGCAGAAATGCTTTGTCGCTCAAAAAGCAGGTAAAAACGAAAAACGAAAAAATGAAATGATTTTTTTTCAAAAAAATCACGAAAAATGAAAACAAACTGAAATGGACCCAAAATGAAAAACAAAAAACCAAAACGTCATTTTTTCGATTCGTGCCCATCTCTAGTCATAGCAAACTCAAACACCTGCCTGGTCTCTGAAATATTGTGTCATTAGAATACTGGTCTTTTTGTGCATTTCTGGGAATACACAAAAATTAAACCTATGGCCACTGCTACCCTGTGACATAGATTGCCAAAAACTGAAAGTTTGGATGAGTCATTTGCTGCTCTGTCCTTTTATGCTCACTCTGAATGTGTGCTTAGCTACACAAGAAGTAGCTAGTGCCATCTAGTGTATTTATAAGAAAATATGATGAGGGAGAACCCCTGTTAGAATCTATGTTCTCCTGCCAGATACAAGAACTCTTGTGGGGCTTAGAAATTCCTCCATCCACTGCTTAGATGTCATAGTGAGAAACAAGACAGCAGGTGTATTCTTCATATCCTAGAGGGCATGGTGTTGGAAAGATAGCAATTACATTTGTGACACAGAAAGTGCAGATAAATAAGTGTTACTGGTTGAAGACCTGTTTCTGAATCAATCGTTGCTATACAACACAACAGCACCACTGGTCCCTGTGAAGAAACCTTCATATACAGCAGTGGTTTCCTAATGGGTTTCAAGTTGCAACTAGAGATGGGCACAAGCAGTTCATGACAGTTCATTTTCATCCAAACTTGTGTTCAGTGTTTCCCATCCCTGGCTCCTCAGCAGGTGCTCACTCAAAGCCAACACCTTGCTTCCCTGTCCCACCTCCTTCAAGCCCTGCTTCTGAGTGGGCACCCACCGGGCTGGGAAATGTCAAACACCTGTTCAGCTGAAAAACAAACTAACATGAATCACTGGTTTGCCCATTCGTACTCATCTTGAGTTGTGAATCCCACCAGCACATTTCCATAAAAAGGCATTTTAACAGGTAAAGTTATCCCTTTTCAGGAAATAGAGCCCCCCCCAAAAAAGGTCCTGTTTCTTATGCATACACAAACACTGGTATGCAGGGTATAAGGAGGTGCGGGGAACACTCTTGGCATTTCACTCCCCATCCAAACCTAGGTCTGTTTTGTTGTTTCTGAATTTTCTCCTGAACCTCCAGAGGCTCCTGTGAATGCTTTTCAGCATCAAGATGCCACAGGTGTTGTGTAACAGGAGGGCCAAGTCTTTAATGATTGAAAATTCTTCCCACTGGGGTTACTTTATGGGTAGCAGTGGTTTTCATTAAAAGATAGTGACCCTGATATGATTGTAGCCAAAAGGTTAAGAAATAGACCTGGTATTAAGAGGCTATAATATGTGGTCTATTTCTCAAGACCCGGTTTTGTTCAAATCACCCATTTATTGATCCTGTTCTCCCAGCGGAGCAGCACTAATATGAATCAGGGCTTTTTCTCTCTCTTAACTGTGAATGAATGAATACTTTATTGTGGTCAATGACCAAATCCAAAGTGTGTGTGTGTGTGTGTGTGTGTGTGTGTGTGTGTGTGTGTGTG
>JAHTLZ010003518.1:12128924-12158626 GCA_023846285.1 Phrynocephalus versicolor
TTAGGATGGCTCATTCTATATGGTATTCCCCCTCCCTTGTTCTTCCTTGTTTTGCTGAGGAAGAACAAGGGAGGGGGAATACCATATAGAATGAGCCATCCTAATTTGTGAGTGCTTGAGCAATTTCTGAAACCTTCTGAACACGAATTATAATTGCTGCCGCACAGAATTTAGCTACATTGGACAGCATGCTTGAAGTAGGACATTCTTCAGTGTATATATTTTGCCCTGACAACAGGATAAAATGCCTCTGGCCATCCAGGGAATTGCTTTAAATAAGGGGCAATAAGTTTTCCCCTAATTCCCTCATATAAGGGGGTAGTGCAGGAATACATGTGCCAATGAGAATAGGGAATCTTTTGGAACTTTCCCTCTTGTCTCTCTTACTAGTGCAAATTGCAGGCATGGGGCCCATATTCCAAATCAGGGTGGCAGGAAAGGGGAAAGGGTTGATGCCAGGACTGTACATACCAGGGTCCTAAGATCTGTTTTATGAGCTATCTGTGTCAAGGTGGATCCAAACCGTATGGCTGTCTTTCTGTGTCACAGAATGAATCAGTGGATCATAGGAATGGGATGTGCATTGGTATGGATGAATGAACATGGCCACATTTGTGTGGGTACATGACAGTGTGGGTGGCCATGTCCCCATTTTCCTTTGACCACTTCCACCTTTGGCTCCATATCCACAGCCACTGGCATGCAGCCTGCGACACATACAACCCAAAAGAATGCAGTCTTCTTGGACAAAAATGTTACCCACACCTGACCCAAGAGGATTCTATGACTGTCCTTGCAGAAGATGTAGATTATCAGGTCAGGACATTATTCAAGGTTGAAGAATGCACTTCTGGACACAACTGTATACAAGATGTCTAAAGAAATGAATGGTATGCACTAATTGACGAATCCACAAACTGTGTTTGCCTTTGTCAAGACCTAGAATCCTTATTGTCATGTTTGTGATGACCTGGGTTTAGGAGATTTATAAGCCCATCCCATTGCATTATACTTGTGGTTTAAATCATTTTGCAATTAGTGAAGCCAGGCCTGCAACTGCATGACTTGGTGACAAAAGCTTTAGGCTCATAGCAAGTATTAGCCAGCTTAAGACATTTTGCTGCCTAACGCCAAAAGCAAGGGAGCGCTAGTCTTTCTCTTAAGTCCTCATTTATTCAGTGGATTGACCTGAGTGCCATTTACTATGCTGAATAATTGGATTTGTACCATTATGTCCTTCAGTCAAATTTTTTGTGTGGAAACTACTGGTGCATGTCATTCACACTTTACTAAGGAAGAACTCTTTTGATCCGTTTCGTGATGTTTTGTCAAATTAAATTCAAATGTTATGAAGATAAATCAGTGAGCAGGGACTGTGATATCTACCTTTAAACATGTATATACAACAAGAATCTTGGGACATCTGAAATACTAACACGTTTTGTACAGAATATGAGAAATGCAGTGAAAAGACTTGTGGCAACTTAAAAAGGGACATGAATCATGCACCTTCTTGCTCATGGAGAGAAATAAAGGGGAGAAATGCTCTCTTCCATTGGTTTAGGTTCATAGTTCATGAAGGGGCCTCCAGCATATGGGAAGGTAATATGTGGAGTTGGGTGTTTTGTTTTGTTTTCATAACTTCGCTGGGGTTACTTTCGTTGGCTGCTTTCCCCATGTGTACCATCCTTCAGGAAACCTTTTGTTCTATCCTACCAGGAATTGGTTACACTGCTCTCTCCAATTGTTCCCTTATCTACCTAAAGAAAAGGAAAAATATATGTGCTTAATGTAGGGATCCCTGCAACCTATTGAAAAGCTGAACCAACTACTCCTGGAGTAGCAAGAGTAGCAATTCAAAAAAATTATTCGGGGAGGGGTACAAGGGAGACTGATAGAACTGGTGGGCAAAAAAAATACCATTGGTAGCACTTTGTCCCATCCCAGACATGCACTTTGCCTGCTCTTGATTTAGTACAAGCTTCTAGAGAGAAGAGGTGTATGCATTGTGTCATATTTGCCCATTGCAAGGTTCTACAGTATATTTAATTTTGAATGACTTTGCTGTGACAGAACAGAAGTTTTCCAGATATGATTCTATGAAATACATTTTGTTCAAATTCAGTTTACAGGGGGAAAATCATGCCAAAAATAACCACCCTTTAGGAAGATTGGTAGCAACTTAGTCTAAGGAAATGCCTCCTAAAGAATCTATTCCTAACCTGGTCCTGAAGAATAACAGTGACACACCTACAGTGCGTATCTCCTTCCTAGGCAAAGTGGTCAGGAAGTGCAACCTCAGTGACATCTGGAGGAAATTGATTATCTGGATGCATTTAAATCAGGGTTCTTACCTGATGTGGGGAAAGAAACCACAGCGGTTGTCCCAGGAGAGCAGGAGCAGAAGAAAACAGGAAGAATGTGATCCTGCTAGTTATCTTGAACATCTCCCAGCCTTTTGATACCACTGGTGATGACATCCTTCCATAAAGCCTCTCCTATTTGGTGAGAGCCACCCAATATGGCCCAGATACAGAGACAGACTCTGGATGCAACATTATTATTATTAGAGACTCCATTAGCCTCTATTGCTAGAAGCATATTTTGCTACCTTTTGCTGCTACAGCCATCTCTGAGTGGGAAAAGCTTGGCCACCATTACTAGAGTATAGCAATGTGTTCTATTTGGAGCAGCATTCAAAATGGTCAAAGAAACAACCGTTTCTGTTAGGTGAAGATTTATTTATTTATTTATTTATTTGTCCCCCGCCCCCGATTTGGCCAAATAGCCATTCTGGGTGGCTAACAGTACTCAAAGCATAGCAAATAAGGTGACATATAAACGAAAAGCAACCTATTAGGACATATCACAAAATTATCAGCAATTAAGATAATAAAAGTAATATACAAAAAATAATTTGCAAAAGTACTGTAACATGCACAGTTTTGAATGACCTTTTAAAGGATTCCGGGAGGAGGGACAGTCTACTCTTGGGCAGAGGATCATTCCAAAGGGTTGGGGCAATCACAGAGAAGGTGCATTTTCTAGTTTTCTCCTTCCTCACCTCTCTCAGCATTAAAGACCTGGAGCCACAAAATTTCTAACCAGGGCTGGGCAAAAACAGTGACAAACATGGATTCAGAAAAGAGATTTTAGGTGAGAGTATTTTTAAGAATAACTGCTTTCCATTCCAAGGGGATAGGGTTATAATCAACTTCAAGGTTTTGTGATGACATCAAAATTGGTTTTGGACCTTGTTGCTTGTCAGAACTTCTTCACCCAATCAGAACTGACCATAATGCCCAATCTTCCCAGGCTAGGTGTTTGAGGCTGTTAACACTGCAAGAGGCTTATAGAGAAAAACAAGAAACAGGGTCTTCTCTGCAATTGCCCCATACCTGTGGAATAATCAATCTTCCACCTTATATATGCCTGGCCCCTTCTTTGGCTATCTTTAAACAATATTTTAAAATGTGGTTGTTTTAAACAAGCATTTTCCCAGAACAAAACATAACTCCAGCAATTGCTCAAGCTGATACTGTATATTATTCTATTATATTCTGCCTGCCTATAATGTTTAAATGTTGTTATATTATTTTAAAATGTTCCATGATAATTATTTAATATGTTGATGCTGTTTTCTTATTCTTAATCTTACTTTATTTTGTCAGACAGTGTCATTGTGTACTCGTACTTGGTTGTCCTCTCTTCTGAACCACTCAGAGTGGCCTTGCTGCTAGATGGGCAGTATAAAAATAATAATGAATAAATATACATCTGAAATGACCAAATGAGCACCATTGAAATTGTAAGTGCCTCTACATTTATGTGTTAGTTCCAAGAGTTGTCCCATGTTTTACACACCTGTGCATTATCTAAGCTTGTAGGACTGACCCACCTAGGGATAATGCTTGCCAGTTTCTACTTGTGAAACAGCTGTAATTACATTCAGTTGATTTCCAGCATCATGTAGCATGATAAGCCATAGCTTCATGTTCATCACTGTTTTCAGAATTCAAGTCAGTTCACAGGAGCGACTTGATGGTAGAACGTCTATGCTCAGTTGTTATTCTGCTCCTAATAGAATCTTTGTCATGAAGAATGTGTTCAGAAGCAGAGCTGGATTGTGCTCACCAGTTGCACTATGAAAGGTTTCTGTGATAATCCACTGTCCATTTATTTATTTATTTATTTATTTATTTATTTATTTATTTATTTATTTATTTAGCATTTCTGGACCACTCTGATTTCCCCCAAAGGACGCTGGGCAGTTTAGAATGAAAGCCAAATAAATAATCAAAAATAATAAACAAACCAAAGTGAACAAATAAACCAAGAAGATCAAACAAGCACACAAAAGCCCGGCAAGAGGCTGAAAGCTAATGGTGGGAGAAAAATACAACAGACACTGGGGGAGCAACAAACAATACATTACGCATTGCCATATGCTTCCTTAAAAATCCAGGTTTTTAAAGGTTTTTTAAAGGCTGTTAGGGGCTCAACTTAGCACATATCACATGGCAGTTTGTTCCACATAGCCGGACCGGCCACTGAGAAGGCAAGGCCCAGTTATGGGTAGGGAGTGGCCACCCGGAGCAAGAATACCAGCAATGTCCTGGTGGGCTGGGACAACACTGGTCTTTGGGAGATCCACTCTGCCAGATACTCAGGTTCCAAGCCATGGAGGGTTTTGTAAACCAAAACCAGAATTTTGAACCTTATCTGGGAGGCAACGGGTACCCAATGCAGACAAACCAGTATTGGGGCAATGTGGTCAAAACGTCCTGCACCAACCACAAATCTGGCCGCCACATTCTGCACCCGCTGCAATCGCCAGATAAGGGTCAAGGGAAGCCCCGTGTAGAGAGCATTACACTAATCTATCCTCCAAATGACCAGAGCTTGCACAACTATCTGCAGGGAGTCACCATCGAGGTATGGGAAAATCTGGGCAATAAGCCTAAGTTGGTAGAAGGAGGACTTGGAAACTGCTGCCACCTGGGATTCTAGGTACAGAGCCAGATCCAAGGCAACACACAGAGTCCTCACTCTTTCAACCAGCTGGAGGACAGTCCCACCCAGACTGGGACAGTCCCTCCACCCCCCTGAAGAACAGAACCTCAGTCTTCTTGGGATTGAGTCTGAGCCTGTTGGTTCTGGTCCACTCCAAAACTGCAGCCAGGCAACAATAAAGGATCTGGACTGCCTCCATCGCAGAGGTGGAAAAGGAGAGGTAGAATTGTGTGTCATCACCGTACTGATGAGAGCAAGCCCCTTATCTCTGAAAGACCTCCTCCTGCAGCCTCATGTAGATATTAAAAAGCATGGGAAGATAGCTGACCCCTGGGGCAACCCACACAAGAGTGACCAGGGAGATGCAAATTCCCCACCCAAGCTTACATGCTGAGCATGGCCCCCGGGGAAGGAGCAAAGCCAGCTCAAGGCTAGCCTCCCCGATCCCCACCTCAGAGAGCCTGCCCATAAGGATAATGTAGTCAACAGTATCGAAGGCCACTGACAAATCAAGAAGGGCCAACAAGGTAGCACAGCCCCTGTCGGGCCCCCTCAGGAGGTCATCATGCAATGCGACCAGGGCAGTCTCAGTCCCGTGACGTGGCCTAAACCCAGATTGTAAAGGGTCCCATACACAATCCTCAAGGAATGACTGGAGCCACTTGGCAGCAACCCGCTCCAACACCTTGCCCAGGAAGTGAACATTGGCAATTGAGCCAGGAACAAGGCAAGCAGGACAAGCCACGGCACACAGACAAGTGAACCATGACTTGCATCAAACACGAGCCACCTCCGTCCCCATGGCAGTAAATCTCCAGCTAAGTGGGCTCATGTGGAGTCAACCACACCACTAACCAACCAGTATCCACCTTTCCAAGTAATGCTCCCTTGCCCGCCTAGGCTAGCCAAGCTACAGCAGCATCAATGCTCAAAAAACTAAAAATACAAAAGAAAATAAAAACTAACCAAAAACATTACTGCGAGCAGTAGTGAGCTACATCTGCCAGCCGCCATCTCAGGTAACAGGTTGTTGTTTTGGATTTTTAAACATTATTCCTTCTCTTCCATGTGTTTTCATGACAGGAGAAAATGTTACTGTCATAGAAGGATTTCTGCTATGTCTTGTTATGTCTAGCTCACTTTTTTGAGAAAGGAAGGATATAAATTCTTTACTTTTGGGGATGCCTGAATAGATTTGTTAGGCGAGCAACTAACGAGTCCACCTAATGAACCTATTCCACCTAACAAGCCTATTCACGTAATGAGCCTATTCAGGCCATTGTCCATTTTATGAGCCTAGTTCAGACCAGGGGGGCATGAGATCAAAGTGAACTATGAAATGGAGGACTCACAACTAGTTTTCCTCAGAGTGACAAAGCTGTTTGGATGAGCAGCGAAACATTTCAATATCTCAAGAAAAGAATCTAATTGTCTTCACTCAAGTTCCATATAAACTCACCTGGATGACTGAGAATCTTCACAGACATTTGCCTCTGTTGCAGTTCTGCTGTCAAAGTGGCTTATCCCTTTAGAAAACTTGGCTGGGGAGGAAGGAAAAAGCCACATTTAGGAAAAGATACTTCCGTTTCTTCAGCCTCCTGATGGAGATACCACCCATTTTATAATTTTTATTCCATCACTTACAACCAAATACTTTCAATGTCTTTCAGGTGTTGTTGTTTTTCAGGAATGAATTACAACAAACATTTTATTTAATCCAATACATTAGATTACTGCGGCATTTCAAAAATACTCATATTATTGCTTTGGCTGTGAATTATTTGCACTTTCTATTTTAGCCATAATATTATGAGCCAATTTTTATGAGAAGGAATGGCACATAAAATATTTAAGATGTGCTTGGTTTAAAACATACCTGGCCTTACACTACCATCTAGTGGACAAAAATAAATTGCTGCCCTTTCCATGGACAATGTTTTTTGAGTAGAGATGGGCACAAAATGAATTCTTTTGATTTGTTTTTTGTTTTTCATATCATATCAGAACAAAACAAAAAAGAACTGATTTTTAAAGAAAAACAAAATGAAACAAAGTAGAAATTTTCCCTTTGTTCCATTCCATTTTTCATTAATGGGAAGGTTTCCCTTAGGAATGCATTGAAAAGCAATGCATTCCTATGGGAAACCACTTTAAACAACCCACGCCTCCCCCCCCCCCAACTGGGGGCATTGGAGGGGAAGGCATGGGTCGTTTAAAATGTTTTGAGCCACCGAGGCTTACCCCCTTAAACCTCAATTCTTCTCCATTTAAACAACAACAACAACAAACTTATTAGGTGAGATAATGCTGTTTTAAACTATTAACGTCCATGGAACGCATCAACATAAATCCACAAAATAGCATACTGTTCAAATTTTTCATATGCAGCTCTAAATATAGGCAGAATTACCACTCTAACTTTAAAGGGCTTCAAGATATTCCTTATTTCAGTGCACCTTCAGAGTGACCTTCAACACAAAATTGATTGTTCCACTAATGTAGATTGCTTTTGCCTAATTCCTCTTGGGTTTCACCTTACTTTGGTTTGTGCTTCATGGCTCTAGGGAGAGCTGAAGTTGACAACAGAGGAATAGAAGTACCTGAGTCTAGACACATGAAGATGTTTGTTCACTGCATCAAGATTAGAGATGGGCACGAATCAAGAAAATGGTTATTTGTTTCAATTCATCAGTCCTCAAGGATGACAAATTACAAATAACAAATGTATGATTTTTAAAGGAATCAACAAAGCAATTCATTCATTGTTTTTATATTAAAAGCCCCATATAATGTTCCTTGAGTCACTTAGGGCTCTATCACAAGTCCTTTAAAATGCTGATTCAATTTCAAGATAAAGCATCTCCAAAAATCTTGTCCCCATGGCCACCAGGCTTTAAGAAAACCTGGTTATGCCCCCTTTAGCAAGTTTTCCAAGACCTACTGGAGAAGTTGGGAGTTTTTTGCTCCGTGGGAGCTTGCATATGATCTGGTTTTCTGGCCCCCCCCAAGCCCAAACCAGCTTGTCCCAGGGTTCATTGATGCTTTTTTTTAAAAAAAAAAAATTCCCTCCCCCAGTGCTGACAGCTGGCCTTCGGGCTGTCAGCACTGTTATTTTTATTTTATTTTTATTTTTAATTATTTTATTTTATTTCTAGGCTGACCATCTCGTCCTGGGGCTTGTCGGCTCATTTAAAATAATAATAATAATTTCCCCTTCCCTCCAGCACTGATCAGCTGGCTTCGGGCTCTCAGTACTATTTTTTTATTTTTTTATTTTATTTTATTTTTCTTGGCACTACCTGCTGGCCCTGGGACTGGTCTGCACTTTAAAAAAAAAATCCTTGTACATGGGAACGGAGATCCCACACCTTCAGTCACGTGAGCAAGAAAGAAGAAAAGCCGGACTTTCACAATATCCAGATCTTCTCCCAGGTGAGATAGTGGCCTTAGAAGATACTACATTTGCTAGAAAGCTTCCTCTGACTCTCCTCTACAAGCTCAGCATCTTTGGTGAAGTTTGAGTTTTGGATGTTCGAGTTATTCATCCCCAAAGTGGGATCCCCAAGGAAAGTGCCCTTTAGCAACTAGTTTGGGGAAACCCAGTCTTCACCAAATTTGGAAGGATTGTGGAAGAGAATCTGTGGGAGGCTTTCTGCAAGTCTGCTGTCTCTAGGTGACTGGGGGAAAATGTTCCTGGAGGGGGGAGTCTCTTTGGGGCTGCATAACTCAGACACTAGGAATCCATTCTTCGCCAGTGTTCACTTGGTGGAATTGTAGAGGAGAATCAGGGAAAGCTTCATCCAATCTTGGTGTGCCTAAGTGCCTTGAGGGTCATTTTATAGTCCCAACCAATGAATAGGCTGGGTGATAACTTTATAGCTCACTAATAAAAGAAAAGAAAATAATACAACCTGAGCTTTCAATAACAAGCTATCTTTATCAACGCATTGTACCAAAATGGATTCTTGATAGAGGATGTAGTCTATCAGGCACTGAGATCCTTTGTGGGAAGATGGAATTCACCAGATCAGGATTGATTTTAAAGTTGTATCAAAGTCCCGAATAAGGTTTCAAACCCAGCACACCAAACAAATCAGCATAGTCATTGTCCACCTATCCCCCTTCTTTCCCTCAATTTGGCTCTCTCGAGTCCATGGTCCCTGCTGGCCTGAGGGAGTTGGTTGGGTGGGTGGTAATGCAAAATGCCACATGTTCCATTTGGAAGTTGGGTAAAATTTAGTAAAACATACTAGGTGTAACCAATAGGGGCCAGATTAAATCACTCAGATTCGCAGGGGGTTAGACTCCACTGTTGATAGTGAGCCCATGGTTGTGTCCAGTGCCCCGGGCTTATGGCATAATTTATTGAATGAGTTTCAGTTGTTGCGACCCGATGATGTGGACAGGGTGCTTGGATCTGTCTGTGCCACCACTACACAACTCGACCCCTGTCCATCATGGCTGGAATCTGCTGGGGGGATTCGCACCTGGGTCCAGGAGGCCATCAACTCCTCATTAAGAGAGGGAGTGGTCCCTGCTCCGTTAAAGGAGGCAGTGATTTGACCACTCCTAAAAAAGCCTAACCTGGACCCAGGGCTGGTGGTTAATTACCGCCCAGGGGCAAACCTCCCTTATTTGGAGAAGGTGTTAGAGCGTGTGGTGGCTGAGCAACTCCAGGTTCTCCTGGATGAAACGGATTATCTAGATCCATTTCAATTGGTTTTCAGGCTGGGTTTTGGAATGGAGACTGCCTTGGTCGCTCTGTATGATGATCTTTGCCAGGAGAGAGACAGGGGCAATGCGTCCCTGTTGATCTTCCTGGACCTCTCAGCGGCTTTTGAAACCATCAACCATGGTGTCCTTCTGGACAGATTGGCTGGGATGGGAGTTGGAGTCACTGTTTTACGGTGGTCCCACTCCTACCTGGCTGACTGGCTCCAGAAGGTGGTGCTGGGGGACAGGTGCTCTGGCTCATGGTGGTTACATCATGGGGTTCCCCAGGGCTCTATACTGTATCCCATGTTATTCAATATATACATGAAACCACTGGGAGAGGTCGTTAGGAGGTTTTGGCTGAGAAGTCAGCAATATGCTGATGACATTCAGCTCTACCTCTTGTTCTCCACCAATCCAGGTGTGGCAGTCTCTTTTCTGAACTCATGCTTGGACTTGATAACGGACTGGATGAGGGTCAATAAACTGAAGCTCGATCCAGACAAGTCAGAAGTGTTGTTGGTGGGCGCTCTGCCTGACAGGTTAGAGGGCCATTCCCCTGTCCTGGATGGGGTTGCACTCCCCCTAAGGGACAGGGTCCGCAGCTTGGGGGTACTTCTGAACCCAGGTCTTACCCTGGAAGCCCAGGTGGACTCAGTAGCCAGGGGTGCCTTTCTCCAGCTGCGGAGCATATATCAACTTCACCCTTACCTGGATGAGCAAAGCCTGGCAACAGTCACACATGCACTGATAACAACCAGATTGGACTATTGTGATACACTTTACGTGGGGCTGCCTTTGAAGACGATCCGGCGACTGCAACTGGTACAGAACCAGGCTACGCAGTTAGTGAGTGGTGTTGCCATGCAGATGCATATTATGCCACTTTTAAAAAATTTACACTGGCTGCCAGTTGCTGCCGGGGCCCAATTCAAAGTGCTAATGCTTACATATAAAGCCCTAAACGACTTAGGACCTGGCTACCTAAAGGACCTCTTTCTTCCATATGAGCCTGTCCGTACTTGTTGAGCATTCTGGGGGCAGCACTTTGCTTGGGTATAATCCACCTCCCTGGAAGCCCATTGCCATGAAGAAGAGGAAGGTCTGGGTAAGGGGAGGAGAAGACACACAGTTTCAGGGTACTCTACAACCTACCCAGTTTTCATGGATGCAGTAGTACAATCTTATAATTGGACCTAAATGGCAACCATGTTTCACACCGCTTTAGCTGTATCCCAGACTTTGTTCTCTGTGCAACCTTACTACTCCTTTGTTTGCGCTCTATTTGTATATGTAGTTTACAAGAGTCCATGATTTGTGGAGTGGGGCAGAGATGGTGGAGAAGGAATGGCTACTTTGGGGGGTGGGGGATAAGGCAAGCAGGAAATAAATGACCTTGGCTTCTGTTTTAGGTGACAAAACATTTATTTTCTTTTTTATATAGTTTTATTTATTTTCTACAGTAAATTACATAAAACAAATATATTGTCTCCTGTTGTGTTACCAGTTCAATCACAGTTTTTCCCAACATTTGAGCCGAGTATAATTCATATCTCCTTTCCCACCTTGAATAAACATACTTTCATACTTAGTTTCCTTACCATCTCATCCATATTCTATCTATCTTTACTTACATCTATTTTTAATACAAAGAATATAGCCTGCCTAATCTCAACAATCTATTCAATCTCACTATTTAGCTCTTCAATATTAAACAATTTAGGATATATTTGGCTAACTATATATCTTCTATATATCATCCACAGTATAATTACCTATTCTTCCAATGAGTGCCTAATTTCAGCAATAATCTCTAGCCATCTCTAATTCAAGTTAATAGTTTATGGGCTATTATAAAACAGCTACTGCCTGGTCTATATGTTTCACTTTATGCATAGAAATTCTTGTCTATGCCTAACTGCCACTATTCTTTTAAAAATCTAACAGATTAACATTTATTTATATATCAGGTTTGTCTTCACATTTCCATTTTCTGTTTCCCATACCATACCAATTATCTAGTAGCCTTAGATAATTAGAATACAGTAAACGTTGTTATGTAATAAATTCACTAAGCCAAAATTTCTTTTTTACAATTTTCCCTTTTCCTGCCAATCTTCACAAGTTGTTTTTCCCTACTCAAATCCATTTTCTTCATGGGTTGTTGTATTATCTTGATAGTAATCTTGATGGCTGCTCTGCTACTGAAAAAGTCCCAACTTTTTCTCTTTTGGAACCCATATTAAGTAAAAAAGATGTGCCTACCTATCATATTCTGTGGACTTGGCACATCTAAGGGCTTAGCCTGCACCATTCTTGTCATATTTGTGTTCATGTTGAGACCTGCCCTCTGTTCTGGTATAATCTCTTGAGTTGAGCTAATTTCAGTTTTTCCCAAGGATTTAATGATATCTAAGAGTTTATTTATTTAATTTAACATTTATTTTCTTATTTATAGTACTGGTTCACTTGCTGTTCAGGATGCCGTTACTCCTTAAACAAGTTAAGGATGTTATAATATACTTTTTCAGGTGCATCTAGACCAAATAGAAAATCCAGATGATTCCATTCAGGAATTTCCACGTGGAAAATGAGATTTTTGATTTGGGGGATTGCGGCAGCAACGTCAGTTGGGCCTGTAATCCAGTCATTTCCACCGCTCCAAACCGCCGTTGGGACAGTCATGGCTCTCAGATCATTTTCAGGAGGCACAAACTTTTTTTAAAAAAGCAGGGAAAATAGTTAAAGTACAATACAAAACAACAACAACAACAACTGCTACTACTACTACTACTACCATCACCACCATCACCACCATTACCACCACCACCAAAATTTCTGCCTGTCTTTTATGTGTAAAGCTGCAACTGTAGAATTTTTAACCAGCTACTTTGGCTTTGTTCCACAGAGGTTGCCACTTATTGTAACCTTGAAGGAGCCCCGTGGCACAGTGGTTAAGTGCCTGCACTGCAGGTAAAACTGTGCTCGTGACCTGGGGTTCAATCCCAGGTAGAAGGCTCATGGTTGACTCAGCCTTCCATCCTTCTGAGTTCGGTAAAATGACTACCCATTTAGCTGGGAGGGGGCTATGCATAGCCTGCATAGTGTAATTAAAAACTGTAAATCATCCAGAGACTACTTGAAATGGTATGGGGTGGTATAAAAGCAGAACCCTTTTCTTTGACTTAGAGCAAAATCCAGCAACTAAAACATACAGTTTATTATACAGCACTAAGAGCTTCTCCACTACCCCAAACTCAATTGTTTTTTAGCATCTTCAGTCAAGTAAATAAGGCAAATATATTTAGAATGCAAAGAACACACGCCTTATTCTTCATTTGTTTTAATTAGGCTGTTTTTGGAGAGATAACCAGGCAAAGACTTTTGAGCACTACAAGATTTCTTTGCCTCTAAATGACAGCAACAAATAGCACCACTCCCACATACCTCTGTTTCTCTTACTGTATACTACCTACAACTTATGTAAGTTGCTTCTATGCAAAGCAAGTGTCCCTTCCCATAGCCCACATGCATACATGAATAGAGCAAACACAAACTGGTTTCTAAAAAGAAATCTAATTTTTTTAAAAAAATTAAAGCAAGTAATCTTTTTTAAAAAAAATTAAAATTGAAAACCTTTAAAATTGTTTAAAATTTTAAATTTTTTAAAAAAATGCAATCCTTTAAAAATTGTAACTTTTTCAAAACACATATCTCTTCAATACTTCTACCTCCTAGAAGTCAAGTTTTTTAAAAAGCAGGTATCAAGATTTTGCAAAATCAACATTTCACTATTAAAACATGATGTTTGTTATTTGCACAATAGTGTTTAATTCATGCAAATGAGAGTTCTCATTCAAATTATTTTCTTGTTGAAATTTTTCCATAAAACACTCCACTGCTGCAAGTGCATAATCTTTCAGATCTTGTGCGAATGTAAGACAAGCACAGATTTGCACAGAGACACCCCTCTTCTGCTTTACTCTCTCTCTCTCTCTCTCTCTCTCTCTCTCTTTAAAGTTGCAGAATCATTTGAAAGGGAAGTATTGGGATAGTTCCTATGTATATTGGTGTGCAAATTTCAAAACCAAGAATACACTCCAAGAATCTATTCACCATAGTTAATGTCTTACATCCATCGCCAGGGGTACCTTTCTAGAACTTCATCCATTCTGGCAACTGAGTTAGAGTAGCCAGTAGCCATTGTGGTGCATCAGGTTATGTCTGGCTCCCAACATCTTCTCAGACTTACCACCAGTAGTGACCAATTTACAGCTCTCCATGGGATTTTGACACTGTTAATCACAAGATACCTCATCAATGGCTATGCTGGCTAGGCTGGATGTGTGACCTGAAAACAGCTGGAAAGCCACATGCTGTCCATCTCTCATCTATAACACTATATTAAGAAGGGATTGCTACATTATAATGAGTTGATATGCAATAGTTCCTTGAATGTTTTGTACCTGATCATAATGAACTTTGTTACCTATCCATCCATAATCAAATGCTCTGAATTTGCCACTCGAGAATGCCTGCAAATATAACGGAATATTAAAATCATCATCATCATCACCCACTATCACCACCACCACCATCTCAGAACTACAAAGCTGTGGATTATGAAGTCCAGCCCCTATTGAGGAAGCGGGCACAGTGGGGACTTGAGCTCCTAACCTCAACACCTCCCCAGAAGCATAAACCACTGAGCTACCCAGCAATGTACACATATATTTTTCTACTAGCAGTATGAAGACTGCAAAAACAGAAGCTCCAAAGTGGTACATGTTCCTAGCAAAACATAATATTCTTCATTTTAGATGATAGTTATAGGACAGTTTCCTTTTGCTTTTCAAGAGGTAACGTGTGGAGAGAGACCACATGAGTCCACTAAGTACTCCGTATTCAAGGGGTGCAATCTGAAGAGATCTGTCTTGTTTGGGAAATAAGGCTTACAAAGCGGGTGGGGAAGGATGTGTCTTGCCCTGACGACCAGCCACGGAACAAAATACTGTAAGTCAATCTGCAAAGGAGAATCAATTATTCCATAAGTTGTAGCATGTGCACAATCAATTCTGTGCACATAAGCTCATTAGGCAGACATTTCTTCAATATGATAATATCCTCTGCTCCAAAAATAAGCCATCTGATACCACTCCCCATTGCTTCTACTACTGCCTTGGCAACCTTCACAAACCAGGTACCATCCAACATATTTTGGGCAATAGCTCTTAGAAATTGGAAAACCTCTGCAACAATTGGCTTGGACTTTACTGGAAGGCACTGGGGCAGAGAAGTCTTCATACAGAGGTATGGGTAGAAATATCAGAATTTGGAGGAGTTACTTTTCTTACACTACAATGGCCTTATTGCCTAGGGGATTCTGGCAAATGTGTTCAAAAGGAACTCTTTTAAACTATGACCAAGATGTCTAGAATACAGCAGAATTTTGTAAGTGAAACACAAGTTACACCATTTGCTTTCCACTGGTGTAATTGTGCTGTTAAATTTTGACCAGGTTTAAAGAGCAACTCTTTTTCCTTTAGGCTTAAGCATGGCTTCCTCAGCGAGGCAGCCAGAACTTGACTGGAGCAGCTGATCTGCTTTCTGTTTGAGGTTTCATCGTGCTGGGATTTCATCATGCTGATGGCTGTTTGCTTTGTTATTCATAAAATGGCTTGTAAAAATTATAAGCTTGTCAATAGTTCAGTAAAGACGTATTTTTCTTTTCTCAACACTTGATGTCCGTGTTCCTATTTACTCAAAACTAGAACATTTCCAAAGAGGGGGAAAATGTGTGTGTGTGTGTGTACTCATATACTCATGTACGCGCGTGTGCACGTACACACACACACACACACACACACACACTGTAGAAAATGTTCAAGTTATAACATCAGGGGATCTACCTGTTTCCAATGGATCATATTCTGTACAGATGTTGCTGCTGGGGTGTGGGCTGTATATACATCTAGCCGGCTCTGAAAGATGAAACATCTTTTAGTTGCTTTCTTCCCCCAGAACTGAAATAAATCCAACTTTCCCTTTCCATTTTCTCTGTTATAAATGCCTAAAAACAAGGGATCTTTTTGAGGAATCCCTATCTCCATAGGGCACCCAAATCTGCATTTACAACAATATTGGTGTATACAAGCCTATAACCAGGCCTTCAAAGTTTGCTGGTTAGTCATTCTGAATTTTCTTCTCTGGGAGAAGAATTCTGTTAGTTTTTCATGCCAGTATAAGTGCACTGGCATCCATCATAGTGGTGAATTGCTGCTACTTAAACAGTTGACGCTTGCCTTCTTTGTTGTGTGCCAAGCCATATTAACGGAACGTGATGAGATATTGTGAGGACATGAAGACAATGGCCTCTGCAAGAGCAATTCTCACTTGGCCATGGAAGGTAAAAGGGAACTCAGAAAACATGAGAGGAAAAACTAAGGACACCCAAGAAGGAGATGCTCCTATTGGAAAAGGAAGCAAAAGAAAGGTAAGGGGGAAAGGGGGATGATATAAAAGAGGTTAAAGGGGTGTGTGAGAGAGCAGTTGGAACAAGAGGCAGGCAGAAGAAGAAGGCACAGTTGAAGCTAAAAGGGGAGAAAAAGTGATGCCTGCGAGATTGGCGTCATGGTGGATGAAAAATGCCTGGCCTCCTAAGTGGAAAACATTGATGATTCCCCAGGAAGAGGCAGACAGGAGGAGGAACCACCAACCACCTTCTTGAAAGAGAAAAGCAGGAATGGACCTGGAAGATACAGGAAAACTGTGCCCACATAGCTAGGGAAAGAAGAAAGATCTAGAGCCATCACCCACTAGATCAGTGATGGCGAACCTTTTAGAGACCTAGTGCCCAAACTGCAATTCAAAACCCACTGATTTTTTGCAAAGTGCCAATAAAGTAATTTAACCTGTATACAGGTGGCTATGAAGGGACAATGTCGGGTGCCCACAGAAAGGGCTCTGAGTGCCACCTTTGGTACCCGTGCCATAGGTTCGCCATCACTGCACTAGAGGGTAGAGAGTGGTGGCCAGCCACAAGAAGTGAAGACTGGGGTGCAGATGAATCATCAACCCCGTTGCATCTGATTGAAGCAGAGGAGTTACGGGAAGGACTAAACAGAACCACAGAAGGGACTCTTGCTCTTGGCAGCTTGGGGGCAACCCGTAAACATTGGCTGGAACCCCTCTGTTGAGGGAGGAAGAGAAATAATGTTTGTTACTGCGAACAAGGTACCTGTTGAATTAAAGTAAATGGTACGGGTTTGAAACAGAAGCTTGGCTGTGGTCTGTCCAGGAAAAAGGGTAACCCCCTCAAAAAGTGAACTCCCACAGATATTCAAGGGCAGACTGTTAATGAGCAGCAATTCATTACTGTGATTTATGCCACTGCACTTACACTGACTTCCACAACTGATAAGAGTCAAGTTAAATCAAGGAATCTTTAATGGCATAAAATAAATTAAGAACCAAAACATCAAATTGTGGGATAGAAGACTAAAAGATAAAAAGATGAAGGTGAACAGATTAGTGGCCATCCTTGGTCCTTGGACTTGGTGGCTCAGTGGGCTAGAGAGCTGAAACTGTTGGCAATTTGGCAGTTCAAATTCTGGGTGCCACACAGTGCAGTGAGCTCCTGCTGTTAACCCCAGCTCCTGACAACCTAGCAGTTAGAAAGCATGTAAATGCAAATACATAAATAGGTACCGCCATGAAAAGCCAGAAGGTAAACAGTGTTCCATGGACAGAAATACATTCAGCCATGCTGGCCACATGGCCACGGACTTGCACAACACTGGCTCTTTGGCTTGAAAACAGAGATGAGCACCGCCCCTAGAGTCAGACACGACTAGCATGCATGTGCAGGGGGAATCTTTACCTTTACCTTGGTCCTAAGGGTCTCATTCATGGTATGGAGATGTGGTTTATGCCACTGCAGTTACACTGGCTTCCACAACCATAGGAATCTGGCCTCTGTTTTATCTCTAGTCCATTGTCTGAAACTGGAATCTATTTGTGTTACGGAGATGTGATTCAGGCACATCTTCATTGAGAAGTCATACTTTCAAAGAAAATATATGCTTGATGTCCAAAACCATTCAGAAGACAAAACAAGATAATTTGTAAATTTCAGGAGGTGTGAAAAGTATCTGCTCCCCACCCACCCACCCACCCACCCCTGATGGATAGAGGACCTTTGTCTTGTAATAATGAGCTATTTGTAATGCCTAGCATGGGACTTAGGGTGAGCTTTGCCCATATGCTGGCTTCACTAACTTGATTTCAATTAAACTACAGAAAGTCTGAAAAGGTATTCTTCCCTTCCCAATAAACACACAGGATTGCTTTGGTCAATATCTAGAAGATAAAAAATGTTAAAAGGTAGCAAGCGAGGGCAGCCCCCCTTTTGAGGAATATGAACAAAGAGTGCCTTGCAGTTTGCTCTGCTTTTCAGATCTGGACACAGCACTTCATGGTAACAACCAAGGCAGGTATTATAAAGAACAAAACATGGTAACAAACAAAGCAGGTATTATAAAGAATAAAACATATTACTCAACACAATAATGGCTGAAATCCTGTTAAGTAACTCTACTGGCAGAAGCATGAGGCAAACCCACCAGCAGGGAAAGGGTATTTTGAACTGTAGGGCTTCTCTTTCTCTCCTGCAGGCTTTCTGAATTGCAAAGAATTCCCTTCCTCAAATGGGACAATAGCAGGGGAGTATGTTATCACCAAAAATCTGTCCCACCCGTAATGTAATCTGATGCTGGTGATTTTTGGCAATGGAAGACTGAACATGTATTCTCAAAGGCAGTTGTGCGTGATCAGGTCTTCGTCACAGTCAGCGATGAAAAGAGAAGATGAGATTCTACAGTTCCTTGGCTTTCATCAAAATGTAGATACATTGGAGGTTTTCAGCAAGGGAAGCTAATTAAGGAGAATGTGGAGAGCGCAGGGGGAAAAGAAGAATGTAATACACACCGTATTTAAATTATTTGCATTAAAGCCAGAAATTATGAACAGCACATTGGTACAGATAGGTATCAATATCTCCTGACTGCAAAGGGTACTCCTAACCATAGCTCCAAAATCCGTTTGTGGAAGGAAGGCTTTGTTTCCAAATAGGAGCTGCAAAATATCAGACAGAATCTTAATTATTCCAGTTGCACTAATGGAAAAAACATTTAACATCCCTAAATTATAAGCCATTACCTACCGCATGCAATATGGTAGGATAGACTATATAGATCTGGTATCCTATTGCTACTCACAATTCACTGTGAAGTCATTAAATCAACTAATGAATGGTAAGTCAACATACAATGGTACTTTGACTTATGAATGCTTCAACAACCAAAACAGTCGACTTACGAAGGCTCTCCACAGCCGAGCCAGACAGCTGATTTTGACAGGCCTTTGGCTGCCCTTGATTGAGGGAGATTACTACCTATTCTTTCTTCTCCTTGGTACTTCGATCTATGCAAAAGAGGTCAAAGCACCTAGGAGAAGGAGGAGGAGGTGGCAATCTCTGCGTCCATTGCCTCCCTCTCTCCTTCCCTGCTTTCCTTGCAAGCCACCCAGGCTAGGCAAAGATCAATGGGTCAATCTTCAGCCAGCCCAGGCATCTTGCAAGGAAAGTGCGCTTGCCTTGGAAGGTGCCCGGGCTGGGTAAAGATCAATGAACTGGCAATCCATGCTTTCCTTGCAAGGCACTCAGGCTGGTTGAAGATCAATTGGTCCCTGCTCTGCCCACAAATTGATGGGCAGAGCAGTGGTCCATGGATCTTCGCCCAGCCAGGGCACCTTCCAAGGCAAGCACACTTTCTTTGCAAGATGCCCAGGCTGGCTGAGGATCGATCAGTCTCTGCTCTGCCCAACAAACTGGTGGGCAGAGCAGGGATCCATGGATCTTTACCCAGCTTAGCCACTTTCCAAGGGAACTGGTGATCTGTGCTTTCCTTGCAAGCTGTCCAAGCTGAGCGCAGATCAATGGGCAATCTCCCTCAATCAAGGGCAGCCAAGGCTGCTTTTCGGAGCCAAGCCAGACTGCTGATTTTGACAGGTACAGCCTGTCAAAACCAGCTGTCTAGTGGGGCTGCAGAGTGCAGCCTTTGGCTCCCATTGATTGAGGGGAGTTGGGACAGCCTTCCCATGGGAATGCATTAGTCTGTTCCCTTTTCTTGCCTTTTTACCAACCTCTGGAATTGTTTAATTGATTTTCAATGCATTCCTATGGGAAACTGCAACAAATTCGACTTCCAAAAATGCATTCAGAATGGATTAATTTTGTAAGTTGAGGTACCACTTATGCAAATCCCACTGAGTGTTCCTGAGGCTGTCAAAAGTAAGATTTCTGCCACTACTTGTGCTGGGTAGGACCTCAGGAGAGGGCACTTGGAATGGCCATGATGTCATATACACCCTCCCTTTTTTCCTAGCTAGCCTTGTTTCCTATGCAGGGATCTGTAGTTGTTGGGAGGCTGTCACTGTTTTCTAGAGGTACTAGATGTTTTCCACAGGTTTAACCATCGTAGCGTGGAGAACCATGGTAGGGGTGTACTCCCCCTACCCAGGCCCAGTCCTTTAAAGCATGGCAGGTAAGTAGACCCCTGAGCTCTTCCATACCAGAGCCAAGATGGTGCCAGAAAAGTGAGGCAGGAAACTAAGCGGGAGACCTGAGGACCTGAGGAGGTGGAGGCTTTGGAGCCAATCTTGTAGCCCGGGGGGGGGGGCAGAAAGAGGCCAAACTAGCCCTTAATGATACAATCAGCAAATAGAACATTGTCCTCCATGTTGCCTCTGTGCTTCTCCCCAGGGTGCAGAGTAGGCAGAGTACAGAAGACAAGGTCAAATGAGAGAGCAATCTGGCCAAAATCTAGATCAGCAGTTCTCAGCCTTGAGACTACAATTCCCAGAAATCCTGAGCAACACAGGTAATAATAAAGGCTCCTGGGAATGTTAAGCCAAAAACATCTGAAAAGACAATGTTAGGAAATGGTAATCTAGACCAGCTGTCACCTTCATCTAGAACTAATTCTCAGCACTAGAATTTTGCCGCTACAAGGAGTAGACAGGTTTTCACAAGCCAAAGCAACCATAGGTGCCTACCTTGATTTGAAATTCAGTAAGCATGGAAAGCGTGGCAAGTGGAGTCGCTGCATGCTTAACAGTGACAACAGGTGCTAAGGCAATGAACAGCTTGATTTTTGCAGCCAGCTGGAGATTTTTAGAAAATGCTATAAAACCTGGAGGGGAGAAAACAAAGAAACAAATTGTCAAAGGATGCAACTTCAAAGAAGTCAAGTTCTTTGAACCAATTGCCTGTGACGTCTGAATGGGTAGCCTGCTGGCCTTTCAGCTCAATAGGAATCTAGGTATGCATGCAGTTTCAGCAGGGATGAGGACTTGGGTCATAGAACTTGCTGTCAAGTTGGACTTCAGTAGCACCAGTAACTCAACTTGGACTTTACCCAGGTTTCCGCCCCGCCCCCCAAAAAAAGATTTAGACTCAAATTTTAATTCAAAACCCATACACCCCCTTCTTTTTTTCCTCAGGTGTAAAGCTTGTATTTAAAAGGGACTTGGGACTTGGTATCCAAGATTCGGACTTGAGACTCAGATCCATGCTAATCAGTTCCAGGATTAGATGGACAACTTTTCCTGATTTCTTGTGTATAATTTTAGGACTGGGGTAAGAGACTGTTCTGCCTGAAATAGAAGTCTTTGTTGCATTATTTCTGAATTCTTTCTCTTCCACTATTCATACACAGTTTAGGTCATAGTTCCCAACCTGAGGACTACAACTTGACTACAATCCTGGTCAGTACACCTAGTGGTGAAGGCTTCTGGGAGTTTTAGTCCACGAACATAAAGGGACTCAAGCTTGGGAACTATGGCTTGCCCTTCTGTTTCTAAACAGAAGGGGAAGCTTTCAGAATCACTTCTTTCTTTCAACAATTATATTGTACCTTTCTTCAACAAACAGCTAGCAATAGTAAATTAAAAGAATAAAATGTTAGATGAACTTGCAAAAGTTCAAGGCAGAAGAGATTCAAGGAGTAATCAAAAGGCATGTGATAAAATAAAGATGACCTTCAAAACATGCAGACCTGTTCTTTCTAAACTGACATGTGTAGGACTGCATTGCGAAATAGCTTCCAATAATGTTAAAATGGTTAGCCTAAAAAAGCTTTCTTAAAAGGAATGGTTGCTACACAGCAGATAAAAGGTTTTAGAGAGATAAAATGAGAGAACCAAAGCCTACAATGATGTGGATATTGCTTATCTAGATTTCAGTAAGGCCTTTGATAAGTTTCCCCATGGTATGTGTGTGTGTGTTGTGTCATTACAGTCATGACCGACCCTTCGTGACTCCACATCCATGCAGTTTTCTTGGCAGGAATACTGGAGTGGTTTGCCAGTGCCTACTCCAGGTGTCTACAGCACCTGGTATTCCCTGGTGGTCTCCCATCCAAGTACTAACCAGGGCCAACCCTGCTTAGCTTCCAAAATCAGGTGAGATCGGATGTACTTAGGGCATCTAGGCAGCTCCCCATGGTATACTTGCAAAGAATTAGTAGAATGTGGGACAGATACCAAATTGGGAGGAGTTACTAATTCCCTAGAGGACAGGATGAAAATCCAAAATGACCTTGACAGATTCAAGTGCTGGGCCATAACTAACAGAATGGGGTTTAACAGAGAGAAATGTAGGGTGCTGCATTAAGGTAAAAAAATGAATTTCACAACTAATGGTTTCAAATGACAGGAAAAGAGATTCCATTTAAACATTAGGAAGAACTTCCTGATGGTAAGAGCTGTCTGGCGGTGGAATATGCTGCCATGGAGGGTGGTGGATGGCTAACTGTCAGGAGTACTGTGATGGGGGCTCCTGCATAGCAGGGGGTTAGACTGGATGGCCCTTGAGGTCTCTTCCAACTCTATGATTCTATGATTCTAGATACAAACTGTAATGGGTGTTCCCAGAAGCCAAATGCGCAGTCAGCCAGTCTGAGTTGAAGGTTCACAGAGAGGGCCATCAGCCAATCCAAGTTCAAGATTCACACAAACACAGTCCAACAGGGAGGGGAATGCCAAACAGGAAGACTTACACAGTAGCAGAGGTCTAGGAAGGATCTAGGTAACAAGACCAACACTTCAGGAGTCCAGAGGCAATTAGGGAGTGCAGCTGCTGAGGCACAGAATAAGGAGTGCAGGCTTCTCACTTTAAGCCAGTAGCAGGCCCACCAGCTGCACTCCCTGATTGCCTCCATCTGAGTGGGGCCTGACTCTTTGCAAAGTCATGCGGCCCTGATCCTGACACAAACCGTTGAAAAGATTCCCCTATTAATCCATCTTTTACTCCTAAATGTAATTCTAACAAATGTTGTTGCTTTTAACATATTAGGTCCAAGCTCTGGTACAGAGTGACTATACAGAATGTAAAATAGGCTGCAACACTAGGTTTCCCACCCAACTATCTCCGAAATAATGAAAATGTTATTGGGAAATGTACTTCCCAGAAAACAGTCATTTTGTGCAGAATTAGATTACCTGTTGTGGTTCCTTGTGAATGAGCAATATAATACAGTTGTTGCTGTCCAGTTACATTCAAAACAAAATCTATACACGCTGGAAGGTCATATTTGGCCATCTGATCAAAACTGCAAAGAAATGAAATTCTTATTAGTTGGATGTACTGGGAATCTAAAGGGTGTGGCAAACCAACAACCGTAAAATATTCTTCCATGCCGAACTAATATATACATAAACAAAACCTCCCTGCTGGATGGTTTGTTTTTGTATGTATACACACAGGCCCACAAGTGCATACAATATAAATGAATGAGGTATATGTGTAGCCAAAATATATGTGGCTCTCCTGCCACAAATAGAGATGAGCACGAAATGGAAATGTAGCATTTTGTTTCATTTGATTTTGTTTCAGTCTTCGTTTTGTTTCATTTTGTTAATGAACTTTTTAAAATAAATTTTGACATGAAACAAAATGAAATGAAACAATTTGTTACAAAACAATAAATAATGTGGAGCTTTCCTTTTTTATTTAATAGGGAGCCCACTGCCCGAGTTTAAATAACTTTAAATCAAGGACCCTCCTTAAACTATCCAATAAATTTGCTTTCAAACAAAGAACCTTCTGTAAACAAGCAGGTAACCTCATGGCTAGCTGCACCTCAGATAAAGATCAGAGAGATAAGCTCAATAGCTGATTGGCGTGGGGGGAAAGGAAGGAAAACATCAAAATAAGCCTCCTACCTAATCAGGAAAACAATCAGTTTAAATCAACTTGCAGACACAGACACAGCACAGGGAAGGGAAGGGAAGGGAAGGGAAAGGGAAAGGGAAACGCGATCCAATCAGCCTTGTGGTATTAAAATGGACATCCTAATGCAGCCCAGAGACAGGCAGCAGAGCTCTGAGACCTGGCTAGCTGCACCGCAGATCGAGCTCGGAGATAAGCTAGCTCATCAACAGCTGATCAGCGCAGGGAGGGAAGGAAGGAAAACAATCAGTTTAAATATAAACTTCCTGTTCTCAAGACGGATGGATCAGGAAAAAGGCCTCTTGCCACTAGGATGAATTGTTTCATTTCCAAAACAAAAAAAATTGTATTTAGTTTCATTTCTTGATGAAATGTTTTGTAACCTTATGAATTTTGTTTTGTGCTCATCTCTAGCCACAAGTAGTTTGAAACTTGCTGAAGGGTGGCCCAAGTTCTGCTCCTGCCTGAGGCAAGATGAAAAGAGCCATCCTCACTCCAATATGCGTGCCACTTCCTGTCTGTTCTCCCCGCCACATCCTTTCTTCTGCTCTCTCTTTCCGTTTTTCCACTGCTATTCCCTCTTTCCTGCTTCTCTGTTCTTATCTGCCTCTCATCCTTCTTCTCCCATCACCTCATGCTAGGACAATGATGAGTGTGCTCACCCACTGTCTTATTCTCCAAGTCTTACCCTGCCACAATGTCACCCAACCCCACATTCATCAGCAAGAATTCTTTTCTTCCCACAAACACAAAACTTCATTCTTATGTTCCATTTTATTTTACTTTGGGGGTTTCCCCCCATTCTTGCCTATCCTACGCAGGAAACAACCAACTTTTGTACAGTTTAATGCCCTTTCTGGAGAAAAGAAAGATACTACAGTATTATGTGCAGAAATTGCCCCAATCTTGTGCAGATTGACACCTCTTTGGCTGGCTGACTGACTGACTGACTGACTGACTGATTGATTGATTGACTGATTGATTGATTGATTGATTGAAACTGAGAAATCCTATGAAATTTCTAAGGTGCAAGGAAACCTTGCCAGGAGAAAAAAGTACAATATATTTCCATGTAAAAGACTATATTTTTATATAAAAATGTTAGACTAAGAATTGACGGTTGTCCTATACATGGAATTAAGCCTATGGGAGAACCACGTGGTTGCAAAACTGTAATTTTGGGTTGGGAAAGTGTGAATCATCTTATACATGGGGGCATCTTATAGACGGAAAATATGATATTGTTGTTTTCTTGGTTTCTTTCCAACATATATATCCCTCCTGCTATCTCTTTCAGCCCTCTCTTCAATCTTCTCATTGCTTCTTCCTCTTTTCTAACCCACCTGGAGATATCTGTGGGGTCTTTGTGGTGAGCAGCACAAGCACTTCACTTTCTGAATCACCTTTTTCTATTTTCCAACTGCCTTGTAATTTTTTAACCGCCTGACTGAGGTCCATTCAGTGTGAGGCATTATTTATGGCTAAATGCAGAAATTATATGTACCACAGCACCATTTTGCTCACACAGCACACAGGTGATTAAAAAAATTAAAAAGCCCTGGCCAATAGAAAACAGATAACTCTTATTGCACTAAGCAACATAATTGCAGCCATTTACTTAAAAAATGCATAACTGACCCATCTGCCACTATGGCTGCATGATTAATAATCAGTGTTGATGGAACAGAATTTGCAGTGAGTGAAGACAGCTTGGAGAAAATCCATCTACAGCAGTGGTTGCCCAGATGTTCTACTAAAATGTCCAAAAGCCTTTACCACCACACTGCAGACAATCTGAACTATCTGTTCGAATTGCTTAGTTGTTTGTACAACAGTGGTTGCATATTTTCTCCACTTCCAAGAGATACAGGACATTTCTGGAGTCTAGATTTTCTAGTTCTGAAGGTTTTGTTTTGTTCTGAGCTGATGGAATCTCAGGAGTAGGTGGGAGAGTGGTCATTGCAGAAACTCATAATGAGATAGCATTAATGACCATATGAAGGTTTCAGCATACCTATTGCTGAGTTCATCAAAGAGCATCTTCCAAACATCACTGGTAGCTGCAACAGGAACCAAATGCTGCTATCCAACCATACTTTATATTCCCATGACATTAAACAAAAATACAAAATAAAAGCAATCAACCAAAAACAGTGTACCTGAATTCCCAAAACTTATTTGAATCGGGTGAAAGGAATACATGCTCTTTAGACCAGTTGCTTCCTCGGCTGTTTGCTAGCCAAACATCATAGCCAGCGTCTGCTAAGATGAAAGGCAGGCTGTTATTAGGAAGATTTAGATACCAGGAAACAGCATCTACTAGCACGCCATGCTGTAGAAAGACCGGCAGCTTTGCACCTGCAGGAACAAAACACACACAAAATGATCCAGTGTTTCAGACAGGATTTTTTAATTCTAACGCACAGCTATTCTATATGGAAGCAGATCTCTCTTGGTAATAAAGATGTATCAGGTATTCTTACTGGCAGCTCACCATAACGGTGTACCTCTGGCAAGCCAGAATGAAGCATTCACTTTTTGCAATATGTAACTGATCGTCAATTAGATTGTGGAGCTACTGGAGAAATTTATGCATGGAAGAGGTTTTACTCTTATCTTTCCCTCTGGTGGCAAATATACTGATTAACTTGTATCAGATAGCACCAGTGACTTGTATTCTGAGCTGGGAGATGTGGCATTGTCGCTTCATTTGGGGACCACTTTGGGAGACACACACCTGCTCAGGAAACATAGGCCATCTCTGATTCCTAACATAGTAAAAGGACATCCAGGCAAATTTATTTATTTATTTATTTATTTATTTATTTATTTATTTATTTATTACACTTGTATACCGCCCCATTCCCACAAGGGGACTCTGGGCGGTTTTATTCTGACTTTCTGAGCTCTTGACATAAACGTAAAGGGATTAAATGAACAGTTGGGTCTTGTGAGCTAACCATGCCCCCAGCAGGAAGTTGCAACAGAAACCAGAAAACAGCTTTTGGCACATTGGAAGTCAAGTCTTTCCTCCCATACATATTCAGTACCAGCTCACAGTTTGATATGCACAGTCAAAAACATGCTAACATCACGAGAATTAACAATGGATCCACTGTCGCCTGAAGTGACAGTACATACTATGTTTTTTTTAAAAAATATTTTAATATATAGATGAGTACCAATCTACATAAGACTGAGAAGTTGAAATTACATGTGATGCCAAATGCTCTTCAGATGAGAGGGGCTCCATACAATCAAGACCCAGCAGGCTAAGGTTGTGTGGCTTCCTCAGGAGACCCACAACTTACATTTGCTAAACAGAGACAACCCCTTCAGCCAACCTATTGAACTACTGTATACACATAGGATGACGGGAAGCCCATACGAGACCTACATAGGTAGAATTTCCTTCAGCAGAGATTTACCCTTCTGTGTGAACACTGGGAGACAGGGTAAAGAACATGGTGCACATTGGGGATGCAGCCGCTCTCGCAGCAGGGTCACTGGTGTAATCCTTACCTCCACAAGACTGCATCATAGCAGCCATGTACAGATAATGACAATCCCAAGAGAAAAAAATCCTGCTGAGCTAATCCCATCTCATTTCTTGACCAGTTAACCTCTCTGGTGGATGGTGGGACCGTTTTAGATGTAATTTATCTCGACTTCAGCAAAGCCTTTGGCAAAGTGCCCCATGATAACAAGCTAACTAGGTGTGTCATGGATAGAATAGCTGTCAGGTGGATTCACAGTTGGTTACTGAGCTCCTTCTCGAACTAGGAGGAGGAAAAAAGTGGGGTACCACTAGGTTCAGTCCTGGGCTTGGTGCTCTTTGATATTTTTTTTCTTGTCTTGGATGACAAGCAGCAAGGAATGCTCACTAAATTTGCAGATAGCAAGCTGGGTGTCTCTATGTTCATATTTGTTCTTGACAAAATCCGATTGTTATTCTTAACTGGAGCAGAAACACTGAATCTGAGGGTTTTATATAAGCAACAATTTACCCTTCAGCAATTGATTCAATGGCTGAAATCCAATAGCAAGTTGCAACTATAATAGGTACATTGAATCGGTGTGCCTTCTCTAGTTTGACTTTTGACTGGATTTTAGCCATTTAGGTCTAGTCTAGATTAGGCCCTAACTAAAAAAAATTCTCTCCCCCCCCCCCCTCACCTATCAATTGCAACCTTCGTTTGGTTCTGATACACATGCTTTGAATGTTCATCTATTTTCTTCACATTTTAAAAATCACTCTCTGGAATTTTACAACAATACAATTAATTCTATTTTAAATTTATGAAGGAAATAGAATACCAACTTGAATTTCTGCTGACTTCATTCCCTCTTCCATGTGGAATTCTGAAGATGCCAAGAATATAGCCATCATCTGTAGTGACTTCATATACCTCACAGGGATATCCCCAGTATTCAATGAGCTCGATCTACAGAGGGGTGAAAAACTAGTTTTAAATATTTCAAAACTTCAAGAAATGGTCTAAATGATAGATATTTTTCTGATACAGTTCACAGGGACTTGAGTTTAGCAGTGAAATCCAGGTAGAACCTTCTTCTCTCATTCATGCATATCTCCTTGTCACTTTGTTCCACCCTTCCCTAAGCCAATTTCAGTGGTCTGAAATGAAGTTTTCGCGCTATACCAAGTGTCTTTGGTAACAGAGGTGGGATGGCAAAGGAGCAGAAAACTGATAATGTTAGTGAGAGGAAGGGGTCTGTTTCACATGGATCTGTCAGTCCATTTGGGTTTTCTCCAGGCCTCTAAGATCTCTTTTAAACATGACTCCTTCCGGCATCAGCAGGAGAACAGTGGGTGCCAATACCAGAGCACAAATTTACTGCACGCTTATTTATTTTATATGCATTGGTGATTTGGTAAATATAGACCAGTGATGGCGAAACTTTTAGAGACCGAGTGCCAAAACTGCAACCCAAAACCCACTTATTTATCACAAAGTGCCAACATGCCAATTTAACCTGGGGTTCCAGAGTCTTTTGGAAGAAGAAGTAGCAGCAGGAGCTGTCATGCTGCTGTGGCAGGTGGATTGATGCGTGTGGGTGTGGGTGTGTGTCTGACATGAGTTCCCGGGTTGCAGGTGCTGCCATGTGACCAGCTTCAAGGTGGAGAACTGGAAACATAACCTGAAGGTGATCTAAAAACCAAGGCTTCCTTTCAGTAAAATCTGAGTGGCAGGGTTCTGATTTCCATGATACAGTGGTAGCTCAGTGGCTTAGATGTTTGACTGAGGAGCTAAAGGTTGGGAGTTCATTTCTGTGCTAGGGCTCCTTGAGAGGGGCTGGACGTTTACCTTTCAATAAAAAGTTGTTTGTATCAATGTTACCTCTGTTATTGTGTTTTTCTTTTAAAACAGAAGATGTTAATGTATAAGTTATTATTTTAAGGGAAACGTCCAGCCCCTCTCAAGAAGCCCTAGCAGAGTATTAGCTCCTCAGTCAAACACCTAAGCTACTGAGCTATCCCTGTATCCTCAAAAACATACCTCTAACACTCACATTTTACTGGAAGGAAGCTTTCGGTTTTTTAAGATCACCCTCAGGTTAGCTTCCAGTTCTCCACATTGAAGCTGGTCACGTGGCAGCACCTGTGGCCAGGGGACTCATCTCTCTCTCTCTCTCTCTCTCTCTCTCTCTCTCTCTCTCTCTCTCTCTC
>JAHTLZ010003518.1:12168543-12210015 GCA_023846285.1 Phrynocephalus versicolor
ACAGTCACAAGCTTGGTAAGGGTGAACCCAGGACAACTTCATGTCATTGTCAAAGGTGTTCATCCAGCACTGCTTTGGTCATCTCCTTGGTTGGGATCTGCTGACCTTGTTGGCATGCAAGGTGTGTCCATACTACTACCTACTTTTTAAAAAAACAAACAAACCTCTAGTCAAACTCTTCAGAAGAACTTCAAGGATCCTGATCAGTATCCTACACAGAAGCAAAGGAAAATCCAGAAGGTTCTTGTAGATCTTGAACTACATGTACAGAACCAGCCCTCTTGCACTGGATCTGCACAAATATTGTTCATAAGAAAAAATCTACTCAGATGCACAACTTACTTCCCTGAAGAAACAGAAAGAAACCCAACTGTCTAATCTACCAGGGAGCCACTTGGCCCTCAACAAAAACACCATTAACCTAAACAAGGACATCATAACATGGAGACTTTCTGTGTGAGTTTAATGGAACAAAAGGACAGCCCCCCCCCCGACTCTTCTGCCTGGTTCAGTGTGTGGCTGGGCAGACTTATGATGCTCTAAGCAATATGAGCAACTTGATGTTCTTTAGAACATATCTAAACATCCTGGCTAGTCCAGACACAATCCTTGGGACACTTGACTTTTTCTGCATATGTCACAGGGAACATAATTCTAAATTAGTGTGTTTGGTAACTATTCCAAACTATGTTGCTTCATTTCCTGTTTGCTTTCTGTTTGGAATTGTTTAAGATACCACTAGGAAGATAGTACTGTATAGTAGGAGTGGGAGTTTTAGTTTTATTTACCTATTTCTTTATTTGATTTATATCATTGTGAGGTAGGGGTCAGACTGAGGAAGGAAGCAGGAACTGAGCCGTCCCCTCCCTCAGCTAGGGTGGAGGAATATGATGCTATGTTACATCCTGCTGCCTACAAGGAAAGAAACAGGCCTGCAGGAGGCGGGAGAAGGAAAGGGAAGGAAAGCAGGAATGCAAAGTTGGGGAAAGGGGGAACCAATAGTGGAGGGTTTCCTGGTGACAGAGGAGGGGGTAGAGGATTGGGAGGATCAAAAAGAGGAGGAAGGGATGCAAAGGGAGAGTGGGGTACAGGTGCAGCTGGGGAGAGACTGAACCTGTGGAATGGACAGTCTTTCTGTACCCAGAAGGAAAGAGGCCTGTGTAGGAGAATCTTTCTCACTCATAGTGCCTCTCTGTGGCATCCATTAACAGAAAGCTGGAAGGCACGTAACAAACGAGTACAGTTTAACACAAGCGTATTGTACTGAAAAGTCAAGGTTTAGATATGCTGACACTATGTTTCACTTATCATCAGTTTCTCAGGCTAAGTTCTACACATGCGTAGTGAGCTCAGCTCTTAGAACAATGAAATGTCTGTATTTGTGTTTTATTGTGACGTATAAGTCTGTAATTGGTTGAGAGATTGTTGCAAAGCTAAATGGGATTTGTAGTAATGTGGATCTCAATAAAAGGCTCTGCCTGGATGCAGCGGAAAAAAATAGATGGAGAGAGAGAGAGAGAAGGAGAAGCATCCATTTTGCACCAAGAAACACGTGTGGACTCTTTGTTTCCAACCCTTTAGGGGGGGTTGCTGGTTAAGCTTCCCTGCTGGGTTCCCATCAATACTCAAGCTTATTTCCGGAATAGGCTTCCCAAGTTTCTCAATCCTTAAAACGTTAAGGATTCCCAGGAGTTAAGTCCTACTGTTGGCGAGCAACTTTTCAAGCCTCACAGATTGGGGCTTCCCACGTGGGGGTTATTCCCACAGGCCTGGAAGGAGTGGGGCAGGAGTGGGGAAAAGAAATATGAGATGGAGTGGGTGAGCCATCCCTGTTGTGGGACAGTTTGTACCAGTGGGACTGGGCCTTTATGGAAACCAACAGACCAGGACTGGTTTTGAAGATGAGATACCAGAGATACCAGAGTTGGGATGTAATTGCATTAAAAAGTTAAATATTTACAGGGACATCTTGCAGCTATGTCAAGTGGAATGAAAGAAATGTCAAATAAAAAGTCCTTTTCTGGTCCTTTGACTCCTCTCATGGGGGCAGGCTGGCTGGAACCATAAAAATTAAAAACTGAACCTGATCACAATCGTACTTTTCATGTGCAAGACAGTTCAAAATAAAATGTCAGGAGTACCTAAAATGAACAGTTCACTTTATTGTTTGTGTGCTTCTCTCTCAGTCCAGCAACACACATTGGTGAGCAAGCAAGAAAAAGAGATAACATCTTTACCCCAATTCATCCCAGGGATTGAGACATCCGTGACCAAGATGTTCCTCTCACTTGTGTCTCCCACCAAGATTTGTAAGCATTTCAGGAACTAGCTCAATTATGTACTAAGCCATGATTGCTGCAACAATTATTGTTCACTTCTTTTACTGTAAAATGACTCATGATATTGCTTTCTACTTGTTCAAAACCTGAAGGAACGTTACTTGAAGAACATAAAATTCATTCATGAATCCAACCATAATGTTCTATTGCTCATCATTCTCTAAAATGCCTTTTAATATTCCCTGCTTAAACCTCTTTACACTTTTGCAGAAGTTTTCATAATAGTTCTGCTTCTGTCTGTAATTTACTGCAATACCATACTCTAGAAGTTTCGTTCTAGAGAACGTGGACATGTCAATTTTAGGAGTTCTTCTAGACAGTAAAGACCTTTCCTTGTTCTCTGAGACAGATGGGTGACCTTCAGGGATTTGAGAGGCTACACAAACCCATAATGGAAGTAGAGGTTGGAGACTGGTTCAGCTACAAAGTTGATGCCAAAGTTCAGCCATTTTGCTCCTTGTTTGCTACACATGGAAAACATGGGGAAAGTGCAGTTGGGTGTACTCAGCAGGCATGTCAGGAGGTAGCTAAACATTTATCTTTTTCCTTATAGTTGGTTAGCCATGTTCTGGAAGTTTCTCGTCCTGACGTTTCACCAGACTCTGTGGCTGGCATCTTCAGAGGGCAAGGAGCTCAGGGAACTAGGAGTTCTCTCTGTGCTCTGGGTTATAAAGTGAGTATGGGACAACCAGAGAGGAAAAATAGAATTCTGATTTATGTATGTCTGGAGAAGGTCCTAATGGCACTTCTGCTGGGCTTTCAGAGATGTCCAGAGGCAGGGGGAGGGGGCATGTGCCTCAGGTACTGCGCTGAGGAGGGGAAATAGTATTTTACTATTCTACACACACATATCTACTGGGAGTACTTGGAGTCCATGTTTGCCTCGGGTGACACAGACCGCAATTGTGGCCCTGTCCAGAGGCTTGGGTGGTCTCCTGATATTGCAGTGGAGCTATGCCTGCTGATGTTAATGAATCCAAAGAGGACTATAGAGCAGAATCCAACTCCCAGTCCACACAAGGCATCTCAATCTTTGCTCTATTTGATCATTCCAAAGCAGGGGTGGATAGAACGTTCAGAGGTGCTTTTAGAGTTCACTGGCACATCTGAACCATAAGCAAGAAAAGCTGTACAGTATATGATTTGCTAAAAGCCATCTTTATACATTAGAATAAGGAACCTGATAAATCCCTCCTTATAGACAAAGACTGGACTTCTCAGAAACTCTAGGAGTTTCTAGGGGTGTGGTGGCTCAGCAGACGAAGGCTCCAAAAACTGTTGGCTGCAAAGTCAGCAGCTTGGCGGTTCGAATCCCGGGTGCCACGCAGCGGAGCGAGCTCCTGCTGTTAACCCCAGCTCCTGCCAACCTAGCATTTTGAAAGCATGTAAATGCAAGTAGATAAATAGATACTGCTGTAAAAAGTGGGAAGGTAAAACAGTGTTTCCTTGCAGCCATGCTGGCCGCATGGCCATGGACTTGCACAACACTGGCTCTTTCGGCTTGAATACGGAGATGAACACCACCCCTAGAGTTGGACACGACTAGCACGCATGTGTGGGGGAAAACTTTACCTTTTTTATGACTCTACTAAAAAACAAAATGCCCATTCGTCCTATTTTAGTGACTGAATTTCCTTTGTTTACTACTTCGCCACAAAATTTAACAGCAGTAGCAGTTACCAAAGAAGTAACAGAAGTCAGGGGAAGGAGCGCACCCTCTAAATGTGGCACCTGGGGGAAAAGATTATGTTGGCCTGCCTTAGTTATGCCTCTCCCCTGACCAGCCAAATTTATACCTTCCTCCCCATGGGTTTTGGAACCCCTGAAAAGCCTGTCAGAAATTGGCAGAGGGAGCTGGGCCAAAGCCCCAGTTGTTATAGGCAAAAATGAACAAAAAACCAAACCAATATAATTGTTTATACCTGCAAAGATGAATAGCAGCTTTCCCCCTCACAAGAGGTTTCACAGATGTCTTGAAATTTAGGAAGAGAAATAGGTAAAATCTGGGATAAAGGGATAGCTGCTCAGTAGTGCACGAGGATCAGGATACGTTAACAGCTTCATCGCTTTTGTTCCCCATGTAGCATCTGATTTATTCTCATTTTGTATCTTGCATTTAGCCTAGTTTGCGATTGGTGGCTGGAAGTATACACAAGCATAATTTGCCATTCTGACTTATGAGACAGGTATCTTTGAGGAAATCCAGGTAAGAGAGGAAATGGTTTAATTGGGGAAAAACACCTTCTCTGTATGGTCTAGTATGACTTCAAGGTGACCATTCTCTTACTGTGTGTGGCAGTTACTTTTAACTCTATAAAATGAATCCGTGCTGCAAGAGCCAATGTAGTATGGCAGATAGAGGGCCTGATTACAAGTCAGCAGACCTGGGTTCAAATACCACTTTGGCCACAATATGCTTACTGGGCAGTGACAGTGGTAAATGCTTTCTTGAATATCTCACATACACTGAAAACCCTTTTAGGGTCACCACAATTTCAAAGTGACTTGAATGGAACATAACAACAACAATCAGTGCTGAACTAGCTTAACAGAGGAATCTTGGGAACACAAACTATGTTTTCCTCTTTAATGTATTATAACTCTCATGATTTCTCTTCAGCGACCAGACTGTATGTTGGTCAGGGGAACCAGAGTCTCTAAACATCTGGAAGGTCACCGGTGCTGGAGGCCTGAGATTAATATTCCTGAGATTCTCCTGCCCAGTTTTCAAAGGTTTTTGTTTGTATGCCTATTTTGTGGATTGTTGCAGTGCCATAGGTGTGAAAAACACTTAAACATGTTTAACCACATATATTACCAAACTACTTTGCTTGTTTCGAGAAGCCACTATGGTTATTTGAAAATGTGTTTGTGTTTGCTGATGGAAGGCAATAATTTTTATGTGCCATCAAATAGCCTCTGACTTATTTTGGGGGGTGGGGGGCTATGAATGAGCGATCTCCACACTGTCTTCAACTGACCTGCTCAGCTATTGCAAATTTAAGCCTCTGGCTTCCTTTAGCAAGCCAGTCCATCTCGTGTCGTCTTCCTCTCTTCCTGCTGCTGCCTTCTACCCTTCCCATTAGTATTGTCTTTTCCAGGGAAATCTGGTCTTTTCATGATGTGCCCAAAGTAGGACTGCTCCAGTTTGAACATATTTTGCCTCCAGAGATAGTTCAGCCTTAATTTGATCTAGGATGTACAGTACTTGTTTCAGGGTATCTGCAAAGCTCTTCCAGCACTGTATTCCAAATGAATTTCCCACCCCACCCCCACCCCTCTCAGCCTTCTTAACTGGCCAACTTTCACATCCATACCTGATCAGGAATACAATAGTGTGGATGATCTTGCTCCTGGTCTTCTGGGGTGCATCCTTAGACATAATGACCTTTTCTTATTCCTCCATCGCTGCTTTTCCTAGCCCCCGTCTCCTTCCAATTTCTTGGCTGGAGTCTCTGTTTGGACTGAGAATTGAACCAAGGCCTACAAAATCTCTAAAAAAAATTCACCTTCTTCCCTGTAAGCATTGCCAAATCAGTTGCAGATCTAATTTGGAAATTAGCTGCTTCTTCGCATTCTGGGCAACCCATTACTTATGAACTGACCGATCATCAGTGGAACCGTCGTGGAGTCTGACAGCATTGGCCAAGGAGCCCAAGAGCCGCCTTAACAGCAGTGAATAAAGTGATGCTCTTCCTCAGAACTGTTCCAAGGAGCAACATGCTCCCCCAATCCTCGCTTTTCTTAGTATCAATACAACCACCCCAGCCACCGCCACCACCACCAGTCCAACAGATCAGAGACCTCAGAGGAAAGCTGAATGGTGGGATCTGTGCTTTGGCACACATGAAAAAGGACAGACTTGTATGTAGTTATCATTAGCTACTGCTGCCTATGAAACTCCTACACCACCATGAACCAGACCTTAGGTGTCATTTTCCCCCATAGCATGCTGTAGTGTAGATGGTGACTGTCACTTACCTGATAGAGAGAGGGGCCCCCACAGGGAATGGCCCTAACTGGATGTGATATTTGGTGGTTTTCACCCTACTCAGCTATTTACCTTTTGTTTTGTCCTGACCATTTAGTTCCCATTCATTGTTATTTGTAATACAATTTTTATTGTTTTCTTTTATCGTTTGCAATTAAAAATGTGTCTGGAGGTCTTTTGGTGGAAATTACGTGAAGCAGCCTGTGGTGTCGTCGGGATGCCTGGGTGTTCTGGTCTTTCTCTTCCCCATCGATTCCTAGACTTGAGTGGGTCCCGATGGCGTCTTCTTTACCAAGCCAAATCACTTCATAACTTAACCTGCTTTGATCTTAGGGTTGCTGCCGCTGTTGCTGTTGCTGGGAGGGACCGGTTCGAAGAACGATGCTCCCCTCTACCGGTTGGTCCCTCGAATGAAAATCCTTCTAGGACGCAGGACCTGATGTCATCGTCTTCGTTGGGTGTCGCCCTAAAACCCCAACTCTGCTGATCCAGGATCCGCCTTAGCCGGAACTCTTGGCAGTGTCAAGTGTTGGGAAGTGTTGCGGTGAAGCGCACCTTATCATCGAAGCAGGGGCATCCCTTTGCGAGGACTATGGGTAGAGTTGGCCAAAGCCCTCCCTGGAAAAGAATGGGCCTTTCCAGCCAACTAATATGAGAATGCAGAGAAAGCGTGCTTTTCACCAAGTTTGAACTCTAGGCGACCATGTACGCACCTCATTTGTTTTAGCAATTAGTATAAGCGCACTGGCTTGGCTCCCAGCCCCCCACTGGGTTCTATGGGGCTTCTTCCCCAGCAGTTGAGCCTTGTGAGCGACAGTCCCCCACCAATGAAGGGGAGGAACGGGCGATTTTCCGAGCTGGCCAGCTGGCCAGGCGAGATCGCAGCTTTCCGACGTGGCACGGCGCTCTGCTCCACCGGACCGCCAGTTCCGGACCGCCTCCACGCGGGAACGGCGGCCCTCCCGAGCGCAACCGAGCCACCCTGCCCGAGCTCCGAGCCGCTGCCGGGCGAGGCTACCACCTCCCTCTAGCGGCGTCTGCCAGGAAAGCGGTTCCGTCAGGCGGTGCCCTCCGTTTGCCTAAGTCCCGGGCAAGGAGGGAGGATCCTTTTTTGCCTGCCCTGCCCGTCCGCCGGCCTGGTCATGGCGCGCGTCCTGATCGTGGGCGCGGGGCTGACCGGCAGCTTGTGCGCCGCGCTTTTACGCCGCGAGTTGCCCCAACGCCTTTCGCGCATCGTGTTGTGGGACAAGGCGAGGGGCGCAGGTAAGTTTTCCGCCCCTCTCGTGTTAGGGCCTCGGATCCTGTCAAGCGAAGTTGGGGGTGGGGGGGGAGAGAGAGAGTGCCAGGCGACAGGATCTAGGCAAGCCTGTCATTGAAAGTACCGCCCCACGCGCGTACACACAACCCTCCACGTTGCCGAGTGTCTCTCTTGACATGGGCCGCCTACGCGTGTTCGCTCCAAAAGCACGTTCTGCTCTGAGTCGAGTGGGGGGGGGGGGTTGCACCCAAGTATATGAACTGGAGGGGTGGGGGTGGGGTGGGGACAAGCAACCCGGGGGTGAAAACGCAGCCCGATTCTACACCACCGATCCGCCCGCAACTTTTAGCTGAGCGGGACTTCCTTCCGGGTAAGTGTATTTACAAGCCACGATATTTGGGTAGGGGGTAGGGACCCCGTTGGCACTCCACAGACCCTGATGTCCGAGTCCAGACCATCGGAACCGGTTGCAAGCCATCCGCACCAGGCAACCCCACTCCCTAGGCGACTGGGGCAGGCGGGATCACGGCCCCCGTGCATAACGCCGGGACCCCTACCTAGCCACGCTTACCTGCGGCTAAGCCCCCACGAGCGCAGCCGGCCTCGTGAATAAACATGCTAGGCGCTCGCTCGGCTCAGAAGCTACCCGGAGACCGAGGGGGGCTCGGCTCGATCGCGCGCTGCTCAGTTACTAGGCGCCTCTGGCGCCGCTTGGCCCACGGAGGAAGCTGATTGGACCCGCGCACGGCTGGCCGTGTGCTTTAAAAAACTTCTTGTCTCCACGCACGTGATGGCAAAGGGGGAAGAATGGCTACGAGCCGCAGCGCCCTAGACCCGAAATGCTCGGCCGATCTGGGAGCCCAGTACGTCACGCGAGGGCCCGATTACGCCAACAAGCACCAAAGGTGAGCCCTTGGGGAACAAAGGGGTCGGGGGGTTGTTGGCTGGATCCGCAAGCCAAGTCCCAGGCGAGCCAGAGACGCGCGCGCTTGTTTGTCGTAACAGGTGGCACTTACTTTGCTGGCTGACCTTTAAATCTCTTGCGCGGGACCAATGAATGAAACGGGGGGGGGGGGTGGTATTGTTATCCACTGACATTTAATGGGGGGGGGGTGGGAGTGAGTAGCAGCAACCCCCCCCCCCCCTTTGAACCCAAGCAGCACAATTTGATCTTTGGCTAAGCTGGATCGTAATGAAACTTTCGAAATTGTGCGCGCCCCCCCACCAGCCCTAGGAGTTATTTTAAAAGAAAATGAGCGATTGCTTTAGGGTTGGCTTGCAGGATAGTGCTTTTAAAATTATTATTGTTATTTCACCACGGCGGTATTTTTCACGCGTCGGATGTTCGCGAGCTCCACGGGTGGATGATGGCAGAACGGCACCGCTCTGCCATCGCTCACTCCTTAATGGATTTTGTGCGGGAGAAAGACGGGAGAGGTGGCAGAAAGACGTGGGAGGGAGGGTATAAATGGGGGATGATGTCATCTCAGTCTCCCAGTAAAATTCTGCGCTTGTGGTAGGGTGATTGTATTAACATAAAAGCCTCCTCTGGCAACACCCATTGTTAAAAAAAATTTTTGAGACACATACAGGGAAGGAGGCAGAAAGATTGGAGCTGTTTTGTTGCATCAGGATTCTGGAGCATTCTGGAATTAAGAGGGACTCATGTAACTTCTGTCACATGCAGGAAACCTTAGATCAGGGAGTATGATGCAGGTAGAAAAATATTGGGCAATGTTAAGAAATGCCTTGATGGATCCAGTGAGGTTAGTTGATTAACAAAGCTGGTTTTCTATTTCCACCCCCACTCCACCCCTTAGCCTGTTGTTGTGCAAGTTGTGGGGGGGGGTAGGTTACCTGTGCTGCATCAACCCTCCTTGCTCCTCCCTGTCCACCAGTCCAACCCCCCCCCCACACACACACACTTGGTTTTGCAGCATTGCCAAGTGGTGCAGCTTGTACGGAATTGCAAATTCCAAGAAAATGAACCCCTGTGCTCTACTGATTTTTATCTGGAACGGATGACATCATTCTGGAAATTGAGCAGGGACAGAACCCATTGTACAGCTAGCTGGTGGACATTCATTTTGAATTTAATAGTTCTCCCTCAGTGTTGGTCACAGAGGGTGTTGTGATAAACAACCTAAGCCTTTGGGTTTGGCTTGGGTGGGGCCACCCATTGAGCTTGGTCCACAGAATAAACACCAATGTTTTTCCATCACAAAGGTCTGTTCTTCCCTGAATCTGATGTTGCCAGGCTCTCCAGCAGGTGTGGTAGCTGTGATTTTTAACAGTGGCTCTGTGCAATAAGACATTAGCTGGGTGATATTGTTTATATCCACACACACTCTACAGTGCACAGAAAACGACTTTGAAAGGTACAAGATACATCCCAGCTCTGGTTTTTCCTCATCAGTCGGCAATCTTAGATGGATCATCGATTGTTCTGATTTTACAGGAGGTGGAAAGATAACCTACACACTGCGGCAATCATTAGGAAGTCTTTTGTCAGCAGTGCCTTTTAATAAATTTAAAATTGGGCTCTGCCTTGTGCTGGGAGAATACCCCTGGTCCAGTGTTGACAGCCAGAGTGGGCAACTGTGGCCCTCAGAGTGTTGTTAAACTGGTACTCCCAAATTTCCCATCCTTGACTATGGGTTGATGGGACCTGGAGTCTGGCAACAACTGGAGGGGTTTGAAAGCCCATGGCTTCTCAACAGTTACCAGCAGTCCCTTGAGAGGTGTCCCACAATCTATATAATCTACATATCTAGTACAATCTATATGTGCATATATAGTAGGATAGCTCAGTGGTTTAGGTATCCTTTTGGCTGTGGAGTTGGGAGTTTGATTCCATACTGACTTCTTGACAGGAGCTGGACTCAATGAATCAATAAGAACCCTTCCAGCTCAGCAGTTCCAAGATTAAGATTAAGCTATACATGCTCCATGGGTCCACGGCTTCAAAGATATCAGCAGGCATTGGCTTTCACGGCATTTTCAGAAGGCTTAAACCTGTCTGCTGCTACATTCTCTGCGTCCACTTAAAAACTGTATATATACAGATGTTATTTTCGTCGACTTTTTGAATCTTACTCTGCCCAAACTCACCTGCCAGACCTTAAAGCAGAACAATTTCCCAGCTTCCTGGTCTTGTCTTCCATTTTATTTTATTGCTTCCCCCCCTTTCCCCCCATCCATTTTTCTATGCAGGAAATGGCCAATTTCTATGCAGCTTAATGACCTTGCAAGTGAATCCTGTGTTGGAAGAATACAAATCTGAACAAAAAACATATGAATCCTAAGCAGATTGTTTTATTTTGTTTTGTGTCCTGGTGACTCCTGCCCTGCAAAATGCATTCTGCACAGAAATTGTAGTAGCTGCATTTTGTGGAACAAAAAAAGTCAATGAAATCTCTGAAGAATCCTATGAGATTTCTTGGGAGAAAAATCATGTATACAGAGATCTTGCCATAAGGAGAAAATAATGACTTTTTAAATGGTTTCCATCTTAGAGGGAAAGGCTGTATGTATAGTAAGCTTCACACCTCTATCCGTTCATAAGTAATACATTGTAAGAATGCTGTCATGTCTTATATCTTTGGGCCACCAGATATTTTGGACTGCAGTTTCTGTGACCTCTCCCCGCCCCCATGTTTACTTGAGCTTCTAGGAGTTCAAGTCTGAAATACCTGGACAGCCAAAGCTACATCGCTCCTGTGTAGCTTTGGCTGTCCAGGTATTTCATCCCAGTTCAGAGGAACTGAATAGCAGTAAAATACTTTTTGATGAATCCTAAGACCAGTTATGTTGCCTGCCAGTGTTTGAAAAATTGCAAGTTTGGCCTCAGAAGGTAGATGTCCAAATGGCTACTAAACATATTAACAGTATGTGTTTGGGGGGCACTTTTTTTAAAGCTTTTATGAAGATCTCTTGAGCCATGGAGTGCTGAAGCCCTTGACTGCCCTAGTAGATGGAATGATGATGAAAGAAGGGGCAGACAATTTTGTAACACCTCATGGAATTTCATCAATTGTCAAGCATTACTTAAAGGAGTCAGGTAATAATGCCCCCGTGTGTTTTAGAAGAATGTAAATAGCTTTAATTTACTCTTGGCATAACAAAACAAGTCTACTAAGGTCCTTGAGGAAGTTTGGGGGACAGCTTGCCCTTGTCTGAGGCCACTGAAACATCCCTGGGCCTTTCATCTCGATTTCAATTTTATTAAAAATACTTTAGACAACTAAGTCCACCAAAGGGCTTTCTCAGTTTAAAACATTTACTCAAATGTTTTCGGGGGTGCAGAAAGAACCCTCCAAGGTCAAGAGATGGGCATGTGGGAGCTCTTTATACTGTATCTTCTTTATACCTCTGAAGGTTGCCTACCTCTGTGAGAGAGTAATATCTACCTGTAGATCTTTTAGCAAGTTGCTACACGTTGATCAGAGCTTTCATCTCCAATGATTTCTCAGAATAAGCACCAAAAGATTCGCTCGACCTTAAATCAGATACAGTATTTCTAATGGAAAGGAAAAATCACACATCTTTATGTGTGAGAAAACTGAGTGAGATCTGTTAATGGCACCCTTCTTAATTCTAAAGGTTCAGAAGCTACCATCCCCCAAGGGACTACTTGGCATCCAATTCTGGCTTGTGGATCCCAACATTCTAGAAAGAAGCAAAATAGATCTAGGAGGCCTGGAGTCTTCTCATGCCTGCTTTACATGTTTATTCAGTAGTAAGCTTCCTGTGAGTCCACTGGAAGTTACTCTGAGGAAGGGGATATAAGATTGTAATCTTGGGTATTTCTAAAATCAGTTCCTATAACAAATGCCTTCCAGGGGCAGGAGAGACCTATAATGCATCTCAATTTGTTTGTTTAAATGCTTTCTACCTCCTTCTAGCCCATTACATACATACAAACAAATGGTGAAGAAGGAATAAAATTATTGGATTTGGCCGTGTGTGTGCTTGAAACATTTATATGCTTACACTACACTTGAGTCAGCAGGTTATTTAATGCACAGCGGTAAAGCAGTTTCAGGTACAAATGGATGAGGTGTACCCTCAAGTCTTTTCAACGCGACTTCCAGTCTGGTTGTGGTATTAAAACAGATATGGACAAATTCTTTAAAATATTCACTGATTACTGTAATTTTCATGCCCAATTCATGATAAAAGCAAAACGCAGGCAAGTAAACCATCTAAACCCACATCAGTTAGATGTTGTAGGTGACTTGATCTCCGTTCTCCGAAGCCTTTTGAATAAGGATGTCTCACAGCCCGTTGTAAAAGCTGTTAGGGATGGGTTACTCTGCCTCTTTGACGTCTCTCTCAAAGTCACTGGTGGCCTGAAGAATCAGCAGCAGGAAACAGATAGACAAAGATCAGGTTGAGAGTCTTGGCCTCAACTAGTGCTTGGTATTGGGGATGCAGGCAGGATTCCTCATTCTTTCAAACAGTGTTTGGACCTGAGCTTGGAAATGCTACCTTTTAAAGACAGTAGCTCCCAGAATTCCACCAGCTAGTCTGACCTGAAACAGACCTAGGAGATTCAGAACCCCTTCATCCAAGCTGGGAGATACATTGAAATGAGCAGAACCTTTGACTATCAGGAGAAATACGGTAAACAGTTCTTATATGTCACCATTAATTTGAGTTCCTCTTTGGTTGTTGCCTGTGGTGCCTTAACTCCTGCATGCATCAGCGTCCCAACCCCGCTTGTTGAGGCTAATAGCGGTTAACCATGTCCATGTTATAACAGAATAAAGATATGCAACACTTCACTTTCAGTAGCTGGTGCTCTAGTCTAGGGCAAGCAAATCAGCAAACTGTTGGCAAACTGATTTTTCTTGCTTTCTCTTTTTATGGACCAAAACAGAGCAAGTCCAAGGTGTAATGAAGGCCAAGAAGTAATGAATACCTGAAAGTATGCACACTCACTCACAGTTCCATGTTCCCGTAGATATAGGGTTCTTACTCTAACAAATATCAACCTGCAGTACCTCATTTGGGTATTTGCCTCACACGTTACCTTTTTGCAGCACCGTGCTGTTTGTGTCTACTTAGAAGCAGGTTCACTTGGCCCTAACCACTACACCATGAGGCTTCTAAGCATAAGATTATGATACAACTTGGCATCTGGTAAGCTTAGTGGAGGAAGTTCCCTAAACAGATGACACCACAGAGATACAGGCTTCTCTCCTGTTGTAGTGTGCCTCATCTAAATGTCAGGGTCAGCTGATGGAGGGGCTCTTTATATTTGGGGCTGAGATAGGAAATGTGTATACCTGCAACTCCCAGTGTCCCCCTAGCTAGTGCGGGCACCAAGCATAGGCTATTAGGAGCTGTGCTTCAAAAACATGAGATTGTTTCTCATCTCAAAAGGTGTGTAGGTTATTGGCTTGCAGGGCTATCCTTAATATTTGTGCCAGAAATCTTGATGTCTGTTAACCAGAATCACCTGTCATTCAGATCTTAGGTTCTGGTATTAAAAGAGAAGTTTTATGTCTTTCATGCTCTCCACATTTTGCATTTGTTCCCTACCTTTCCAAGTTGTACTTCTTTTTAAAGTCAAGAAGCCCCAGGTGCAGTAATCTCAGCCATTTCATTATGTTGATCACCTGTATTTACTTATTTTATTTTAGAGTATTTTTACCATGCCTTTCTCCTTGGAAAAGGACCAAAGGTAGCCTACAGTAATGTAAGCCAATTTTGGAATGTTTTGTAAAGTTCCTCCAATTTTGGAACAAAAATATGGTTGCTTTTCTTTTTTGAAACAGATGCAGATATCTTTTATGACCATCATGTTACTCAGATCTACCTCAAAAATGGAAAATGGGAAGTCTGCATCAGCACAGGGTCCTCCGACCAGTTTGACGTGGTTATTCTCACCATGCCTGTGCCACAGATCCTTCAGCTTCAAGGAGATATTGTGAACCGTAAGTTTCCATTTTCAGTTTTTATTGACAAGAGGTGGCTTTCTATTTATGCTTCTCCCTTCAATTGCACCGGTCTGAGCAGCACGGTTTTGGTTATGCATGGATTTTTCTTCTCTGTTGGTGGTGGTAGGAAGAGAATTTGCACGTCCATTTCCCCCCTCTGATAGAGTTTTTCCTATTTTCTATCTGCCTTTTAAGATGCTTAGCACATCACTGAATATTATTATTATACTCTTACATAATCCGAGGGAAAGCGTAAGCCCAAATGTACCAAGTTAGCTTTATGACACATATTATATCATATACTCATACATTTTCTTGCCTTGACAAAAAAGTACTGTTCATTGACATATCAAGATACTCTATTCCCAATTTTAAAAAATCAGCTGCTGAAAGAGCTTGCATGGAGTTGAAAAAACAGCACTTTTGTTTAAGCTACAGCGTTAAACAATTTCCCCCATGGTTTTGGTTTTTGCACAAAACTTGCATTTTGTACAGAATGCAGTGCTTTCTAAATAAAATGCAGTGTTTTTACAGAAAACTATCTCCCTATGTTACAAAAAAGTCCAATCTATTTTTAAGGTTTTAATGAGAATGTATTGTTATTTTTAAATTGTTTTTTATATCTCATTGTGGCTTTACTTGTAATTGATTATATTGTTTAATGGATTCTGTGCCATCTTGGATTCCTCCATTAGTAGAAGGCAGCATATAGAATAAGTAAATAAAGTAATAATAAATAAATGCATAAATATGAGGAATGCAAAAACATCCTCATTATCTTCCTCAGTGGTAAAACATTTGTTTTACATGATTTGCATTTGTTTATTCATTCCTGTAGGAATGAAATAAGGAAAGATTTGCATCCATATGAATGGCTAAGTAGGCTTTGAACCCTGTTTTTCCAGCACTTTTCCAACACTAGCGGAGCTTCTATGTTGGTCTGTTTGTCAGTTAAAACCATAATTGTGGAGGTTGCCATGTTATGTGTTTATGCTTATTTTTATTTTATATGTTTTTTGAAAAATCAGGATAAACTTAGCTGCTTCCAATTCTTTGGTGACCTGGTGATGCCATACATCATGTAGTCTAAAGACTAAAACTCATACCTCACATTTTACTAGCTGTTAGCAAATGGAGGTCTGTTGACTGCAGAAAAAAGTATTTTTTCAAAATGGAGTAGGGCATGTTTTATAATAAAATGGAGTGTTCCTGTGTCAGACTGAAAACAGAAAGCTAAAATATTGAAGGTTCAAACATTTCTGGCTTTCTTCAACAACTTTCAATAGGTATAGAATCTGAACTGTTTGTAAGGATGTAGCAGTAATTGGGGAGAAGGTCTTCTCATACAGGTTCTCCTGGTTCTGATTTACATATTTTTCTGTCTATAAGGCGGCCTCATCTATAAGACAACCTCCACCTTTCCAACACAAAATTACAGTTTTATAACTGCTTTCTCTCCTTGGCTTGCTTTTGTTTATGACAACATTCAATTTTAGTCTAGCAATTTTAGACAAATATATAGTCTTATACACAGAAAAATACGGTAGATGTCATTTTGGCATCAGATAAGGGCTTTTTTTGCTTTCTTGCCAGTCCCATGTGTGCTCTCAGCTGACTTTGATCACGGTTTTATCCATTCTGATGTAGTTTTGTTTTCGTCGTGTTTCTGCTGTGCCATCTTAAAGAGGCTTTGTGCCTATGTTTTACTTGTCTTTTGTCATGATATGACAAGCTGTCATGTTTTGACAGGGTGTTGACCAAATAAATGGATCCATGCTTTTTCTGAAATACCTGAGACAAGTCCACCTCAAGATATTTTGCGGACTGAAAGGAAGGATAGGTGTTCCTCTACATACCAGAATTAGATGTGATTTTGCAGAAATAAATTAGACAAGCCACAGAATCGTCCTTTAACACTATCCTCTACCATACCTGAGGACAGAAGATGAGCTTAGCATGGGGCAATTTAAGTTGAGATTTTAGCTCAGGGAGCAGAGGAGAGGCCATGTCACATCTGCCACTTAAGGCAACCACCCCATTCTGTTCAGTTGTGGGTTTGTGTGGGGAAAATTATCTGGGCATGTTGACACTAAATAGGTGCATGAGAAGGCCGTTCTATTTGAAACTGCAATGCAGGAGAAATGATGAATATGTTTATTTTTTTAAGGGAGGGGGTGATCCCTGTATCCAGAAAGCCAGATGTTGGGGGTAGCTGAACCTTTTCCCAGGCTCAATGATTTTTGAAGCAGAAGGGGACTTTTTCCTTTACTGAAGTGCATTCATGCAGCTGTCATTTGCAGTCTGATGTATTAAGAATCCAAAAACAGCCTCATCCTGTTTATAAGAAGAACTAGGTCTTCTCTGTCATCCAGGAGGACATTTTCCCTTTCTGTTTTATTGGCTAGCTAGTGTAAAAGGAAAAGGTGTTTGCTGAGATGAGGACATGGGTAAAATGTCTATATGTCTACAGTACTAGCAGAGCAAATAGTAAGACCTGTGAATGTTATTCAAAGACATAAATTAGGTTATCTTTTATACTTTTTAAAAAATTAAACTCAGTAAAATAACATTATGCCAAAACCCATCAGCATATCTTTAATGGCAGGATATCTCTGAATACCATTTGCAGGGAATCTTAAGCAGTTGAAGACATCTGCTTGGGAATACCCTGAAGCAAATCGTAAGCCACTGTGTGAGACAGAATGCTGGACTGGATGGGCTGTGGCCTGCTCCAGCAAGGCTGTTCTTACGTTCTTATGTTACCCACCCTATAGTCCAGTTACAGGACAGAATTAAAAATTGACTTGGCTGTCTCTGGAATATCAGTATCTTTGCTGGCTGAGCATTTATGTTGGCAATTAAAACAGTTAATCATTTATGTCACTCAGTCTCTTGTCTAACCTCTTGGACTAAAATGTATAAGCTGTGTTTGGGGTATATTTATCTTAGGGACGCTCTTTAGTTTCTCTGACCTTGTTCTGAATCAAAGTCTTGCTTCTCAACATCTGTATCTAGATATACACTTGTGATTCTGTCATGGCATTTGATCGTCCATGATTTTCTACCAATGTACAGCCTTATGAGCCCACCTCATAAGTCTTAACATTGCATCTTAAATTGATATTGCAGATGTACCTTTTGGTACATTATATTCTGTTGAAATCATTAAGGCATATGCCCAAGTAAACCTGTTTTAAAAAAATAACACATTTCTAAAAGCATTAGAGGGGGGTTAGAAGTTTTTTTTTTATTTGTCCCCACCCTGAGTCTAGTAACAAAGATAATGATGTTAAAACTAGAAATACTCAGACATCAGAAGAAATTTCTTTTTCCCTTTTTTAATACATCGAGAGCATTAGCTCATATATATTTATTTTGCTTTTTTCATGTTATTTTAATGTTGCTGCTATAGTAGGTATATTATGAACTTGATTATCATTCAACGGAAGCTCAATATATAACTGGAGAACATCTTGTACCGTCTGGAGCCTAATTTAATAGTCCGTCTGGTTGCACAGAGATACCCGTAGAAATAAATACATAATCCTATAGTGTGAAGTCAAAGGTAGTTTTCATATTCCTAATTTTAAGATGATTTTCCTTGAAGTCTTCCTTCAGCAACGTCATCTTGTCTGAGCTACGTGCAGTAATGCTGTTGTTAAAATGTTCCCCAGAACATTATGTGAATCAGGCTGAGCACTTCCTTACATTGTATTTCCCACTGGTGGAAAATGTTTGGCATATGAAGGGTTAGGCAATAATGAACCTGGAAGTATTTGTACATGTTGCACTGGAACCAATCTTGTGGCAGATGAGGCAATTCTGTAGTTAGTTGCAGTATTTTAAAGAGACAGTGGATGGCAGCATTCTAATGATCTTTGAAATGACTGACTCAGAAGGCTGCTTTTAAACCAGGATCTGGTTCGTGTGAATAAAATGAAAGCTACAATGTGAAATTTATTTTGGACTTTTACATGAATGTTTCCAGACCTTAAAACAAGAAGTAGAAAAAATGATTTGGTAGTTACGATAGAGAGAGAGAGAGAGAGAGAGAGAGAACACACGCACACGCACACACGCGCACACACACACACACACACACACACACACACAACCCCTCTACTGGGACCTTTTGAAGACATGCTACATTTATTTCATTTATGGTTTCACATTCTTCTTCCAAAACTGCATTGATTCTTTTGATGTCCCATGATCCTTCCCTTTAATTAATGCATAGTCAAGAAAAACCTCCCTAAATATCTTTAAATTTGTTTTTGTTTATCAACCCCCTTTTAAACTTAATGTTACAAATTAGTTTATCATTAATAGCTATATTCCACACTTATTTATACCAATCATTCAGTTGAAACTCATGCTTTAATTTCTAATTTTGAGCTATAGTTAATCTTGCTGCTGATACCAAGTTTGTTTGATTCCATTCTTTTACTGTCCAACTGTTCTTTATCAAATATTGATAGCAGGGTTATTCCCAGGGTAAACTCTACATTTAACTCCAATACTGTATTTAATTAATTTATTCAAAAGCCAGCTGCCAAAATTTAATACATTTTTCCATTCCTACCACTTATGAAAATCACCTGCATAGATATCACATTTATGAATTAATTAAATATGAGAATTTACTAGCCATACAATTAAATTTATTTTCCCCGTAGTACTGCCAGCTCTTGAAATTTCATAGGATCCCTACATTTGCTTCCCCCCCTTTACATATTCTTTAATCCACTGTTTCAGTTGGACCAGATTATGCCAAGATAATTTCCCACCTTCCAATACTAATTGTATTTGCTCTTTATCCCTCATCTTCTTCATCCAATTTTTTAATCTGCCAACTTGTTTTTCCTTTAATATTTTCAACTTTGAATTTCATGGAAATTTCTGTCATTTTACTACTGGATGTAAAGAGGAGATTGGGGGAATATATATATTTTAAAATTTATTCCATTTTTTTCACATATTTCTAAGAATTGTTTTTTTCCATATTTTTATAAGGGCCATGCTTTGTTTAAAAAGAATATTTTCTAAACCACCTGAAACTTGCCAAAATTCTAACTTTGTCCATATTATTTTATTGGGTTGCGATACAGTATTGTAAATGACACATTTTTAAGACAGAAGATCTATATTCGAGGTGAAAAAGCATTTACAGGAATTTTGATAAATATCAGGTTTATAAAAAAACTGGAACAGGTCAAAGAGTCTTTAATTCTGATAAGGAAGAGAAGGAGAGGTTTAGGAATCTATCCAGAATTAAAATATATTGTGTTCTAAAACATTTAAGTATAAATATCAACAAAAACTTGCAATATTTAAGGAAGGAAAATTCTAATAAATTAAAAGAAGAAATTAAATATAATTATTTGAAGAAAAATGAATTATTGTGGTTTGGTAGAATAGCAGCATGAATGTGAAGATTTTTTGTTTTGTTCTGGATGCTACAGATTAAGATAACAAACACTGTTTATTGTAGTTTTTTTATTCTCTTTTTTCTTATGTTGTTTGTATGTAGTTTAAAACTTAATAAAAATATTCAAAAAAAAGATAACAGAAGAACTAAAAGAATGTCAAAATGTGAATAAATACATTTTGTAATGAAAATAGAAAAGCAAAGCATAATTTTAAGAATAGATGGCATAGACGGCAACAAACAGGGAACTTGGACTTCCTGATATAAAGCAGTATATATCTAGTCAGATGAGGTCATGGATTTCAGATTTAATAATGTCGCAAAATATATCTAGGGAGTGGCTTTGCTGGTTACTACCTAATATATGCATTGATTCCAAAACAGTGTTGTGGTTGAGGTAACATTAAGTGATACATGGAAGTTTTGTCATTCTCTGGTATTAGATTTGTGGATGCTCTTTCAACAGGCCCTGGACTAGCTTTGTGTCTATAACTAAGGAATAGGGTGGAGTTGTTTTAAATTGATTTTTAATGATTTAAATATAAAATTTATTTTTAAAATTTAAATTAATTTGATTATTTTAAAAGCATCAATTTTATCCTACCTGCTACAGAATCATATATTGTATAAACCATGACAAAGTGTTTCTGCATGTTTACAGATAAAATTTTGGAGAGATTGGATATCATCAGATGGAATGGCTGGCATTTTTAAAAAACTCTCAGTTTAATGATAAGACCCTATTAACTGGATTCCTTGTACAGTACTGTATAGTATTTCGTTAACACGACATTCACGGTGTTTCTTGTTTATTTCACTGAACCCAGTAAGAACTCATCTTGTGACTGCCTCTATTTTATTGTTATGTAGGGCTTTGTGGATCTGAGGAAATCTATAGCTCTCCTGCAGACTCATTGACAGAATTTAGCCTGCTCCTTTCTAGCTCTCTTCAGATTAACACATTTATTTGAGGGGGGGATTTAACTGTGAAAGGAGAAACGTACCTGTCTATATGTATTTAAAACTGACATTACATATGTTATGGCAAATATCACATGAAAGCTAGTAAGAGAAACATAATAATATAAAACTGGAGTCAGATATAATAAGAGCAAATGAAATGAAATCTCAGCTCACAAGCCTTTCTCTCTCCTTAAAAATAGGAGCTGTATTCTGCAGGGCAAAAGGCCTAAGTCTTACTATTACAGGCCCAAAACCTGTTTAGCGTAATAAATTGCCTTAAAGCAGAACCCTTAAATCCATGGGAATTTAGTGAGTCAACACCTCTGTAAGTTCCATTGATTCAAAAAGGGCCTATTCTAACAGTGACTTGCTTAGTGAAAACTACAAAATAATTCAGTCGCAACATTCTGATTGATTCAATAAGACTACTCTGCAAAGCAACAGGATTTTGGCCATAGTGTTATAATTATTTCACCTTTAAAAGAAAGGTGAGATTCGGTGACTATAATTTCGCTGGTTTGTCAGCTGTAGTTTAAGAAACAGAGTTTTGACATTGTTTTTCATCCATAGTTCATGAAGTGTTTCTTGTCAAAAATTTAGTAACTATTCTGCATATCATCAAACCTCCTGCTTCTGTTAATTCCCAATGCTTAAATCAGGGGTCCTCAAAGTTTTCAAACAGCGGGCCGGTCCACCATGCCCCAGACACCACTGGGGGCCGGACCACAGTGAGTGGGGGGAGTGGGGGACCTTGCTGTAGCCTTCCCACTTTGAATGCCCCACTAGCCAGCATGCTGATCATCTGGGCAGTAGTTTGGGGGAGTGGGAGAAGTGACATAGCCCACTGCTTTGAACTGCCTCAACAATAGAAGCAGCTGCGGAGGCTGGCTTGCTCGCAAAGCAGGGGGTAGGTGGGGGGGGTTGCAATTGGTCCCAGGGGCCGGATTCAGGACCTTGGGGGGCCGCATCCGGCCCCGGGGCCTTAGGTTGAGGACCCCTGGCTTAAATGGATGATAGAGCCTTGGAGAAAAAGAGGGTCCTAGGTCTCTATGACACGTCCTTTAAAGTCCTAATCTAATTTTCAGAGAAACCGTTTCCAAAAATCTTGTCCCCATGGCCACTGGGCTTTAAAAAACAACAACCCAATAATGCTCCTTCTAGCAAGCTTTCCAGAACCTGCCTCTGGTGTTGGGTATTTTTTGCTCCAGTTAAAAATGCACATTTTTCTGGAGCCAGAAGTCCATGGGAGTGCATATGATCTGGTGTTCCGCTCCCCCCCCCTCAGTGCTGACCAGCTGGCCCTGGGGCTGGTCGGTGCTTTTGATTTTTTTTAATTTTTATTCCTCCTAGCGCCGATCAGCTGGCCTTTTGCACTTTTAATTTTTTTAATTTTTTTTTATTTTTTCCTAGTACCGACCAGCTGGCCCTGGGGCTGGTCAGTGCTTTTTTTTAAAAAAAAACTTATTTTTATCCCCTCCCCAGCACCAATCAGCTGGCCTTCATTGCTTTAAATTTTGTGGTGTTTTTTTTAAATTTTCCAGGCACCGACTAGCCCCAGGGCCAGCTGGTCAGTGATAGGGGGGCAGAATAATTTAAAAAAAAATTAAAAGTGCCAGCCAGCCCCAAGGCCAGCTGGTCAGCACTAGGAATTTTTTTAAAAAAATATTAAACACCGAAGGCCAGCTGATGGGCGCTGGGGGTGGGGGGGATGTCAGCGCTTTTTTATTCTTAAAAAAATTGCTTGCATGTGGGAATGGAGAACCCACATCTTCAGTCACGTGACCAGGAAAGGAGAAAATCTGGACTTTCACAATCAACAGATCTTCCCTGTTGTGAGATAGCAGCCTTATTTCCCATAATCGCTACTCATGCTTGTACAACAGAATTTTAGTCAGCAAGGGTTACTGTTGCAGTCTCTGTTGATACCCACACACTTTTAAAATTGGGGTGGGGTGGAAATCTGTGTGTTGAAGCAAAGAGATTTGGAGCTCAGCGTAGGGGAATGTTGAAAGTTCTTCACACATCCTCAGTTGATCTGCAGGGAGATGTGGTGGGTGACAAGTAAGTTTTGTATAGCATTGAAAAATCTAATATGTTTCTTATTCCATATACAGTAATTCAGCCTCCATATATTAAGGCACATTTTTCCATTTTCTTTCTCCATCCACTCAGATTCATGCCAAAATATTGTAAGCTCTATGCTTTTGACCTTTTGTCATCAGAGTTTGCTTTGAAAATCTAGTAAGTAAAATTTAACACCTTGTTTGAACAAAGTGATGCAGTGGAAAAAATTTGGGAGAACAGAGCAAAATTCTAGACCTCTCTTTGAATAGATTTCACAGTTTATTTGCCGTGCATTTATGAACAATCCCTTAGGCATGATCATTTACATTTGTTCTCTGATGCCTCGTAGCACAGTTCCCATGTTTTTTTTGTTCTGTAACACAACACAATTGTTCCATAGCGACGGCAGTTATCTGGAGAGTCCACAGTCAATTATTTTTCTTTCCCATTGTAATGTATGGTTGATAATGAAGTTGAGTAGTCAAGCTGTCATTGTCACGGTAGAAAATGACAGCTGCTGAGGCAGTGTAATCGGAGGAGTGAGATGGTATCTTTGGTTCATACTGCACCTTGCACATGTCCAAACCTGCTATGCAAAGAGAGGCTTGGAGGGGCATTGGGCAAGGGCGTTTGTCTATGTACACGTCCACCATGTGTGCAAAACCTACAGTTGGTCATGTGCAGTGAACTTCCTTGACTGGTTAGATGTGGAAGAGCTTTAAGTATGCCAGAAGGGTACTTCAAAATGTCTGAAGTCATATATTTACTCTTTGGGCTATGCACCTTCATTTCCTCATTGTGCTGTTTTCTTTGTGCTACTGTTAACCTTTCTGACAGGTAGAGTGTCACATGAGCTTTCCCCTGGCCTAGATCGCTTTTAGGAGATGCTACTGTAAGATGCATGAAGCACATATAGAAAGTTGGTATCTAGCATGCCATCTGCTTTGTGTGAAAACCACATCCCCATTAGGGGACGCAGCCGAGAGAAATGGTTTTAAGAGAGGCACAACTTACAGGTGGCTAGCTTTGAAGGCAGTGCAGTACATTTGGATCGTATAGGTATGTTTGCAAATACTGTAGTGTGTACTGGATGACAAGCCGAGATTGAGCTTGGGACAGCTACAATGGTCCTAATTGGAGTTGAAGGCCAATTTGAATAGGTCAGATGTTTCACATTTTTTCACAGATTAGGATTTGCTCCACAATCAAGAAGTTTAATACCACTAGTAGCCCTAAAGAGGTGCTTCTTATGAAACAAATGCTATTGTGATACAGTAGGAGTAGGACTGTATTGAATGGGTCACCTACTCTTCAGCCTCACCTCACACACTGGTCTCAGTATACAGTTGCCACAGTATATTCGTCTCCACTAAAGTAAACTCATTGAATCAATGGGATTTACATAAGTATTGACTCAGCAAATTCCCTACCCTGGTGAAAATTAACAATTAAATTTAGGCCCATGTGTGACACCCTGACCACCCTGGAAGAAGGTTGGGGGTGAAGTGTAATCAGTAGCAAAAACGAGCAACTTGAGATGGCAGAAGATAGATAGTAATACAGTTTTATTCATTCTCTTCATCTTCATAATCTCATAATTCATAGAAGTTTTTGAGCCTGCTGACGGATGTCAGTTTTTTCAGTGTTACTGAATGATACTTAGGTTTCAAAAGATTTTGGTCCGACTTGCAATAGAAATACAGCTTCTGCATTTCATCTTAATAGGTCACAAATGTTTTTGTGAAGCACAGCTTGAGAGACACACACTCACCAAAATTTGTTTAGTAAAAAGGTGGTAGCTGAGCAATGTAAAGATTGATGTTCCCATGCTTTCATAAGAAGGGTGATTTGCTTAGTCTGTGTCCTCATCAGCTGCTGGGAAAATATGGGCAGAAATACGTGTAATGTGTTTGTCCTGAAAACGTCTTTCAGGTTCTTTGTGTGCCATTTTCTGTATGACCACATTAAGAGGAAGTGCGTCTGCTGTAGACATGAGCTGTTTAGTTTCACAATGCTTCTTTGCAGAGATGTTTTGCTTACTGGTATGCAGCTAGAGATTTGCAGAACTGAACAGGTTTCTTGGGAATGACAGAATCAAGCTCGTGAAGAGAAAGTAGCTTCATCTTTCAGCTTTGAATGTTTTGAGGGCTTTTTTGTTTTGCTTTGTTTTTAAAGAATTTATCTCGTCCCCATGTTTGGAAGATAAGGAGGAATGACTCACAACATAAAAGCAAGGTCTCTTATACGATTCAGAGCCCCAGGAGATCATATGAGGAGCCTAGATTAGACGTCTTTCATATAGGTACCATAATGAAATGTGGCCACTGCACCTTGGCCAGTTTCCCTTCTAACATTCAACAACGTGTCAGCAAATACTGTACACACATTTTGTTTTTTCTGCTTGGTTTTTATAATTTTACTTCTTGAATTTCTAGTAGGAGAAATATATAGTTTTAAATGATATCTCATTTCCTTCACTGGATTTCCTCTTGATATGTTGCACAATAAATAAATACTGTTATCCATTACCTCAATTGGTATTATAGTGCAGCACCTCTGCAGAACATAAGGCTGACAAAGAGTAGTTGGTAGTTTGATCCAGAACAAACATGGAGAGGAGTAGCACTAGCATATGGATTAACAGAGAAAACGTAATATTTTTCCGAACCTTGCCATCTAGTTACCATATACATACCCAGACAAATACCTCACTTAAACAGCTGTGTCCATGCTATATGCTTATTAATGATATATAGTACAATCAGTCAGTCAGTCAGTCCGTCCATCCGTCTGTCCATCCATCCATCCATCCATCCATTGCAATGGTAGGTCTGCTTTCTAATATTAAATTAACAGAGATATGAAAGAGATTTAAGAGTACAAAAGAAGCAGATGCTGCAACTTTGACACTGTAACAAACCAAGACTATTTGGTTTTTGATCATCAGATTTTTATTCTTATATATATTAGAGATGGGCACAACTCAGCGAAATTTTCGTTTCCGTTTCCATTTTTTCATTTTCGTTAGGTAACAAAACGAAAACGAAAATTTTTCAGAAACGGAAACGAAACAAAAAATTTTGCCGTGTTTTTCGTTTTCGTTGCGGCAAACACATTGAACTGAAAAGAATGCTAATGAAACAAATTTTTCATTTTCGTTTTCGTTTTTCGTTTGTTAGGTAACGAAATGAAAAACGAAAAACAATTTTTTTGAGTTGTGCCCATCTCTCTCTCTCTCTCTCTCTCTCTCTGTGTGTATATATATATATATATATATATATATATATATAATGTGTGTGTGTGTGTGTGTGTCACAATACATAGGAACAGTTTCTGATTTCCTTCCTTCATTTGTTAGCTTTTTCACAATAAGATATGGGTTTGCTGAGATAACTCACAGTGTGCTGCTCCTTGTGTTGCTTTCTACTCTTTACTTGGGGCTCTTTCCCTTTAATCTGCAGAGTAAGAAATCTGTTAGATATTAGAATTCAGGAGGTGATTTGTACAACCATTTTGATGGGCTCATTTCAGTCTGATACGATCTACCTTATCTGTCTGTCTGGAACAGAGGTGGTTAGCTGAGCATTTCTTTATGAGCTAGGATCCAGAGGTAGTACATGGCTGTAAATGCCATAAAAATGCTACGGATGCTGTACTAGGTTACAACTGGAGCAGCATGTGGGGCTACATCAATAATGGACAATAAGCATTAGAATCTATGCAGGTGGTGGGGGATAGGATTGACTGGCTCTCTCCATTCAGTACAGGATGGCCAAAACAGCTAGCGGGAGGGTGCATTTTGGACAAGGCACTTCATGCACTGTTTCTCCTTTATGTACTAAACAACATGTGGAGGTGCCCTGAGTGCATGGCAATTCAGTGTGGGTCACCCTGGCTTTTCATGCCTTGTGAAACCTGAAATGCAGGGGTATTATTCCAGCTGAGTTCCTGCAGCCTGTATTAGTGTGCTGCTCTTAATGGTTATTAAGGATAAGCGCTGACTCAGTTACCTCCTACATTTATGCTGAATGGTTATATAATGTGTGAGGTTGCAGCAGCTTGGGTCAGTTTGTCTTGAGCTGAATCAGGGGACATATGGAAATAACCTGAGGACAATCTGGGTGATTCCCTTTTGACTCCTTGAGACACGGAGAGGACTGTCAACCAAGCTGTCTTTTGTTCCGATTGATCTTGCTGCTTCTGGACCGAAGCTTGCTTTATGAAGATGGGGGGAATTGCAAAGCCTTGTGTGTTTGTGTCTGTGTAAGACTGTGGTGTGTCTTGGAAGCAAGACTTATTAGCTGTTGAGTGACCCATGGTGCTGACAGGGGAGCTTGCCCGTAGTCATGCTAATGATATTAATCAAGTCACACAGACTGGATCAGCGAGAACTATGCCTCCCATTTGTTGAAATTTTAATTTAAAGAAACAAATTGTGGAATTTTTCCACCCATGTTGCCTGAAGTAAGTAGTTAATCTTCCCAGACGGTTTTTAACATGAGAAAAGGGGAACATCTGTTATGTAATGTCAAGCGCGAGGCACATTGTCAGACTTTCCAGTAGTAGAGTGCTTTCTCTGACGCCCCGAAGAACTTCATTTCAGGGGGAAAGATTCACTAATTCACCAACTGCTAAACTTGGGCGATCTGAAATGAAAATGGACTGTATAATTAATGTTAGCGTGCCACGTGCTGCATGCTTACTGAGGAGGTTGCTAGGAAAATTATTCCATTATTTAGCATTATAAACCAATTCTTCCAAACAACCCGAGCTGCTCATGCATGCAGGCTTTCATTTCCACAGCGCTGCCCTCTTGAGACGTGCTGTCTCATAAAACAAATGGGGGGGGGGGGGGAGGAAAGGAAGCTTTTTTTAAAAAAAAGTTTGTGCTTTAATTTCATTTTTGTTTTCACATAAAGTGCCAGATGTGAATAGGTAGACAGTTCCATGATTCTGTTTGTCCACTAATATTCCTTGCATCATATTTTCAAAATGTTGCTCTGGAAAAAAAAAGTGCAGGAGAGCGAAAAATATGTGCAAGAGAAAATAGCCAGAGCAAATGGAGAGAAGCAGCAGATAGAATTTATGACCATGTGTCACCTACAACCTCTGTACTGCAGTTTAGCATAATAGTGGTACAATTCAGAAGTTGTTCCCATAAAGATCAATGGTATTGTTTCTATACAAGCAGAAAAGGGAATCGTGAGCTATAGTAACTTACCTGGCTGTAAACACAATTTAATTCAATTGTCCGGTGAAAAATTCTGTTTCATATAGATAGTCTGGAGTTTTCCAAACCTTTTGGGCTACAGTTCTCATGATTTCTGGCCATTGACCATGCTGCCTTGGGTTTAGTTACAGTATTTACATTTCAGTGCAAGGATATATTGTTTTCCGTATCTAAAATCCTATGGGAGTTGTTCAAAACTGGACAACACGTTTCCTATACCCGCCCTATATTATTTGTTCGAGCGCAACAGTGTTGCTTAAAGTCTTTGTAGCCCTACGCCAAAGTGGTTCATCTATTACAGTCCCAGTATATCGCAGATTTTTTCTTCAGAGAAGCAAGCTTCCTAATAATGGCTTTTAACCTTTTCCTGACACCTCAACAAACAGAGCTTGGACTTCTGGCAGCATGCACCAACAGCAGCAATCCCAGATGATTGCTGAGGTGTCAGGAGGGGGTTAAAAACCTCTCTTTGGAAGTGCATGCCAGCAGCAGCAGCCTCAGATCTATTTGTGAGGTGTGAGAAGGGGGTTAAAAACCTCTCTTTGGAAGTGCACACCATCACCAGCAGCTACAGATCTGTTTGCTGGGGTGTCAGGAGGGGTTTAAAAACCTCTTTTTGGAAGTGACCGCCAGCAGCCCCAGCCCCAGATCTGTTTGCTGAGGTGTGAGGATGGGGGTTAAAAATCTGTCTTTGGAAGTGCACAGCAGCCTCAGCAGCCACAGATCTGTTTGCTGAGGTGTGAGGAGGGGGTTAAAAACCTCTCTTTGGAAGTTCACACCACCAGCAACCCAAAGTCAGTTTGCTGTGGTGTTAGGAGTGGGGTTAAAAACCTCTCTTTGGAAATACTCGCCAGCAGCAGCAGCCCAAGATCTGTTTGCTGAGGTGTCAGGAGGGGGTTAAAAACCTCTCTTTTGAAGTGCACCCAGCAGCAGAAGCCCAAGGTCAGTTTGGTGAGGCACCTGCATTTCCCAGACTTTCTTTTATTGTGGGTGGGTCAGCCACCTACTGTATTGTAGTGTACTGTATTATACTGTTCAGTATTGTTCTCCAGTAAAATATTACAGTAGTACCCTCATATCAATGGGGGATTTTTTCTGTGCCTCCCTGCATATACTAAAATCTGCAGATAAGAGAGAACTCTCTGTCAGCACCCCCAAAAATAAAATGTGAAGCATGTGGCACCGATTTGCGACAGTAACTTACTTTGTGGCACCTATTTGCAATAGCAGATTATTAATTTTTTGACAGCCAACTGCAGATAACTGGATGAGCGGATGTCCAATCTGCGGATACGAGGGTACCACTGTTACCATGTTTCCCTGAAAATAAGACAGTGTCTTATATTAATTTTTGCTCCCAAAGATGTGCTAGGTCTTATTTTCAGGGGATGTCTTATTTTTTCATGAAGAAAAATACGGTACACATTTATTGTTATCTTATTATGGGGAGGCCTTATTTTCGGGGGATGCCTTATATTTCAGTGTGGGGCAAAACTGTAAGGAGGTGTTAGTTTTAGGGGATGTCTTATTTTCGGGAAAACAGGGTATTTGTATTTTCTTCCTGTTATCCCACATGTTTGTAACTGGCCCACTCTTTTGAGTTTACTGTTGTCACCGAGAATGTAGCTTCAGCTGCTAAGCAATTTTCTGATTTGCAAATTGGATTACTGACATCACAAAAGTAGGGTGTCATATTATTAGATAAAGCAACTCAGCACTGGCGTCTAAGCTAGTTTTTATTCAGCTTAGATTCCTGCACAAGTGGCATGGTTTGTTCTTATAATAAGAGGTCAGGTTCATTATCTTTGACCATCTAACTCGGCAAAAACTTTACATATGCTCTGGAACTCTCACTGCTACTTATGTATTTAATGTGTACCTATCTAACTTAGATAACTTCATTTGTTTTTATTTGGAACTCAGTGTGATTTCTGCCTTTGTTTTTCTTCCTCATTCAAATATGGAGAATTTTTGAAATATATATTTAGACATTTGGTTGAATTTCTAAACCCCATGTTTGCAAGTACCAATCATTTCTTCGGGTTATTTGTAAGGCTTTTTTAAAAAAAATAAAACGTGTTTCTTGGTTTTGAACAAGAAGAGGCAAGATGTCGGTGAAGATTCTCAGTCATCTAGATGAGTTTATCTGGAAGTTGAGTCATGGCCACTAGACTTCTTTTTCTGGAGAGATAGAAACGTTTCACTACTCATCCAAACAGCGTCATCATGAAGCTGTTTGGATGAGCAGCGAAATGTTTTTATCTCTCAAGAAAAAGAAGTCCAGTTGCCATGACTCAACTTCCAAAATAAGAGATAAGGTGTCTTTCTTTTAATTCCACCCCCAGAGCTAGCTTTGAGGGTGGGGTGTCAGGAATAGGGCTCAGATGTTTCTTTTACAACTAAAGTAGTGTTTCCCAACCCATGTATCCCCAGATATTCTTGAACTAAAATACCCAGAAGCCTTTACCACTAACTGTACTGGCCTGGGAATTGTAGTCTTAGAACATTAATGGTGAACCTTTGGCACTCCAGATGTTTTGGACCACAACTCCCAGAATTCTGAGCCTAGATTGCCAGTGACAAAGGATGTGAGCGTTATAGTCCAAAAATCTTTGGAGTGCCATAGGTTCGCCACTACTGTCGTAGAATATCTGGTGACCCAAGTTTCAGAACCACTGAACTGGAGGTACTGGGACTGGGGAATGGACTTTTGTGGCTTTCAAAATGTGTTTCACCCTCAGCTCCCATTAGTCATCACCATTAGCTGTGCTGGTTAAGCCTAATAGCGATTGTAAGCAGAATATATCTGGCGGCCCAGGGCTGTATGGAGGTTCTACAAAGATTAACAGATAGTGTCAGCTGATCAGTTATTCCCTTGGTGGGAGTTCTCTAGTATAGAAGTGGTCCACTAGTTTGAAGTGCATCCTCCCACTCATTAATACAAATTTCCTTCTTGGATGACAAGTAGGGAGTCTTTATATGCTAGGCAATTTTAGACACTAAAGTGGTATTTAATTATATTTTAACAAACATTTTAAACAAACATACAAAAACCACATAAGTAAGGTAGAATTGTGAACTGGTAGGAAAGAATTACATCCCAAACAAAAAAAGTAAAAAGTGAGGGGGGATATAGTTGCAATTATCTTTTGGAGAACAGCTTAGGAAAAATTGGCATTTATAAAATTGCAGCAATTGCATACATATGTTTCAAGATGGAGAGGCACTGCAAACCTTTATAGAAATTGCTATTTATAATTCAGAATGAATTGTAAATGCAGATGGGATGCTCGCATGGCATTTCAGTTGCACTGTTTTCCAAAAAGGAATTGCAACTCTTTTTACCTCTACTTGATCTTCCGTTTCTTTTTTTAAAAATTAGATTATCCAGTAAATCCCATTGTTTCAAAACCTGTTTAGTTATTTATGGCATACTCAGAACATAAATCCCATTGCCAATATCCACTGTTTTTATATAAGAAATAATACCCGAAGAGTCAAATATAATCTACTATGGGATGATGAGTAATTCCAAATGAAGTAGAGTCTCCATCTTGATTTACACTCCACCCAACATCTGTCATTTTGTGACTGTGACTGTTTCATAAGAGCAACTTCGCTCTGTGTCCTGTCATTTTTTTTTATTTTTATTTTTTTGGAGATACACTGAGGTGGATGAAAAAAAGGCAGAGGCTTTTTTCGGTTTTCTTTCCTGTAGCAAAATGATTAGGTGTTTTCATGTGCATTTGTTGTCTCCAACATTCACAAAAAATAAATAAATCAAAGCTTGGTAAAAAATAATAATCACAAAGTTTAATGCCACATATGTGGACACAATCAAGTTCTCCTTCTCTCTGCATAACCAGGGAGGAGAAAATTTGCCTCAAAATGGAAACAGGAAATTGTTCTAGTGCTTTAATTTTTAGTGTAATTATTGTCATTTCTTTAAAAAAAAAGAACTGTGATACAATTCATTTGTAACAATGATTAGATGACAGAGTGATACAAATGATTGGACAGGAGTAGTAGTGAAACTTGAGGTGCCCAGAAAGACTTCATTGAATGAGGGTTACAGTCTCTTGAAAGTTGATGAGTAGACCACTACAGCATGAACTACGGATTATTTGATGTCCTAAAATTAGTGTGTGAACTAATTTTCTTACTTTTTATGTTGTCTGTTTTAATTTAAAGAGAGAAAGGATCTGTAAAGGAAGTAACATATAAAAGACAAATTACAAAAGTAGCCTTCACACAAAGCTTTGAATTTGCTCAAACATGGTATTTAGGGCACTTTCAGTGTACTTATACCTCCCCCAGCCCAATATTATTGAAATTTGTATGGACTTTTGGAATATGAACACATTTATTTTAGTAAATTTAACCAAATAATCAGATTGTGCCCTGTTTCAGGCAGTAATTTATTTATTTTTTACTTGAAACCTCCGCAAAGTCTACAGGACTGGAAATCATTTGAGGATTCCGTTTTGCTCTGTCTCGTTGCAGGCTATCTTATCTATGGAGCAGGAATTAAAGCAAATCCTTGTTTTAATAAATGTCCCTTCTAGATTTAGCTTGCTTGGTAATTAGATTTAAAAAAAAAAACAATATGCCTGATTCGCACAAAAGAATTGGAAGATGTGAAATTGAGTGCTAGTTTATTTCTGTTACCATTTGTGTGGGAGGAGAGAAGTTGAAGTGTGGGAGTGTTGCTTGGCCTTCTGCCAAGCTCTCGCCCAGCACACATCCTGCGATGAACATAGCACTAAAATGCAGTTGATCCACCGTATTCACTGGAATGGAACCTCTAGAGAAAGAGGGAGCAAGATAGCAATGTCATTTTACGGAGAAAGTCCTGACTGGTTTGGCTGTGTATTAGGAGAACATTGTGTTTCTGCTGCTGCCATTTTATGTGCCCTCCCAACTTTGTCTTGTGAAAACAAAGACATGCCTTTGCAGAAAGGGGTCTTTGCAGGGTGTGAGGCCCTCCTTCTATTGCTGAATCAGTTTTTTTAAACTACCAAGCTGTATATGTTATTCTCCCTCACCTCCAATTACGGTATAAATGCAAAAGTGAAGGGCTTTCTGATACAAGCTTTTCTAGCTCTTTTTTTTTTTTTCAGATTTAACAGCACCGTTTAGCCAAAGCACTCATGCATGTCATTTCTGAACTCAGTTGTATCATTCTTTTTGGTTGGAAACTATAGGGCTTAATTGGTAGTCATATTTTAAGAGCTTTCCTATTTTTAAGCTTGGCTTAGGTAAAAGAAACATAATGTGATCAAAAGTACTTGCGGGTGAAAGGCATAAATATGTTCAAAAAAGCAAAGTAGCAGTGTCTGGTATTTCTGAAGTACTAAACCTGCTGTTCATACCTTCTACTCGGTTTTAAAAAATATCAATCCCTTTGCTTCTGGTTAGTTTGATTTTGTTCTCTCTTCACAAGGTGAGTAATAATTCCGGTACAAACAATTATCTCCTTTCAAAGTTCTGGTGGAAAGAAGAATGCTATCACTATAGGGAATATTTAGAGGCAAAGAAAAGAAGAGGAAGAACAAGAAAGAAGGAAAGGGGAAGAATTTTAAAAATCAAGTTCTTTTTTAAATCAAGCTAAACCACAATTAAAGCAAGATTCTTCAAAGATCAAAGATGCTGTATAGAACCCCAAACTGCTAGGCTGATAGTGTGAGCATCGCTCACTAGAAAAGCTCTGCAGCACTCATGACCTACTTGATTTATCCTTTGACTTGGCAGTTCCTAGAGGGTATAGTTTTTAAAAAAGAAGAAAATATATGTTCTAACTCCATCTCACATGTACTGTATTTTGTCCCCAATTTACACGGGGCTTCAAAGACGTTCTATAGAAATAAAATGACAAGTGCTACGGCCACCAGGTCAATACTTATTTTCACGTCCAAGCTTATTTTCCTGCTTAAGCTACTTAAAATGTTTCGTTTATAATGTGTTTGGCACATGAAATTGTTTGGAAGAGTTATGAAATTTTAAATTTAAAAACCTTTTTTTTTCTGGAAGCATGCTGGTAAATATACCAAGGAGAGCTGCAAATCGCAAAACCTTAAGCATTGCTATGCAATCCAAAACAGCCACCCACTAGGTGCAGAAATGCATCATGACTCTGAGTGTAACTCGACAATATGTACAGGAATTACTGTTCTCTTGTCCTGAAATGCAGAATTAATTCAGTTGGAGAAAGATTTGTACACAAATGTTCCATTCTGACCAGTTCCTGTCATTTAGAATGAGTAAATCGTTGTCCTAAAAAGCATTTCACTTCCTACAAAGGAGAAAATACTTCACTGGAGTGTTTGTCTAGCCTCTCCCAAATTTCTTTCTACTGAAAAAATAGAAAAGTAATTCAGGGATAGAAGAGGCTAGGCTGTCTTTTTGCTCACAATTTTCCAGATTTTTTGAAGGCCTTCATACTCCCAATTCACATATATTTGATACGAGGCAGCAGTGAAACTGTTGTAGGAACAAGTGGATATTTTAATATGACAAATCGTTGATCTTTTGTTTTCCAGGATGTTTAAATCTGTATATAATAGTATGTGTGCTTCTGAGAACAGGTGGCTTAGGTGCATACAGTATCAGGATTTTGTATTAAGAGTGGAGCGATCAAGAGAGATTATACTTGCAGTGCACATGTACATTTGTTTCTATAAAATAATAAGCATTGTTAAAAAGCACTTCCTGGAATTGCACAAGCTTAGTTCAGATTTAAATGAAAATGCCCACCCAAACAATGTGTTGCAGGGTAGGGGGTAGAGATGGGCACGAATTTAAAAAATGGTGTGTCGTTTGTCGTTGAGAGGTCCGTTTCGTTTCGTTTCCGTTTTTATTGAATTTTTTGGAAAAATTTCGTTTTCATTTTTCGTTTTTTCATTTGTTGTTTCTACTTGCTTTTTGCGTGATTTTTAAAAGCATTTCCATGTGTGGGCGTCCCCCAATGCCCCAGACCAGAGGGAAAACACTAAAAAAACTTGATGCTGGCAGAGACACAGTATAGACTAGGTTCGCAGGGAGGCTGCAAAGGCAGTGGCAGGCAGTGATGGGAGAAGACAAAAACAAACTTTTTAAGGACCCCTACCCCCTGGTAGGTAATAATTTCAAATAATTATCACATTATCGCTGCATTTTTATGGATGTCCAGGGCGTTTTAATACCCAAGAAATCAATATTAGGCACCTTGGAGCCATTTTGGGTCGATGTCCCCTAACTCCCCTTAAAGGAAAAAAATACAGCGATCTGAGAAAAGACATGAATGCATGTTTTAAGGACCCCACCCACCCCGGTAGGTATTATCAGACAGTATAAATAATTATCGCTGCGTTTTTATGGATGTCCAGGGTGTTTTTTAACATTTAAAACAGCTCATTTCATTGCACGCCGCCAGTAACGAAAACGAAACGTAACGAACACAATTTTCATGGTTCTGTTCGTTTCGTTTCATTTTCATCACAATTTTCGTTTGTCATTTTGTTACGTAACGAAATGACAAACGAATAACGGAAATGAAAAATTGTTCGTTTCGTGCCCATCTCTAGTAGGGGGCATGGAAAGGGGGCCTTTCTGTTGCTGCTCCAAGACTCAGGAATTCCCTCCCACAAAGGGCCAGCCTGTCTCCATCTTTGTTGGCCTACAGAAAGCAGGCAAAGACCTTTCGGGGACTATTTCTTAGTGACTGTCGGCCTAAGAGTCGTTATTTATTTATTTATTTATTTAAATCATTTTTGGCTCGCCTTCTTAAAAAGGAGCTAAAGTGGCTTTAAGATAATACTTAAAGATAAAAACAGTGAGTACACAAAGATGGAACACATCATTAAAAGGAAATATTTAAAACTAAAAGCACCAAGTATAGAAATATTAAAAAGAAACAAACACCCCTCTGAGGAATGAAAAATACAAGCAATACTAAAACTACAGTCAGAGTGGCAGTTCATAAAAATCCATGATTTCTGAACTGATTTTATCTATACAGTGGTACCTTGATTTAAGAACAGCTTGACTTAAGAGCAATTTGACTTAAGAGCAGAAAACTGTTGGCGTTTTAACTGCCACCTTACAAATTTTAGATACGGTCTGCTCGACTTACCATTTTGTTTTCATTTTTTTCATTTTTTAACTTATTTTTTCAATTTTTAGATAGGTACCCCGACTTAAGAGTAGTTCAACTTAAGATCATGCATTTGGAACGGATTAAATTCGTAAGTTGAGGGACCACTCTATTTGTTTAATTCCATTTTAAGTAATGTAATAATTTATTGTTTTTAGCTTCTCGTACTTTTTTAATGGTAACCCACCTTGGATCCTTTTTAAGAGAAAGATACAGTAATACCTTGGTTTAAGAGTACCTTGGTTGAAGAGTGTTTTGCAAGACAAGCAAACATTTCTTCTAATTTTTGCGTTGATCAACAAGCAATGTTGTGATATACAAACACAGGGACAGGTCACATGATCACAAGTGAGCCAATGGTGGCTCTCTCCCCCTCCCTCCCCCTGCTGGATTGCAGGTGATCGTCTGCAACGTTCTATTTCAGGCAGCCTCCAAAGCAGAGGGAGGAGAAAGGAACAGAGATCTCCCTTGCATCAGCCAAGAACTTTTTCAAAGGGGAGTGCAGGTTAGGGTTATATTTATATTTATAGTTATATTTATATTTGTTTTCAATATTATTTCTTATTTTTTCAAACAATTTCTAGTCATAGGACAGCTGGTCAAGTGTGTTTAGGGCTACAAAATGCACGTTATTATTGTCACATTAAAATACAGAATAAAATCAAGGTGTTAGTCCCAAGCAGAGCAGATTCCGCAGCCAGGTGCTTAAACCATGGTGTGGATGTGGACCTCTAGCCAACTTCTGAACTGCTGAACTGGCGGTTCATGCTCATTTCTAGTTGTAACTCTAGTTGTTATCTTCAGCTAACACAATTGTTGAAGTCAATTTTGCTTAATATTCTTAATTTGAATTTGGAAGCAATGCAATCTGCATTTTAATTTTTTAAGTGTTGAGGAACTGAAAGAATGCCGGGTAAAGTATGCATTAGGGACTGTACTTTATCTGAAGATCATTGGGGCAATTCTGTATGTGACAGATATCCCATGATTAGAGCTAAAATCACCTCAGTGAGGATTAGACTTGCTTCCCCTACAATATATTTTGCTTTAAATATGCTTGTCTTAAGTGAAAGGGTTTCTCATGGTCTCTGGTGGCCAATTTTAAAATATATTGTGGAGGCACCAGGAATACAAAGGGGGGGGGGGCTATCCAGAAAGGACAAATTGCCATATTTTTGTCCTAGAGGGCACAAGGAAACTTAATGAGCAAAGAGATTTAAAACCATTGTAGAAACTGTTGGAATCTGGGGGTGAGGTAGAAGCAGGGTTGAAGGAGGCTATTTAGATGGTCAGGATCCCTGTGCCCCCTCTGGCCACCATCTGCCCAGACCTGCTCTCAAATCTTGCCCATCATATTTGATGGTTGGTTATTGTTTATTGCCTTTGTGCTTATACGTAGAAACTCTCTAAACCTTGAGGCCTTGCGGCAGAACCTGTTGGGTATTTGAACAATGTGTTTCCTGGCCAATGATACCCAAAGAAAATGTTTCATACTTTGGTCAAGGTGTTGCAGTCTTCGGGACTTACTGGAGGGAGTGGGTGTGTGTGCAGTACAAGGGAAGCGTGTTGTCATTGTTCCATTCCTTATTATAGTTAATTTCTTTGTGATAAAATGGAGCTGTACATACAGGTCAGTAGCTTTATATGTGCAGTAAATTCATAATGGCTTCCCAGATGTTCATAGTTAATGGGCAACCATATTTTTGAAAGGAGCAATGCATTTAAAGGTTATCTCCTTGATTAATCACTTCTACTGGTCTACTTTCGGCTTAGAGGTTTTTATAGTCAGCTAGAGAAATTAACTAGATGTTTTCCCAGGGCAGCAACTATTCTACGTGCTTTGACTAACAGAGGACTAAATATGTGATATAGCAGATAGAGTGATGGATCGGGATCCCGGAGAACTGGGATTCTAATCCCCACCTAGAAGTGGAAACACTGGGGGAGTGGAACTGGTTAGAACCACTCCGTACATATATCACAGACCTTGAAAGCCTTGTTAGGGTCTCTTATAAGTTGCTTCTGACTCGATGGTCCAAAACTGTTACTAATGGAGGGTGCTGGTTTTTAGTGAATCTAATCTAGATTATGTAAACTGTCACTAGAACTCTCATTGCTTGGTAGCTGTTGATCAGAATCTCCCTGGAAAAGTATAGGGCCAATTCTGCATATTGTTCTGCAATGAATTCTTGTACTTCAGATGAAGATTTGGATTTTTGTGTGCAGCTGAGTGTACAAATGGTGTTTGATATGGCCTGGGTGTGTCTGTATACATGTCCAATCAAGCCCCCCATTATTCTAAGAGTGAGGTAGCAGAAATGCACAAATCCTCAGTTCACAAATGATGTCACATACACTGTGACCTCAAAGAAACAAATGTAGCTGCAGAGTCTCTGTTCTCATATCCGGGATCAAAACCAGCTTCTAGTGGCTGAGTTGGTACTAGGATGGCCCAAATGTTCTGTTTCTGTGGTAAATCACTCACATGAGGAAGACTTGATGTTGCAGTCAGAAGCCGATGGCTAACCCGTTGAATCAGTAGGATTTACATTAATGTTGGCTTCGCCATCGAGTAGTTAAATTGTTGGGCCCACTGTAGGTGAGGCTAGCAATTGGATTTAGGCCAATAGGCGTGTGCAAACAAAAGCTTTGGGAGAAACTGGTTGTCACATGAGAGAGAGCCAGTCTGATTTAATTATAGGCAGCTGCTAGGTGTGTGCAACTTTCTGTGATTAACTTGAACCAGAGGCCTGGCACCGTGTTTTACCACCTTTTCTGCTGCCTTCATCAGCAGTTAACAGCTTTGAGGCGAGTGGGGATTCAAGTGAAGGAAAATGTGAAAGGTACATGAGGAATATTCTGCTGGGACTTCAGCACATGCAAAGAGAAGCACCTTTGCCTTACGTCTCTCCATTGTTTCTGCAGGAGACATTTTCCTGCCCGTGAGAGTTATACACAGGAACAAGAGCTCTGTTTGGATTTTCTAGCATTTCTGTTCACATGCAGAGACTACACATTAGCATTAATGTCTCCTCTCACACACATATTACTCTTTCTGGGGGGGAAGCAACAGTGGAGGGGGTCTAGATGCCTCTGTCTAAGCATGCTGAGTATAAATATGGAGGTAACAAAACAATACTCCTATAGTCAAACCACAGAATGGTGTTCCCTCATATGTGATGGCCATCATCTTAAGACAGCTTCAAAAAGGATGAAGACAAATTCATGGAAGATAAGTGTTTCTGTAACTACTGGTCATACACATTCCCTCTAGGATGAGAGTTTTCTTGAGTAGAGATTAAATATTTCTGAAAAATTTGGGGGGAAATGGGAACACTCCTGGTTTCCCCTCCCCCACCCCCTCCTTTTCTGTTTTTTGTCCATCTTTTTTGTGGGGGAAATGTCTATGACTCCAAAATTTCTGGAAAAATTCACATCTCTATTCTTGAGGCATAACAGCATGCAAACATGTCTGTTTCTGGGTTTCCTCTGAGCATCTGTCGAACTACTGTGGCAAATGTGATGGTAAATGAGATACATTTTTAGTTTGATTGCTAGTGCTATTCCATTTGCATCCTTTCTTAAATTGTTATTCTCCATCCAGCTGGCCTTCGTTGGAGTAAATGGTCAGCTTGTGCCATTGTGGATCTCCCACTCCTTTGTAGACTTCATTGGAGTAAATGGTCAGCACATAGAAAGCAGCCCATCTGTAAAGGAAACATTGCTGTTTGCTTAGGCTCCACATGTGAATGGGAACCTTAGATAGGACATAGATTGCCATACAAAACATCAATATCACTTTCAGCAGTTTTTTTTAGTTTAACACTTGACTTATGAAGGTCTTTTTAAAAAGTTATTTCAAAGCAAGGCCAATTGGCATCCGTCGTTTTAGTTGCATTGCAGTCAGTGGGAACAAATGGACCCAAAATCCAAGTGCTCAAATGCCACTGAGGTTTGGTTCTGTGTTCAACGTAGGAGTGCTTTTTTTCTTTTCCATTTATATTTAAGGAATGGATGTTACCGTCTTCTAGTAAATCAATCTGTGTACCTTTGCCATGTTTTAAAACATAATTTGCTACTGCTTTAAAAAGACCTTGCGAAATAACAGGATATGAGCGCTGACAGAAAGAGTTTTATGCCTTCAGCTATGTGGAAACCTGGGGTAATACTCCTAAGTTATCTTGGCAGCTAAATATTCCCAGATCTGTGCTCTGAGATAACACCAGTGCAAGTGTGAATGTGTGTATGTGGATATTCTGAGGGGAAGACTCAACGATCCCCAGCTACACTTGCTTCCAGTTGGGTCAATGCCAGTTGGTTGGGTGGTGACTGGATTGCTAAACAATCTTCTTACTAGAAGTCAATCTTCATTCATACAGGAGAAATGACAAGTTATATATCAGTTCTTGATCCTTTAATTGTATTATTTTATGTTAACTCACTCGTTCCAGCAGAGAATTGGGAAATGGTTGTTCACCATTTCACTGCAGCAAGAGTGATAATTGGCCATAATGGATTGGCAGAGGCCCCATTACTAATGGAATAGTTATTAAAGATTTGGGATAATGTTTATAGTTAGGTTTAGCAAAGGTCCGTTTTGTTTGGTTTAGCAAAAGTCAACAGTTAATTAGCAAGTTGCATTGAGAGCTGAACTGTTGCTAGTAATGTGCTTTGTAACTTGAATATACACTATTCGGTATATACTCCTCCCTTTAATTTCATGGGTTTAAGCAGCACAATTTCTGTTATACATGGACTTTTAAATAAATAAATAAGTAAATAAATAAATATTCAGTAAAATAAATATTAAATAAATATTATCCTGCTGTCTATATCTATTCATCTTGATCTTCTCTCAAAAGATAATCTATGCTCCTCTAGGCAAATGTGAAGTACACATGGAGGGGATAGGATTGCAGCCCGAGATTGATAAATAGTCAAGGAATACTTTATTACTTTAAATGAGTTCAAATCCCGGGGCTAGATTAAGTGTGTTCAAATATATTGAAGGAACTGTCTGATGAGATCATAGAACCACTATAAAAATCAAAGGATGTCTGCCAGGTGGTTGTCCATATTTATTTATTTATTTATTTATTTATTTATTTATTTATTTATTTATTT
>JAHTLZ010003518.1:12219418-12297136 GCA_023846285.1 Phrynocephalus versicolor
AGAAGAAGGGGGGAGGTTAAATGTGTGTAGGATTTTAATATGTGATTCCCTCACCCCTGTTAGGGCATTTTAGAGAAATAATTTTAAAATGGATGTTTTAAGAACATAATTCCAACGTAATACCAGCAAGGGATTGCTAGCAGTAATAATGTAATATGCTTAAACTACGAGAAGTTGCCATCATTATGAGAAAGAGCAGCATTTAAATGGTTATAGTGTAATTCAAATAACATTAGAGGGGTGAAACAATGGAATTAGAAATAGGGCATGAGGCTCTTTTAAATATTTCTCTGCATCTGTTAAGGCTTATAGTTTGTCCATTAAAGGCTTAATCATGCTATGCTTATGGATAGTTTGCAAGTTATTGTGACAGTTCACTTTTAGAAGTACATTAGATTCGTCTGATCTGGGAGAGGGGTTTTAATACATTTTGCCTACGTGATTATTAAAAATATTGTCATCCGTGTGTCTAGACTAGAACATATGGGAGGGGAAGACCATATCAAACACCAAATGCCCAGGTATAAACCTAAAAGCTGTAATAAGCATATGTTATCAAGTCAACTTCTATTCTGACAGTTTTAGAGTTCCCAGGTAGCAAATACACAGAGCTGGTTTTGCCATTCCCTTCTTCTAGGGGTGTCCTGCGGCAACCCTTTTCAGGCTTTTGTAGGTAAAAGGTGTCCAGAAGTGGTTTACTTTTTCCTTCTTCGTGAGGTTGGGGGTGGGGGCAACCTAAGATTGTGCAGCTTGTCCAAGGCCATATAGACAGGCTCGTCTTACAGGAGGGACAGCGGGGAATTGAACTCCCAACCGAAACCATTGGGCTCTCCCACCAGCAAGCTGGATTTGGGGGAACCAGTGCAAAAAGAGTATGAACTTACGAACCGCATGCAAGAGTATTAGCATGTTACCACAAATGCAGTTGTGCTGCAGCTGGGTAGCTTTTCTCCAAGACCATACAGTTCCCTTGTCTTTTGCCCAACTTTCATTTGTTCCTAAAAAATCACCTTATCCTGGCATGCCATAGCATTCATTCCAAGAGTTTGTAGTCTGTCGTGTCCCAGGGATTCAGAAGAGACTTCTAGGAGGTCTTTCTTCTCCTTACATTGATTTAACATAGTGAGTCATTCTGCTCTTTTATCGTTCAGTTTATTTTTTTCCAGGCCTGTCAGTGAACTCTTTAAAAATGACCTTTTCCTATGGTTTTTCCATTCTATATGAAAATCACTGTGCTATTAACCAATAATTTTCAAATACCAGATTTAGATATTTTTCAAAAGGCCCATTCTACAAAAGGAAATAAGAGAGGGAAAAGAAGATTTGGGATTGGAAAAAAGATATATTTATAAATGAACTGAAAATGCATTGAGTTGTTATGTTAAAATACAATAGATCCAGACAGGTGACTTTTTGTTGTTGGTTTTGTTTTTTGTTTGTGTGTGTACAGGCAGTCCTCTGTGCATTCCATTCCACTGATTTTGTGGTAGGCCATGAAAAAATTAACCAGCATGTGTACGTGCCCAGACGTGCGCGCACTCACACCATTCATTTCCCATTCAGAAACATTTTCAGTGTTGCTTAATGATAGAAAATGGAAAGTTCTCATGGAATTTAGCAATGCACCATCTGCAACCCAAACTGCTTTGCACCTCTACAACTTCTGTTCTTGACGGTGTTGTCTCCGCACATACTTTCTGTGCCTTTAATAGCCACAGAAGATGCACCTGTTCAGTAGATCTAACCCAGGCCTGCCCAAAGTCCGGCCCGGGGGCCAAATCCAGCCAGTCAGGCCATTCTGAGTGGCCCGCAGCTGGCTGGCCTGCCCCTCCCTACCCCTCCTTCACCCCATGTCACCGCTGGGAAGTTTGGGTGGCTGGGCGGTCTGCCACCACCAGCACTGCAGGGGAATTTGTGGGGGTGGGCAGGCCAGCGGGCCTCTGCCACTGCCAAGGAGCTTTGGGGTGGGCTGGCGGGTGAGCCGTCACCACTGCTGGGGAGCTTGGGGGGTGCAAGGTCGCATAGATCGCCTCTTCCAAGGGATAACCTGTGGCCACGGCTCCCTGTGCTTCCTTTGGCCCCCACCTTCCTTCTTTCCTCCCTTCCTCCCTTCCTTGTTCCCCACCTTCCTTCCTTCCTCTCTTGGTTTCCACCTCCCTCCCTCCCTCCCTTGGTCCCCGCCTTCCTTCCTGCGGGTGGGGTTGCAAGGGGTCAGTGGGTGGGGCTTATGGGTCAGTGGGTGGGGCTTACAGCGGGTGGCAGGGTCGGGGAGCAACCGGCCCTGACACATTCTCAGCCACCAAATGTGGTCCTCCTTACAAAAAGTTTGGGCACCCCTGATCTAACCTATCCATCAGTGGGCTTCTACAAAATTTGGAATCCTGCTTGAGACATCTAAAGTTAACCAAGTGCACATTTATGCTACCTCATAGTCACATGATATCTGAAGAATGACAACAATCATATTGTCCTACTTTTGAAATTCAAAAGGCTACACTTTGGAGTGTAGCTTCTATCATTGACTCTGCTTATATTATTGGTCTTTTGGACCAAAAGGTACTATTGGAGTCTAGGACCCAAAGATACAGGCCTTAGGCAAATAGTTACCATATGCAGCAGTTGTGTTCCAGTAATGCTTAAAAAGACTATGACAATTCAGAGCTTTCCACCATCACTATTGCCACTACTGCCCCCTTTCATTCCTCTTAAGTGTTCCCATGCAGTTCTGGTGAGAAGGCATGAGGCCAGAGGGACAGCAGAAGGCGGCAGCATTGACAGTGCTTCTGTTCCTACCTCAAGCCATTTGTGTTAGCAATGATAATTTAATAGAACTTAATTAAATACAGTGATGCATATTCAATAGAATATTTCCTGTGAGAAACGGAATTACAGTAATACCTCTTAAAACAAATTTAATCCATTCTACAAGTCATTTTATTTTATGAAAAATGTGTCTTGCAAAACGTGGTTCCCCATAGGAATTTTATTTATTTATTTATTTATTTTATTCTGTTATGGTTTTTCATCTTGTGAGGCATCCCATATGGAATGTTCATTGTGCAAAGCCACCCTATTCCAGAATGTTTTTTTCATCTCATGGGGCATTCGTCTTCAGAGGTACTACTGTAATTCTCTCTTTCCAAAATGGATGCGGGACCGTGTGCGTCTGAATATGTGCAGAAGACTTGCAGTTTTGATCAGTAGTTACAATTGAGAGTAAAATGAAAAAATGAGGGACTGAAGTCTTGACCATGTGGGAGAGACAGCCTTTTATGCATGCGGTAGGGAGCTTGGTCAGGCGGGAGAGAGGGAGAACAAAGGAGGAAGACAACAAATAAGAGGGGTGAGGCTTGCCCCAAATGGCTCAGGCAGAAAAAACAACAACTCTGCAAGTAAAGTTAGTGGCGGATGATCATCATATTAGGTTGTAAAAGTCCCTTCCCACTGATAGTGTTAATGTCCACAAATTTGTTATTATCCTGCCCCTCTCTTGAGCGCCTTCTTGCTTCACGCAGACACATATGCACTTTAACTCACCCCAGTTCTACCCTCAGTGCAGAGAAAAGGCAGTTATCAAAACCAAGAAACTTCTTGCAAATCTTGTTTTGTGCTGTTCATTTATAATTGAGGGCTGTCATTTTGACACTTCCCCAACAGTGCCATTTAGTATAGCTGGTGGTACGTGCATGAGAAGTGGGTCACTATAGTTACAAATCATGAAGACTTCAAAATGTAATGTCAAGCCGTATGATTTCACTTATTGATTTTACATACTGAAAGACAAGAGGAAGTTCATTTCTTTTAGAACACCTCAATCAATACAATAGAGTTTAGAGATCTTTGCTTTGTATCTGCGTGAGACAACAGCTAGACACATCAGGTATAGCTGCACCATTCAGTTTGACATCACTTCGGTTGTCATGGCCTCATCCTTGGAAATCCTGGCATATATCGTTTTTGCAAGGTACTTAGATTTTTGTCCCAGACCTCCAATGCCCTTGAAGTCCAGTTCTCAAGATGAGGATTAAATAATTAAACTTGTTTAATCCTCAGCCCACTACTTCTCATTCCTCACACTCATTCAGTCTTCCCTTGTCCTTGCTAAATTCAGGCAATGTGATTTCTTCTTCCCATTAACAATGTAGATATATATATACACACACATACATAATAAAAATAATTACCTGCTATCAGATTGGTTCTGACTGTTGTGACTAGAGATGGGCACAAAATGAATTCTTTTTGTTTCGTTATTTGTTATTCGTTTTGTTACATAATGACCCTAGGGGCAAATTTAACACGAAATGAAACAAAACGAAACAAGAAAAATTGGTTCGGTTAGGTTTGTTTCGTTAATGGGGGGCGGAGATGTCTCCTACCTGGTGCTGGTCCAGAGGTCCTTTCATGCCGAGCTGCACGGAGGGAGCATGCACCTCGTCGGTGTCATCAAGGGATGCGGCGGGCTCGAGCCTCAGCCCAGCCCCAGGAGGAGAGATAAGAAGCAGGCCGCGCTTAGTCAGCCAGAGCAGCGTAGCTTCAAAGCCACCCCCTTTGTGCCTCCCTCCCATGGCCTGTTATCACGGGGCTGATCGAGAGGGCTGATAAGAAGGAGGCCGCGCTTAGTCAGCCAGAGCAGTGCGGCTCCGACGCCGCTCTCCCTCTTTATTCCTCCCACACCCATTCATAGGCACCCCCCATCTCTAACCAGGCCCCAGGGGCCGCGCAGTGGGCGCTGGGAAAAAGTGGCTAAAAACAAATAACAAATTAACAAAACAACAAAATGAATTTTTCGCAAAATTCACGAATAATGAAATGAAATGAACTTAATGAAACGAAACGAAACATCATTTTTTTCAATTCGTGCCCATCTCTATGAGACTAGAGATGGGCATGAATCAGTTTGTATCCGTTCATCTCAGTTTGTAAAGGCAGCAGCACAGGTGTCTGGAAGTTGAGTCATGGCTGCTGGACTTCTTTTTCTTGCTCATCCAAATAGCTTCATCACAGGTGCTGCTACTCCCCTCTCCCACCTCCTCTGGCTCAGTCAGCCACTCACCAGGTCAGGGCTCATGCCCATCTCTAGTCACCATCAGACTAGATAATCAATCTGTCCCATCTGATGGCAGGTAATTATTTTTATTCCGTATATCTGTATGCATGCAGCAATTACATACGTGAACGATTCATGTCCCATCTCTAATGGTGACCAAGTCTTTCTAGGTATAGAGACCTCAAAGTTGCTTTATTGCTCCTTGCTTTTGAGGGTGTCTTCAGACTTTACAGCTTGCTTACAGCCACACAAACTGATAGGCACAGTGAGGAATCAAACACCTGACTTCTGGCGCTGCAGCTACCGGTCCAACTCACTGAGCTCTGCAGCCAGCAATGTACAGCATATATCACTGGGGAGTATTTTTGTGCCCCTCCAGCGCTTACCAAGTTTAAAAATGAAAAACCAACCAACCAACCCAATGCCTTTTTATTTATTTTCTTTCTTTCCCCCAGAAATGTTCCAGGACTAATTATTGGGAGGGGGGGTTCCTTAGAGTACACCCCTTTCAGTTTGCATAGGCGTGTTTGGGTTTCATATTATAGTAGATAATGACACATATTCTTCCCCCTTCTCCTTTATGGCAGATTTAAACATGACTGCTTCCGTGATGGTTCATTGCTCAAAAGATAGATTCTTTTTCTGAAGACTTTCTTACCCTATTTGTCAAGAAACAGCTCATAATGTTTATAGCACATTTAATGCACAAACTGCTTTAGAATCACAATGACCTCATTCTACCTTATGCCAGGCCTGTGAGATATAGGTCATTAATACTCCCATTTGGTTGAGGTTATTAATAAGATTGATCATTAGTATCCCTCTGAGCTCCAGTCAGATGGAAAGAAGGGTTGGTTGCAGGTCATGATGTGATTAGAGCTTCTACCTTCTGATGGGTTTATAATGGCCAGAGATGCTTTATATATTCTCCAGGAAGCTTACAGCTGTGGTTAGACTAAGAGCTAATGACTTGGCCAACACTTCACAATGTTCTTGATTCAGCAAGGGCCTGAACCCATGTCTCCCTGGCACAAGACATCTGCAAGAAGCATATCTGTGTGCATTCAATACATGGATGATGGGAAAAGTTGTATCGCCTTCCAGTTTGCTCTCTATTCCTTGAGTTAATAGTATTTTTTTCATCTGTTGGAATACAGTATTTCTAAAAGGTGATGGAATCTGTTGTGGTGTGTAGTAGTCTAGGGTGTTTACATGTGTCTACTTGGAAGTTGGAGATTTATCAGAAAATATAAATTCATATATATTTGAGAAATACACTATAGGTTCTTTCATTATCATGATTAGTAACATAATTTTACTATAGCTAATAGAAGTGCATATTTGTGTTACTGAACTTAGTAACCTTCAAATACTGTACACTGTTATATTTTGCATAAAGTTGAAAAGGTTAGAAAAGAGTAAGTGTTTTTAAGGAATACTTTGGATGTTATCCATTTGCCATGGCCAGTCTCTCTTCACATTGCTTGCCTGCCTGCCTACCTTCCTAAATACAGTAATACCTGGAATAAAGAATGCCTCGGATAACAATTTTTTTCGGATAACAAATGGAAATTTCCAGGTATAGGGCTGCCTCGGATAGCGAATGTTCCCTATGGACTGCCTTGCATAACAAATGTTTCATAATGCCTTGCAAAAATGTGTACCCTGCATGCATTGCAGGATGCATAGTTTATGGAGGGGTGGGAGGAGTTAGAGCGTTTTTTTCATGGTATTTTGGAGCGATTCTGGATATGTTTTGCTGAGGGATTTCGACCTTTTGAACTTGGTAAGATAGGGAGCTAGCTTTTATTAATCTTTGCACTGCTTTTCTCTGCATTTTTGGCTGGAAGAGGCTGGGGTAGTCTTGCTGGCTTCATTTCTCCGTGTTTGCAGTCTTTTTTCATTGCTCTGCAGGCAAAAATGGGCTGGATTTTTCTTCCTGCTTGTGTTTGTTTGCTTGCATTTTCCCCCATTGCACTTTGGGTGGGAACAGACTGGGGTAGTCTTGCTGGTTTCTCTTGTCCATGTTTGCATTGCACTGCAGGGGGATGTTCTGGAGGGTGTTCTAGCACTGCAAGCCTTTAAAGTGCATTTTATAAAGAGGTCTGGGACCCCCCCCCCCAGCTTTTTTACCTTTTTTCAGACCTCTGGAATGGATTAATCAGTTTCCCATTTATTTCAATGGGAAACCATGTTTCAGATAACATTTTTTTTCGGATAACAAATTGCCTCTGAGAACGAATTAAATTTATCAGAGGTACCACTGTACTGTACTGGAAGACACTCAATCCCGTGTCTAAAAAACTGAACAGAGTGTTCTTTCTCTTGTCCCCAACTCTACCTCAGAATGGTTGCATCAAAAAACACAATTAATGTGATCAAATTAATGTGTATGATTGTACTCCAAGGCACTTCGTACCTGACTAAGATTCTCTGTCTCCTTTTGTCTCCTCTGTGCTTGTTGATAGACCTTTTATTTTTCTTTGCGGCTAAATTCTGGAAACTAAGCCAGCTCTAGGATTCACCTCTGAAATATATAAGCAGCATGCTTTGCTTTTTAAACACTAATTGCAACAGTGACATCATCCAGATGACCCCTCTTAAAACAACTTGCCTCGATAATGTCATCTAGTAGCTGTTCTCTTAGTTCTACTGTGTGGCAGTCCTGTTTCCTTTTTCCTCCTTTCCTAATATTTTTTACCAAAGGCTAAGAAGACACATTAGAAATAGGTTGCAATTAGAGCTAAAAGCATGTTAATATTGCAAAGAGGTATATGAAGCAGCCTTTCAGTGTTTCTGAGATTTAACTTCAAAGGGAATCCAGAGCTAAAGTCCTCAAGGCCTAGCATGCAACAAAGCAAGCTAAATGGCAGAATCCCAATAAATGAGATAAACTCATGTTGTGACACTCAATTTTTTTTCCAGTCATGGGCTATTTTTGCCTTCTGTCTCAATCTTAGTTTTGTCCTCTCTTGATTGAGTTTGCCTCTATCGGTTTTGCCTGCCAGTGTGGCCCTGAGTGTTCTACTACCAAGGAAGAGTTGGCTGTCCTAATGTCTTCAGTTCTTGTTCCTCCTCATCCCCAACAGAATGGGGAATGTCATCCTGAACTCTTTGAGTGAGGTTCCCACCTCCTTGGTTCACCCCTTGCCCTGAACCTTCCCTTGCATGGCCAGTGGTAAGAGACTATAGAAATAGTAGTCCAAAGTACCAAGAGGGCCAGATTCTAGAGGAAAGGGGAAGTACATGGACTGAACATTCAGCTTTAGCTGCTACTGCAAATTGCAGAGAGAATGACTGCCAGTAATTAAAAATAGGCTCCCATTGTCTTTCTGAGTCAGGTTCAAAGGGTAGGTTTTAACATATATAGCCCTTAATGGTTTGGAGCCTTGTTATCTGTTGGAGCCCTTCCCTGGAGAACATCATCCCACCTCATCCATTCCACTCAGGCTGGTCTCCCACCTGTGGCCACTCCGAGGTAGACAAAGGAGGTCTCTACGAGGAGTCGAGCCTTCTTGGTAGTGTCCCCACATCTTTGGAACAGCCTCCCTGTGAGTTCCGTCATGCCCCCTCCATCCCAGCCTTCATGAAGCTGTTAAAGACCTTTAGAGAGAGTCTCCCCCACCTCTCTCTCTCTCTCTCTCTCTGTGTGTGTGTGTGTGTGTGTGTGATGGATTTTTTTTGGGAGGGGTGGGAGGATTGTATTGGGTGTGGTACGTTATTGTCATCCACCCAGAGTCATGGTTACAGGTGGTATAGAAATAAGTGAATTAAATCAATAAAATTATTGGGGGGGGGTAGATTTTTTAAAAATGCTAGCACTAGTGACTAATGTTGCTAGAATATTATAAGCAACTGCTTTTCGTGGTGTTGTTTTCACAGTTTCACATGCATTTCATTTTAGGACAAACAGGAAATTAAGTTCACAGACCCATCCCTGCAACTAGGGTTTGGATTAATGGAACAGAAGGGTGGGATTTTTGTAGAAATGGAAGTGTTTGAGGCAGATGGGTTGGTAGATGGCTAGTGTTCTCAGCAAAATCCATTTGTCTAAGTGGTTGTGTTGTTGCGGCGCCTATTTTAATTAAAGCCCTCACAAGATTGCCATTATATGCCATGTTTCAAGAGGTTTGTAGCTCGGCTGTTAAAAAATTGCTCTAGGTGGACTCTCTCAGCCTGAAAATATTTTTCTCAAATTTTTGAAAAAAGAAGGAAAGACATCAGCTTCAAAAGTTAGCCCAGTGAGGCATCAAAAACACTGTATTTCAGTTGGAAAAACTAAATTGGCACTCAGATATGGGAACAAACTTGTGTTTCATGCTCAGGAATCAAGAAATGTGGCTTAAAATGACCGATGAGTCTTTCTTTTAAGGAGTGTTTTGCTTTCTTTGTACCTAAAAGAGGAGTGTCTGCCTTTTGTTGCATTCCAAGCAGTCTGGTTAACCCAAAGAGCCCTGAGTTGGTTCCACTGGGGTGGGGGGAAAGTGAAGACATTTACTGTGGAATAGCCATGCTCTCTTTGTTCAGTTTTTGTAAGGTAGTGAAATCAGGAAGGCATAAAAAGACTCTTCTGGGAAGTATGAACTTACTCATTTCTTCATCTAGAAGGGCACTGTGTGGAGCACATATACCCCCTCCAGTGTCTGTTCCTTTGGTAGAATGAAAATTTTTAAAAAACCAAGTAGGTTCTAAGCAGATCCAGTATGACCACTAAGCACTCAGACCCAAGCATTCCATCCATTCTTCTATCCTCTCTCTAGATATTCCAGTCTCATATGATCCAAGCTAAAGCAACAATGCTGGAAAGCCCCAGATGCCAAAAATCTTAGCTGTGCCTCTGCCTCTGTGTGATGTAATTGTCTGTTCCCTTTCTTACTGTGTCCCCTCCCCACCTTTTTTGAGACCGCAATGGTGCGATTTCTACCAATGTCAACAAGAAAAGGTGCAATTATGCTATGTAGCATACTTCCGGGGTGAGAGTTTTATTGTGCTGTTCCCCAGTCCCATTTACAAAAGAATGGAATCCAAACCATGTTGTTTCTCTCTCCCCCCCCCCTTTTGTCTCAGTAACGTCCATTAAGGGGGGGATAGAAAAGCTATCCAATATATTTTATTTTGGTAATGCCAGAAGTAAGAATGGGAGAAAAATGAATTTCATTTGCATGTTCATATGAACTGACCTGGTTTTTAGTTCCCAGAGTATTTTTCAGTCTAGAGCAGATACACATTTGCCCTTCCCCAAATTTTGTTATGTGGTTCTCTGATTTTTTTTAAAAAAATTATATATACATAAAAATGTTTCCATTGGGGGAAAAACAAACTAAAATGAATGCATTAGTGAACATATATTTTTCCCAGCGTATGCCTTTTTTATCTCTGTGTGTCCCCACTCCCAGCTTACCCATTTTCCTTCCATTATTTAAAAAAACAACACAAAAGAAAACACAAGCATGCAAACCAACCCCCCAACTTTTTTGCCCTTTTTCATGCATTAGGAAAAAACACATGCCAAAAGGTGTGCGGATGTTTATGTGTATTTTTTTCCTTTTATAAAAGGCAGAATAACACGAAGTAGCATAAAAGTAACTTATGATTCAGAAAGTTTGGAAGCTGCAGAAACAGGTTTGTTCATCTGTAACTAGATTCTTTGTCTTTCTAAAGGGAGTTAGAGTCTATCAACATTCAACACCCATCATGCCAATACTGTTCTATTAGTTCCTAAATGTCATCATATTATATCTTCAAGGATGGGGAACACATGGGTTTCTCAGTACTGTATTGTGATTTGGTTCACTGAATTTTTCAGTTTTTGAATTGTAACAAACTTGTCCCCCCCCCCAATAATCTCCACCAAAAACACTGTCACCATGGGATTCCTTTTCAGCTAAGACTGTAATATTGCACACATTTATCTGGGTGTGAACTCTATTAAATTCAATCAGATTTAATCTTCAGTAGGCACTTCAATGATTGCACTAGCAGTTGTTCTCTGTATACGAAAATTGTCCCAATACCTCTACTATATAAATTGTGAGAACCATCTGTGTTAGTGTTGAAGGCGATACAGAGTTTGATTTAAATTTAGTAACAATAAAAACTACTTGCAGAATAATTTGAAATACAGCATTTGAGACTTCATTCGTATAACCAAATAGTGAATAACCCCATTGAAATTATTGGGTCTTATCTCTGAGTAGATGTATCTAAGATTCTCCTTTGAAAACATAGGCTTTTTCCCTGCCTTGTATTCTAACATTGAGCCTCGTGGTGCAGTGGTTAAATGCCTGTACTGCAAGCAAAACTGTGCTCACGACCTGGGGTTCAATCCCAGGTAGCAGGCTCAAGGTTCACTCAGCCTTCCATCCTTCCGAAGTCGGTAAAATGAGTACCCAGCTTGCTGGGGGGGGGGCAATGTGTAGCCTGTACACTGTAATTAAAATTGTAAACCGCCCAGAGACTACTTAAAGTGGTATGGGGTGGTATATAAGCAGAACACTTTGCTTTTACTTTAGCATGAAAAAATGCTCAAATAAATTATACTCTATAGATATAACTGAGCAGCCAGAAGAGATGTTAGTATAAGAGATGTTAAAACAGACCTGCATGCAGTAGGTTTTTCTTCACAAAACCAGGCTCAGCTAGTCTAGCGTTCATTCTTGGCCTACCTCTTATTGGCAAGTGTACCCAGACTCCTTTGCCTTTTCTCTCCCCGCACATGCCTTGAGAAGGAGTCTACTTTTAAACAAGAAGAGCCTTGGGTCCATTTCCCCTGTAAAAATATTTCACCAGTTACTGATCATCAACACAAACCAAATTATTTGACATGAACCTAGAGAAACATTGATCCCTCCTTGAGCCTTTGTACACAACCCCTAAACTCCGCAGCAAATGGCTGCAAGCTCCGGAGCTTACAATTGTTTTCCCACCAGCTCCGGAGTTTGCAGGAAATTAAGTGCGACCACGCCCACCTAAGCACGTACCAGCGCACTTTTCTTGTACCTGCTCGAGGAGGGTGAAAATCCCCAGGTCCGGATTTAATCTGGTCAGTGCAGGGCTCTCCTCGCTTCTGTTTGTTTGTTTTTTGCCTCCTGTCCCTTTAAGAGAAGGGGCGGGAGGGAAAAAAAGCAAACAGAAGAGAAGGAATCAGCACGACAGAGCTCCGGCAGCTTCTCGGAGGTGAGCCTGCATTTTTTCCTCTCTTTCTTCCTCCCTCCCCTCACGCAGACAGGAGCAAGGAAGTGCGGAGTGGTGGGGAGGAAGGAAGAGCAACGAACCCCTAAGATCTCTGGTCCGAATTTAAGTGGCCAGCAGATTTTAGGGGTCGTGTGAAAAGGCCCCTTGTAATCTCTGTCTTCTAGTTGCAGACATGAGGTAACAGGACAAGCAGTGGCCAGGTGAGGTTGTTGTGGCAGAGAGAAAGTGTGGTGGAGGACAGCTAGTGGGAAGAATTCTGACTGGCTTCTGCATCTCATGACATCCAACAAAAAGAGTATCATCAGATCACCCATCTCCAGAGCTAGAAGATGATTAGGATGCAAGACCACAGTTTTACAGACACCCACTGGGGTGGCTGTTTGGGACTCAAAGCAGACTTTCATTATTTTGTGAATGTCAACATAGTTCTGTGAGGCACCCGGTTCTTTACCTACTTGTCCTTTAAATGCATTTTCTACCCTTCAGTATAAAACTGTTGGCCAGTTTCAAGATTCAGGTTTTGAGCCTTTAAAGCTTTATAACTCCAGGGTTTGTGATTGTGTGTATGATATATTTTGAGACGGAAGCATCTGGTTTATAAAGCTGGTTGCCCAATAAAGGCTTTCAGGGTGAGATCTGCTGTAGCCTTTTGGCATACTCTGAATACCAATTTATTTACTTCCTAGCCTTTTAATAAACTCATATTCTATGGTTTTATTTTAAGATTTTCTCAATCAAAAATATAAACAAACATACTAACAGTAGAAAATAGCCATTGGTGTATCCTCAGCTAAATTTCACTCGAAGAGGGGAAGATCCAATGGAGTCGAGTTGCAAAACTTTTGATATTGTGCTCTGGGGCTTGTGGAGAGTTTGCATTTGCCTGTCACCTCTGGCCTTTATTCAGTGGGACCATGAGTGGCCCTATCCTGTTTTGAACACCTTTAGAACTGCATGGCCTCAGCGTACCAGTACAGCACAACACAAGCTGCCATCCCGGAGTTCACTGTATTGGTGGCTAGGTGTTTGGCCTCAAGGTGATGGAAGGCTACATGTAGTATTAGCATTGTGTCTCTGTACATCATGTCCAGAAATGGACCAGAATGTCCTTAGAGCTCCTAACTATAGTAGCTAAATATAACATCTCCTAGCATGCGTTGCTAAGGTACTAGTAGAGGGCTGCAGAGCAATGTAACTGGGGAAAGGGCTCTGCACTAATGACTTGCTTGTGGGTTACCCATAGACATATTGCTTACTACAGTGGGAACCAGATCCTGGACTTGGTTGGCTTTTTATCTGATCCACCATAGCTCTTTTCATATTCTGAAGCTTCCTTGTCATCATCATCAACTGCAATAATTTATTAACCAAAAGTTACATGCCTTATGTACTACCCTGCAGTGCTTAAAGCACTCTCTCCACAGTTTACAGGTTAATTATGCAAACTACACATTGCCTCACCACCACTAAGCTGGGTACTCAATTTGCTGGCCTTGGATAGATGACAGGCTCAGTAAATCTGGAGCTGGCTGCCTGGGATTAAGCCCTGGCCATGAGCAGAGTTTTGACCATAGTACTGCACTTAACCACTGCCCTATGAGGCTTACCAACACTATATGCCCATTTTACTTCTCTGGTCAAAGGACGAATCAGCTATTCAATTACCATTTTTAAAAAGCAAGCAAAAGAGAAGTGCAATGGAACATTTATGGCCAGAATAAAATTCATAAAATGTTTAATCATCTTCATCTTAGAACTGATGAGCTGGAAGGGACCCTATAAAACTAAAGTGAGTAACTCACTCTTTGGCACATCATAGATGATGCTGATAGTGCTATGTGTATACTGTATATACTTGAGTATAAACTGACCCGATTATAAGCTGAGGGCCTAATTTAACCTCCCACAAAAAAGGGAAAACTTATTGATTCAAATATAAGCTGAGGGCGTTTTTCCTTTTACTTGAGTATATACATTATACCGGCTGAGCTCTCAAGGGGCTTGGGGTAGTAATTGGCAATGTGCGCTGAGAGTGTGGAGGCAATCAGGGAGTTAATACCATAGAGTTGCACAGTTGACAATACTACCCTCAGCCCCTTTAGAAGTTCATAACTAAGTCCCCTTACCCCTAAATCTTTACAGATTTCAGGGGTTCCCTAAAATTGCTTTCTGAAGGTACCCCTGCAACTTTAGAGTCCCAAGGTAAGTAAATTTTGATTGCATATTTTTAGAAATAATTTTTGAGTGCATATTTTTTAAAAAGCATGTACTCAAAAATTACTTACTTTGAGGGCACCAAAGTAGCAGGGGTACCTTTAAAAAGCAATTTTAGGGAACCCCTGAAATTTGGAAACATTTTGGGGAAATGGGGCTGAATTATGAAGCTCCAAAGGGTGTGCCCCTAAGATAAAACCTTCTCTTTGGAATCATATGGGAAGCGGCAGCAGCCTTATCTCCCACCCGATCAGGTTCGGAGTAGAGTGCATTTTAAAAACAAAAACATGCACTCAAAAATTACTTACTTTGGGGGCACCAAAGTAGCAGGGGTACCTTCAGAAAGCAATTTTGGGGAATCCCCTAAAATTTAGAAACATTTGGGGGTAAGGAGCCTGAGTTATGAAGCTCCAAAGGGCGTGCCCCTAAACCTTCTCATTGAAATAATATGGGAAGCGGAGGCACTGCTATCGCTCACCCGATCAGGACTCCCCAAGCTGTCTAAACACCTAATTTTACCCCCCCCCCAAAAAAAAAACTGGGAAACTTATTGACTCGAGTATAAGCCAAGGGTGCTTTTTTCAGCCAAAAATAAGGGCTGAAAAACTTGGCTATAGAGATGTCCCCCCTTGGGGCAGAGACAGTACCCCAGCTGGCAGCATGGGTAAGGCCCTTGGGAATCATTAAACCTCTCCATCTGAGCGGGGAGGCCCCGGATGGAAGGAAATGAATTCCATAGGCACATATGCTCAGAAAAGCCAGCTTGGTCTTATCTCTTCCCCTGGATCAGCCAGGAAGCCCAAAGACCCTGCCACAACAGATAAGCCGTGGAATTCACCCACCTACTCGGACATCCTGACACATTAAGCCCTGTCTCCACCCCTCTGATGCTCTGTCTTTGTAACAAATAAAGTCTTGTGCCCGGCTAGCAGAGGAGAAACTGCTGCACAGGGCCTGGCCTGCTGAACCCAACAATATGTGACCATGTGTAGTCATTACTGCACTTGGCTTACACTCGAGCATATACGGTATATGGGAAAGGAATGTTGCAATTAGAAAGAGGCCATGCAAACAGGGCATCTTACCTTACTGATAGTCTGGGTGCATGGAAGGCAGTTTCATTCTATCCAATGTTTGTCAATGTCATTTCACCAGCTCTAGTCCTGATGGTGCTTAATATGGGCAATGGACTGACCACAGTCTTAAACTACAATATTTTACCATGTATAAGACTAAATTTTTGTCTTAAATGTTTAGACTAAAAATTGATGGACCTCTTATAAAAGGAAGGAAGCTGAGGAAAGAACCACATGCTTGTGAAACTGTAGTTTTAGGTTGCAAAATGGGACGTCTTATACATGGGACGTCTTACAGACGGAAAATTACGTATTTGGAATATTGAATATTAAGAGAGATGAATCAAGTGTAAATGTTTTTCTTTTTTTAAAAAAAAAACTCTTACTAAACAGAGCTTCTATTGGCTTTAAAATAACAAAAACAATATTCTGGAAACAGATACCAGAAAGAGACTTTTAAATCTACAATATTCAGAGTACTTCTGTGCAAGTAAACTTGAATTCCACCTATGTTGATTTATAAATTATACATTAGCTTTCTAACTGCTGCAAGCATCACCTCTATTATTTAATAGGTTTTCTCATCAATAAATTATGGAATTTCAATATTATGCAAATTTGTATCAATATTTGGGTCCTTGAAAACTTCAGACCTCAAACACTCTTAAATTATACATACTAATGTAGTGATCCTTTACAAAAGGGTTTTTATCAAGATTTGATGGCACTTTATATAATGATATGTTTTTATCTCCAGAAAGTTTCGGTTCCTGCTTATAAGGGCAAGAAAAGTTTAGCTGATTTGCTTCCTTTATAATTGAAACAGCAATTATATGCTGTCTAAATTATACAACTGAGCTATAGCAGATATTAAAAAAGGAGGGCTGTCATATGTAATAAAAACAGGGTGAGTAAGGTTGAAAAATAGGGTGAACTTGGTAACCTGGTAAATATGTTCTCTTGAGATGAGTTGAAACTCAAGTAATCAACCAGCCTGGATTACATTTTCTAAATGTGTATATTTTCTTGTTTCACCTATACTTCTCTTTATCTTTACTTGCCCAGCTCAATTAAGCATGTTTCAACAAGAAAGGATTGCATTTTATCATACTGGAAAGAGTTACTGTACTTTGTTGGGAGCAATCTCCCTTAAACCAGCTTAACCATGTTGGAGTAAAATGTTGAATCCAGCATGGGCTCCATGCCCAAACTGGACATAAGAACATAAGAAGAGCCATGCTGGATCAGGCCAAAGACCCATCTAGTCCAGCTTTCCTGTATCTCACAGTGGCCCCATCAAATGTATACGGGAGTGCACAAGACTAGATATCTGTCTCTTTATACCACTCCCCTGCATCTGGTCCTCGAAGTACCCTGGTTTTAAGCCTGGAAATTACACATCTCCATCATGGTTTGTTATCTGTAATAACTTCTCCTCCAGGAATCTGTCCAATCCCCCTTTGACGGCATCCAGGCTAGATGCTATCATCACATCCTGTGGCAGGGAGTTCCACAGACTTAAAGCAACCCACTCCAAAAAAAGTGTAGCCTTGCAAAACACAGTATGGGGATTCAGCCCTCTAATTTCAACACATGTTTTCTTATGCATGTGTATATGAATGTGCACAAATCTCTCCTGTATTAATAAATGATACATATGCACAAGAACGAACAGAAATGTCTGCAGGGTCTAGAGTCTTAAAGTTAAAGATTTATTTCCATTAACCTATTCTAGAATTCTTCCTTCGCCCAGCTTTTTCTTGTATTTTCCATTTTGTTTAAAAGACATTGCCTCTGTATTATTTCCTGGTTTAAAACTTTAGGTTATTTTAGTGAGAAAATGAATGGCTAATGAATTGCTATCATATTGATTGCTGTTTCCTCAGGCACATTATGTTATTGAGTAGGTCAATAACACCTGCCTAGATGCCCCAACTACATCCAATCTCGCCTGAGTTTGGAAGCTAAACAGGGTTGGCACTGGTTAGTACTTGGATGGGAGACCACCAGGGAATACCAGGTGCTGTAGGTGCCTGGAGTAGGAACTGACAAACCACTACAGTATTCCTGCCAAGAAAACTCCATAGACATTGGGTCACGAAGAGTCGGTCATGACTGTAACGACATCACACACACACACACACACACACACACACACACACACACACACGTTCATGTCATGCTCCCTCATATTTCTGGTAGGACAAAAATATATGGATAGATCTTAATGAAATGTATCATAATATGTGCAATCCAAGTGTACTCAATTTAAGGAGTCTTTCAACTGGAGCCCAATGGAAAATTCTACCCTGAAGCTAGTAAGTCTTAAATAGTGTTTTGAGAGAATTCCTAATGTACAAAATGAATTAACACTCATCAATCAATCATTGAAAAGCTATGGGAAGCCTAATCAGGAAGCAAAACCAAAACAAAAAATATTGGTTCCTTTTAATTCTTTCACTTTCTAAGGTGAGGAACACCCATGGAAGTGAAGCAGCAATGATTGTACAGTGTACTGTAAAATTGCTACTTTTTTGCAATGAGGTAAGATTGGGAAGAAGGTAAAAACCACCACCCTATTCTTTCTATGCTGCTGTTTACCACAGGGTCAAATTCAAATTCATACTCCTCAGTTTAAAGAGCAGTCACCTGATATATATTTCTCAAGATAATCTACACACTGTTCCATTTAACATTGTTGGGGCCTGCTTAGAGGATGCTCTCAAACTGGTATCCCCACTCTCCTTCTGAAATTTGGAGCAGGAGCATACTCACAGGGATAGTGCTCAATTCCCCTTGTTGGTGGAATTCGAATCATTTCACAGCAACCAGAAATGCAACAATTGGAGTAAATAAAATTATCTTCTATATGAGACTTGACTATGTTCTCCTAAACTAGCTGTACATGTCTGCTCCATATCTTTCACCTCAGACATCGGAGACAGAAGGCTCTTTATTTTTTATATACTTTTTACTTTTGGAAGTTTAACATTTAAAAATTAATGTCAGCAGCCATCTTAGTCAGTCCTGATGTTCACCTATAGATGGTCCTCATTCTTATCTCATGGGGCTTGTCCTTTCTCTTGACAGTAGGCATTACACCTTCATCACCACCACCACAGCATACGTACTACCCACTCTTTTACTAGGCTGCTGTGTTCCGCTTGGAGAAATAGGTCCCATGTAATCACACTTGATGTCCTATTCCCCTTCCTGTTCCATCGCTTATAGCACAGTCAGGTAGCAGGAAGTGTCGTGTGCAGAGAAGGCGAGGTTCCTGTCATGGCTCTGGTGACTGCTAAAACGTTCCACACAGCACTCAGAAAATTATCTATGTTAGTACACAGATGACCACTGCTTAAAGTAATCAGCTATAAGCAACCTGTTCTGCTTAATTTGTTGGTAAGTGCTGCAGCTAAAGAGCTGAATCCTTTCTGGTGCTGTTTCTGAGTAGAATGCATAATAATAATAATAATAATAATAATAATAATAATAATAATAATAATAATAATAAATCACATTCTAAACTAAGTTTCCTTTTGCTAAAGTGTTTGATGTAGAACATGGTTGGAAAATGTTCTGCACACACACACACGATGTTTTTGACTCCAACTCCCAGAATTCCAAGCCCATATTACCAATGATAAAGGTCTGCGGGAGTTGTGGACCAAAACATCTGGAGGTCTAAAGTTTCCCCACCACCGTTAAACAGTCCAACAATTTACTTCCATGGAACAGGTCATAGTTAAACTATGAGATTCTGGAACTTTAACTAAAAGAAGTGCTGACATGATTGTGTGCATTCTCATATGAGTTCATTCTTACATCAACTGCATTTTCCCTAAACTGCACCCTAGGATGGTTGCTTTAAAAAAAAAAACAAATTGAGAGATTTGTAAATCACACAGAATGGTCTTGCAGCTTTCTCATGGTCCATCCTAAGAACCAGGTTTCTATCCTGATCTTCAGTAGGCCCTCAGATGCAGGTCTTAGCTAGATATAAAAAATATTAAATTATCCTTGTCTCTTCTGAAATTAATGACAGTTGCATTTGCAGTGGGAAAACAACATTACCCATTTGGGATACTTTTAAAGAAAGAAAAGGTATTAAGTTTCTGCACTTCTCATTATTTAAAACAGAGCAGAGTATTAATGTAAAATAGAAATAACATTAACAAATGTCAAGAATGGAAGCAACACCAAGAAAATATTACACAACATATGGTGTTTACAAAGCATAGAAACCCAAATAAAGAATTGGGGCAAATGAACCCATAAGTACAGATTCCTGGCAGGAAGGAATCTAAGTTTCAAAAACTGGCTTTGTAAAGGCTTGGGATTGTGAATTTTAAAAAGCAGCATTCCCGTGTAGTTGTTGATCTCTCATTTTAGTGGCATTCACATCCCTATCATTTATACTGTGGAATATGTTCTATTCAGGCCAATGTCCATTTAATGAGCCTGTTCAGACCAGGGTGATGTGAAATATTAAGGTAAATGTCCCCCCCCCCCCATATGCATGCTAGTCATGTCCGACTCTAGGGGCGGTGCTCATCTCCATTTTCAAGCCAAATTACCAGTGTTGTGCAAGTCCATGGCCAGGTGGCCGACATGGCTGCACAGAACACTGTTTACCTTCCTGCTTTTTAAGGCAGTACCTGTTTATCTACTTGTATTTACATGCTTTCGAACTGCTAGGTTGGCAGGAGCTGGGATTAACACCGGGAGCTCACCCCACTGTATGGCACCCAGGATTCGAACCACCAAGCTGCCGACTTTGCAGCCGGCAGTTTCAGCGCTGTACCCCACTGAGCCACCATGCTATCATATAAATTGGAGGCCTTGCCACTAACTTTCCTCAGACTGACAAAGCTGCTTGGATAAGCAGTGGAACATTTTGATCTCACAAGGAAATAAAGTCCAGTTGCCATGACTCCACTTCCAGATAACCTCACCTGGATTACTGGCATTCTTCCCAGACAATATGTTCAGTTCATAATGCTTTAGCCTCATCACTTCAGTTGGCATCAAAATTTATTGCTTCTGGGAACGAGGAAAAGTAATTAGAAAGTGTTCATCTTTTACCAGAGTTGAACCAATATCTTTGTGAAAAACAAAATGGAGCAGTGCTAGGAAACTGAATTTTACATCTTCTTTAAGTGCCATGTCCTCATAGAATGTTGGCGATCAGTAGCCTGAACTGGTTTCTGTCTAAGGCTATTCTAAACAGAGCAACGGTGCTCACTGAGGACCATTGGCTTAAGTTCTGAAGCCAGAATGATGTTCTACGCCCTGGACAATGGTTTCCATTTATTTTTCCTTGAAGGATAACTTGCAGCAGATGGTATTTCTTAGTGTGCATTATGTGTCTGAAATACTGCAATTTTTTCATCTTTTTTCGTCTTATATATTAAAACATTTCAAATCCTGCTTTTGGAATCTAGTTTTAGAAACTCTAAAAATGTTAAATCCGTGTTTAATTCTAAGGTAATAATGTTTTAGAGACAAACTTATTCAGTTCTGTTTCAACTTATTCAGTTCTATATTCACGTGGTATGAGTTTTATCTAATTAATCTAAAACCAACATTCTGTTGAAAAATGCATTTAGTACTAAAAAACAAGCTCAAAGCTAATAAAATTTGCTTGACATTTCCGCTCAAAATTCACTTCAGGTTTAGTTTTAACATGTTCTCTCTTGTTTGCTATGAGTTATTCTTTTAATATTTCTAGAATGTATATATTAAAAGGACAACATACATACTACCTTTCCCAGCCCTCCTGCAACATAAATAAACTAGTGCAAACTATATTTTTGTTAGAGAAAATGGGACAGAGGAGGGTAAAATATAATGCAACGGTACATACTTTCTTGGCAAGGTACATACCCTCTTGGCAAAGATCTAATATTTGTTCGCAGTTATAACTGAGCTAACATTCACTAATTTAGCATGCACATTATTAACCCCACAGGAAGAAGTTAAGACAGGAACAAAAAGTCTATTTGCTGGTTGAGGCACATAATTTGCCCTCAAAAAGATCTATAACATATGGAGAGTCCTTAACAACAGCAGACCCCACAACAGAATATTCCTGTGGACAATGGGAATACAGTGTTCCTCCACCCTTTAACAGTATATGAAAGGCAAGGCCCCATGTGGTAAGCTTGATGGGCCCCCTGCACTTACCCGAGGCCTGGCGCTGCCCCGAACGGGCCTCTGATGGCCTACCCGGGCCTGTCAGAGGCCCAAGAAGTGCTTTCTGGTGATCCCAACCCAACCCAGCATCCACATACCACAGATTTTCAATTATCACGGGTCAGGCTGCGTCCCTAACCCCCGCAATAAGCAGGGGGTTACTGTATTCTTACAATGGCTTAATCCCTGTCTCCATTGGCCTTCATGAGGTCCCAGGATTCAACACCTTGCCTTTGTTAGCCTTTGGCCAGGTGGAGACAAGGGAAAGTTACTTTCTTGACCTATAAACACCAAGAACACCTCAGGCTGGGCCACCACCCCTGCCAACTACAGTATTCTGGGAATTCTGTTTCACAAATTAACTTTGTGCATTTCTGAGGCTGTCGTAGGAGTTTTCTTCTAGCTTGTAAGCAACAGGGTGAAGAACCTCCAGAAGCTGGTGGAAGAGTTTTCTATTCATCAGTGATCACAAATGGCAGGTCTGATTTCAAAGCCCTGCTATCTGTCCACCTCAACAAGTAGAAGCTGACAGGACTTTGAAACCGGAAGATGAACCTGCCAAGCTCCATAAGACTGTACAGTGGTTCACCATCCCTAACGCCTTTTGCCTCTTCTTCCTATCATGTCTTGTCTTCTCCTTGGTTTAGATTAGATCGCAAACTCTTTAGGGAGGGACATATTCTTTGCTCAAAGAACTCTATACCAAATTCTTTGTATGTTGATGGCATTACATCATTAATAATTGTCAAGCCAAAATCATGCTATATCAGAGGCTAGCACCAAGTTTTGAGATGCACAATATGGACCCTTTTTATAAACCTGGGTTGGTTGGCAGATGGATTTAGTGAATACACTGGGTGAGCACTTTCTGAAGCATTCCAGCCAATAACCCTTAAAGTGTGAAACTTCTTATCTAGTGCCTGCTGCTGAAGGAGATCAAAAATAGCAGTGGAGGTTAGACTTCTTCCATTCCTTCCGCACCTGGGCCTCAGTCCAAATTTGCCTGTAGATATTTCTGGTTTATAAGCCCTTATCAAAGGGAAGATCTCTTTCTCTTGCAGTTGGCACTTTTAAGAGGTATCTAGCCTCTCTCTCTCTCTCTCTCTCTCTCTCTCTCTCTTTGTGGTTTATTCGCATCTAGTTTCTTTTTGCCTTATATACATTGTGTTTATGTTAGCTAAAATTAAATTAAAGCCTGAGAGTGGATAAAAACATTGATCTAGTTAAATTTTGTTGATTCCATTTTGGGAAGATGCCTACAGATATAACTGGCAAAAAAACAACTTATGCTGAAGCAAATAAAACAAAATAAAATAAAAATACTGACCTGGAAGAAGTTGGAAATAGGAGGAGGAATCTGGTGGGTTTTAGTGTCTTCAATGTTGGCCTGGGACTCAGGAGGCCCAGGTTCAAAAATACTTTTGATTGTGAATTCACTAGAATACTTTATTGATCTTGGCCTATCTTTGAGGGTTATGATGAAGATAAAATAGGAAGGATACAAGTTCTGTATGCTGCTTTGATCTTATTGGAAGAAAGCTGGAATAAAAATATAGCTAAAAGGGAAAAGTAATTAAAAAGTATAACTCATGGGGGAAAGTAATTAATTAAAAACAAAGTTCACAGAGTGGAAAATGTACAGAAAGCATTGTCTTTCAAAATTTGGGCCCATCCCCCCCTCATAACATCTACCTCCCTTCTACTTGTTTCTAGTCAGATTAGACTAGTGGAAGCAGGTTTAATTAGACATTAACTCATTTCTCCTACAACTGTTACCTCTGCTTTGTAGCTTTGGCAAGCTCCTTGAAGCAGTAGGTGCGAACAGCTTGACATGTGCAAATAACCAGCTTATATCATCATCCTAAACTGAGAAGGAGGGAAACAGTGAAGCTGCCACTGTGGATGCTAGGCCCATTGTAGCCTCACTGAAGTCAATAAGATTTACCTCCAGGATACAGATGTGTAGGATTGTATTGTGAGTTTCCTTAAATTCAGCACACTAAGCACATACCTTGATCATATTTACTCTGCAGCAAGTTTAATTGATTTCAGTAGGACTTACACTAAGCAATTATGTTTAGGAGCAAAGGAAGCCTTAAATTAAACAGAAAAGAGAGTAACATTTCTACTTTGTTTTCCAGAGGCCCTAACGACAGAAAACATTTACTTCTTTGAGGATTTAAACTCGGGAGGTAGGGTTGTCCTGCCGTGAGGGCAAAGCCACCTGCTTCAGAAGTAGTAGGTTGTGATAGATGAAGTCAGGGATTTTAGTAGCAAAAAAAAAAAAAAACACCCGTTTTTTTAATGCATTGGCCTTCCTAGGTGGAGGAAAACATGCTCTTTGGTCTATAGTTCAGGCAGCAAAGGTGGGCAAATTCTGAAACAATTTGTGGTCAGAGCTCTGTTCAGAGCCAACACGGAGAACAACAAACTGTAGAGGAGCATCTTTTGTACTTGCTCGGGTTCTCTACATAATCAAGAGCCATGAAAAACCAGAACATCAGAGTTGCTGACTTAGGCTGCTTTCACACGAACCCTAAAATCGTCTGGCAACTTAAATTCGGATCCCCCCCAACCAGAGATCATGTGGTTTTTGTTGTGCTTCCTGTGTTCCCACCCTCCCGCGCTCTGATTCTATTGCTTCTGTCTGCTGTGAGGGGAGGGAGAAAAAAATGCAGGCTCACCTCTGACTGCCGTCTGTAGTATTTTATTTATTTATTTATTTATTTATTTATTATTGGATTTATACCCCACCCATCTTCCCTAAGGAACTCTGGGCGGCTTACAAAGCTGATCAAGTCAGCAAATATAAAAACACAGATACAAAACATAAACATAAACATAAACAACAATGAATTAAAACATGTGCACCCTGATCGAAACGAATGTAGCTCAGAAAAAGTCATATTAGTTGAGCTAACTAACAGCAGATGGTGGGATATTAAAAAAAAACCATTTAAAACAATTTAAACTTGGTCTCCAAAGGCCTCGCGGAACAAGATGGTTTTCAAGGCTCTGCGAAAGGCCATGTATCTGGACAGATAGATTAACAGTATTTCCCCATGTCTTAGATTAGCATAACTTTATTCACAGAAGTAAATTGAGGCAAGTACTAGGTAGTTGCAAAACTGTAATCCTGAGTTGGAAAAATGGGTGTTACACATGGGGGTCATCTTATACACGGGGAAATATGGTAATATATCCAATCAGAGTGATGCAGAATTTGAGAAGAACATGAGAGTTTGATTTCTTTATTGAGCAATGATTTGGGGCCAGAACAATGAGAATTATTTTCTGTCATTTATAAGCTGATTTTGTTAAATTCTGCTGGCTCAGCAGACATACACTGGAACAAGGAAGAAGGTAGATGGGTGTATAGATATATAATTCAACATTTTCTAATACATAACAAGAGAACAAACTGTACAGAACATTAGTGTATGTTTGCCAGCCCTTTCAGCTTTCTTGTCTGATTCACTGACTCCACCTAGAATTCAACAGCTTTTTGGTTCAAGTCAGCCCACATGGAATATTGCTTTCAAAGAAATACAGTGACAGGAAACAAAACAAAAATTCTTTATATTTTGCCACAGCCATTCCCCTATCACCTTTATAGAGTGTGAAGTTATATTTGGTTTCCTGTTTCACTTTGTGGGCTCAATTCAATGGATATTGACATGCTTTTAACCTTCTAGCAATTTTCTGCAGTAAGAGTTGCACAATCAACAACCTCAAGAGCTGTGTCATCCCAATTTAACCAGGATTGCACTGGTCATTTTCTTCTTGACGTTATTTCAGAGAAAAAGGCATTGGAGAAGGAAGGAGTAAGGAATTTGGGATATAGAAAGACAAACTATCATTGAGGGAAGTAATTCTATTTGCTCCCCTTTAAATCATGGTCTACTTTGGAGTTTTGATCAGGGAGCTAATTATTTTAGAAATCTGTTAGATCCACAGGAGTGTCGAGCCTTTATGTTGGCCAGACTAAATATTTTTCCTTCTGCTGTGTCTTCCGGCAGATATTGTAGAATTCCTTATAAGATTAGGTTGTGTTGGTTCTGCCAGTTAGAACCTGACACGATCTTCCATATTCTAATAAGTTGTCCGGCACACCATACCATCCGCCAACAATTTCTTGGAGCCTTCATTTCTAAAATACCACCAGTACCAGAGATTATTACTACACGTCTTTTGGCAGATAAAAATCCTCACTTGACAGATTCAGTGGCTAAATATTTATTACTTGTTTATCAGAAAAAACACTCCGTCTCCAAGGTCAGACCCGTTTTAAGTGAAGAGTAATTTTAGACAGCTTCCTTTATATTTATATTGACCCACCAAGTATATCTGTACTTTTGCAAATATATTTTATGCCAATAAAGGTGAATTGAATTGAATTGAATTGAATTGAATTGAATTGAATTGAGTAAGGAAGATAGGCCTGCTTGGATGAAATAGAAATCAGCTTATGCAGTAAAGAAATTAGAAATCGGTTCCTTATTAAGACACTAGATTCAATTCAAGCCTGAAGCCTAGTGGAAACATCTGGTGACTTAATCCCTGAAGAGTAGCCATCTTGAACCTTATTTAGGCTTGATTTGGAAGAGCCCTGCTTTCTCCATTGTCACTTGCTTCTTTCACTCTCTATGTATGGAGGCAAGTGGCCTGAAAAAGAAAAGTCCTTCACATATGGAGAATCTCCTCTGTGTGGTTAGTAAAACTACTGTTCCTAATCATATGGTGATTTCAGCTACTGTTGCATTTTGTATAATAATTGTTAATTACTTGAGGGTATCTATATTGATATCTATCTATCACTCCATCCATCTATCAATTGATCTATTGGGTACACAATGGCCGTTACTTCACGAGCCGCTCGCTTCGCGGCAAGCCGTCATTTCTGTGCGAACCGATCGCTTCAGTCCGCATGCTCCTCCTTTTTGGCTGCGACGTCACCCCGACCACGCCCCCTTTACCGTGCTCCAACCGGGGTGAGTGATTCCCCTGCCATGGGCCGGGAATCTTTTCGCTTTGCATCTCGCTTCGCTCCCAACGTCACGTGTGGTCTCGGTTTTTGGCTTTTATTGCAAGTTTTTTTAAAAATATATTCAAACAGGGATATCGATGCATCACTATATCGTTTCATCGCTTTGCGCTGTTACTTCCTCGCGCGAGTAGCAGCGGCGGCGGCGGCGGGAGCAGGAGGGGCCGCTGCCGCCTCGCCCGGCCAGAGCAGGGCACCCGGGGCAGGCAGCATGCAAGCGGCGGAGGGCAGGCAGCTGTGCCATGCGGGGCTCCCCCCGAGTAGCGGCGGTGGCGGCGGGGGGGGCTGCCAATGATGCCAGGAAACAATGGACAAAACAATATAAATTAGGAGCAGAAAACACAGGATCGTACAGTAACCACGCTCTGTCGTGAATGACAGCCAAGCATTGATGCATCGATACGCCGAGTAAATTTTTTTAAAAAAATAAAAGGAGAGTGGAACCGGACGTTGCAAATCAGCTTTCTAATGCGAAGGGAGCACGTGAGGTAGTAATCGATTCGGTCCCAAAAATGCCCCGCGTGAGTACAGAGAAACGGGGGTGGGAGCGAAGGGAGACCACGTGACCACCACGTGACCGCCTCCGAATTCAAATCGAAGGCAAGGTCGATTCAAAGCGAGGCACCTCGTGAAGAACGGCCATTGATAGACTAAGACTGAGAAGATTTGGGATCAAATTTCTGCTCAGCCATGGAGACACATGGAGCACGAGGAAAGTAAATGTCTCAGTTACCTTGAAAGGTCTATTAGGGTCACTATAAGTCCTTTCTAACTCTGGTTTAAAATATGTTATCAAAATGACTTCAAGTTTCATGAAACAGTATAATTTTGCAATTGCAGAAGTGGAGTTTGTTTTAAAAAGATGGATCTCAGAATGTGGCCAAGACTTGGGTTGCTTGAATCCAGCATCAACCAAGTGTGTCTCTCTAGATGTTGTTAGAGCATAACTTCCTTGCTCTAACAACATCTATGCTGCCCATAGGACTTTCACTTGTTCCTGAAGATATACAGTACTGTATGATATTGTACCAGAAATGAACTGGTTTATTGTGGAATAGGAGGAGTGTTTCCTTCCTTCATGAAGAGAAAGGGGACAAAATATTATTTTTTTACCCATCGTGTTGTTAGTCTGTGCATCTCCCTGCCACAGGATGTGGTGATGGCATCTGGCCTGGATGCCTTCAAAAGGAGATTGGACAGATTCCTGGAGGAAAAGTCTGTGTCATCTCCAGGCTTAAAACCAGGGTACTTTGAGGACCAGATGCAGGGGAGTGGTATCACGAGACAGATATCTAGTTTTGTTCGCTCCCAGACACATTTGGTGGGGCCAATGTGAGATACAGGAAGCTGGACTAGATGGGCCTTTGGCCTGATCCAGCATGGCTCTTCTTATGTTCTTATAACCCACTGCCCAGATTAAAACTGGGTCTTGCAAACAAACAAGCTCCACAGTCTACATGTGTGGTTTGTTTTGGCTTTTAAACAAAATCATATTGCTTTGAACATAAATGTCAGGCAAAGAATACAGACAGTTAAATCAACAAAAGTAAAAACAACAGTCAGAAGTATTAAGCATAGAGTACTGTCCACAGCACTGAGTTTCATGTACAAAGTATATGCAAATGGAATGGAAATAGGAGTTAATTGTGTGGACTTGAGAATCTGTGTAAACTGGCAAAGTTTATTAAGGCATCCTTGGTTACCTTACTGTAAGAGACTTCCCTTCAATTTTCAAAGTGGGAATCATCCATGGTAAGAAAAGGCATGGGCTGCAGAGGAAGATTTTGTTGTTGTTTCTTTTGTGTAGTTTAGCTCATCAGCTGCTTCCCATGGTACTTTGATGTGGTTTTGCTGGCTCGCTTGAGGACTCAAGTGGGAGTAGATGTCAGCTCTTGTTACTGGTTTCCTCCCCACCCCCGCCAACTGCAGGAAAGGATGAGGAAGGAGAGGATGGGTCAGTTCATGTACGGACTTCAGGTGTTTTCACATTTAGAGCTTCTCTTTTACCCACTACCCTTGCTTGGAACACTACCTCAGAAAAGGAGTGAATAGGAGAGAGACTACCGGAGGTAGCAAGCCATTGTTCTTACTTCAGGAGCTCTGTGGAGTGCTGCTTAAAGTCTTCTGCAGTCTCTTGACCGTAAGAGTAGTAATACTAAATAGAAAGTGACTGCAGCTCTGATTTGGGCATGCTGGTGGTGGTGGTGCTGGAGGAGTTATTAAGGGGGTGTTTCATGTGAGGATCTGTTGTTGTGCTGATTCCAAAGAATGAGACATGCAGAACAAGTGTGATGATAGATTACTGGGCCAATCTGTGCTGTGTAGGAGTGTTTAAGAGGCATTGCACCATTCTGTGGCTCTGTTCTTCACCCAGCATCTCATTGCCACATCTGGTGCAAGTGGAAAATAGACGTAGATGCAGGTATCATCACAGTACCTGTACTGATGATACCCACTTGGATAGTCTCTCCCACTGGTCCCATGTAGCTGTTAACGATCCTGTGGGATAAAATGGATCCTTATAGAATTCTGCGAGAAAATTTCCATAAGGAAAAACTGTATCTTCCCAACACCATTATTTGTTTGTCACCTTTTTATCCCACACATCTGGCTGAAGGCCACTCTGGGTGGCTAGCAATCCAACTTCTGGTCTACACATCTCAGTACTGGCTTTACTGACTAAGGCAGCAGGATTTGTAGTGCAAGAAAATGGGTAAAGCAGATAGTTCTGTTTCTATAAAGCAGTGGCCTCCACTTCCTTTCCCGTGTTGTTAGTCCAGAAGGACAAGATGGTAAGGGGAGCCATGCTAGATTAGACGAGCATGCAGCAAACTGGGAAGAGTCCGATATAATATTCTCACATTGGCCAACCAGTTGTGTTAAGACCATGAACAGCACGAGTATGATAACACCTGCCATTTAGAGGCATTCTTCTCTGATACTAGTATATATTTATATATTTATATTTCTAGTGACAACATTTAGTGGCATATCTGATTCCTCTCCCTGCTACTGGCACAACAGCAGCCAACACACAAAAAGAATCCAACAAAAGCAAAGCAGCAATGACAAAAGAAACTGTCTCTCCCCATGTGTTTGTGAAGACTAATGCTCTCACAACTGATACGTGTTGGTTCTTAATATATGGCCATCATGACTATTTCTATCAGTACATTTGTCTTACCCCAATGGAAGCACATTGACAGCTATCAATATATCCCGTATCGGTGAGTTCCCCAGTTTAGCTCTGTTCCATGTGTGTCCTGAAAGTTACCATTATTCAGTTTGGTTGAACAACCATGAGTTTTTATATCACAAGGGAGGGAGGAATTTTTTTTTATTCAATCCCCATGGATGCTAAATAGTTTTATGCAACATATTATGTCTCCTTTGGCTTGGCTCAGTTCTAAACTGAAAAGCCTGGTATGTATTTCTTCTTCAGGAGCTTCTTCAATGTATTTCATGCCATTTTGTATGCCTTCTCCAATTCTATATTTTTTTATTTTAATCTGGTGACCAGCCTTGTATACCCATTCATAAAAGCACCTACACTTGTCCCCTGCCATTTCATGGTTCATATACTGTGGTCCCGGTACATCACGGGACCACAGTATATGAAGGCAAGGGCTCGTGGAGCAAGCTTCATGGGCCTATTTGGGGCCTTAGGCACTTACCCCAGACCTGGTGTTGCCCCAAGTGGGCCTCCAATGGGCTTCCCGGGCCGGTCGGAGGCCCCAGAAGTGGTTGCCGGCGAACCGGAAGTGACTTCCAAAAAACCGCAAGTGCCTTCCGGATCACCTAAAACCACTTCTGGAGCCACCAAGAGGTGTCGGAAAACCCAGAAATGGTTTCCAGTGAACCAGAAGTGACTTCCAAAAAACTGGAAGTGCCTTCAGGATTGACTGAAACCACTTCTGGAGCCTCCAACAGGCCTGGGAAGCCTGTTGGAGGCCCATTCGGGGCTGTGCCATGCCTAAGGTAAGTGTAGGAGGCCCCAGACAGGCCCCCCAGTCCTGACCTGGCCCAGCATCCGCATTTATCATGGGTCAGGTCAGGTCCCTAATGGGGGAATTACTGTATTTGTAGAAAGGCATAGTGATATTGTCTGTCTTTATCATTACAGTATTATTATTTCTGAAAGATTTCCAAAAACGATTTTTCCTTTTTCACAGTAGCTGTATATTGGGCCAGTATCTTTACCGACCTATTTACCACAACCCCAGGATCCATTTCCTGGTGAGTTCTTGCCAACTTAGACCTTATCAGCACATGTCTCAAGTTTAAGATTTCCTCCACAAAATGTACTCACTCACACTGAATGATATAGGCCATTTCTATGCCTGTTCAGTTTTTGCTATCTTTTTTAAAAAGTACTATAAATAATTTGATGGCATCAGCACACCTAACCAGCTCACTGCTCACTCCCAACTGCAGATCGTTTATGAGCAAGTTAATTAAGTTCTAACACAGTTCTTGGAGGAAACCCATTGTTGTAGCCAAGTAATATTGAGAGCAGTGCTTTCATTCCTGGCTTTCTACATTCTGTTTATTAATCTATTTTAAATTCATAAGAATACCTCTCAACAGCTCCATATATGTAGTGAGAAAGACTGACAGAAACTGCTTGGAAGCCTATATATACATTCTGTATGAGATCACTTCTGCCTATATGCTTCCTAGCATTCTCAAAGAACTCTAGAAGCGGTTCCCAGTACTGGCTTTACTGACATTGACAGTAAAGGCATTGGCATTTGTAGTCGAAGAACATCTGGGGCTTTGGGTTTGGGAACCACTGGGTTAGTAACACAGGGCAATAGTACTGTACTGGAAAAGGCTGAGAATACCAAGGGAATGTAGAGAGACTATGCAGTAGGACCCCCGTATCCATTCATTATCCACTGATTGAGTTATCCACTGTTGGCAGAGGAAAAAAAATTAAATAATTCAGCAGCCACAAAGCAAGCTATTGTCACAAACAGCAGCTGTAAAGCAAGCTATTGTCACAAATAGCAGCTGTAAAGCAAGCTGCTGTCACAAACAGCAGTCATAAAGCAAGCTACTGTCAGGAAACAGCAATTTGGGGGTGGGTGGGCAGACATTCTCTCTTATCCATGGTTTTCATTATCCACGGGAAGGCCTGGAACCAATCCCCAGTGGATAATGGGGTCCTACTGTATATCTCTTCCAACTTCTTTCTTTCTCTTTCCTCAGTGAAGACTAACAAGCAAAATAGCTAAAGTGTACAGTAGACTAGTTAGCAGAATTAAGAGTGTAGACTTCAGAAGTCTTATTAAAGCTTTCACTAATCCAAGCATCAATTTGCCTGAATTTACAGATGAGGAACTGAAGCTCAAAATTTGTATATGGAGAGGTAGCATAGGAAGACAGTGAAATAAGGAAGACTATAGTCCAAACACTGCCATTTATGTCCTTCCAGTTGTTGTTGGTTTGTGCTTTCCATCAGGTGTCCCTGGGGCAACCAGCAATGAAGGATGCTGGTAATTGTAGTTCAGAAATATTTGGGGATTGTAATCCAGAAATTACCCACCTGTGCTGTAAAATGTGTTTGCTGTTTAAGTGGTACAGAAGTTAAGGCTGACACCTGAACTTAAAAGCTTCTTTGCTTAATTCTTCTCTTCAAAGTTTATTTCCCCCTTTGTAACAGATACAGGAGATAAACGGGTCAGTCAAGATGAGTAGATGTGCCTTTGTTCCCCAGTAAGGGAGGGACCATGTAGGAAACCCACAATCTCTTTTGTGTCACTTGAAAGGGTTTTTGTGCCATTTCTGCAAATAGTGTCATGCACGAAGGAAATGAATGCTCTCATTTCTTTGTTCACCTCGACTGCTTACGGCGTGCTACACTTTTTGCAGAAATTATTTGCTAAGTGCTTTGTAATTAAGATTATATAAGCAATGGGAGTTTTGCATTTGTGGCAAGCACTATGAGATGATTTGTCATCTAAAGCTCAGCACTTAGAGGTAGGAACAAACTGCCGTGGCATATTCCAAATTATTGCATGGGTCATTGTTTGACTTGATCTCAGTACAGTACATATATACCCATGAGGGTATATACATTGTTGTGCAGTCCTGCACACCCTTTGCTAGTATAGGCCCTAAAAAGAATGCCATAAAATTCATAATTTTGTCATTTGTCAGGAAGTTAACTGGTTTCAGAACATATACTTCACAGAAAGCTGGGGGTATTATCGAGCTACTGAAAATCTAAGGTCCAACGGGGTGTCATTTCTTCGGTTGTCAACCTCGTGTGGTAAGCACTGGGGCCATTGCAGCCAAGACAGAACTAATGAGAAAGAAACAAGCAAGAGGGATATGTTAGCATACCCAAATCTTTTCTTATTCTCAGCCAAAAAGGATGCCCCGGCCTATAAAGATACCTTGTCAAAGAAAATAGTCAACCACTGTGAGGATTACTCCTGCTTTGAAAGTACTTTTTCAATCAGCAGCAGCAGCTTGGAGTATTTTTATGCAGAAAGCTTATATTTTGAATTAAGAAAAACACATATATTGCAGGAAATAAAAGTCAAAGATTTCTGCTCAAACTGCAAGGATATTTCCCCTTATAAAACAGAAGAGTTTTTCCCCCAAAAAAGTTGCTGAAATGCAAAAGGAAGGAAGGAAAGAGAAAGAAAGAAAGAAAGAAAGAAAGAAAGGCTTTTGAAATGTTGCTTTCTCATCTATAAGGATACAACATAAAATGTCTGTCTTGATATAGAAGAACCTCTCCCCATTCATATAACAAGGCCTCATCGCCTTGAAAGATTAAAATGAATGTTAGTTTTAAAAAAGATGGACTAGTGAGTGGGTGCTTGAGTGAGGTTTTTTTCACACTTTATAGAATACTGTATTTTAGAGCAGGACTGTTCAACTTTGAACAGGCCAAGGTCTACTTTTTTTCCAGCCCAAAGTGCCTAAGTGCTACTACACTAAAACCTCTACTTACGAATTTTATCTGTTCCGAGCACATGCTCATAAGTAAAAACTTTTGTAAGTAGAGCAGCGGTTTCCCACAGGAATGCATTGAAAACCAATTAATCCGTTCTGGAGGGAATAGATTTAAATGTGCTATGGCCCCTGAACTGCCCCGCTCGGCTGAGACAGTGGGCTGACAGACCAAGAACTTTGCTGGGCCAGTGGTGGTCCTTGGGATGAGGGAGGGAGGGGTGGAGAACTTATCCCCTCACTTTTTTTTTATTGGTGGCCAGTGGGCTACTTTTGAACCCTTCGCGGGCTACCAGTAGCCCGCGGTCTGCCTGTTGGGCAGGCCTGTCTTAGAGGAAAATATGATTGGTGGTGTTGCTTCTATAAATTGGTGTTACATATTAAAATATTTTTGTTGCCAGTCTCACAATGTTACAGTGGCCAAAATCATGTTGCACAACTTCCTGCATGTACACCCTCATGACATCATCAGCTGCAGACTTTAATCTTCATCTTAAATCTTCACAATCGTGGTGGTGGTGGTTTCATGGATTTATTTTTACTATTCACGTCTTCTCCACCCTGTCCTGAGGTTCTCAAAGGCTTCCCTTGGGCAGAAGGGAGGAAGGTAGAATGCTTTCGTTGGTCTAAATTAAGTATTTCTGGCACTTGATCTGGGTTATGCTGGCGTAAATTTAGCCGCCGAGATACTGCCTGTTGTCAGCTTAAGAACTGCTGAGTCCTTGTGTCTTTAAAGGCTTAGGAAAGATGACCGATCACCCCTAGCCAAGAGCTGTGTGAGCAATACATTGCTTTTGCTAGTATAAAAATAAAGCATTATTTTCTTGAAAAAGCAATGTATTACATATTGGATTCAGTTGTGTCCCCCCCCTTTTTTCATTGTAATGCAGATCAGAGTTTAGGCTCTTTGATATGAATGAATAGAGCTTTGCACTTTAGGGGTTAGCAAATGATTTGTGAAAATGTGAAAAGCAGTTCACCATCCTACTGATTCCAGTAGTTTTTGGTGAGGAGAAATGTGCATACATGCATATGAGTCTGTTAGGTGAGTCTTACAGAAGTAGAAGGGAGGGTCAACCTGCAGTGGTGTGTAAAATTTTTATTTGGAACAACTGCAACAGCCAATCCTCCCTTGCCCACTTCCAGTAAGTGTGTTAATTCTGGGAGAAGCTTTGCGTAACATAGCCATGTATGGATGAGTGGGGGGTGGGGGAGTCATCAGATAGCAGGCATCAGATTTGAATATGATTTTTCCTATCAAACTTTGAGCCTATGAAAAAAATTACTAGATGTCTTTATTTTCTCTGTACACCTTCCATTCCTTAAGGAAAATAATTCACAGCCTTGTTGCAGTATAGTTTATGCAGCTTGAGCTTCATTTTGCATGTGATGCCCTTAATTTTCTCCCACTGAAAAAGAAGTGCATGTGAGTCTTTCACTTAAGCTTATGATGCTTGCCACATTAATATGTTTGCACTGACTTCAGTGAAACATAATCCACAAGAGGACTTGGATGCCTTGCAAGAGGACGAATACAGAACAATGTCTGTTATGTAGTACATAATTTAAGGCCTTGTATGAATAAGCATTAAAATTTCTTTTGGGTAAGCCAGATACCGTTTTGTCAATTATTTTTTTTTATATTGATAAGTGCATCCAGCAAGTCGTCATAAGCCATTAAGACACTTCATAAAAACCTCATTGTAATACAATTCTGTTTTATTGTCTTTTCCCCTGCTTGGATTATGTAAGTCCATAAATGTACCCTTTCCACATCTTTTACGTGTCACAAACTTGAGGCAATAAACTTTATAGCAAACCGTTCGCGACGACAGTGATTTAGAAATGCTGCTCATTAGTAGACCATTGCCACAGTGTTCCTAAACATTGTGCCCTTCCAGATATAACTGTGACGCTATTGTGCTCCAAATAGATACCCAAATGGACGTTCAGCCTATTGGGGTTTGTGCATAATTTTATTTACCGTTACTGTGCGAGCCATAACGGGGCTGCCTAGATCAACAATGCTGCCCTTTAAAATCTTGAAGGCATGATAAGGAAACGCAGCGAGAGAAGCATGTATTTCTCATAACCTTTGCTGCCTCCTACATAAGTATAAAAACAGTCAAATGCTCTACAGCTGGAAGTGACCTAGGCAGTGGAACCAAGCCAGTATCATTTCACTGTCAGTTTTTTTTAAAAAAAGAAACTCTTAATGATTAACAAATGCTCCTCTGCCCCCCCCCCCACCTCCCTATAGCCGTCTCCCAGATAGGATCTTAATAAGCAGCTTCTGATTCCCTAGTAGAGAAATCTCACAAAAGAAAGACCGAATGCCTCGCATGCTGGCTTCATCAACTTTTGATGTAATGTGTAATTTTGTATAATTCAAGGCCTCAGACATGAAGCCATAGAGTGTTAAGGCCTGTCAGGTTGAAACAGTGTCCCTACTGATTGCAACATGTCCCTTTTTTCCCCCAACATAGAGCTTATTTCAGGCTTATTCTCACACTGCATTTTTAATATACAGCTCTGCCCTTCCAAGTCACAACAGTGCTTAGGCTGCTTCTTGTCTTATATGTTTGGTGCTCAGATGTACTTCTTTTTAAAAAAAGAAAGAAAGAAAAAGTTTCCATGGCACAAAGAAACCCTCCATGAACTGAGGGCGCAACTTGAATAGTTGAAGAATGTTTTTTGTCTGTATATGTTTCCCCCCCACACACTATAAATGTCTTTTTAAAAGGCTACAAACAGTCTAAATAAATATTTAATTTATAAATCAGAGGTGCACTGCTGTGATTTGGCCTACCCTGAAGACATTTAGTCAGCTAATATGGTAGCTTCCAATCAGTAATTACTTCTCAGGTAGGAATCACATATCTTTATGGTTATATGTGGCCCTGAAAGTCTTTTGTCAACTTTTGCAGCCCTGTATACACTTCGTAAACATAAATAAGGGACGCTGAATGGGGTGGATGGAGGGATAAAATGTAATGTCTGATCAGGATAAAATAAAGAGAAGTTAGAAGCAATATACTGAAGATTTATACACTGTACAGTTGATGTCAGAATCCTTTGAAGAACAATCTGATAAGTGCATATGGTACTTAAAATTTTAGAAAGTGAAGTAAAAACTGTTCTGAAAGAGCTTGAAAAAATCAATTACTGGGCTAGGAAAAATAACAATTGAATCAAACTACAGTGGAACCTTGACTTGCGTCATTAATCCGTTCCAGAGGTCTAGACATAAGTCAAATATGCCTTAAGTCAAACGAACTTTTCCCATAGAAAGTAATGGGAAAGTGGATTAATCCGTTCCAGATGATAAAAAAGACCCCCCCCCCAACACAGCAATTTAACACAAATTTGACTGGGATAGGAGATTCCTTCCGGGGATGTAAATGAAATGTCTCTTCAAAGAGAAGAGGAGGCAGTGGAATTATAGTTCACAAGTTATATGCCTCCACTTTTTAATGTTCATAGCAACAATGTCTAACATTTAAGTTTTACTGATTTTTAACCTGACGTTCCAAGTTCTGAACAACTCTGTGCTTGCCATTAGAGTCCCACAACTGTACAGCTCCCCAACTAAAATGCTTCCATTGTGGACCAGACTTCTGCAGCCAGATTTTTTACAAGACTGAGCCGACTGTCTAACCAGCGAGGTCAGCCCCGAGCTCCCGGCCCTTCTTCTCTTCCAGCAGCAGCGGCAGCTTCAGTGAGGCCGAGGACCAGCTCCAGGTGCTCGGAGCTGGCCTCGCTGAAGCTGCCGCTGCCAGAGGAAAGGAAGAAGGCAGGAGCAGTTTGGAGGCAGCAGCCGCAATGCTGGGTCATGGCTGCCGCCCGATTCCAGTGCCTTATGCCGGGGCTCCGAGCTGTAAGTCAAAGCCTGTGACTCAAGTCAAACAGGCCCCTTCTTGCTGCAAGTCAAATATGCTGCAAGTCAAATATGCTGCAAGTCAAGCAGCATGTAAGTCAAGGTTCCACTGTACTGAGTCTGAATCTGTTAATATCTTAATAGGAATAGGCAAACCAATATGGAAAACAAAATAATGGCCTACATATAGGAACTATTCAAGGTACATTCCAATCCCCAATAGAGGACATGTCAAGGAATGCAATAACTATAGGAACATTTAATTACTGTATTTTCCAGCCTATGAGATGCCCCCATGTACAAGACGACCTCCACTTTCCCAACCCAAAATTGGTTTTGAAACTGCACAGTTCTCTCTTTAGCTTACTTCTGTGTGTAAGATGACTCCCAATTTTTAATCTAAGAGTTTTAGGCAAAATATACTATAGTCTTATACACAGAAAAATATTGTATTTTTCCCTAGCAAGGAAAATGGTTGTGCAATGAAGAAATCACTAGATTACAGAAAAGAAGAGGCACTAGAGATTATGTCACAAATATACCTTGGCTACTGGAGTGCACCAAAGAGCTCCATAAGATCAGTCTAAAATTTATAGACTACACCAAAGCCTTTGATTATATGAATTATGAGAATCAACAGATCATTCTCAAAGACATGGGTGTGCCTCATCACTTGGTTGCCATAACCTGTATTATGGGCAAGAAGCTACAGGCAGACCATGGGAAAACAGAATGGTTTTGTATAGCAAAGATGTCAGACAAGCCTGCATTTCATCTCCTTACTGCTTAGTACTTGTGACATACATAGATAGGTGGATGAAGGAAAAATGAAAATTGGTGGAATAATCAATAATTTAAAAGATGCCAGTGATACCATTTTATAGGCAGAAAGCAGCAATATTTTGAAATGGCTTTTGATTCAAGCGAAAGAAGAAATTGCAGAAGCAGGATTGTAGTTGAATATTAAGAGGACAAAAATCATGACTACAGAAAAGATGTGCAACTTGTTGATAAAGAAGAAACTGGGATTGTTTAAGGCTTTGTATACCTCGGTTCGATCATCAGTCCTAATTGAGACTACAGACAAGAAATCGGAAGACTGAAACTTGGAAGAGCAGCAATAAGATGTAGAAACACAATCAAGTGTAAGGATGTATCTGATGGAAATCAGATCTTAGTGTGTGCAAGAAATCTTGCATATACGAATACTGGGTATCAGTGGGAAGGGGCTTTATAGAATAATAAGGTTGTTATTTAACTATAATTTGATTGGTTAATTTTTTTCATGCCTCTAGCATTTGAGGCAAGTTTTTTAAATAGACTATTTTGAATTTGTTTTGGTGCTGCCTATGTGTTTAGTTGTTTGATTCTTTTCACTATTTGTATGTTGGCTGTTGTTAGCTTTAATGTTGTCTTTTAATGATGCAGGTCACCTTTAAGGAGAAAGGCAAGGTAGAAATATTTTAAATAAATGAAATAAATAAATTATCCTTTATCCTTTATTCTTTCTTCTGATTCTTTTTGATCTGTTGTTTTTAATTGATAGGTCTCTTTCTTCTTCCTCTAAACATTCTGCAAGCAGCGAGCATGCAGAGGCTTCTGCATGTTGGGGTCATCAATTTACAATCCCCCTTTTCCCCACTCTAACTACAGATGGTTACTGTAAATAAAGTTGTGTTTTTTCTATGTGAAATGTTTCTAGAGTGAATCATTTTTTTACCTTTCAAAGAGCAGTTTTTGTGTGTAAATCAGGGAGGATGGTGGTCCAATCTCTCTATATTTTTTCTTTTGTTTTCTTTTTTTCTAACTAAAGGAATAACCAAATTCCTAGAACCCTTCCCTTTAAAAACAAACAAACCCAAAATTCCCTAATATTATCACTGGAGACCAAGGCCAGGAGCATCCAAACTTGTTTTCCATTTACTATGTATGGTATGAAAGGTGGACAGTGAAGAAAGCTGAGGGGGGGGGGAGTTAATTTGTTTGAAATGTACTCACAGAGAGCTTTGTGGATTCTCTAGACCACCAAGATAGACAAAAATGGATCCTAGATCACATCAAGCTGGAACTCTCTCTGGAAGCAGAAATGTGGTTGTCCTACTTTGGTACATCATAAGTAGATTCACTCCAAAAAGACCATTGTTCCATAATGTTTGGGAAAAGTTGAAAGCAGCAGGAAAAGAGATAGACCAAATATGAGATGGATTGACTCAACAAAAGGGTGTCACAGACTTCAGTTTACAAGAACTCAGCAGGGCTATTAAGGGTGGGACACTTTTGAAGTATGGTGTTCAAGGTCCCGATCAGCCAGATATGTCTTGATAGCGCGTAACAACAACAAAATACAGATTTTTGTTATGTTTTGTGTTAAAAAAAACTGTACTTTTCTTGAAATTGAGGGAGACTGGGTCCAAAGGAAGGGGCCTTCTAGATTCACTTAGACAGGTTAATGTTGTACTTGGGGTTTCCTACATCAGTAAAAAAATGGCCCTAAACCACCAAAGGTTGCCCCTGCATGAATCATCTAATTATGAAAGAGATGTCATGAGCTTACCTACTGTGTACAGTATATGCCTTCAGTTTATGACATGTTTAAATAAGTCTAAGGCTCCGGTACATATATATTTGAGAGCAAATCCCCTTGAATTCATCTAGGCTTATTTCTAACTAGGCATGCCTAGGATTGTGTTTCTAGTCATTGTTATTTGTTACAGATGACTGGTGACACGCCCAATGCTTATGGCTGGATCAGAAGACCTTTCTGTGTGTATAGTAGGTTATTATAGTAGGTTATTAACTTAACAATTCTAAAATTAGTTCACTTGAAACAGGGATTTAGAATGCAGGGTAACTTACCAAGAAACATGTCAATGATCAATTCTAAAATTAGTTCACTTGAAACAGGGATTTAGAATGCAGGGTAACTTACCAAGAAACATGTCAATGATATATGTCTGTAAACAGCCTTGATGGTTTTATGATTAATTAATGATTAGAATTTATGTTTCACTTATGGCTAGAATAAGTTTTTTTCCATGTGGGAGAGAGCAAAACTACTTCTATCCTCACTGTATTGCCTTATTTGTCCATTCCATAAGTGTGTACAGGCACTCCTCATTTAATGATGTAGTAGTTCTGTTTCTACGACTATGTTATTGAGTGAATCGGTTGAGGAGCTTAAAGCAGATGGTGTGTGGTGTGCTGAGGCTGCCCTCCTTGCAGGCAGGCCAGAGTGTGAAGGCTCTTGGGGGGGGGGCATGGGAGAAGCAAAACTAAAAGGAGGAGAAAATAGGGATGGAGGCGGCTGATGCCATGCCTTGCTCAGGTCCTTCTCCTCCCTAGCGGGGCCATTGTGACACCCGTCCCTTGAAAGCAGCAGATGAGGAGGGAGTCAGGGGAGTGCTGTAGCCCTGCATCCTCCTCTCTGAACTGCTAACAAGGCAGGTACAAGCAAGCAGAAGCAGGCTGGATGCTTCAGCCCAGGCTCTGCAGGTTGGAACAGCAGGCTGTTGGTGAGCAATTAGATGGCGGCGGTTTTTGCCACCACTGCTGGTTCCAACCCTGAGTGGTCATTAAACAGGTAGGTTGTTAAGTGAGGAGTGGCAGCATACAATCCTGGAACAGCCCAGAAATCTCACAGTGGTTTTCAAGATTGGGGGGGGGGACATCACTCTACTAAGTGAAGTTGTTTCTTATATAGAAGCAATTCCTTTTAGGAACCCTTCAACTTCGTAAGAAGCCCTGATTCTGTCATTCTTTGGTGTCAGGAATGTTCTGTTCCTTTCACCTTTACCCATATATATCTGTTGTGTGCAGGACTAAACCCAAATTATCGAAAATGTTACCGGGGGTGGGGGTGGGGAGGTTAAACAAAGCAACACCAAGAGCAGAAGACTTCTTTGCAAAGAGTGTGTCTGTATTAAAAGCTTTCCTTGGTCTCTTAGAATGTGGAGGTGACATCATGCTCAGAAAAGCTAGGGCCCAAACATTTTGCAGCGCTGTCCATATGGTTCCACAACCACTTGAGCAGGTGCAAGGCAGCAGTGAAATCCTTGCAGATCGCTATTGGTGATTTGGGGCAGAAAGCCCAACCCCATAATGCAAGGTAGGGGGAGCATAAAATTCCCAGGGTTCTGAGCCAACGTTGCCAGGGGCTGGGAAGGAAGAACCTTTCCCGACTCAAACTCTTTTGATCAGCCAGATCTCATCCACTGAGTCATCCCAAAAAAAACATTTCATTGGGCACAGTTTCAACGAGCCTCTTGCAAATTATGGCACAATAGATGTTCCCTGGGTTTTGGAACATTCCATTTCTTCTGAGCAAATGCTGCATCTTTCTAATATCCCGTCTTCTTAGAATTCTGTCTTGGCGATTGTAGGCTCTGAAATATATTTTTTTCTTTTAAAGGGCCAAATGCACAGTCTGCCAGGAGAGTGTTCTTCTAGATTTTGTTAACACAGTGCCCTCGCTAAAAATACCTGTTACAGTTTAACCACAATTTCCTTTTTAACTTAGAACAGCAATCAGCAGCAACTTCAAAATATTACAGCTTGTTCAGACAATCTGTATCTAATTGAGTAGTTTTAGATTCTGTGCCAAAATACAATTTAGTCAGACACTACAAATGAAATCATCTTAAACAAAACAATCTGTTGAAAGAAGAAATAATATATACATTCGTGTGTATATAGTTTGCAACATAACATACATAATTCACTCTTGTACACAGATACCAGCGCACACACGCGCGCGCACACACACACACACATACACACACATGTATACACACACAAGAAAAATCAGCATGCACAAAACTAAGGCAACAGTCCTGTATGTAATTACTAGGAAATGAGTCCTGTTGAGACTTATTTCTATATAAAATTGGGAATTGATAAGCTGTGAAGTGAAAATTTTCAGAAATCTGTTGCTTATAATGTTAAGGTTTTATGTACAGTAGCACATTAGCTCTTCACACATTACCAAATTTATTGTCTTGCAGATGGTTGCTACTATTACTTTTATCATGTAAATGATGATTGTCTGTTACATTTGTGATTGATGTGAAAAAGCTTTTTGTGGCTCATCTTCTTAGGCAGGATTCAATGGTAAGTGTCCATAATTTGACTCTTCACAAATAGCAAGTACCATTATGGCTTTGAGTGTTGAAAGCAACTACAGTAGTTATGAATAAATTACTTTTCTTTCTTTTCTCCAATATAACCGTGTGATTGCTACTAAGTAATATTGTTACAGTACTGTAATATATACCTGCACTCCTTTTGCAGTATAGCTTTAATATTTCACTAGTTTTGTTGTTACAGTATGTGGCTTCACTAAATGACAGAAGAGGAATATAACATAGTTCAGTATCACGTGTGTGATATATCCAGCCATCTCCTGTTGCTACATTAAGATTTTTGTCAAGTATTTGGAAAGCAAATTGATTTCTTTCTATTTTCTTTATTTCTTCTTCTTCTTCTTCTTCTTCTTCTTCTTCTTCTTCTTGAGAAATGGAGAACACCAGAATTGTTTCTTCTAAAACTGTAACTACTCTCTATCTTGGAATTATTACTAATTACCAGGGGTTTTAATAATAATAATAATAATAATAATAATAATAATAATAATAATAATAAAATCATTCTATTTGTGTTAGACATGGCTTAAGCAAGATAAATATATAATTTACAAATCTGTATCAGGATAATGACATATACATCAGATACATACAGAATTCTCTGTATTACTAATTAGTTTTATAAGTGTTTTTTCAAATGCAGTCTAGCTCTAATTACAAAATGTCATCTTGATTGCTCATCTCTGGCACTCCCGTGGTGTACATTTGTGCAAGTTGAAACACTGTCCTTTTCATCTCAACTGAAACTGAACCTCTTTCCTTTAAGATTGTGTTATCAGTGGGAAGCTGAAGTCATACAGTGGTTAGAGGAAACTGGGGTCAACATGTACGTAGCCTGCATGCAAAAAAGCCGCACTCCCTTGTCCTGTGGTCATCATGCTACCCACCTACCCATCTGCTGCTGTAAACAGTCACTGGTGTCACAGCCTCCAAAAATTGCAACATATTTCACCTATTTCTGTCCTACCACTACTAGAAGGGAATATGCCTTTAGCCCCACAGCCATGCCAAGGTCCTGTGATGTCAGAGGTACTCTAGAGCTGCTGTGCTATCTCAGAGAAGCCACTGCTGTAGCCCACCAGATTTCAGACAGATTTTCACAGCAGCCAGGCTGGTGACAATGGTAAATTTTAAAGTATTTTGCCTGGAGATCCATTGCAGCTTCTCCACACAATGAAATACAATGAGTGGTGATTAGAGATGGGCTTTTTGTTTCAGAAGTGGTCAGCTTCCGAAATGAAATGCGGGAGCCCAGCTAATGTTCGGAATCGGAGGAATGAAATCAACCAGTCCCTTGCCTTGCGCTGGGGTTGTGCAGGGCTAAACTCCATTGAGGAAGCAGGCTCTGACGCATCATCTTTCCTTCTCCTTGGCACTGGCCAACCAGACATGGAGGCAGAATGATGCATTTCCCTGCACAGCTCCTGAACAGCCAGCACCAGAGAGAAGGAAAGATGACGTTAAAGACTTCTTCTTCACACGAGCCCAGCGCAAGGTAAGGGATTAGTTGATTTCATTCCTCCGGTTCCGAACATCAGCTGGGTTCCTGTGGTTTGTTTTGGAGGCTGACCACTTACAAAAGGAAAAGCCCATCTCTAGTGGAGATCATTCTAGTGATATCTAGGAAGGACCATATTCAGATCTTGGCTGAATCATGAATGTCACTGGCAAATGTGGAGAGGCACTGTTTTTCTTATTAAACTACCCCACCCATCAGTAGGCAAGAATGAGAAAGCAAAGCGTTTTAGCACTTACAGCACTCTCTAGGCAGTTTACAGTTTATTTATGCATGCTACACATTGTTTCCCTCCTACCCACAACGAACTAGGTACTCATTTTACCGACCTTAGAAGGATAGAAGGCTAATTTCAATTGTAAACCACCCAGAGTTCCGTTTGGAAGATGGGCGGTATAGAAATACAATAAATAAATAAATAAACTAATAAATAAATAAATAGATTAAGGTCCTTAAAGAAGAGGTAGGATGAAACATAAGCAATACATAAAAATAGAAAATATGCAATTTGTTCAAAAGGTTGTGTAAAGTTACAAGAGACACATTAAAATATTTTAAGAACAAACAGAATACATCTCAGTGTACAGGGGCGTCTAATAATTCCACATGCAAACCCATGTTCTCTTTAAAAGACAATTGTTTAAACCTCTTTCTGACATACTGTACAGTATAATTTAAGTTTTGTTTTGTTTTTTTAAAAAAGTGGCTTTCAAATCTTAGCCACAGAATTCTCCTGTTGTGCTGCTTAAACTAAGGAAATGTCAAATTATTTTCATTTTTTAAAAAAGACTGAAAGAAATCCCCTTGCAATCCACAAAAAAATGCTTTTTAGTTTTATGGGGTGGGGGTTGTGGGATGAGGAAAGGTACCCACTTCCCCCCCCCCAAAAAAAAACCCCAGCATGTAAATATTTGTGTTAGCTGGGACAACTTTGATGATGAAGAAGAAAATATTTTCAAAACAATAGAGTCATAGTCAGAGCATCTCCTTTCAGAATATACTTTACGAACATATAGATGTACTGGTTGAAAAGAAAAAGTAGAGCTCCTTTTGGGAACAACGGTTTGCTTTTTCCCATACAGTTGTACTGTGTATTGTATCCATAAATCTGCTTTGTCACCCTGTTGCCTTCTGGGACAGTGTAGTGGCACAATTCTACAAATTCTTTTTCCAGTCCCTTTGGCAAATGCTCGCCTGAGGGCTGTTGCTGGAGCTGCTGATCCATGTCACTCACTCTCACCTGTCCTGGCTAACAGTGGCTCTCCAAGGTTTGAGTGAGGAACTTTCTGCCCAGAGTCCTGCTTTGGGACGCGCTGCCTAGCAGGGGTCGATCCAGGTGCTTTCCATACAATACGCATCACTGAACAGCAGCCCTTCCCGAGTGACATACAGATCCGAGGCTGTCACCTGTCCAGGCACTGACCAGGCTAGGCACTGATCTGTTTAGCAGCAAAGTCTCAGGGTCTTGCTATGATTCTCTTGATTCATAAGTGCTGAGCTAGATGAAGTCCACACTCTTGTGACATCACCATGGGAATGCCTTTCTGCTTCCTTGCTTCTTTTGTGTCCATAGTTTTGCTCTTGTCTTCAACTAGAATCTTCCCTTTGGAAGACCACCAGAATCTGAGGTTCGGTTGTCAAAGTCTGTCATAAAACTTTGTCATAATACGGTATTTTAAAAGGTTAACTAGCAGAAGGTTGTTTTACTTGGCACAGGCCTTTGTTATGGAAGCTTCAGGTTGATTTGCTCTTTCGGCATTATGATTAAGCATTTAAATAGTGCTTCACCTTGAAGGTATGTTCCTGAAAAGTAGTTATTCTAATGTAACATTAACTACCCAACACACACTTTTTAAGGAGTTGAAAACTGGTAGAACAATATGAAGGGCTACAGACTAGGGGTGGGCACCGGCTCCAAAACGACCTGTGCAAGCCCAGGTGGTGTTCAGAAGCCTCCAACACACACACAACCAATGTTGTTTACTTTTCTCTGGGCTTGAGCGGGGTTAAGCTCCAACCCAGCAGCAGGCTGTGATGTCACCTTTGCTGCTCCGTGGTGCTGGCCAGTCAGGAGCTGTGCAGGTGGCGGGCATTATCCCGCCTCCCTGTCTGATTGGCCAGCACCATGGAGCAGCAAAGATGACGTTCATTCCTTATATTTTGAATGTTATAATAGTGTGTGTACAGTGGTACCTTGTTGCTCCTTGTATAAAGGAATTAATTTGTTCCAAATGAAATTGTTAAGCAAATTTTCCTTTATATAAATTTCCCATAGGAATGCACTGAAAACAGAATAATCCCTAATCACAACCATTTTTATGTTGTATGGATTTGCCCCATAGATGATTCTGTTAAGCAAATTTCCCCTATCTACGGAATTTTTTATGTTGTACAGATTTTATGTTATACAAACCATTTGTTATACGAGGGTCCACTGTATTTCCTTTTGTAGTTTGATGTTTTTATAATTTGTATTCTTATGTATTGTTCACCATCCAGAGTGGCCCATGGGCCAGATGTATGGGTTTTTTTAAAAAAATGGGAATATATACATCTTGATACTCAGATAAACTTTGCTGTGATGGAAAAAAAAAACCCACTGAAATCAAACCCTTCAGGGATAAATGTCATAAGTGATGGACCACAGACTCAAACTATTTGAAAGTGTTAGTTTCAGGAGAGGAGGAACATGTAGCATTGGCTGCTTACGTTGTCCTACTTCAGTGGTTCATATAAGACTAAGTTTTTAACCTGGAGTATTAACCTGGATACTGTAACTTTCCTTAATTCTCTTGAACAGACATCACTGAAACTTTAGTGTGGACCACAATACAATATGTTAATTGTCTTTCAAGGAGAGACAGGCCCGGCCATGCAGATTAGCAAGTACAAAATGCCAGGTACAGAGTAGTGTGCCTTGTTTTAAAGAGTAATTCAATGTCTGTGCCCTTTTTTTGAATGAGGAACTGATGGAGAGATGAGCCAAGTGGTGAGGGCAGAGGCTTTGAACGCAGTTGACATGTGTATGACAGCTCTGGATTAGCAGCCCTTCTTGTTGCCCTGCAAGACATGGAGGTGGTTTTAAGACTGCCAATGAATGTTGCAAAGCAGTGACACCCCTGACTCCCTGGTGGCAATGCTGGCAATTCCTAGACTTTTGAGGAAACAGTGCCTTGCCCTATGTGAAATAATGCCCTCTTTGTTGCTTTGCACAATGTTGTGGCCTAGCTGTGCCTGGCCCTTCTTTCAGAAGGACCTGCTTTGATAACAGCACAGTCAAATGATTTTCAGGTATGTGTCCTGTACTGTCTTTTTTTTTTTTTTACCAAAATAGATGTGGATTGAAGGACTCTTACATCTCACACCCTTCCCACATGCAAAACCCTTCCAAAATCTGGCTTTGGCTCAAGGTTCATGAGAGAGTAATTTATTTGCTTTATTTGCATTTATATTACTCAGGGTGCCGCTATCAGCTGACCCAAGCCTTGTCTGCTACAAGAAATAACATTTGTTCAGCGGTGGCATTTTTCTTTTGAAAGTAATAGCTCCTATGAATAGAAGCAGCCCATGTGGCTTTGAGTAAGCTGCACAGTCCCAGTTTGTCCAATAGACGAATGAAATTTCTGGGAATAGGCATTTTTTGCAAGCTGACGATTTGCCTACCGATGTCTTACTAAAAATTCATCTTACAGGCCAGGGTTTTGAATTCGGCGCGTCCACAACCCGAAAGGGTTATGGATGCATGAAATCCAAAAGCCTGGTCTTCCATCCTGTCTTTCCTGACTGTGTTGTACACGCAGATCGGGAAATTCAGAATTGAAGCCACTGCCACCTTTCCCCTTTAAATGGCTCCGTGCACAGAGCTGGATGACGGCAAGGCAGCGGCTTGTGGGCTCGATCCTAGCCCCAGTGTATTTTGCATTTTTTGCAAAATGAGTGGACCCACTCATTTTGTGGGTACCTGTCTGTGGAGCCAGAGCTTCTGAGTTTGATTCCCCACTGTACCTCCTATGAATAGAGCCAACCTATGTAGCCTTGGACAAGTTGCCCATTCGCAAGGGGCACCCAGAAGAAGGGACTGGTAAAAGATCTCGGAGTAATCTCCATCTGGGAAACTCTGAAAATGTCTCCATAAACCAGAATTGGCTTAACGGCATATCATCATCATCATTATCATTAGTAAAGACTTGTCTCTCCTACCGAGTTTTTGAAAACTAGGAAATCATTAAAGATTACTCCAAGGTGTCTCGCCAAGTTAGCGTCCATTAACTTTCATTCTTAATTACTTATCAAGCCATGTGCAATTAGAAATATATTGTGTATATGTTTTTGTGTTCATCATGCAATCTACTTTGACAGACTCGAGCCAGCAGAAAAGTGAAATGCATGAATGTGTCTTCAGACAGGATATTAACACTGGAGTGATGTGGATAAGAATCAGCTCATTTAACCTTGATTAATATGTATAAGCCTTCTAGTTCATTGCTTACAATCTTGTATTTCACCATAACAGCACAGGCGGAGGCCTGTGACATGCCCTTGTGAATGTCCCAAATCTTAGTATTACTGAAAACTGCACCTGTATTAAAATATCATTCATGACCAGTGAAAGGATGGTACATTATTTCCATTAGTTGTGGGTTTGGGTTTAATTTTTTTTGCTGCTCAAGCTGTTGTATTCTAAATGCATGCCTCCCTACTTATTCTAGTTCCAAAATATTTGTAGAAGAATCTTACCTGTGACGTACTATCCCATGTTGGTTATTTTTATTTCAGAGATTTGAACATTGAGACGATTTGCGGGAGAGGGGAGGGGAAAAGAAAGATATTAGAAGGCCTTCACATTTAAAATTAATATCTGTGTGATGCCAGGGAGGGCAAGGTCCTTGTAGCTATAGAGCTACAGATAACAGAACTTCTTCCTTGTGTATCAGAAATCCTATGAATGCATTTGCTATTTGCATGCACACAAAGCTTATTCATTACCGAATTGAATGGGGAACCCTCTTGGGTTTCTCTGGCCCATTGACTATCTCAATTAACGTGTGTACTAGTATTTGTGAGCTCCAGATAGTCTTCAGACATTCTAGACAATGACCCTTGTTACTAGAGTGAGCTTACAGTCACATTAGTGGACTTCTCCCCTCTCTGGAGGAGTGCACTTGATCCTTAGAAGATAACAAGCTCAGATTCGTCATTCAGGAAAGCAAAGAAGGTGCTGTTTGTTCTTGGAAATGCATTATGACATAAAGGCTAGGGGAGGCCTATTTCTAGTTAACTAAGGGTAGGAGGTAGAGAGCCCTGTTCAGCCACAGCCTTCCAAAACAAAATCAAGATGTCTTATTTTAAGCGAGAGGAATGGCAATCTGGAAGGGAAGGAGCAACTGAAGTCAGCAACCTAAGGATTTAGCAATGTAAGCTCAGAAGGATAGCCAGCAAAGGCCAGAAAGTGGGGTAGGAAACCTGAAACAAGTAGGATATAACTAGATATTTGCACCAAAAGCAAACACAAGCATTTCAGTGGAAGCTGTTGCACCCTGCCCCTTGCCGCTAGCCTGAGGTTTCATAGAATCATAGAATAATTGATTTGGAACAGAGAAGAGCATTTCATTTCGGAAGGGGGCTGGTTCTGAAACAAAACATGGCAGCACAGCTACTGTTCAGAACGGGGCCCACCGTCTGCAATGAAATCAACGACTGTCGCCCTGGCAGTGGCCAATCAGACAGGGAGGCAGGATGATGCATGTCCTTGCACAGCTCCTGATTGGCCAGTGCCAGGGAGAAGGAAAGATGATGCATTGGAGGCTGCTTCCTCACTGGAGTATCACCTCACACAAACCAAAGGAAGATAAGTCGGTGGTTGATTTAATTCCGGACAGTGGGTCTGAACAGCAGCTGTAAGGCTGTGTTTTGTTTCAAAACCAGACCCCTTCTAAAATGAAACGCCCATCTTTAATTTGGAATGGAAGGGGCCTATAATTGCATCAAGTATTTTAGTTTCTGAAGTCACCCCTGATACCAGATCAGAGGAATTTTTAAGCACAAACCAGACTCTATCAGAATGAAATATTATTTACCATTTTGATCTCATTGCTGGAATAAAGACATAACCAATGTCAAAATTACTGTTTCTAACTCTGAACATATACTGAGGAACCAAGACACCTTGCTCTTAGAGTTTTATGTCTTTTGTGGGATAAACACTTTTTATGTTTACCTGCTAACATTTTTAGAATGTTTTTAATGGCATTTAAGATTTTTGGAATTGACTATAACCATTTGGAAATGCTCTTTATTTTAGTCTATTAAATTGTGGTATCATACCCATTCTAAGATGTAATTCTGTTTTGTAATGTAGTCATTAACTGGGAATCTGATCATATATATTTTGTATGTGACATAATTTTGTAAGACAACACTTTCCCTGCAGCTTTTTCCTTTTCGGTTTATTTGGTGGACTTATTTCAGGAGTCGGAAGGCAAAAGGACTATGGGTTTTTTTCTTGAAACCATCCCATTCACATAGACCCTGAAGTGACCAGAAGATTCCTGCTGGTTTGATAAATAGGGTGAAGGAACAGAATCTTTAGTTTTAAAAGGTATGAGAGGCACACTTTATTTTTGGAGGGATTTGCCCCTTCTCAAACTACAATTCGCCTGTTGTTGTTTTTTCAGGCAGAGAATTTTTAAAAAATAAACAAAGTGGGAAGTGCCTAAGGCCACAAAAACAACCTTAAAGCTGCATGTTGCCTTCCCATGGACCCTAGAACGACCACTGCTACGTTTACATAGGATGCACGTTCTTGATATAGTTAGAAAGCAGTTTGATCCCACTTCATCTGCCATGATTCCATCTTGTAGAATATTGAAATTTGTCCTTTGGGAGCCTTCTCTGCTTAAGAGCGGTCAGAGCGCTCTCAGGAGTGATAGCTGAAACCTGAAATGCAGCAGTTAGCTCCTTATCCTGCTTTCCCCCTAAAACAGTCATGGCGAACCTTTTAGAGACCGAGCACCCAAACTGCAATTCAAAACCCACTAATTGTTCACTAAGTGCCAAAACAGCAATTTAACCTGAATACAGGTGGCTGTGAAAGGGCAATGTCGGGTGCCCACAGAAAGGGCTCTGAGTGCCACCTTTGGCACCCGTGCCATAGGGTCAGCAACACTGCCCTAAAATGTGTACACACAGAATGGCGTACAGTTGTATTATCCCCTGCAGATTCTAAACTTTCCCAAACATACGTAGCAAATGCCCGCATCACAGGAACCAAGATCCAAAGCTAGGTCCATGTTCTCTGCTTTAATTTTTTTTTAAAGCTATAAAATAAGTACATGGGATTTTCCTCTATGCCCATGTGAATGCTGTTTTGGGAGGGAAGATTAAGCAGCTTAACCATAGTATTATTTGCAGGTTTAATGCTCTGAGAGAAAAGTAATTGTCTAATTCCTTTTCTTTCTTTCTTTTTTTTTCTCTCCCCAGTAATTAACAAAAGTCAAAGGCAACAACTGGAATCCGTAAGCTATTCCTCTCGCTATGCTCTGGGCCTTTTTTATGAAGCTGGCACACAGATTGATGTCCCTTGGGCAGCACAGTACATCTCCAATAATCCCTGCATACGCTTCATCTCCATCGATAATAAGAAGCGCAATATAGGTCAGTGCTCCCATTATTCCCTTTAAACATGGTAACAATGGAGGGTGTAGTTCACGGGAGGGGGGATCTACTTAATTGAGTGTTGCCGTTCTGAGCATAGCAAGCTCGCTCCATTCCGTAGGGATCTTTTTTTTTTTTTAAAGTAATATCATATTTGACCTGCAAGAAAATGCACATGAAACAAGGGAGGGTTATTTGGAAAGGAAAAACATTGCCCAGCACATGGTTTGAATGTCAACACTTATAGAAGGAGAGTTAGAGATCTAAAAGCATATGTGCCAGCATCAAAACACTGCACTACAGATGGGCACAAAACGAACTTTAATTCATTTCATTTATTCGCTATTTATTTCATTCCCTAGCAAAACGAATAACAAACCCCACTCTGGAAGAGAAACAAAACGAAACGAAACAGAAATTTCTGTTCCATTCCGTTCTGTTCCGTTTGTTTCATTTTCCCATAGGAATGCATTAGCAATGCATTCCTATGGGGAAAACCTCGCAGTTCCCCCCCCCCAACGCGCTGAATGGGGCGTGTGAAACCACAGGGTTTTGGCCTTCCCCAGCAAGGATCAGCTGTCACGCGGGCTGGGGAGGCAAAAAAAAAAAGTCTAAAACTCCCATGTGCAGGAAAAGGCGGGAGTTTTAAACTTTTTTTTTTTTGGCCTGCAGAACTCCCTCCCAGGGGCCAGTTGGTGGCACCAGTGGCAGCGGCACTGGGAGGGCTTCCCCCGCAATAACAACAAAAAAGCTCTGAGCAGGGGGCCTGCACTATAGCTGATCAGGGCTTTTTTTAAAAAGCCGCAATCAACTGTAGCGTGGGCCACCTGCTGGGCACTTGCAGCAAAATAAAATAAAATAAAATAAAATGAAAATAAAAAAGCGCCAACCAGAGGGTTGAGCTACAGCTGATCAGGGCTTTTTTTAAAAAAAGCCCCAATCATCTGTAGCACGGGCCACCTGCTGGGTGCTTGCAGCAAAGATAAAATAAAATAATTTTTTAAAGCTCCGAGCAGGGGGGCACACTACAGCTGATCAGGGCTTTTTTTTAAAAGCCCCAGTCAATTATAGTGCAGGCCCCCTGCTAGGCACTTTTATTTATTTATTTTATTTTATTTTATTTTATTTTTATTTTTATTTATTTTTTGCTGCAAGCGCCCAATAAAAAATTTAAAAAGCATGCAGCAGGGGGCCGAGCTACAGCTGACAGAGACTTTTTTTTAAAAAAAAAAGCCCAGATCAGTTGTAGCTCAGCCTCCTGCTCCACGCTTTTTTATTTTTTTATTTATATTTATATTTATATTCGTTTTTATATTTATATTTATACTTTGCTGCAAGTGTCCAACAGGGGGCCCTCAATACAGCTGATCGGGCCTTTTTTTAAAAAGCCCCGATCAGCTGTAGCACAGGACCCCTGCTGGGCCCTTGTAAAAAAAACAACAACAAACAAAATGAAAGAAAATACATTTTTTTAAAAAAAATGTTCTGTAAGAAACAAAACAAAACAGTCGGGAAGAAATGAAAAACGAAATGAAACACCATTTTGGCATTTCGTGCCCATCTCTACACTCCATTTGTGAGAAGTAGCCTCGATCTGTTCCTTGGTTTGTGTGTGTACCAGATGCCTTACAGCCAACTAAAAGTGGCTTACCTGGGAGAGCGGTCTCTGCTGGAAGGCTTTCAGGCTGAGCTGGGCCTAGCTCTGCCTAAGCCTCCCATTCAGAACTAAATCTCTCAGCTAGCACTGGTGAGGAGGCTTGGTTGGAGCTAGGCCTAGGCCTGCAGAATAATGGAATTTAAAGCCCAAGAACTCCAGAAATTCCACCTCTAGCAGCCATTACAGGTATTACTAATAAAAAGTGGGGGAGGGAGGGAAAGCAACCACTGTTGTGTAATTGTAAAGCCAGGCATGTTATATCCTGATCTATTTTCAGCCCCATCCAACTGCATTCTGTGGCATATACCATGGAGCCAGATATGCATGTGCATGGTTTTCAATGGTGGCCCAAGACATGTCGCTGCCACTTCTGTTTACAGAAGAAACATGACTGGCTAACATACTTTATGTACTTGAGTATAAGCTGACCCAAATATAAGCCGAGGCACCTAATTTCCCCCCCAAAAATGGGAAAACGTATTGACTCAAGTATAAGCCTACGGTGCCTTCTCCAATGGGCAGGACTTGCCCTCTGCCGCCCTCCCCAAGTCGGCTGAGCACTCGGGAGGTGGCGGAAGTGTGGTAACTATATTCCCTCAAATACAAGCCAAGGGCGTTTTTTCAGCCAAAAATGAGGGCTGAAAAACTCGGCTTATGTTTGAGTATATATGGTACTTAAACTGCTATGTGTGTTCATTATTTGAATATGCAGAGGTGTCTTCTCCAATAAACTGATGGGGAAAGGTGTTTGACAGTACAAGGATTAGTAGCACTACAACTCCCATGTAGTAGCACCACAAATCCCAAACCTGTGCAGGTTTCATGGTTTTTGGTAGCTAAAACACACATGCTTTCTTCATCCATATTATCCCAAACATTGGTCAGCCAAATAAGGGCGCTTTTACACGACCCCTAAAATCCGAGGCAAAGGGCTCCCAGATGCGGAGCTTAAAATTGTTTTCCCACCAGCTTCGGAGTTTAAAAAAAATTAAGTATGACCACGCCCACCTAAGCGCATCCCAGCGCATTTTCCAAGTACATGGTCTCCGAAGGTGAAAAAATTCTGATGCGGATGTAAAGCAGTGAGTGCCGGGCTCTCCTTGTCTTGTGTTTGTTTGTCCCCCCCCCCCCGCCCCTTTAAGAGACTTTAATAGACTGGAGTGCTTCCCGGAGCAGCTCAATGGCAGAGCGGAGGTGAGCCTGCATTCTTTTCTCCCTTTTTTCTCCCTCCCCTCACGCAGACAGGAACAAGGGGCTCTGGAAGGGTGGGAACCCTGGAAGAGTGACAAACCCCTAAGATCTCTGGTCCGAATTTAAGTTAACAGCGGATCTTAGGGGTCGTGTAAAAGCGCCCTAAGAGAGGGCACCATTTCATGTGACTTTCAGCTGATCTCATAAAGTAGGCACTCTTAAGCCAGTCAAACAATTTTTCCCTGCATCAGCATCTTATGGGTTTCTAGTTGTATCAATCCATGTTTATTATTAAAATAGTACAAGAAGATTCAGTGCTCCATAGTGGCCAATATTATATAAAAGTAACCTAGTTACCCTGCTAATTCTATCCAGTTTACAAAACAGAGGCTTCCGGGAAGCACTAAAAGTAACATTAACTCTGTTGATGGAATGTGGCTCAAGTTTTATCAGGAGAGCCTCAACAATAATCCTGTCCCAGAATTGTCTGGTTTTGGCCAACACTTGTAGGCCATACCATTGTGGTTGATGATCATGCCAGTCTTCAGTATTTTTCCAGTATTCAGCCAGGCTAATTTTTTTCAGGCTGTTGTACTCTAATATATCATGAATGTTCAGATATTCTCTGTATAACAGTTCTTCCAGTCTGACCTATATAAGCTTGACCATAACAACACGGTACTTGATAAATGCCCGAGACTCAAGACTCCTAGAGGATATTTAACTGGTTGTATCATTTGCTTAATTTTATTAAAAGGATGCAAAACAGGTTTGAAATGAAATGTACAAGTCAATCTTCCTATTTTTGCTTGTGTGTAAAAGGAGAGAACAACCACTCCTTTTATTTCTTCATTGTCACCCCTTGGTCTCTCTTTTTTGGTGTTATAATCCTACACCCTTTTTGTTGTTATAATCCTACATCCATTTTCTCTAAAGATGATGGACTGTAACATTTGAAGCTCATCATCCCCAAAAATCCATATCTGGCACCACGTGTGCTCTGTGAACCAAAGTGCAAAGGACTGATATTTTCTGGGCAGGGTGATGATGGCTAGGGGCATTCAAATACTGGTTGGTATTAGTGGGCTTTCTGTAGACTCCATAGATTCTTCCCACCATCACCACCACCGTTTCTGGCAGATGCAGGCACACATTCTTTTTTGCACACAAGTAGAGCAGAGTTGCCTGCACAAGGAACACAAATACTGATATACACTGCTTACCTCTTGAGTAGAAACTAAAAACAATAAGGCTGGGCAGTTGGTTCCAATGATAATTGACCACCACCACCAAGGTCAAAGAACATCTTGGGAAGCAGTCCAGACTGGCACAGAGAGAAAACACTCACCCCACCCATCCACACATACTGTCTCATCTAAGTCCATTCTGCTGCCTCATTTGTTTTTTAAAAGATGGAAACAGCAAGTGTAATTTACATATGATTTGGCTCAGCATCTTCAAAGTTATAGGATTTGTTATGGATCCAGTGACTTTGTAAATATGAATGCCCTGGAGAGTATTTGCAGACCCAAGATGATCTAATCTGTAAAAGAATGGAAACAGATGTTCTTTGACTAAAACTCCAGAAGCCTTCAACACTAGCTGTGCTGGTATTTCTGTGAGTTGTAATTCAAGAATATCTGGGGACCCAAAGTTGGGAACCACTGCCTTAGAACATCATGAGACCTCTCATTTGCATCTGAGGCTAGAAACAGAGCATTTGAAATAGCTGTGACTAAAATATGAAAATCCTTAACTAATGGAAGCATCTGAGATGTCTCAAGAGGTGTTCTTGCTTCTGGAAGTATATACATTAGCTTTTGTTTGATTGATTGATCATTGGTCTCCAGGACTTATGCATGGGATTCCTTTCAATCAGTTTCAAAAATCCAGAAAGACTGCCTCAGTCACCTCATTGCAATATCAATGTGTTTTCAGCTCTGATTACAAGCTATCTCTAATGTCTGTTTATGGCCTGAGTTTAACTGGAGCACAGAAAGTGTTTACCAGTCAACTTGGATAAGCATGGAAAGTGTACATTTGGTCTTGCACGAGACAACAGCATGGCCATGTATTTGGATAACCTGAGGAGTGGTTCTGGTAAATTAGAATAACTGTTTTGTTTTGTTTTTAGAAAATATATTAAAATATATTAAATATATTATCTCAACCTTTTTAGCCCACCTAACTGGCCCATTTGGGTTCTCAAAGCTGCTTATCAGATATTAATTCCTCTTTTTCGTTTCTGACTAATGTGCTTCATGACAAATTGGAATGTTGATCTCTATTTGTGTGTTTTTGACCAGAGATTTTATGTCTTGCTGCTGAACTGCCCTGTTGATCCCATGAATTTAGTAAATGGGCTTTGTCAAATCTGTCCATATAGTTAAATGATGACTCCCTTAAGCCAATCATGCCGTCCTTAATCATTCTGTAGAAGGTGTGCTTTCATGTGGCATTTTTAAAGACTGGTTTAATCACTTACTTATTTTTAATTTGCTTGTGTACAAACGTGAGCATTGGTAGGGCACACAATGCCTGCACATCTTTGTGTGCATTTTTGAAAGGTGCATGCCAGGTCAGCTTTTCAAACGAGGGAAGCTTTGAAATATTCAGATACTGAGAATCCCCTCATTGGGGGTGGGGGCTGTAGTTCAAAACTGAAATTTTACGAACTCGGGACTGGACTGGACTGTATACAGAGAGAGAGAGAGAGAGAGAGAGAGAGAGAGAGAGAGAGAGAAACCGAACACATGTGTTGTCCAGAAATGCGTTATTTCAGGCCAGTGGTGCCAAGCCCTTGGGAAGAGTTGCTGTTGCAAAGATGCTGTTCCAGTGGCCGCTCTCATTGTTAAGGTTAAGAGGGTAAGATCCATGATCATTGGAGCCTCTGCTGTTTAAGTGCACAGCTGTGGGCCATCTGCCAGGCAAGCCTGCCCCTCTGCGGCTACCCATTTCACCCTTGGCCCTGTAACTGCAGCATCCCTAATGAATACAGCTGTCATATAGGTCATATCAAGAGGCCATCAGAGGTGCAGCTTACCAGGGGCAAAGAAGGTCAAGATCTGGACCTTGACCTAAATCCGGTATTGAACACAAGCCAGTGAAGCGTGAGGACTGGAGCAACAGAGTGCTCTGCTGTCAGTTGCAGCCTGCTGTTATTAGATGGATGGCATGTAAGTGAGTCTTAATTCAGAGATGGCTAGTTTATAGGCTTCCCGGCCTTCCTTTCTCCCCTTTGACTTAGGCTAAATAAAAGTTGCACAGATGTACTATCGGTTAAAGAATACATCGTCCTGCATGGAGATGCATTACCATGGCGGTAATACTGTACATGCTTTAGCTGTATGAATTTTCAAATGTATACAGATCTGTTTTTGAGTAGATAACATGGGACTGTTCTGCAAAGACTTGTCTGTTGTAGTATTGCTGTTTTGAGCTCCACAATCCTTGCATAACAGTGAGATTATATGAACTGCAGATATTTCTGTGGATCTCAGTTCCCCATCAAAGTCCTCGTATATTGATTTTATTTAATTGTCACCTGTCTCTCACTTCTTACAGTGGTCCCCAGCCTTAACTGCAACCTGATTCAGTTGTTTGCAAATTGTGGGTATGTAACAAGGTTTACACTGCACCTGGGTGATGGCCATGAAGAGAGCTTCCATTACCTGAAGTGGCTTTCCGTGTGAGTCAGGACCCTGGGAGATTTTAGCCTTCCATTTAGTACTATGTCACATGCACTGGGGTTGTTTCCATGTTAAATATGTGCAAAATACCTAAAATTAGTACATTTGTGTGCTTAGACTACAACATGGGAATTCATTATTGAGAATCTCATTTTGAATGATCCCAGGAGAAGGTGTTAAAAGGGGAGAAATCCTCATATCCCCCGTTTGAAATGAGGATCTCCCCTTATTTTCAACTATCAAGATTTGTTCAGTGACTCCTCCTCCCTTAATTTACTCTTGCTCCATCTCCTTTCTCTCCTGATCTGTTGCCTTCTCCTCACCAGCAGCCAGTAGAGGTCCTGTAAACATGGCATTTGTCAGGAATCCACACAGTCTTGAACATTTCCTGGTGTCTACCCTCAGCTGGGGTCATTACTTTTGAATGACCTTGGATTGACATGCGGCAGTCAGTGTCAAATTAAGAGTAGGCTTGGCTGCTTAGTTTTAATACAGCCAGGAGGAGTACAGTATAGTGGCTACCGTGTCTGATGGCAGTTTGGGGGCCATCAGATTTTCTTCCCCAATGAAACATGGAACTCATCCTTTGACTTTGGGCCAGTTTCTCTTCATTGCCCTGTTTCACGGGGCTGTTTTGTGAATGAAACGAGAAAGAGGAGTTAAAGCACAAACATTGGCTTCAACTAGAATGCTCTGAGAACAAGATATAAATTTAGCAATTACCTGTAATACATAAGTCCTTCGCAAATCCCATTGCCCACGTTGCTCTATCCCATAGCACTTTCCCCCATTACTCCCAGTAAGCTTGATGGTTTGCACTCCTGTTGGCTTTTCCACTGAGATGTCAAGGCCTTCTCTTTATAAATGGAAATACCATACTGTGGTGTGTGTGTGTACTTGTAAGCTTGCTTCCACCACCTGCTTCTAAGAAATTAAGAGGGAAGCAACAATGTCATCAGCATTGATCCTACATGTCACATGACACAGATTTTAAAATGAGAATTGAGAGAGAGACATGTCCCTTGGCAACAGTTTGTCATAAGAAAACAGCAGTGGTACATCAATGGTTCGCTTCCCACAGGACCTCATGGCATATGGTCCTCCTCCTCTTTCTCTGGTATTCTGTTCTGTCTTGTTAATGTGGCTAAATTTTGCAAATTTCAATTCTTTTCCAAGAACAGTGGTGGGACAATAGTGCTTATTAGCAGAAAAACAGAAATACTTGGGGTGGTGGGTGCTTCTGTTTGAATCCTCAGAGGTTTTGTGAGATGGTTCCTTATTCTCTATTCTAAAAATAGCTATAAAAATGACTGAATAAGAAGAACAGTAAGGGGAGGGTTCTTTGTTCGTTTGCTTTTGGGGTTTCTTGCCCTGAATCGTATATTTCATTTCCCCAGTGGTTTAATGGGCATTGCATTACTGCAGTCATAATGAAAACTGCCAAGCCAGTGGTGCAGACATTTTTGCCAAATCGTAAACATGCACAGCCTGTAGTCCTAATGGCCATTACACAGACATTGTTGATACTTTATATGGGTAGGCATGTTTCGAAGTGAAATTACCACATTGTTCTCATTTTCCAAGGCATAGCATGTGTGGCCAACTGAGTTGCATGAGACCTACAAAGAGAGTGAGTGGCTTTTGCAAGAAGATGAAGAAGAAGGAGGAGGAGGAGGCTGTACAAATGGGGACAGAAGGCGGCATTCTTCTTTGTCTCACCCACACACTTTGTGTAGGCGCCCTGACATCGTGCCAGTTGCATCACACCAACATGCACTGAAGGCAGCAGAAGACGCTGCTTCTGAGCTTCTGCGGCTTGGGCTTTCCCCATGGGACACATCAGAAGAAAGCTCTGAAACCCATGAGGAGAGCCGCAAGGCAGTAGGCTTGTGGGTGTCATCGCTCCTTGCAGAAAATTTACTATCCATTCAGTAAAGGGGGATGAAGTCCAAAGGAGAGATTTGCCAAGGAAATCATAGTAGTTCCAGATGTCTTGAGGGGGTTCAAGAAGGTACCAGAGAAGGGGTAAAAATTAGCAGCTGACATGTGAATGTTTATAGACTGGAGTAGGGAATTCTGGCTTTGTTCCCAGCTCCAATAGTCAGACCTGTATGTGTTAAAGGGTCAGTGTTTTGGGGGTGTATGGTGACTTGCTCATAAGTTTTTTTTAATGCTGCAGTTTGAACTGTCCAGTGATGTGGTATTTTAATTAGTCAGCAAAGGTTTGCAGTGAGACATTTTTTGTGTGTAGATTTTTTTTCTCAATGCACAGGATTTACAACTGAGTGATTCAGGAAAAAAAATCAAAGAAAAATAAAACAAAACAAAAGATACAAAAGACATGTGGCACCTTAAAGACTAACTTTAATATTTTAATGTAACGTTTCGTGGACATGTCCACTTCTTCAGACATACAGCAGAAGAATGAGGTTTGCAATGTAACATGTAATGGAATATATGTTTCATACCAAATATTCATTGGCTGTTGTATGTAGGTGTATTTGCATGCAAGCCCAGTTGTAAATTCCCATAGAGACAGAGCTAGGGTGAGTGTGGATAGGGGAGGGGGGAAAGGAAGAGGGGAGTTGGTTTTGAAGGCAGTTTGAAGGTGCCACGTGTTTTGTGTATTTTATAACTTTTGTTTTGTTTTGTTTTGATTTGATTTGATTTTTGCCTGGAATTCTTGAAAACACTAATACGGCTACCCTCTCCAAAACTGAGTGATTGTGTAGGAGTTCCCTTCATACATGAAGGATCAGGATGAGATGTCTTCTGAGCACAGTGGATCTGATCCTGAAAGCAAATTTGGAATACATTGGACCTTCGTATAACAAACGGTTTGTATACCATAAAATCTGTACAACATAAAAAATTTGGGAGATAGGGGAAATTTGCTCAACAGAATCGCCTATGGGGTGAATCTGTACAACATAAAAATGATCATGATTAGGGATTACTCCGTTTTCAATGCATTCCTATGGGAAATTTGTGTAAAGGAAAATTTGCTTAACAGAATTTCATTTGGAACAAATTAATTCCTTTATACAAGGTACCACTGTATGCTGCTCTGATTTCATGGGAGTTACAGGTTTTTATAATTCTTTAGCGTCTAGTATCCATATTGTTAACAAAGAACTGTACTGTGATGTTGAATAATAGTCATAGGTTGGTTGCCTTGGTGAAGTATTTGATTGGTAAGCACTAAATCATTATCCTTTAAATGACTGGATTGACCAAGAAGATTTTTTTTAAGGGATCATTTTTTCTGAGTTTTATTTGTGTTTTTAATATTGTTCTTATTATGAATTCTAACATAATACTTGTTTAATGCTTTTTTTGAATGATTATTATTTGGCCTTTAACTCTCTTTCTCTTAATACTGTAAGCCACCTTGGATCCATTATGGGAAAGGCAGCATTTAAATATTTTAAATAAATAAATAGATTTATTTTTAGTTGCATTAATTTCCTGCCAATGATCTCATTGCAGGATATGAGTGTCTCCTTCCCTCTTGACCTTGTTCTCAACAACCCTGTGAGGCAGGACAGGGTGAAAAAAAGGTGACTGGCCCCCAGCTTACCCAGTCAATTTCCTGGCTCAGTGAAGACTTATCATATCAATCTCTCAGGTCCCAGTCCAGCACTAAATTGGATTTCCACATAAATTGAAATAAGTGAAAGGAGAGAGATAATTACATTAACAAAATTAAGTTTGGGACTTTTTAAGAGAAAATATGTATGAATAAGAACATTCAGGCATTGGGAGGTGGGGAGAGGACAGAGGCATTATTTCCCATGAAGGGTTGCTCCTGTTTGCCTATGTCTTATGCCTACTAAATCTACATAGAAGTAACTTGATCTCCGTAATGGCCTCTTACCTCCTCATACTGGCTATATTGTATGTAGAGCAGATTTCCATAAGAGTTCTCCCCTAGCAGGTAATAAATCAGAATAATCTAGTATGTATGGCTCTGTCCACATGATTATCAGCCCAGTTCATATGCTTAAAACTGCAGAATATAGCCTAATGTTACATTGTATGGAAATTATGAAAACCTGGCATCATTAAAATATACCCTGGTGTCCTGTTTACTTGCTTTCCTTTGGAGCCTTAACATTTAGAAGTCACACAATTTCCGTGTTTCTGAAGCTCATGTAGCTCCTGTTATTTCTGGGTATTTAACCCCCCCCCCTTTTTTTTTTTGCAGGAAAGCTTCTTATTTCTTTTGCCTTACTTGACATGTCACTCCAGCAATACATTTCAACTCCTTTTCACTTATTGGTTTGCTTCATAACCTCTTTCCTTGTTCCATACGAGGCCACTGTGAAATTATTCACGAAGATAACGAAAGAGTGAATATATTATACAGCATTTCCTTCACACAAATCCCTCTAATATGTGGCCTATACATTATAGCGATTCCATGAGGAATAGAAGAAACCCAGCAAGCCATGTGAATTTTTAATAGAAAAATCAAGAGCAACCCATCCATTTGCAAAGCAGTGCGTGAGCGTCAGTACTGACATTTCAAAGGAAATTCCAAGTTTATTTTTAGATTTGAAGGAATTTATTTTTATTCATTATTCATAGCTAGATATATCTTATTAAATCAGAGGCTTTTTTCTGCAGAAGAATATTAAGACATTTTAAAGGCGTCAGCTTCACTCCACAAATTGATTAGCTATTGTACCGGTCCAAATTTACTTGTCTTTAAAAAGAAAACAACATTGCTTGGAAGATCTTAATTTCTTACTTGGGGGAATAAAGAAGGGAGGAAAAATAAAGAGTGCCTCATATCCCTGTTCCCCCGGCGGAACTAAAAACAAATTTCCTAATTCATCTATATTTTCTCATTGAAAAAATAACAACATTTTTATGAAGTGGCTAATAACACATAAATAAATCAAGGAATGCGAAGACAATAAAAACAGCAGGGCAAAGACATTCCGAAAGAATACCACTGTTGATCCATTGTGTCAATTAAAAAGGCAAGAAAGCCAGCAAAATGTGACCCAAAATAGGCAGTTACTTCACATCCTTTTTGTCCCTCTAAGTGTTGCGCTTTGGAGCGGTACAAAAAAATCTTACGTCCATTGCACAACAGCTGAAATTTGTCTCGACCATGCCCTCGAAGCAAGATCAGAGCATGACAATACTGTACCTGGTGCTGGGTTATGGTATTCTCTTGTCATGGTTTGTTCCCGATTCCTATTCCGAGACAAGGGACCATGTGGTAACAACTGCCACACAACAACCAGTGTCAGTGGCTGAAGTGGCATTTGACATTAGTTTCCCTATGGGAAACACCAAGCAGTGCAGATGTTTATTAAAGAAAGTACTTTATGTGTAAATCCCAAAGACCAGGAAATCGAAATATCGAAAAGGTTTTATTTACAATATTTTAAAAAAGGGTTAAGAAAGCAAGACAAATTCAGAATTTGTCACGGAACAAGACCATGAAGTAACGGTCATGAGAAAAGTGATCACAACCATGAGAAAACAGAAACAGGGAGAAAAATGTGATCGCGCCCAACGCTGTCACGGTACAAAACTAGTTGTGGAACAACGAAGAACGTGAAGTAACTGCCATAAGAATGCCCCCCCCCAAGTGAAAGTGCTAAGCGGATCCTAAATGCACGTTCCCATGCTTTTGCAAATGAGCTAAAAGACAGTGCCTTTTTGCTTCTCAGCCAGATTCCCCCCCCCCCACCAGTCAAATAATCTTGACGTGTATTAAATTTTGCAGTCATCCTCTTTATACTGGAGAGGTGAACACAAGACATAATCATTGTTTGAATCTAGATGGCATTCCTCCATTTAAGTCCCAAATATTTCATGGGGCTTATAGCTTAACTAACTTAACCTGAATCTTGTTCGTTGCTCTTTTATTGTCTAGCAAAATATATTGTAAAGCGTCTAGGACAAAAAGAAAATAAGTGGTGGTGGTGGGGAGACCTTGGAACTTCCATGGAGGATAGCAGATGTCATGCATAGTCAGCACTCTGTACTGGAACACATGGATGAGTCTTTCGAAGCAGTGTACTCTGTGCGTGAATCACACCTTGTGCACTGAAAACAGATAATTGGATCAGGGCAAATTGAAACATTGAAAACAATAAACAAAAGTAGGGCTCAAAAAGAGTAACTACTGTTGTGTAGCAAGATTTGAAAATAAAATGCACATGGCACAGTAGCAAGTTGGATTCAAATTAAAGCAGTGACGTACATGTTTTCAACCGAGATGGCCATATTTGTATGCACAGATTGTATCTTTCTCAATACATTTTGCTGGATAAAGATGAGGAGGTTTAGACATCCCTGCCTTGCCCTCTATGATCTATGAATCACTGTGGGTTATGGAGGTGAAAGTCCTTGCCATTCTTCAGCAGTCCCACTGAGAACTTTGTGTCTCCCCTGTTCCTAGTGATGGCAAAGCAGATTTTTCGGAAGCCAGAGAAACAATGGAAGGTAACAAACCAAATCAAGGAACTAGACTGTACTGTCAATCACATTTGCATGGCAGAAATGAAGATTGGGTTTCAGAAACCCACATGCTGAGCAATGCAGCATATTAATGATGCCCTATCAGGAGGGTTATTTGGGGAGGCAGAAAGAGTAGGCCTACTATGCAAACATTACATGCAACATCCTAGTTCACCCGTAACATGCAAGTTTAGATTGCTTTTTAAATGTACCGGACACATTTCTGGAGGGTAGATCTATCAATGACTATATACTGCTTTCGGGTTCAGAAGCAATACATCTCTAAAATACTGGTTATCCTCTTCTGGTTGGGGCTTTCCATATATATAGCTTCTTGGTCAACTGTAGGAAAACAAATGCCAATCTAGAGAGATTTTGGAGTGATGCAGAATGAGTCTTACTATGTTTGGTGAGCAATATGCATGATGTGCAGACCCCTATCTATTTTTATGGACCAACTCTACCCTTGTTGTCCCCTCCAGGAGGGGAAATGCTAGGATGGATGGATGGATGGATGGATGGATGGATTGATTGCAGTCGTCATCATTGCTAGCATTGTAATCACATTCATCACTCAAACATTAACTCAAAAATAAAGGTTTTTCCTTTAAAGTGAGAGGCAGGGCCTTGTTGTAGAGCATGGAGTAGGAAGCAAATTGGATTTCATCCTCACCAGAGCATGCAACCTCTGCATTATGATACCTGCCATGTCTTGATGGATGTCCATAACCCCCAGGCTTCCCAATGTGACTCTGGTTCAGTATCTCAGTACATAAAGCCCTGGACCGTAGGGCTGAATATGTAAACCAGGCCTGCTAACAGCCCACAATTCTTCAGTAGGTGTCTTGATTCTTATTCTGTCTGTAAACATAAGTCAAATAAAATCTTTCCCATGAACCACACGATAGATAGGCACATGGAAGCGGGTGTGTGTTTTTCTCAGCTTGCCCCACAAATATCACTTCAGTCGCAAACCAGTGCAGCCACTTCTAAAAGCCATGTGGTTTTGTTTCTCTGTGCATTCTGTAGAGAATACGAACAAAGGTGTCAATTTTAGTCATGGCTTTGGCACCAAGTCTTTCGAGATCAGAACTGAGTAACAATTACCAATTCAGTCTGTAGAGAACATAATTATAATTAGGCAAAGACAGTTCTTTTAAAGTCAGAGATCCCAGAGTCTTTTATTATTCTTGCTGTTACAAGAAATGTCTCAGTTTCTGTGAAAACTACTTGACGCTTGTTGAAACAGCAGTTGAAAAGGACGGTGGAATTATTCCAGCTGCACTCTTTTCTGGGGCATTGTCTTAAAACTGAAGCACTATGTGATCATATAAATGTGTACTCAAAACTATGACTTACTGAATTCAGTGGGCGTTGCTGGTAGTGAAATCTACAGAGGACTACAGCTACAGAGAAGCAAGGAGAACATTTCTTCACTTGTCTAAGCAACAGTATAAACAGAAAGGTAGCTGACACACAGTGACAGCTTTTATAAAAGAAGCTTCTCATTATTTTAAAACATGTACTGATTCCTGGTCTATAGAAATTTAAATAGATCAAGAATCTTATTTGTCTTCAGACCTTGCTACAAATGGCTGGAATAGGCATATTGTATCTCTGAATTGTTTTCTATTTTCCAAAAGTATATATAATTTCTGCCCTCCTGGTGGTGATGTGCCCAGGTTGCACTTAGGGGCATTTAGTCAAGAAAAATCTTTAGTGGTCCATGGTTTGCAAGCTGATTAGATATTTCTGACATTACTGCTCAACTTTCTACCTTCCCCCTTAAGGTTGTATGCATAAAATAAGGCCTTTGTTTTAAAAATCATTGAAATCACAAGCATCTTTAATTATCAACCATTGAAAAAAGCTTTTTTAGCTTTTTTAGCAGCTCCCCGTTACATAAGAACATAAGAACAGCCTTGCTGCAACAGGCCACAGCCCATCCAGTCCAGCTTTCTGTCTCACACAGTGGCTTACCATTTGCTTCAGGGTATTCCCAAGCAGATGTCTTCACCTGCTTATGATTCCCTGCAAATGGTATTGAGAGATATCCTGCCTATCTCTCCAACCCGGAGATTGTCCTTAGGCATCCATACTGATAGCCATTGATACCCTTGTTCTCCATGAACTTGTCCAATCCTTTCTTAAAACTGTCAATGCTGACAGCTCTCACCACTTCTTCTGGCAGGGAGTTCCAGAGACCAGTGGTCCTCTGGGTGAAAAAGTACTTTCTCTTATTTGTTTGAGATATTCCTCCCAAAAGTTTTATGGGCTGTTGTGGTGTTAAGCAGTGGCATGCTGTTAGTTGTGTGCTGTGATTCAAGGTACAAATACACTGGAAAGCAATGTGAAAGATTCAGCATTGCAGAAATTTGATTTGCAGCCTGTATTATGCTAGAATAAGCAATCAGTGCTCATACAGATTCTGTGGATTGATTCAGAGTTCACCGTTCGTACTTAGTGCAAATCAGGCTGCATTCCAGCTCATAACCCCATTCTTTTCTTCCTTCATCAGGTTCCATCTCTGTGGATCCCTCTGTCCTCTAGTTCAACCTATGGTTTGCTGTGAAACTGATTTCTCATTTAAAGCTCTAGATTAGAACATTTCTGAAAACCAGGTTTGTAAAAAAATAATAATAACAACATGGAAAGCTAATTCATGGTTTCAGAATAAAGATTATCAAAATCTTGATGAGTAATTTTGCAAAATATATCTTGAGATGGAATCACCAATTTCAGTCACCCATCCATTTTTCAAGTAATGGATGCAGGAATTACCTCACCTCTGGTGACATATGATTTTAAACGAGTTTAAACTTGTTTTATGTCCCCAGAGGTAATTCTTGTCTATTTTTCCTTGAAAGAAAAGAAGAGGGGTAACAAATGGGTGATGGGAATAAGTGATACTGTATGGAATTATTTTGAGTTGTGAATCATGATGTATTTTGAAATTTACTGTTCAGCTTTTTGGTATTCTGTATTCCCGAGAAATACATTTCCATGTTTTTTTTTCTATAGAAAAGCTTTTCAGAAACTTAGTAGCAAAAGCTGTAAATGAGAAAGCAGCTTCACACTGAACTATAATCACAGTGCTTGGCTTTTGCATTCCCCCCTCCATCCTGAACATCACATTCCAACTTCCTATGTCACTGAAACGTCACCAACAGACTTGCCCCCTGTCTTTTCAAGGACATGCCACAACTAACCACAGGGGTGGAAGCCTTTTCACATCATTTGAGCTTGAAAAAGTAGAAGTCCCCTGGCAGCAGAGAAAGAAGCCACTTTGAGAGCAAAAAGGGATGCATCAGTTCAGTTCAACCTTTGCATCATATGGTCAGAATTCTCCCATTTTTAAATGTAGCAAATCTCACAGTACAGTACAGCATTTGACTATGTACTTCCATTCATGGTAGGCCAACTGTAAACTGAAAGTATATCTGAGGAATCCCTGTTGTATAAAACTGCAATACTATGGGTTTTTCCCCCTCCTCTAGGTGTTAAAAGTCATATTCTAGCCCAGGGCTGTTCAACTTTGAACAGTCCAAGGTCTACTTTTTCCGGCCCAAAGTGCCTGAGGGCTACAACACTAAAACCTCTACTTACGAATTTTATCTGTTCCGAGCACATGCTCATAAGTAAAAAACTTTTGTAAGTAGAGCAGTGATTTCCCATAGGAATGCATTGAAAACCAATTAATCTGTTCTGGAAGGAACAGATTGCAATGCGCCATGGCCCTTGAGCTGCCCCGCTGAGCTGGGACAGTGGGCTGGCAGACCCAGAACTTTGCTGGAGCAGTGGTGGTCCTTGGGATGGGGGAGGGAGGGGTGGAGAACTTATTCCCTTACTTTTTTATTGATGGCCGGTGGGCTACTTTTGAACCCTTCGCAGGCTACCAGTAGCTCGCGGTCTACCTGTTGGGCAGGCCTCTTCTAGTCTATCATATTGCAAGTCACATAAACCTCAATATACCCACACATATATTGTTGTTCTGTAGGGCTGACTCAGAAACTCTCTTTGGCATAGCTGCATGAGGGTTTGAATCTAGGTTGACTGCCATTTATCTTCCTTCAAATTTTGCTTTGTCCTGTTGGGAGAATAACTGTGCAGTATATCAAGGCAAAATAAACAAGCATCTAACTTAAAAAGAGGGCAAGAGAAATCAAGTGATGCCCTCCCTGTTTCCTTATCAGTTGTACAGATATTAATTAATTTACCAACCTCTATTAATTTACATAAAATAGAGTACCTCTTAAAATGAATTTAATTCATTCTACAGGTCAGTTTGTTTTAAGAAAAACTTTTCTTACGAAATGTGGTTTCCCATAAGAATGCATTGAAAATGGATTAATATGTTCCGGAGGCTATGGGTTGCTGCATTTTACGAAAATTTTGACATTCCAAATACGGTTTCCCATTGGAATGCATTGGGAATGGATTAATCCATTCCGGAGGCTAGAATAAAAACAAAAAAAATCCTGAGTACATGTGGAACAGTCTTTTGTCTTGCAGGGAATTTTTGCTCATGTGAAGCATGCCTATTTCCAGAGATTTTTTTCTTCCTATTAATTTTTTTGTCTTAAAAGACATTTCTCTTAAGACGTACCACTGTGTTATCTTAGTGTTCCTGGGATTTTATTGTTTCAAGTAAGAATTCTTGGCTTTCTTCTTGTATGCTTGTTGACATCTTGTATGTTTTCTGGTCTGTCAATCAAGAGAATGTCTTTGAAATATAGCCTTATAAGATCTTACCGTTAGCAACCATAACAATTTGTAAGGTCGAACATAGAGCTTTGAATCTAAGCCTGCAGATTGGAGAGTTTTTTTTCCTTGTTTCAGTATTGCTGCTTTCCAGTTCACTCTAACTTGTCCCATTCCGCTTCACAAACACAAAGTAATTGGGGGGGGGGGGGTGGAACACCCATCACTGATTGATGGATGGATTTTATTTCTATCAATGCACTGACAGGGTAGATACAGCATCTTATTGTCATGAGTTGAAAAAGAAATTCTTACGCTTGGTAGATAAGCTAGAAATGTTAACGTCTGATAAATTATCAGATTGGTTCCTCACGTTTATATAGGAACACCTCTTTTACCTCAGTATGTTTAGAAGACATACTGAGATAAAAGTGTAGTGTAAAGTATTCAGGTTAGGTAATGGTAATGTAAAAGCTTTAATGATTTTTATTTAAAGAAAATCTAGTTTAAAAGCCAAGTGCTGTGTTTGGGTTGTTAAAAATTGAGGTTTGTAAAAATCAATTTTGTATAATATCATCATGTGTTGAGTTTCAGCAGAGTCCCAAAACACTAGTGTAGGAGAAATCTGAGCTGATTAATTACTTTGGTTGGTTGGTTGAAGCAGCATGAAATTTCATATGAATAAAACAAAATATTCAGTTAACAATAATAATTTATTTTTAGATTAAGAGAAAGCATTCATTCTTGTTTGAGGTATGAGGGCAAACACATCTATGATATGTACAACTGTCTAAGAACAGCTTTTTAATAAATCACATCTTAATAAATGAATTGCACTGATGGACTAAAAGTTCCTTCCCTACTAAACATGTGGTGATGATATACTCCACCCACTCACCCCTGGGGAATAACTGTCACAAGAGATTTTCCCTTTGTTGGTCTTTTTGTTTGTCCATTCTGGTTTGCATGGATTGTAGACAATGAAACTTTTACACGCTGTTAGCAGCTTTATATTCCTGATGGTAGCTTCTTTGGGGAGTGAGATGGATCCGGTTGCTGGTTAGAATCCTGTTTCCAAGCTTTCATAAACTTCCCTGTTCTGAAGCTGACAGTTAAAGAGTAGAAAACCTAACCTTTTAACGATGTGTTGAAACCAACGGAGTTGAATTTTTTGCTGGCCTTGTGTGTGGCAATTCAATATGTGTCCATGTCATCACTCATCATGTCCTGGGTTAACCTCTTGAGCACATACTGACCTGTTCAGTTTTATTTGCCTTGTAGAAGGTGAAATCTGAGTAAAATCCTGGCAGGATTAAGACCAAAATCATATGGAGCGGCTCCATGGAAGAATTAATATGGAAAAATCATTTATAAGCCAGAATGCAAACTGAGAGGATGGTCCAAAGCAGATCTTGAATAAGATGATGCAAGATAATAAGTGAACAGACAGGGAAGGAAACAATTAGTGGAGCTACAAAACAGGAAGGAAACAGAAGAGAAGGGAGGACTAGAGAAATCCCTAGAATGTAGCTAGATGCTGACCTATTTAAAACCTGGGTAACCAACCTAAAATGCTCAATTGCCCTTGCCAGTTCACTCTATAGAATGCAAACTCTTGCTGGGCGGACACAATATTGTTTATAGAGGTAGTGAGAAGAGCATCTGCAAGGCTGTGAATATGATACTAGTGGGAGGAGGGACGGACTCTACAGCATCTCAAAAACCTTTGACAATTTGCTTCAAAATTTGGGTTTATTGGCTGAATGTTGCTTCTGCTTCATGCTATAATTCTCTTTTTTTTCTATTAAGGGATGTGAGTTCCTTCCATCTGTCCTCTACCTGCTTTTTAAAAATTATATTTATTTGTTTTTCTTGACACATGTTCTCTCTTCTCTTCCTTATCATCTAAAGTTGTATCCTCTGAAGGCAGTTTTCCATGCTTTGCTTGAAGTCTGACAGTTTCTTGTTGTTGTTCTTGTTGTTGTTGTCGTCGTCATTGTCATCATTCATCATTATTACTATTCAGTGATACCAGGCACAGTCAATCACATTTACAAAAACACTGACTGGCATTATGTAACAGAAACAAGGTTCAGCCCAAAACCTACGTACTGTGTCTTCTGGAACACCATAAATGCTAAACATGGACTCCCACCAAAATAATGAGAAATTAGCTGTTGCAGATCTCAGAAATAACACCGTCCGACATACAAAGAATGTGGGTATTAGGTACAGCATACATATTGTGATGATTACAATCACAATGACGACAACAATGGCGACAACAATGATGATGATAGTATTTTCACTTTAGGGGTATAGGATAGAATAGTATACATCACCCAGTGCAGAGAATGAAATTGCATTCAGAAGAAATGACCCAGAATGATTCAATACGGAAGAGAAAAGGTAGCATGTGACAAAGAAGATTGTGCTTTGTTAATGGAGGAGGCCATAAGAAAGACAGAATTGTCTGCTTATTTACTGGAGACTTATGCCAGAGAGAGGAGGAGTAGGAGGGGCAGGCTGATTCAGATACCCTTGTATTTGGTTGAAGCAGGAGGATAATTAACCTTTTTACAATTTTGAGAACTTTTAACCAAAGTTAGTTGTGTGCTTCCCATTCGTTAGGCTTCAGTCAAACCACAATTTGTTGGCAGTAAGATGGCTGAACCTCATTGGCACCAGGAGTTCTGGGAGACAGGCCTGGGCTCTGCCATTTGGCAAGATGGGGCAGCTGCCTCAGGTAGTGTCTTAAATACCAAAGTATCGTTGTGTTTTTCCTACCAGAGGACAGCAGAGGAGCCTGTGGGGTTTTATTGCTTCCTGCATCAAAATAACTTCATTGGCTTGGGGCCCTGTGTATTATGACTTGTTAGGGGGCAGCATTTATTCCTCCATTTGGAGGCATGTAAATGTCTTTGGCCAGTCCTTGTCATAGATTTTCCCCCTCTTGGTTGCGTTCCCCCTCCCCCTCTCTCCTTTTCTTCATTGCTGTGACTGTTTGTCCAACTTAGACCCATAGATTCTGTTGCTTCTTTTTCCAGTTGGCGCCTGTTTTCTTTTTAAAGTGGTCAGTGTTGCTTTACCCTCATCAGTATCTGATTCCTAATAAATAATCCACCCCTTGCCCTTGAGTGGTAATGAGCTTGTTGGGTTCTCTTCTAGAATACCATGGTGATCATATACAACAGAACTGGGGGATGTACCAAATGTTTGAACCCTGTTTACATTTTGGCTCCAAAATAAGACCAGAAATACAAGCATGTTTGACATTTCCTAGTGATAAATGAGTTGCGTGCCAGCAATCAGATGAGACACATGCTAAGTAAAGTGTAGAAAGAACACCAAATACACATAGCATTGGAAGATGTAATCCTGTTATATCACTTTTTTTTTCTTTTGCTTGTTGGTCACCTTCCACGCTTCACCACGCCAGTGTTTTCACAGAACTTAGCTGTGATGTTTTTCCAGAAATGTAGTTGTTACCTTCAAAATTTGATTTTGTTCAGTGTGTTTTTCAAATGCCTGCTTCCAAGAATAACCCTTAATTTTAGGAATGATCTTGCTCCAATAACCTCAGTGTTAAATCCATAGCAGTTTAGGTTTCAGCCAAAGTCACACAAAGTTCTCTGCTGCCATCCCAACAAAAACAGCTTCTTGATTACTATTCCTTATTGCTGAGTGAGCACAGTGTCCTTCTCCGCCATATCTTCATTTGTTTTGCTGGGAAGCTTCCAGTTTTCACTAGGGTTCACTGCCTCTGGGCAACACAACCCTTCCAGCACATCTGGCAGCAGAGGATGGAGGTGGGATGGGTAGACAAACTGGGAAGAATCTTTGCCAGTAAATAAACCATATACACATTGCAGAAGGTTGGGCTAAAAGCAACCTCAGGTGATTTTAAGGATTCTGGGCTCCAGTGTAGTTTGTGACAGATATAATGTCAAAGAAATGTCCAAAGCTAAGCAAAAAAGTAAAGTGCCTCAAAGAGCTGAAGAAGAAGAAGAAGAAGAAATGCATGAGACTTTATTTTCCTTTGTACCCCAGGATTCCCCCTTGCAATCAAAATAATACCTGATAGATGGCTCTTAATTCTGGCTCTCCAAGGTGGTTACTTCAGATCCATTTTTGTCTCTGTAAGTGTTGTGCTTCGGACTGGTACAAAAAAATCTTTTCACGTCCATCGCACAACTGCTGAAATTTGTCTCGACCATGCCCCGGAGTGGGATCAGAGTGTGACAATACTGTACCTGGTGCTGGGTTGGGGTATTCTCTTGTCATGGTTTGTTCCCGGTTCCTGTTCCGAGACAAGGGACCGTGTGGTAACAACTGTCACGCAACAATCAGTGTCCACCTAGTGGTCAGCAGATGAAGCAGCATTCAACATTAGTATCGGAAACACCATGCAGCGCAAATATTTATTTAAGAAAGTACTGAAAATTCTGTAGCATTGACATGTAAATCCCGGAAGACCAGTTAATCGAAATATCAAAAAAGTTTTATTTACGATAGTTTTAAAAAGGCTTAAGAAAGCAAGACAAATTCAGAATTTGTCATGGAACAAGACCGTGAAGTAACAGTAGTCACAAGACAAGTTATCACGACCGTGAGAAAATGGAAACAGGGACTAAGCAGGGACAAAACCACGTGATTGCGACCAACGCTGTCACTGTACAAATCTAGTCGCGGAAAAAGGAAGGACGTGAAGTAACCACCCAAGTGATGTTTGACAATACAGTAAGTTTCCTTGCCCAGCCTTTTAACCAGGCTTTCAGTACTTGAGGGGGATTGTAGACCAATGGCATCTTGGAGCACAAGGTTGGAAACAACTTCTTTAAATCATCCAGTGTAGGAAAAAAGCAAGGCATCCAGAATTCAAAGGATTGGACTGCCATTACTTTAACCTCCAGGAAATAGAAGGGGAAGAAAGTAGCTGGCAGGGCCAGTCATCGAAACAGTCAGGAGGTTCACCACTATTCTGCTGCAGCTGCAGCAAACTTGCTTGCTTTTATCTATTGCATGTTCTCATTTGTTGCCTATGGCTGAGCCTCCAGGGTCTACCATGCATGTAAATAATCAGACATGACCCCAGATTTCTTTTTGGGAGAATATTTGGCCACAGCTTTATTGATTACAAGCAGACAGTGCTCTGGCTGAGTCATGGGGTTGGATCCAACGCGTCAGGGAGCCTGCCTGCCCCATGATGCTGCTGCGCTCCCACCGTCTCCTTCTGGGAATGTCCCGAGAGCTTTTCTGGTAGGTGACCCTGGGGTTTCAACCCCACTGGTAACCCGTGTCCATTATTGCATTGGCAGATCCCTTGAGGGGTGTTTTCGGCCCATGTCACTCACTCCTTCAAGAGGCCTTTGTCTGACCCCTGGTCTTTTCTGACTGCCATGACCTAGTCCGTTGTTCTTCCAAGTTGCAGGTTCCTGCCTGCTGTCTTAATCATTTGAATCCGTCCCAATGCCTGGAAACTGCCACACTTCCTTAAAGCTATGACATACAGAAATAATCCATTAGAGTAACTTATTTACAATTGCATATACACATAGGGTGAGTGGGCTGGGGTTGCTCGGACCTCCGTTCCCAAAACTGGGGGTTCTTTTCCCGCCTCCCCTTTAAAACCGGGTGCTGACCCTGCCCCCTGAGAGCATGTCATGCTGTTCTGTCAGCCTTTGCCATTCCGTGCCACGTGTGCTGTCCTCGCCCGACTATTGGCTCCACTACGGACATGCTGGTTTCCCTTCCTTCCTGCGCATGTGGCCACCACCATTGCCCTTTGTTAGTCTTGTCACTCCAGTAACAATCATCGAACCTTGTAAGTCAGGTTCTTACCTTTCTTTTCCACCTTTCATCCACAGAGTACAAAATAGCACATGGAGTTTCCTCCTCTCCTGTTTTAAACTCAATGCATTCTCACAAAGTAGGTTCAGCTGAGAGGTTTTGATTGCTTCAGGGGTTGCCCAGTGAGCCTTGTGGCTTGGGTTTGAATTTGGGATCTGCCTGTTCTGAGTCTGACACTCTTACCCAGTGGTTTCTAAAGATGGCTTTCCAGATGTTGCTTGACTTGAGCGCCTCAAAATTCCATTAGCAAACCCAGGAGTCAGAGTTTCTGGGAGCTATATCCCAACAACATTTTGGAATCCAAGTTTGGAAACCACTATCCTGGCTTTCAGTGTTCCAACATTGGTTTTGTGAAACCTTTTTGGTGATAAAGTAGACTAAAAAGTGGGGGGTGGGCGGTCTGCATGCCTAAGACAATAACAATCCTGTGTCATGGTATTTGGATGATGCTGGGAAAAATGAACCTGCCGAAGCTTGAAAAACGATTATAAATGTGTTGTTCAGACCAGTGGACAAAATGGAGATTCATAGTAATTGGCTGTAATGGAGGATAAGGCTTCTAAGCCTTCTATAACTGCACAAGAGGTAAGGTTTTCTCGGGTATGGTAACTACCTAGAAAGAAAATGGCTGATATCCTGTGGGTTAAGATCGTAAGCCACACCTAGAGCACACCCATTGAATCAATGTAGATTTGGTGAGTCAAATTCTCCATAGGTTCCCCTGAATTAGGTAGGTCTAACTGTACTTACAACTTATTTTAGCATAATAAGTTTCAACTAGTGTAGCAGCCATTTGATGCAGTGAACTTATGGTGGAGTTGACTTCCCAAAAGTCAACCAGGTCAGTGGGCTTGTTCTAGTGGTGACTTCTTGTGCTAAGCAACAAGATTTCAGTCAGTGTCAGCCTAATTTATATTTATAAAACTACCATCTGCCTTCTATTGTGCTTGATAACCTTTCATCCACTTGAATTTGAGCTGTATCCTGGAATATTTTGTGCCTTTTACCAGATCAGTGTGTGTTGTGTCGTTACAGTCGTGACCGACCCTTTGTGACCCCATGTCCATGGAGTTTTCTTGGCAGGAATACTGGAGTGGCTTGCCAGTTCCTACTCCAGGCGCCGACAGCACCTGGTATTCCCTGGTGGTCTCCCATCCAAGTACTAACCAGGGCCGACCCTGCTTAGCTTCCAAAATCAGGCGAGATCGGATGTGCTTAGGGCAGATCAGACTCAATAATAAATCACATCTTCTCAGGAAAAAAATGAGTTTAAATGTTAGGCATCAGAGTGTCCCCTTTGACTGTCAGGAAATTACTCCACATTTCACTGCCAGTTTGATTCCACTTACAGAAACATAGATGATGATGATTTTAAGGCTACTGCCTAGGCAGTCTTCATTGCTTCCTAGGTAGGTAGACATCCTTGATTAAATCTTCGAATTGGGGACTTGTGTGGGGCTATTAATACTTGGATAAAAATCGAAGTGTTGTTCTTTGCTCTCTACAAAAATCCTTCTCCCTTTGGCTGTCTTTCAGAATCTCCAGACGTAGGTCCATCTGTTGTTGTCCACACCAGCGTGTCATTTGGAAAAGAATATTTGGAGTGGGATAAGGGAAAGGTGCAACCATTGATCCTAGATCAGTTAAAAGAAATTATGCCTGATCTGCCTAAACCAGCAAGCATCAAATGCCAGAAGTGGAGATATTCTCAGGTAATTTCTGATAACATGGGATAGGAAAATCCATGCATCATCCTCCATCGACTCTAACTTTTTTATTGTCGCAGAGACTTTCCTGTATACCCAGGTATTAATCTCTTGAGCATCTCACCAACTCTTCCCTGTAGCTTATTTTGGGAGGTATCTAAAGAAAAACTGTTATGCAGATAATCTGTTGTTTTAGGCCACTTGCAACTCATAGTAGTCTTAATAATGTTTTCAAGGTGCATGAGATGTTCAAGGAGTAATTTACCAATCTAGAGATTATCATTGTATGCTGATCTCTAGGATGGCTAGCTGAAGACCACAGGGCTCCTCTACCTCTGATACCTTTGGAGAAGAGAAAATGTTTAAGTATTGCCTGAGTGACAAGCTTACCTTTGTAAATCTTCTACAATAATGTCACAGGTAGGATATCCCAGTAGAGAGGTCTAATTGAAGTGGCAGTCAAATTATTATTATTATTATTATTATTATTATTATTATTATTATTATTATTATTATTA
>JAHTLZ010003518.1:12302911-12315766 GCA_023846285.1 Phrynocephalus versicolor
GGAGGGGGAGGAGGAGGAGGAGGAGGAGGAGGAGGAGGAGGAGAAGAAGAAGGAGGAGGAGGAGGAGGAGGAGGAGGAGGAGAAGAAGAAGAAGAAGAAGAAGAAGAAGAAGAAGAAGAAGAAGAAGAAGAAGAAGAAGAAGAAGAAGAAGAAGAAGAAGATGATGATGATGATGATGATGATGATTGTAGATCACAAATTGAGTCAGCAGCACGATGCAGTTGCAAAAGAAGATTAATGTGAGTTTAGGCTGCTGAAATAGAACTCCCCTTGCCAGTTGTGAGAAATATTGGTTCTGCCTTGGTGCATAAGTGGTCTAAAATCACCTGTCCAGTTCTGCACACTGCAGTTCAAGAGACAGAATAAAAACGGGAAATGGGGCAGGTAGAGAGGAGGGCAGCAACAAAAATGGCCAAGGGCATGGAAATCAACCCTGTAAGGCAACCCTTCTCAACAGTCGCCATATGTCCCTCCCCCTGCAGCGGCTGCTGGCACATCTGAAGGGAGCCACAGACTGAAAAGTGCATTTTTCTGTTCAACTGTTTGTCTTGTTTGGCCAGGAACCTAAGAACAGCTCTTAAAAGGGCCCTGGCAAAAGAGAGAGAGAGAAGTACTGCAATAAGGCCTGTTTAGGCTGGATAATGGCCTCGATGATGTACTCCAGATACTTGATGGGCTGTCACATACAAGAGGGAACAAACTTGTTCTCCACTTCACCAGAGGGACAGGATTAGATATAAGAGGCTTAAGCTACAGGAGGATAAATTTCAATTGAATTTGTGTATACCTCTTAAAGATAAGAGACTTCGATAGAAGGACGGACAGATCTCTCTGTCTTGTGGGGTTCCTCTAGCTTCTTTCATCAGACCAGGAAGTTGGTTTAGATGTCTTCTGATTCCACACACCCACCATGCCCTTTTTTTTCTTTTTTGCATTCTCTCACCCTGAATTTTGATCCAGCTGCCATTTTAAAAAAACAACAACAGGTATTCCATGACAGGTAGCTCATCCTGCACCATTGTTCTGTATGGGCAGTTCGTGCCAAGGCACTGTCATAGATCCTATGAACCTCATGTCCCTCGAGCATCTGCCACATTAAAAACTGCAGTCTGGCCCTGCATTATAGTCCGGAGAAGAGAATGTCTTTCCCCAACAACCATTAACTTCTCTTCCCCCACCCCACCCCACCCCGCAAGCTCCTCTTCAAAATAGGGACTTTAAACAGGCAGACTTATGGATCCATAATGATAGCCGCAGTAGCAGATGTCGCTGTAATACTCTGCATGACTCATCCTGTACTGTGTGCCCTACCGAGACACTGCTTTTTTGTATGGGTTCATTTGCTAAAGATGGAATCATGTCGGGCAAACGAGCTAGCGCAGTCTGTCAGGTCTCAGAGTGTTTCCTAAAAGCATATCCCTCTCCATTATTAAAGAAAGCTCAATGGCCCACATACAGGACAGCTGGCTTAAAGGGACTGAAGACCGTCGTTTCTTCTCTGTTCCTTTTTTTTAAACTGTACTCCATGCCTGCAAAAGGTTAAAAGATGTTGGTGCCGAGGGAAAGGAAAGTTTTTCTGGTTTGTACTGCATGAGCTAGTTCTAATTTCGTACTCTTAGCTACAGAAGTAGAATGCAAAGCAGCATACACGAGTTAGCTGATTTTACTTTATCTTTCTTTGCATGGCTTCGTTTGGTCAGTTTGCCCTTATTCCACTTGCCCCAGTTTTGTTTACATGCCTTGTCTTCCCATTTATCATTCCCTGAATTAAATATGTTTCTGTTCTTTCTTCTGCTCCCTTGGTTCAATTGGTTTGTTCTGTTCTGGTCAACTTATCAGCAGGTCTCAGTGGATTTTTTAAAATGTATTTATTTTCTCTCTTTTCTTTTTCTTTTCTTTTCTTTTCTTTCTTTCTTTCTTTCTTTCTTTTTCTTTTTGTCCTCAAGGAATATATTTGGCTTTCTTTCTGCCTGTATTTTTCCCTAATTTTTAAAAGGATCAAGACCTTTTGCATGTAATGACATTCTGAGCCAAGTAATATCTCTCTAACTGGATTATTAAAAAATGACAAACGAAATGAGCTTTTGAGTTCTCCAGATCATCAGATAAAGAGGGCAGAAATTTGGGCTAAGGCATTTGCTGTTTGCCATAATCAAAAATGTCGAGATATCTTTGCCTGACAAAGAACTCTGGAGAACTCAAAAGATTAAAAGGTCTGTAGCTTTTAATGATTCCGTAAAGTATCACTGAACCCAGAACTCACCTCTGAGCCTGTAAGGAGAAAGGGCCTTTTCACATGACCCCTAAAATCCGCGGCAAATGGCTCCCAGATCCGGAGCTTAAAATTGTTTCCCCACCAGCTCCGGAGTTTACAAAAAATTAAGTGTGACCACACCCACCTAAGCGCATCCCAGCGCACTTTTCAAGTACCTGCTTTCAGGGGGTGAAAAATTCCTGATGCGGATGTAACGTAGTAAGTGCCGGGCTCTCCTCGCTTCTGTTTGTTGTTTTTTTTGCCCCCTGCCCCTTTAAGACTGGAATGCTGCCGGGAGCAGAGCGAGACGGCAGAACGGAGGTGAGCCGGCATTCTTTTCTTCCTTTTTTTCTCCCTCCCCTCACGCAGACAGCAGCCAAGAGTGCGGAGGGGGTGGGAACACAGGAACAGCGACAAACCCCCAAGATCTCTGGTCCGAATGTAAGTGGCCAGCGGATCTTAGGGGTCGTGTGAAAAGGCTCAAAGTCAGAAGGTAGAGAGCTGCACAGCTGTAGCTGTCTTGAAACCAGCGGATGGCAAGAGAGACATAAACGTAGCCAATAAATAAGTCTATCAGTTGGGATTGTGACTTATATTGCCCGTCAGTTGTGTCACTTGAGTCTAGTTAAAATGCATTCGAAACATAGTGCACTCGCATGGATTGATTTACCATGGTAGTACCAAATGAGACTACAAAGTGCTGGGTGGCACTTAGTCACCCATGTTGAGAAAGCATTGCTGGTTCCCAGTTCAGAATTTTTGTACTTTTAAATCATTTCTGTGGATCAAGATTTAGATATTCGGCATACTGGCACATCAAATGCTTGATTCTTCTACAACTTGGCCAGAGGTGGAACCATCTCAGTGGTACCCCCCCACACATACACACACACACCCTCCCCATGCCTGCTGCACTCAGAAATATTTTCCTTCTGCCAAATTAATGTCACTTCACCAGGCAAAGATGTTTTCATTTCCTCGGTTATTTTTCTTCTTCTTCTTCTTCCTCGTCAAACATTTCAAAAGCATGTTTTTATTCTGTTGTATCTCCTTGAATTCTTTTTTTTTTAATATATTGGATCTATTGCCGCTTTTTGCCTTAACGCTGCATTTTCTTTTTTTCCTTTTTCCCTTTTCCTTTTTCCTTTTTTTTCCTTTTTTGTATTGCCTTGGGGGTTTGTACTGAATTTTTTATGTTAATCACAACTGTCAGCCATACTGGAGATACTGTAACAATGAAGGTGGAGGGTCTAAATGATGCATGTGATAAACAAATGGCCCCATTCTGCCCTAAGGCAAATTCACACCTACATATGAGGTCAATTCAGCAGCCTGCACCCCCCCCGCCCTCCTTGATCATCTCCAAAGCAGATCAGCCAGTACAGTACCATGAGAATCTTATCTGCTATTTTACATTGTTGGTTTGTTCACGCAAAGGGGTTGCCTTCACGCACACTGTGAAAAGGCAAATTTTCCAAGCTTTGCTCTGGAAAAGAAAATGAACAGATACTTAATTGTTTACTAAGTCCAGTTAGGATGAAGTGCTCCTTGATCAGGTTTTTAATTCTTGGAGGCTGAACAGGAATAATGGACAGGATGCTTAGTGTGGGTCTTTGTGGAAAACATCTCAATTAACCATCAGAATTCATTTTAGACTTAAAACGAGATAAACCTAGAATGTCAGGTTCAGTGTCTGGCATGTTGCTGCTTAAGATGGAACAGCAAATGTCACCGTCCATTCATTCAGGTCAAGGAGCATAGTATCAAAAGCCTGCAAAATCATTTGGACATATGAAGCAAAAAATTCTCATCCTGAACATTAACAATACAATAATTCTTTTAATAAAAATAAACATACTTTTAAGTCATCCAGATTGACATCTTAAAGTGGCTACTTCACCCTGCATAATGCTGAAAATATGTATATATTTATATTTATTTAAAATATTTTACCCCACCTTTCTCCTCAAAAAGGACCCAAAGCAGCCTACGTCATTGAAAAGCAATGTGTAATGAGAAAACAATGAGTCTACAATGGAGGTTTACATTATTAAAAGATATAACAGGCATATTGCACATGTGATAAATGCATTGTTGTGCACGGCTAATAACGCAAGCCTGCCTTTTTCTTTCCCTCAACCACCTGTAGCCTCCATTCCATAATATTGGCCATAGTGATTTTCATCCCCTTGCAGTTTATTGTCCCCTTTGAATCATCCAACATTTCCATAAAATTATAAATGTTGTGTGCTTTCTACTTCTAGGACAGTTATGGCAAACCTTTTAGAGACCGACTGTCCAAACTGCGATTCAAAACCCATTTATTTTTCACAAAGCACCAATACAGCATTTTAACCTGAATACAGTGGTACTCCGGGTTACAAATGCTTGAGGTGCTCTCCTTCGGAAAAGCAAGGATTGAAGAGCAGGCTTTTGAATTTCCTACAGCCCACAGCACCCTCACTATGATTTTGGGATGGCCAGAGTGGCATGGCTGGAGAGTAAACGGGGGCTACGAACGAGTCCACAAACCGCTGCCTCTCCTTTGCCCGGCTCTCTGCACAAAGCCGTTTTGCTGGGCGAAGGGGGGGCAGTGGTTTGTGAGCTCCTTCGTATCCCCAGTTTACTCTCCAGCCACGCCACTTTTGGGGTGCCCAGGGTGGCATGGCTAGAGAGTAAAGTGGGGCTACGAACAAGCCCAGAGTGGCATGCTCCGAGCGGAGGGGAAGTGCTGTGGCTGTGAGGGAGCAATGTCACATGCCCACAGAAAGGGCTTCACATGCCACCTTTGGCAGCCATGCCATAGATTCACCAACACTGTTCTAGGAGATACAAAATACAATATGGGAAAACATAGCAGTGACATCTGACTAGTCAGACAATCCTTCTTTGTACTGGCTGTCAGGCTTTCTTTTGCCTGTGAACTTATATTCTTAGAAGTCTTTTGTTGCGAGGCCAAAACAACTAAGTATTCAGCAACATGAATGTTAAAACCAGGATAGATTTTCAAAAACCACAAAGCAGTGCAGTATTCAAGCACTATGAATTATCACATTAAAATAAGAAGCAAATTAACACGATTTAGAAATCATTGAAGAACATAACAAAACTGAAGCACAAGGCCTGTACATCTTCCAGATGGTCAGTGGCCTGTATAAATAAAAATACCTTTGCCAACCAGAAGAAGAGCAACAGAGAGAGCCAAGCCTAGAATATAATTCAGAAGGGAGTTTCATAGCCTGGGAGCAGCTGTCAAGAAGATCGTCTGTTGCCTCCAGATCAGAGGTGCCTGTGAGAGTACTGGGACAAAAGGAAAGATCTTAAGGTCCAATCAGACTAAAATTCCCACCCATGTCTAGAAGGAAGGAAAGGATGAAAGGGGAAACAGGAAGCAGGAAGCAGGCATGGACTAAGACAGTTACTTCACATCCCATTTGTCCCTCCTTGCTGTCCCATCTTGGGAACGGTACAAAAAAAACCTTACTTCATGTCCATAGTCTGACAGCAGTCTCGACCATGCCCCCGGAACTGGGAACAGAGCGTGACAAGCCGTACCTGCCCCTGGGCTTGGGAATTCTCTTGTTACGGTTCATTCCCGGTTCCTGTTCCGAGACAAGGGACCATCTGATAACTGTCACGCAACAGCCAGTGTCCACCTAGTGGTCAGCAGCTGAAGCGGCATTCAACATTAGTTTCCCTATGGGAAACACCATGCAGCGCAAATGCTTATTAAAGAAAGTACTGAAAATTCTGTAGCATTGATGTGTAAATCCCGGAAGACCAGTAAATCGAAATATCGAAAAAGTTTTATTTACAATATTAAAAAAAAGGTTTAAGAAAGAAAGACAAATTCAGAATTTGTCACGGAACAAGACCGTGAAATAACAGTTATCATGAGACAAGTAATCATGCCCGTGAGTAAATGGAAACAGGAACTGAACAGGGACAAAACCACATGACCATGAACAACGCTGTCACAGTGCAAACGTAATTGTGGAACAAGGTAGGACGTGAAGTAACCGCCTAAGAGTTAGAAGATGTAGAAAGAAGAGGCCAAAGGGGAATAAGGTAGGCCTGGCAGATGGCCCCCAGCAATACACAAACTAATCCAATTTTATTGCTACATTTCCATGAACATGCAGGACATTTAATGGCTGTCTCATTAGGTCAAGATCTAGTATTTCCATATCATTTCCTTCATCTGAAGATTTTTGATAAGTGATAGTAGCTATTTTTCCCTGATGACTTTTCTCTCTCTAGATCTGTTCTTCTTAAAGGCTTAGGAAAATTCCATATCTATAAACATTAAAAACAGCTATTTCCATTTGCATCAGCACTAACTACAGTCTGGGTTCCTTTTTATTTATATTATACTCCTCTTCTGTAAACAGGTCTATTGATGTTAAAAGGAATCTATTTCTCTCTTCTCCCCATCTAAATGTACTCAAAGAGATAAGCATGGAGTGCCTTATTGGGCCTAGATGAATGCACTGCCATTTCTTGCCATTTACAGAGTTTCCCATGATATATTATAGCACGTTTATGTTTTAGATATCTTGTATTATACCCTTTGCTTCTGTTTTCTATATACAGTGGTACCTTGTATAAAGGAATTAATTCATTCCAAATGAAACTCTGTTAAGCAAATTTTCTTTTATACAAATACCCCATAGAAATGCATTGAAAACAGAGTAATCCCTAATCACCACAATTGTTATGTTGTACGGATTCGCCCCATAGGCAATTCTGTTAAGCAAATTTCCCCTATCTCCGGAATTTTTTATGTTGTACAGATTTTATGTTATACAAACCCTTTGTTATACAAGGGTTCACTGTATAAGTCCTGCTGCCTCTTGGGATAGTGAAATATTGCTCTGTTCTAATGTTTTTTTTTAAAAAAAAAATAGAATATACAAACCCATACACCAGTTTAAAAAATGTGATGGGGAAGAATAGCTGCAAGGCTGCACGGATTGCACTCGATTGAAAACAAGCTCCTTTTCTTCATAGCCAGCTGGTAAAAATGACATAGAAGAATTCTAAATCGTTGAGCGAGAGAGCAAGATCAGCATTTTTAAAAATGTACAGGTCTAATAATGAAGTAGGTTATGCTCTAATTGGCCATAGCTGAGAAACAAGTGAAAACTTTCTTCAGATAAATCAAGTGACATTGAAGGAATTCAAGGAGGGGAACAAGTGGCCCTCCCAAGGGCTATGTTGAGTTCCGTCCCCATCATCCTCACTCAGCATAGCCGACCCAGCATAACCTTTAAGGGAAATGGGGAAGTTGCAAGCAAAAAATATCCAGCAGGTCAAAAATTCCCAATAAAGAACAGTACTTGTCTGTGTATAAGACTATATTTTTGTCTAAAATTGTTAGACTAAAAAGTAAGTGGAGGAGAGAACTGCATGGTTGCAAAACTGTAATTTTGGATTGGAAAAGTGGGGGTCATCTTATACATGGGGGTCATCTTTTACCTGGGAAAATATGGTAAATTGATTTATTTATTATTTATTATTTATTTGTTATATTTATATACTGCCCATCTTCCAGACGGAACTCTGGGCGGTTTACAATAAAATATGACAGCAATAAAAACAACAGGGAAGAAAACAAGATAACAAAAGTAAAGGAGGAGGGGCCCTCCACAAGAGGTGATGCGGGCAGCAATAGAGAAAAAAATAAAATAAAAATAAAAATATATTAAATTAAATTAAAATTAAATTAAATTAAAAATAAAAATATTTTTGTTTAAAAAAAGTAGTAAGGTCACCATATGCATCTTTAAAAAGGAAGGTTTTCAGAGTCTTTTTAAAGGCGGGCAGGGACTGTGCTAGGCGCAACTCACTAGGGAGATGATTCCACAGCATGGGGCCAACCACAGAGAAGGTGCGGTTACGCGAAAGCGATTTCCACACCTCCCTGGGTGTGGCTACCCTAAGTGAGTGCGTCTGCGTCATTCTAGTGGGCCTGACCCCAGTTGACCTCTGGGAGATACGCTCCGACTGATGTAAGAGATGGAACAGGCTGGATAATTCAGTGACTTGGGAATCCGCCTGCGAAGCCACATGTTGGGAATTCAGTTCCACATTATGCCCACCAGGAGAAAGCCTTGGGCTACAGTCACGGATTCCTCCAGAAGAAGAGAATGGTAAACCACCTCTGAATATTTGCTACCTGTAAAACCCTGAATGGACTTGATGACACATGGTTATTCGTATTATATGAGATGGGTTGAGCTACTCAAGTGATGCAGTGTTTTTTTAAAGTGTAAATCGCTGTGTTTTATCTAGTACATATATATCCCAACTTTGTTCCTTCACATCATGGAAGTAAAATAGTATGCACAGGATTCTCAGGAGGTTTCCTATCTAGGCCACTTCACCTAGATCCAGAGCCACTTCAAGGTCCTTTCAGACCTTGTCAAAGCAGGAGGGTACAAAGAAGTGGCAGACAGTGTGCTCTCATTAGGCTACTCACCCCCTTGCTTATTTGGCTGCCCTAGTGGCAAGTGGGTGGATAATGTGTTACTGGTGTGTCTGTGTGTGTTGTGTCGTTACAGTCGTGACCGACTCTTCGTGACCCCATGTCCATGGAGTTTTCTTGGCAGGAATACTGGAGTGGTTTGCCAGTTCCTACTCCAGGCACCTACAGCACCTGGTATTCCCTGGTCGTCTCCCATCCAAGTAGTAACCAGGGCTGACCCTGCCTAGCTTCCGAAATCAGGCGAGATCGGATGTGCTTAGGCCATCTAGGCAGCTAGCTCACAGTTAAGCCAGGCATGCCACCTGCAAGATGGGGCAAAGGAGGGTGTGAGGTCTCCCTCCATTCCACCAGCGGAGTAGCAAGGAGGGTAAGTGGATGGGTGATTTCTTAAAGAGGGTACAGGGGATCGGAGGTATTAAAGGAGAACTTCAGTGTTTCATTTTCGTTCAGGGAAAATATAGTTCACTAAGATTGGCAAGTCCAAGGTCAGAACTATGGCAACATTAGAAGCTCAAGTGTATTGGGCAAAGTAAGTTACTTTTTTTCATTCCCCGGGTCATAAAAGCATGTCAGTCAACAGTGGCATAGCATTAGATGTTTGTTGAAGTGGGACATAATACAGTGTTTTTTGTGGTGAATGCAAATGGCTGAAATTAAGATAGTGCTTCCAATGGACACTTTCTGAGGTACAAGTTATTCATTCACATGTTGTGCAAGATAAGTAAGAGCTATTTCTGTTCCCACATGTTTTCTGTTGCAGGTGACCAAAGCTTTCCCTGGAACCCCAGGACAGATAATGCTTCATGCAAAACCTTTCCTTGTCTGTGGAGGCGATGGATTTACTCACTCCAATTTTGATGGGTGCATAGATTCAGCTCTCAGTATTGTGGAGGCTTTGAAGTCCACTTTCTAGAATTTATTTTTCATTCATTTTTTTCTATCATCAACTTCTTTCTATGATGAACTATACATGCATATAATAAAAGTTAGTATACCTGACCCATTTCTCCTCCATTTTAAGGAAATGAATCAAGACAGGTCTTGAGATGCTTAATAGATTTATTGCAGCACTGGTGAAGGTTGCTTATTTATTTGCACTACTTTGAGGACATTGCTTTTCTGGCCTCCTGGAGTGTGAAAAATACATACAAGGTGGCCAAGTGCCTTCCTGACATGGATCAAAATTAGTGAAATTGATGGTTGAGGAAAAGGGAATCAGCCATAGACAATATCCTTAATTCTTATGGTATTCAGCCCCTAGTGCGTAATGGAAGAATCATACTGGTATGGTTTCCCTGCTCCATATTTATGTGACAAAATGGTCTTCAAATGGCCAGGACACATTCTTTGTTTCATAACACACTTTGGGTGTTGTTATTTTGCTACACAGAAACAGGCTTTACCAGTTTCCTATCACAGAGGTACAAAAACAGTCTTCTGGCTCTGATGTGAACAGGAAGCCATAGGAAGTACAAGGGACTGGCATAACCTTTTTCTTTTAGAAGAGGATAATGTTCAAAGTTTGACATAATATGTTATGATCCTCCACTTTTAGGGAACCATTTCACTCCATGAATAATGGAGGCGGTGGCGGGGGGGGGGAGTCACCTTGTAGTGGCTCTTCTGCTTTAAAAATGGTTGTGTGCAAACAGGTGCCATTATGGGAGACATCAAATTATATACATCCATGGAAGTTTGCATTTCTAACTATGGGCGAGTCCTGTTCTTGTGAAGTTGTTCCAATGTGGTTGTCTAGATATTGGACTAGAATTCTCACCAGCTCTGCCTGCTGACCATGCTGGTTGCAGCTGGTAGTGCTTTGAATCCCCACAATATCTAGTGGCCCTTAGGTTTTCTATGCCTGCTCTTTTTGGCTAAGATAGCTGTAGTGTCTTGCTTTAAATGGGCAATGTATCTTAAGTGCTTTCACAGCAGAAGTTTGGGAGGGTTTTTCTATGGACTCTAAGATGTCCTTTAATTCCATTTTCTCAAATACTTGAACATGTCTTAATTGTACTGGACTGTGTGTATTATCCCTCATCACTGTAAGCCGCCTCGGGTCCTTTTCCAAGGAGAAAGGTGGGGTAAAAAGTACTCTAAAATAAAATAAGCACTTTATTCATATACTCAAAAGTGTGTAGGTACATCTTTGTGCACACACATCACCTCCAAGAACAATGGGTTAACGTTCTTATAATTGCAGACGGACCTGGTTAGTATTGCTTAGTAGCCTCCTACACTCCATTTTCTTTGTCAGTCATAGTTTCAGGGATGAGATGGCACTTTCTGAAAAATGAGGGGTTCTTCAGGGATTCTCCCATGCCTTTTAACTGCAGCATGGTCTGCATTAAGGAATCCCCCTGTGTTTATGCACATCCCTGAGGGCAGACAGTGCTGCACAGAAAACGAGGTCAGCTCTACAAAGATTCCCCAGTTTGGCTACCACTCAATTGTAGGTACTGCTTATGTGTTAGTTTGCTTTTTCTCCGCAGCCTGTAACCCACTTGTCTTCCTGGTGTAATACAAATGAATTACAGAAAGAAAAAAAGTTGCCATCTAGCTTATAGCATTCTGGCCAAAAAGGGGGGAGTGGGGGAGTGATAACATGGCCGTGCACATGAAAGAATTAGAGAAGGTCTGAAACAAAGTTGTCAATTTAGGTTTCTTCCTTCAGTCACATTTCATTTGAATTCATTTCCTTGAAGTTTTGTCTCACATACCCTTGCTTCCAGCTAGGCTGTAAGGCTGCTAAGTTTAAGAATTTGCAGAGATGTTTATATATGCAGAAATGATTAAAATGAACCAGGGTTTCATATGCATGCTAAAACAAGCGAGTCTCTGGTGGAAGAGCGTTTGACATTGCTTTCCAACCAGAAAGCACACTTCCCTGGAAAAGTCATCCAAGCTTACATTTATGTCATGGGGACACATTATTATAAATCCGTGTTATTTTTTTAAAAAAGCAGAATGTGATAGAATAATATTTCTTGTTGTCAATGGGATCAAGCCTTAACACACTGAAAATGCACCAGGCATAAAAGAAATCATTTTTCTCCTAACTATATGTTTGTTAAAACTGACAACATTCTTGAGAATCATTTCCTGGTTGTTGGACTTGGGTTCAAACCGCCTAGGACAGGGTTGGCGGACCTATGGCACAGGTGCCAAAGGTGGCACTTGGACCCCTTTTTGGTGGGCACCCGACATTGCCCCTTCACAGCCACCTGTCTTCACGTTAAATTGCTGTATTGGCACTTTGCAAAAAATTAGTGGGTTTTGAATCACAATTTGGACACTCTATCTCTAAAAGGTTCGCCATCACTGGCCTAGGGTATTGTCATTGAAAAAAAGTCAGCCTTTAAAATCTAGAAACCCATTATCATTGGGAGATATAAATTAAGTAAGCTGAACTGAGAGTTTTCCTCAAAGCCACTTCCAAATGAATTTGGGGTAAAGCAATGAAATGTGAATATGCTCCCTGCCCCCCCCACCCCAATAAGCAACATATCACGGTTTTTAGGAGGAATACAAAGTTCACCATCAGAATTGGGTGTGGCTCATTTGTTCCCCACTTTTTGTTTGCTTGTTTTTGTTTTGTTTTTCTGCTGCCACAATTTTCAGTAGAGACACAGAAATAGCAATATTCCAAAATATTTTGAAAGGGGAAAAAGATGTTTTAGGAGTACCACAATTCTCTCCATCCACTGCCATCACAGTGCTATGTGGGTGGGTGGGGGAGTTCACCACTTCTGTTAACACAGAGACAATCCCCAATCTGATGATAAATCTGCCCTCCATTTGGAAGACTCCTCTCCTCCAAAAAAATTCAGTAACTATAGATGGGAGTGCAGATTCAGTGATCCTTTTGGTTCTCTCTTGTTACGCACTGCTGTCAACCCTATCAGGAGCCGTTGTAAATGTAGCATGTTTTCCTTTAACAGGGAAGCCATAACATTAACACCTGTCTTCAGTAATAATAAAATAATAACAGTACAGTAGTAATGATTAAAACCTTAGGAAATTGACAGAATCTGATTGGGAACAAATAAAAAGCATCTCTCTCTCTCTCTCTCTCTCTCTCTCTCTCTCTCTCTCTCTCTCTCTCTCTCTCTCT
>JAHTLZ010003518.1:12315776-12356674 GCA_023846285.1 Phrynocephalus versicolor
TCTCTCTCTCTCTCTCTCTCTCTCTCTCTCTCTCTCTCTCTCTCTCTGTGTGTGTGTGTGTGTGTGTGTGTGTGTGTTCAGTTGAGAAATGGGGTGAGCAGTGTCGTGATATGATGTGGCTTGGCTAATCAACACAGCTTTTGCCAAAATAAAACTTTATAATGCCTTGTTGGAAAAGCTCAATTAACAAACTGTCAACCCACTCGTCCTGTTCAGGAGCTGAGGATGACAAATGATCACAAGTGAGCAGTAATTCCACCACCACCCCATCCTGAATGTTTTCTGCAGGAAGAAAATTACCTTGCCAAAAAAAGAAAAAGGAAAAAAAGAGGAGGAGAGGTTTGCGTTTTTATGACAGGCATCCACATTGTAAGAAGAGACTTTAGTTACAAGGGGAGCCTTACACTGAAAGGAAAATCAATCACTTTTCTTTTATTTACAGGGGTAAATCAGTGGTAAATCAGTGACCATTCTCACCCGCCTGTGTCCACTTTGAAGTATATCCAAACTGTTTTCTTTGGAAAGAAATAGCTTGTTCTTTTCAGAGTTAAAACCAAAGTCTAAATCCAGCTGATGCTTCCAGCTAGAGTAGATTCTTTGTATTAATGGAATTCATATCACTTCTAACATTCAAGTTAGTAAATCTTCTCCAGTTGGCATTGGATTCAGGCCACAGTACCTTGCCAGTGGTTTCCAGAAACTGGCTAAATCAAAGTCATTCTAATTTAGTGCTGTAATATATAATTATTTCATTTCCCCTTACACAATCATTGTGATAGTTCCTAGTATACACCTGTAGCAAAGTCTCCCCCTGAATAGCTGTTGTGTTTTCATGCACAACAAATGTTGTCGCTAGCTTCTGTGTGCTATACTGCAGTATCTCCTAGAGTTAAAATCCAGTCAAGAAGCGGGTTTGAATTTTGAAATACTTTACATCTGTGAAGTGTTATCTTTTACCCTTAGAAATGATCGTGTGTTGGCCTGCCAACATGTATGGAAGTCACGAGACAAATTGATGTTACATTATCCCAAGCGTGCACAATGTAAGACTTGCATTAAGTCACATCACATCTTTGAAGCCGGTACAGATGTAGAGTTAGCCACAAGAGCAGGCTTGGGCAACTGCCTTTTAAATCTTTGCATCTTTTAAACTGAGTGTGTTCTAAGTAAGGTATCTACAGGAAACCCATTTTAAAAAAAATCATAGTTTAATTATATGTTTTGAAACAGCTGCATTGTATTTCACACAGATACTTTTATGTTGGAGCCTGCTTTGGCCACTCCCATTTCTTTAGAAGGCTAATTAACATGGGGCCTCTCAAATAAAGTGAAAGGACTCATTATGTAAAATTACATATAACTGCATGCTGCCCTAATGGTGCTTCCAACATTGAGAAGTATATTTGGCAGCCATTTTGAATTTCCCAGGATTCATAGAGAATCTCAGAAGGGGAAATTCTAGGGAAATAACTAAATGGGTGATACTCTCTAATTCTGCACCCCTCCAAAAAACAATTTCAGCTGCAATCCTCCCTAACCCCCCCCCCCAAAAAAAAAGAATGGCCAAGGCAAACACATATGATTTTGAGGTTGATTAAGTAACTGAGAACTCATCTATTCAGGACAGCTATATTACAAGATTGGGCTCAGAGACTGTTCTGTCTGTTTCTCTTCCATTGGAAATACAGTTGGCAGAAACAACAGAAGAAATGGTGGAACTACAGAACATTCTCCCTAGTGAGATGTACAGACTACGCATCTGCCAGGTTTTAGACTGCTGTGAGCCATTTGGCCTGCCAAAAAATTGACCTGTCTTTATTTCTTCTTCAGAAGTTATGTTTTTTGTAATGTTTCATAATACTTATATTAGTCATGATTTATGAATGACTCTGAATAAGTTTTCTGCTAGGAAGTAGGGTACAAATGAAACAGGATGAATAAACTGAAAAGGAGCATTTTTAGAGCAGTCACAAGAAGCACAGTACCTGCTGTGTCATATCTTTGCAGCAACTGTTACAGAGTATATAGATGTCAATGGATGTTGCGGTCTTTGATAGCTGTTACATCAACTATTAATCAAGCATAAGTCTTGCCCCTCTTTGTCTGTTATCTGCCTGCCTTTAATCAGAAATCAGTGCCATGTGAGATAAATAACTATTGCCCAGAACTGAGTCTATGAGTGACTCGTGGGAGTTGGGCAGCTAAAGTTTCCATGTCAGCAGCATTCCATTCACTGCTGGATATGGGGAATGCAAGTATATTGGCAATCCTAGACTTCACAGTGGCATTCAACGCTATTGATCATGGTGCCCTCTTGGGCTGCCTGGCTAGGCTCAGAATTGGAGGCACTCAGTCGCTGTGGTTCCAATCATTCCTCCAGGATATACTCAAAAGACAGTATGGGGGGTGCTGTTTGATACCATTGCCTTTGACATGTGGTCTCTTCCAGAATTCTACCTTATCCACTGTGTTATTTACCATATACGTGAAGCTGCTGGGAGAAATCATGCAACACTTGGGAATGAAGTACCTCCAGGATGCTGATGGCACCTACCTGTATTACCCCTTGTGTACTAACACGTAGGAAGTACTCAGGATCCTTGGACAAGTACACTGTCTGAGTTCCATGATGGACTAGATTATAGTGAATAGAGATGAACACAAACAACAGAAAAGATCCCCGCCCTTTGTTATATTTCCAACAAACATTTTATACATTTTAGCCAGCATATCAGGTGTTAAATACCACATATAGAACATTTTATAAAGATTTTCTTTAAATGTTGTTGACTTGGTAATTTTAATATTAACTTTCCATAATTTTTCCTAATCAACCAACTGAATTTCTGACTTTAGAACCTGTGCCCGTCTTATTATACATTCTTTTATTATCTTATCTTCTACCTGTCTAGCTAATAAACAACTATAATTTTTTAAAATTAACTTTCCATTAGAAAAAAAATGATTTTATCCAAGTCAACTTCTTGATTTGAGAAGCTATATTGCTTTTTATCGTTCCTAAACAAAGATTTCATTTGCATTCGTAGCTATAATTCTTCTTTTGATTTTAGTTGTAATTTTTCTGCTAACAAGTCTTTTTATCTCAAGAGTTTTTCCTTCCTCTGTTATAGAGGGTTTTCTATGTGCCAGTTGTGGGGAGACCCAGAGTGGCATTGCTGAAGATGCTGTAAGTAAATGTTAAATAGCAATTAGAGGATCTATTAATCGTCCATCCAAAGGCTTGGTATTAATGTTCCATTCCGAGTACACACTTACCGTCTCTCCCATTTTGTACAACAGGGGCTAGCCACTTAAGGCGTTTATACACGACCCCTAAACTCCGCCGCAAATGGCTGCAAGCTCCGGAGCTTAAAAATGTTTTCCCACCAGCTCCGGAGTTTGCAGACAATTACGTGTGACCCCGCCCACCTAAGCGCGACCCAGCGCACTTTTCTTGTACCTGCTCTTGGGAGGTGAAAAATATTTGATGCGGATGTGCTGGGCTCTCCTCCCTTCTTTTTGTTTTTGTTTTTTGCCTCCTGCCCCTTTAAGAGGAACCAGGAAGTGACCGGGGCTCCCCCGGCAGCTTCCACCAGCACCGGGAGGTAAGGCTTTATTCTTTTGTCCCCTTTTTTCCTCCCTCCCCTCACGCAGCCAGCAGCCAGGAAGTACGGAGGGGTGGAGACACATGAAGAGCGACAAACCCCTAAGATCTCTGGTCCGAATTTAAGGGGCCAGCGGATCTTAGGGGTCGTGTAAAAGCGCCCTTACAGACAGTTTTTCAGTAGCCCCTAGCTGTAAGGGGAGATGAGTCCTCCTCTCAAAAGCTCCTATAGACAGTTGAGCATGTTTTTTTCCCAGTCATCTCTATCAGTGGGGCCTTAACTACAAGGACCCCTCAAAACCTGGCTCTACAGAGTGGAATGGGAAGGAAGTACCCTCTTACTTTTCTTCTAAGAGGGACAATTTCTCTGTCCGAGTCACTTCCACCAGTTTTGCACTATGGAATTAGTTCGCACATTGGAAAGACCACTCCAGAGTCCCAGCACCACACTTGAAACCATCTTGAAGTTCAACCATAATATTGCTTCTCGTGAAACAACTGTCCTTTCCGAGTGGACCAGTGGAATACAGGAGGGGTAAACAATGCTTTACTGGCTCCATTAAGTGTTAAGGTGCAGGTCTTATACATCTTGTTTGTGTACTTCTACTGCAGCACATGTAGTGATTCTGTGGATTCACTTCCAGTGTTTTACATGAGCAACAGTAGCAATATTGCATGTATATATGCTTTATTTCAGCTAGCAGATCCTCCCAACATCGACGAAGAAGGTCCAGTTCTGGCGCCAGTCTTATCCGGCACAGGGACCTCTTTATCCTCCCTGGGCGAAGCAGCGCAAGATGCGCTACTGCCCAGGTCTTGCAAGGCATGCAAGGGGGCGGGGCAAGACCCCTACTTAACAGGGCCTCGCTGCCCATGCAGCCTCTTTTGTCTCCCCAGCTGGATATGCTTTGCTTCAGCTAGCAGATCCTTCCAACTTCCATGCAGAAAGGAGAGTTGTTTGAGGCGGAATGGTAAAATTCAATAAAAAAGAAAGCAGATTGAGACAAAACTCTCTGATCTCAGCATCACTCTCTGTCACATATACCCTGAAGGAAATAAAGAAACTTTTACACAAGTGTTCAGCAACTCTCTCTTCCAGATATTCCTCAATCAAGATATGAAAGTGGCATCTTGTATTTCAAAGCCTGGCTGTCATTCTTAATGGAATGAAAAATATTTGTGTGTTACAACTTCTGGGGTCATTTAGAATGCTGGGGAAACTGGGAAGTGGGTGGGGAAACACGCTTATAAGAAGTGCTAAGTGTGAACGGCATTTGTTTAGTTTTTGTTGCTTATCTCTAACTTAGATCAAAAAGTATTTGGTTCCGTTTCTTGTGAGAAAGCAAAAAGAGGCAAGAAAGAACTTGCTCTGCCCATTTTCTTAATAGATTAATTAAGGCCTTTTCTTAATATTTTTGCAAAAAAAAAATGTTATGGATTAGTATTACACCCCACAGGAACACAAACTGGCTTTACAAAAGCTGTTTTTTAAAAAACATATTTTTCTTATAGAAACATTTTGAACAACTTGTGCTGAAGCACACTAATATATTCCGCATATGGGGTGACATTGATTCCATTTGTTACTCACTGCACACTTACAGGGTTCCAGATGAACAGTAGCAAGCAATGACTTTTTCACTAGCCACGGACCACCAAGCTAAGGAAAACAGGACTGTGCTTGGCAAACTGAGAATGGAACTGAAGGTTACAAAAATGCCCTAGTATTCCCTAGTCTGGTAGAAGCATGGTTTTTTTTTTTTTTTTAGTACCACAAGAAGGAAGATAATTTGTGCAGAGTGCATAGATCTCTGTCTGCCTCTGTCTCGGTCTCTCTCTCTCTCTCCCCCCTTTCTCTCCCCCTCTCTCTCACACACTCTCCCTCCCTCCCTCCACATCTGCACTAAGATCCTCTCCATGCATGGTGGCTAGCAGTGTAGGCTTTCTTCTCAAATATGGTGACTGATGCCACTTTGAATGCCTTTCTTATCTGAAAGATTGGCAGACCGCAGTCTAGTTGGGTGAAGGTCCCAAAAGCGCAGCATCCAGACCAGAATGAACATGAAAGACACTGCAAACTAAAACAAGCAGAAAAATCAGCACTACTGAACATACGCTGAAACAAACTGGACATGAAATCCTCTTCCAGGACACAGAGGCACTGGACAGCACTACCAAACACTATGTCAGACTACACAGGGAAGGTATTGAAATCCACAAACATGAGTACAGTTTCAACAAAAAATAAGAAAGTCAAAAATCAACCAAGCCTGGCTTCCAGTACTGAAAACTACAGCCTGCAAAAGATCAAGTTCAATGATTGCCACCCAGCCACAAGCACCGGTGATCATTTCATACAATAGGACAGCTAATGACACCCATCAACTACAGAGAAGGATTGCTGCCACCCCTGATTGCAGTGAAACTTCTTAATCCCTCCCTCACCATACAATGACTAACACCTATTCTCCTGCATAGGACAAGTTTCCTCTTTCCCACAACTTTAAAACCACACCGTCTCCCTCACTCTATACCCCAGAGCACAGAGAGAACTCTTAGTTCCCTGAGTTCCTTGCCCTCCGAAGTTGCCAGCCACATTGAAAACCTTTTTACAACTGTTTTTTTTGTTTTGTTTTTTTGTTTTACTGAACAACCAATGTTGTTCGTGAAAGCTTTTTGTTTTCTTACTTGAAAATGGTGTCATACATAATATAATCTCACAGGTGTTTTATTTTTATGTCTTCCTTGGAATATATCTGATTCCAGTTTGATCCTGTACATTTTTCCTGTTAGTATAGGATTTATAGCAGCTTATTGAAGCATGCACTCTTTGACATTTTAACTAGGAAAATAAGTTCCATGCAAGAAGCTTAACATATACAGGTGAAATTTGAAAAAATTAGAATATTGTACAAATGTTCATTTATTTCAGTAAGTCAACTCAAAAGGTGAAAATAATGTATGAGATAGACTCATTACACACTAAGCGAGATATGTCAAGCCTTACTTTGGTATAATTGTGATAATTATAGCATACAGCTTATGAAAACCCTACAATCTTAGAAGCTGACACCAAAAACAAAAGGAGCAATATAGTATAGTGGTCCAATGCAGTGAGGAGTGTGCAGACCTTTACATTGGAGAAACTAAACAGCTATTAAACAGAAGGATGGCCCAACATAGGAGGCACAACAGCTCAGAACCAAAATCAGCAGTACACCTCCATTTGAAGGACAAAGCACACTCATTCAAAGATGAGGATATACACATATTAGACAGAGAAGATAGGTGGTTTGAGAGAGGTGTCAGGGAAGCCATTCATGTGAGCATTGAAAACCCCTCTCTCAACAGAGGTGGGGAGCTCAGGCACAGTCTATCTGCTATTTATCAGGCAGTGATTTCAACAGTCCCCAGACAAATCAAAAATACTTCACACCTCCACCACCAAAGCCATAGCTAACAACCCATTCTTTATGGGTTTCAGCAGTTTAGGCCATTTTCCACCTAATGGCCTACTGAGGCTATTGTCCACCTAACAAGCCTACTCAGGCCATTGTTCATCTTATGAGTCTATTTCAGACCAGGGTGACATGAGGTCAGAGTGAACTATAAAATGGAGGACTCGCAACTAGCTTTCCTCAGCTGTTTGGATGAGCAGCTGAGCGTTTCACTCTCTCAAGAAATGTCCAATTGCCATGACTCAAATTCCAGAAAAAAAATCTTACAATAAGATCTCAGAATGAAGTAAGAGAGGATTATAATATCAAATTAAACAATCAGATCTGCCTGATCCACTCCTCAACCTTTTTTTTCCTAACAGCTTTCTTTATTTCTGGAACAGGTACAATGCCCATTACAGAAGGATTTGTACCAACATGAATTCAAGATGCAGTCTCTGTCAAAGAAAAGAGACCACACTTAGCAACTTCTGTTTTCTTCATGAGAAAAGATAAATATTTATTTTTGTTGTATTTCATCTGATAATATATATGACTGTCGTCAGGAGTTTGCAGAAGAACCTCGTGAGAATTGTTGCCTGTCTGTCTCTGTCCTCCAATATTCGACAGCAGCAGAACATCCTAAATTTGTCTTGAAAAGCAGTGTAGATGATAGCTCAGCAGCAATAGCTGAAATCTTAACGCTCTTCTCAAAGATCTGCTGAACATCGTTTACCAGAAACAAAGGGCCTTTTCACACGACCCCTAAGATCCGCTGGCCACTTAAATTCGGACCAGAGATCTTTCCCCAGTGGGGGAAAAATGCAATCCTGCTGATTCCTTCTCTTTTGTTTGCTTTTTTTCCCTCCTGCCCCTTCTCTTAAAGGGGCGGGAGGCAAACAAACAAACAAACAAACAAACAGAAGCCAGGAGAGCCCCGCACTGACCAGATTAAATCCGGACCTGGCGATTTTCACCCTCCTCAAGCAGGTACAAGAAAAGTGCGCTGGGACGCGCTTAGGTGGGCATGATCGCACTTAATTTCCTGCAAACTCCGGAGCTGGTGGGGAAACCATTGTAAGCTCCGGAGCTTGCAGCCATTTGCTGCGGCGTTTAGGGGTCGTGTACAAAGGCTCAAAAACATTTCTTAACCATTGCCTCTAGAATTGCAAATCCTTACAGCCAGTGAGTGTCTCTTTGCAAAATGCAGAACTAGGGCCCCCGACAGAGCACAACTCCACAACATTCAGCTTTGCTCTCCTGTGACAGAACAGGCAGCGCTCCCCCTTCCCCACCATCCCCCAGTGGATTTGACCTGATAAAGCAGAAGTGAAATAATGAAGAGTGAGGGTCAATATAATGTCATTAAAGCACACTTATGGGTAGGCTAGGGAACAGTGATTGTGTCAGGCAGATCAGATGGTTGGTATGAGAGAGAGAGAGAAAGAGAAGGGGATCTTGCTGAGCCTTTTTGCTTTGAGCCAGCAGGCAGACATTCATGAAAGATGGGAGAATGTTTTTCTTTCTAATCCAGGTTCTGGTGTGCAGTTGATAAGCTGCTTTGCTGAAATCCAGAGACACTGAAGATGTCACCTTTGGCCACTGCCAGGGCATTGTATTAGTCGGGTAATTGCTGTTTAAAGGTTTGTGCGGGGTGGGTTGGGCTCTCAATCAAATCAATCTGCATCCATTGAAATGCCCAGGGTCCTGTTTGGAGAAACGCCTGGCATCTCTCCATGTGCTGTACAAAACACATCGAGAAAGACAACCACCTGAAAGACGTGAGCTGCTGGCAGGCTTGGCTGATGTGATTGTAATGTAATGTGCTGTCAGGTCACCTCTGACGTATGACAAGCCGATGAATGAGCAACCTCTGAAATATCCTGTCCTCAGCTGCCCTACTCAGCTCTTGTAAAGCCCATGGTTTCCTTTATGGCAGCAGTAATTCCCAACCTGGAGTAACCCAGGTGTTCCTGGACAGCAACTCCTAGAAACCCTGGCCACCACAGCTACTGGTGAAGGCTTCTGGGAATTGCAATCCAAGAAGACCTGGATGACCCATTGCTTTAGGCAGTCAATCCATCTTGTATTTTCCTGCTGCCCTCATAAGAACATAAGAAGAGCCATGCTGGATCAGCCCAAAGGCCCATCTAGTCCAGATTTCTGTATCTCACAGTGGCCCAACCAAATGCCTATGGGAGTGCATGAGACTAGATATCTGTCTCCTGCAACCACTCCCCTGCATCTGGCCCTTGAAGTACCCTGGTTTCCACCTTCCCTAGCACTGTTGCCTTTTCCAGAGAATCCTCCTTTCTCATGATATGCCCAAAGTAAGACAGCCTCAGTTTCAACATTTTGCCTCTAGAAATAGTTTGGGCTTGATTTGATCTAAGACCCACTTTTTTTGGGGGGGGGGCATTCCAGGTTATCTCCAAAGCTCTCCTCCAGGACCATATTTCAAACAGATCATTTTTCTCCTGCCAGCTTTCACACCCAAGCTTGGTGGAGCTCAGAAATGGAAAGAAATGGTAGAAATACTCAGCCCTGTGCTGTTATAAGAGATGACCAGGGGAGCCCTTCAGCATAACTGCAGAAGTTTAGCCACAGGCAAATTCAGGTGTGTGATTGAAAGTACAATATTAGTACAAGGATGTCAAATATTATGATCTCCAGCAATCACTTGTTTTTATTTTCTTTAGGGCTCCTTTCTCTGTATGCTACTGCAAACAGAACACAAACACGACTCACATCCATGTAACAGACCTCTAGGCCTGGTTTTCTAAAATGCCAGCATTAATCGCTGGGTGGTACCAGAGGTATTGGCTACAGTGGTGAATGCCAGTGATGGGTACTGTTAAAACAGCTAAATGTGTTATTGTTTTGACTTGGTGAGATATCCAACAAGGAACTTTCAAGCCTTTCAAGCCAAACTCTTCTTCCCAGCTGAACAGTACCTTAGGACTGTAAGTAGCTGTCTGTAAACATACTGTTGCATTACATGATCAAGGAAGAGCAATTACGTTCAGCATCCACCACACTCCAGTAAGCTCCTCGTTGCATGCTGTCTCCCACTAGTTGTGAGATGGGTTGCACAACCAGTTGCGTGACCAGCCATACAGCAGGGGTCAGTTGGAAAGCTCACCCTTATGCTATAAACAGGATACAAGCCAGAATGATTTGCATTATGCCTGCCATCAGTTTCTGTTTTCCATTTTATATTTCTATGCTTTGCGATCGTCCCTATCCACAAGTAATGAATGTGGATAAATTCTAAAGACCTTTGAAGCCCCACAGGATTCCTGATCTCCACGTGCAAGCAGGATAGGGAACACTGCTGCTTCTTGCCAGGGTCTTGTTAATTTGTGCAAACTGTCTGCACAAAATCTCTTTGGGAAAGCACAGACACATAAGAAACAAAAAATGACTCCTTGCTCTTTTGTTTTTTTTTTAAGGAAGCAACACCTTCAGTGCTTATAATGCTTACAGGTCCATACATTTTTCACCACTGGCATCAACATTGGATTTTTCACAGTTGGCTCAGGCCACGAGTGCCACAAAACCCTTTATCCTCATGAGAAGCAAGTTCCTCACTCACACATACAAAGGCAAGACGTGCCAGGATTTGAGTTCTTGGATATCACAGACAGCAGATGCCAATCCCACTAAAATGCCATGTGCAGGATTACAGCTTTGGTGTTGGGAAAAATAAGCTGAGGGCTTTGATGAAAGTGTCTCCGCTGCCTAAACTATACCTTTTTGCTAAATACATAGAAAGGCAGCATTTCTTTCTTACTCTGTAGTGAATGTCCCCGGGATGGCCATGATTCAGAGAGGGTGACTGCCGTACATACACAAGAAAGGTTTAAACCTTCTTCCCACTCACACTCTTGTTGTTTTCTGCTTTAAATTTGCCCCACGGATGAACATGGGGCCTAAAAATGAATGGAAACAAAAAAAAAAACCCTCCATTGGCAGCATCCATCTCATGCCAGAGTAAAGCCTGCAAAAGATTATTTTTGACATTATATTTTGAGCTCCCCATTGAAATACATCTGATTGGGTGAAAGCAGTTAACTGTCCCACTTGATAAGCCATTTAGGGTTATCATTAAATTACAAGCGGAACGACTGGAGTGCGTATAATCATAAAAGAAAATTGAACTGCATTAAAATGACCCAACTACTCACCCCCGCTCAGCCACCACCACCACCCAGCACAGGCAGATTAGAGCTAAAAGGCATTTTTGCAATCACAGATGATACCTTAACCCCTTGTGTGCCACAGACTCATCCCACACCTTTTAAGCGTCCCTCTGCTACTGTCTGTAGTGACCAAAAAGAAAGAAAGAGAGAAAGACTGGAACAGCAGTGATGAATTTGGGTGAAGTGAGCAAATAGAATGCCAACCAGGTTATTTTTGCAAGCAGTTAATAAAGGGCTGTACAATGAAGCAATTACAAGTCAGTTGTGTTTTTTTAAAAAATAAGTCTTTTGTAAAATGCAGACGGTGTGCAAATGACTTAAAATCCAAGTTAACTGAACGCAGCCATATTCAGAGGGGGAGAGACTGGGAAGTTTATTTGGGACTACAGGTCACACCAAGAAATGCCATCTTATATGTTGGCCGGGTTTTTTGGGGGGACACTGGAAATTGTGGTTAAAGGAGGGACAGTGTTTTATTTTATGTTCTGTCTTTCTCCCAAACTCTGAACCCAAACTCTGACATGCATGCACAGACATGAACATAATCATCTAACAAATAAGAAGCCTAAGCTAAGAAAGAGATGCTTCATCAAGCAAATCAAAACAAAAACAACACCAACACAACAAGATCAGCTGGGGCAGTTTGTCTAAAACTGAACCAGGTCACATCCCACCAGACCCACCCCAGCCCACCCCCAAATTCTGGAAATAGTTGTTTTAATGGCATTGCAGGTAATCTTGTACTTCCAGCTACTCGCAGCTTGGACCTTCTGAGAGTTCCTTATACCAGGAACTCTCAAGAAGCCTCAACAGAAGCCTCATTACTCTTATGTAAGTATCTGGCACCTTCATATAGCTGAAAGCAACAATGTCCTATTGTCCTAAGACCTGGAAATTATCAGGACAGAAGTTTGTTTGTACCTTGAAGTTGTGCTCAAGTCACAAGGGCGAGGAGGATAAAATACCCCTGAGCCTTGCTGTGGCCAACGCCTGTCAGGCACAACCAGGCTCTTGCAAGCGTGCACAGAAGGTTTTGTGTTAGCAGATGCATAGGTACTTGTGGGAACATTTCTCTTACTGTGAGAAAATGAATGTACTTTTAGTCACCCTGTGCATCTGACCACTCAGCTGATCAGCAGAACATTGTGGTAAACCACATCTCAGCTTTAATTAACTTATTTAGAACATGGTTCCGGTAGAACTTGGTGGCACCTCTTGCACTCCCTGGCCTTTCACTGACATAGCTTTCCTTCCTCATATTTTATATTTTCATCACCTTGCTGCAGGAACTGACAGCACACTTCTGGACTCTTACAATAAACAGATGCTACGGTCACACCAAGAACCAGTAATGGTGCTTGGCTGGACCTGTGGGTGGAATAAGAGCAACCAAGTGACATAATTAAAAGAAAGAAGGTACAAGTTATATTTCTGGACTACAACTCCCAGAAACATCTAACCAGTGAAAATATGCAGGGTGGAGGTTTCTTGTAGTAAATGATAATCTTGATCTCACACTCAGGTCATAGCCAAATCCAGACAGTCTCTGGCTGAGCGTATCTGAAGCTACAGTATTGGATTAGGCAGAAGCTTGAATTGCATAAAGCAGAAAGGATCATTCTGAAGCTGCTGTGTTCCAGGTTTTAGTTTGTGCTTGACAAGATTTATCCAAAGTGCTGAATCCTGTCGTCGTCCCCCCCCCCAAAAAAATAGATTTGGTACCGTGGGTAACTGCTGAAAAGTGGCTAAAATCTGGACTGGGTTCACAGCCCTTCCGAAATGGGAGTCACTTCCTCCATGTTACTGCTACCTTCCACCTTCTCAGGGATCTATTTTGCACAGCGGTCCAGAAGCAAGACCACCAAGCAAGTGGAGGATGCTGTTGTTCCTTCTTGTTGTTGTTTCCCCTTATATGCTTGGGGAAAGTAGGCAAACAGGAAGAGAAGGAAGTGGGCCAGACGAGCAGGGAACCTTTAGCTGCCAGCAGTTAGGGATACAGATAGTGACCTCAGCTGGCACCTGACAGGAACAAGCACTGGTCCTGGCCCTGCTCAGAGATTCCCTGTTCAAATCCTGGGATCGCTGGTATTATCTGAAGGAGAGCTGATGCATGTGGCAGATTGAGGCACATGTGAAAAATGCTACTCCTTTGCCATCCCATGCATAGAACACATTGGATTTTTTTGAAGAGCAAATAAGCTTCGTCCATCATACAGTCTTTGTCCTGGCATTATGCCATCCCATGATGTACTCCTCACTATTTGCTTCAAAGCACTGATCATCCTGGATACAGACAAGTGAAGTGGACAAAGCTGGCTGCTTGTTCCACTTTTCAGCTTAGCCAACGTATCACTCCAGTGTTGAGATGCAGCACATCTTATTCAAACATGGGCCAGCTTTTGCTTGGGGAGGTCATTGGTTGTGCCTGCTGCCTAGCCACATAAAGCAACTGGCATTTGGAGCCTGAACAATACTTGGAATAAAGCAGACAGTGTCCTATTGCAACCCCTGAGAGTGGATTAACTGTTGAGCAATAGATTTAATGGGCCAGCTGTCTAGTTTGAAATGCTGTGCTGGAGGAATGCTCTGAAGATCCTCGAGATGGCCAGACAGACAAACTAGTAGGTTCTAGGTATAATGAAGCCTGAACTATCTCTGGGAGCAAAAATGTTGAAACTGAGGCTGTCCTACTTTAGGCACATCATGAGAAGGCAGGATTCCATGGGAAAGATAATGCTGAGAAAGGTGAAAGGCAGCAGGAAAAGAGGAAGACCAATTATGAGATGGACTATCTTTCTAACACACAGGCTTAAATCTGCAAGAGCCTTGCAGGGTGCCTGAGGACAGGACATTTTGGAAAGCATGCATTGTAGGGTTGCGATGGGTCAGAGCCCTCCCTAAAAATCATATGAACTCTTAAGGAAAATTTCTTGATTTCATAGAACTGCCTTTTGTTTTCTTCCCATTCCTTCCACTACACCAGGGCTGTCCAGCTTTGAACAGGCTGAGGTCTACTTTTTCTGGCCCAAAGGGCCTGAGGGCTACTACTAACTAATACCTCTACTTACAAATTTTATCAATTCTAAGCACATGGTTGTAAGTAAAAAAAAAATGTAAGTAGAGCAGGGGTTTCCAATGGGAATGAATTGAAATCCGTTCCCTCAAGAATGGATCAATTGATTTGTATTCCTATGGGAAGGAACCATGCACCCGCTTCCCTTGCACCCGCTTGATCATCTGGCCAATGGGAAAAGCAGGGGATGCTATAGCCCTTGAACTGCCCCGCTTGGCTGAGACAGTGGGCTGGCAGACCCAGAACATCACTGGGGCAGTGGTGGTCCTTGGGGTGGGGGAGGGAAGGGTGGAGAACTTATCCCCTCACTTTTTTATTGGTGGTCAGCGGGCTACTTTTGAAGCCTTTGTGGGCTACCAGTAGCCTGCGGTTTACCTGTTGTGCAGGCCTGCACGACACCTTCTCTGGAATACTAGTGGCATAAGGAGGAGTCAAGTCACCATCCATTGCCATAAAGAGGTAAGTGTAAAACCTCTTGGCGCAGGAGCCTCGTGGCGCCGTGGTTAAATGCTTCTCCTGCAGCTAAAACTGTGCTCACAACCTGGGGTTCAAACTCAGGTAGCCAGCTCATGATTGACTCAGTCTTCCATCCTTCTGAGGTCAGTAAAATGAGTACCCAGCTTGCTGGGGGGGGGGCAATGTGTATCATGCATAAAGAAATTGTAATCTGCCCAGAGAGTGCTTTAAGCACTATGAGGCAGTATATAAGCAGAACACAGTTTGCTTTAAAAGAGAATGGGGGCAAAAAAAAAGCAGCAAACAAAAGGGGGGATTGTAAGGCAACATTCAAAGAAATATTCCAGGAATGAGGGCTCACACAGAACCCAGCCAAAGGCAATCCGGGGCAGAAAGCAGAATAAAGTAGTAGGTCCCCAGCAGGATTTGTTGCAAATTCAACAGGGGTGTGTGTGTGTCGGGGAATGCAAGGTACAATGTGCATCGTCTGAACCCCCCAAAAGGCAAACAGAGTAAAGAGGAACACGGGAGAAACATTTTTGCTCTGTGAATATAGCCTTAGAAAGAAAAAGACTCTAGGTGGCAAATTAAATGTTAATGATCACATGCAGTTGAATGGACGTGCTCCTGCTATGACAGCAGCATAAAATGCTCTATCCCCAGGCTCGTCAGGGATTTTGTTCCATTTTGGAACCCGCTCAGGAAAATAAGACTCTGGCATGGCAATAAAACTGGGGAAATCCTGTGATTCAGGATAGAGGGTTGAGAAGAATCGATGAAGAATATTTTGAAGCAGAAACTAAGGTATGTTTGAAAAAGAAACGGGAGAGGGGGGAAAGTGCATACACAGGAAGGAAAAGATAAAAATTCTACTGTCTGAGGAATGGTTGAGTTTGCCAAGGCTCTTATGTCAGATGATGGGTCGAATTGCAACGGATGCATGTGAGACAGAAATGGAGTTCAACTAAGGCTGAAATGTTGAATAAATGTAATATGTTCTGCAGGCAGAAAATGGGGTCATGTACCTTAAGACAAGGGGAACATCAAAAGCAGAAATTCAGTGTAATCACTAGGGGTAGAGAGAATGAGATCCAAAAAGAAAGTTGGAGAGAAAGAGAGAGACTACCAGAAAACAAAAGACGTAACATTCGGCAAAATAAAAAAGTGTATGTTTTTCCATTCTGCGTGGTTCAGACTATCTCAGGGGAAGGAAGAGCACACTGTAATTCACTGGTGGCAATGCAAGTCTGGGCATGCCTAAACTACCTCTTTAAAGCAGTCTAAAATGTCACAGCCTCATCATGAGAGCTATTGGAAGTTGCAACTCTGTGAAGAACATGGATACATTTTCAGAAATACCACCATTATTTTGGAGGAGAACCTTTATGCTTGAGGTTTAACCCTGGTTTCACTTTTGAAGTGTGTGAAATCCAGGATTTAATTCATACGATCAATTTTATTTTAAAGTGTACATGTAAGCCACTTCAGAAATCAGCATAATAATAATTAATAATGGTGTCTCTGCAAGGATTATGTCAGGTATCTGGGAATGTAGATCTTCACTTGTTTTGTGAGGACCCACGATATTTTCCTTGCCTAAGATATCATGCAATAAATTTATACTGATGATAAAACTGCAGCTGTAGAAAGCTATAGTAATGGATGTCAGGTTGCATGGCATTCTGAACCTTTAAGAGATCAGATTTATTTTATTTATTTCATTTCTTTATTAGATGTTTATACCACCCATCTGGCGGCAAGGCCACTCTGGCTGGTTAACAACAATTAATCAATACAATATAGTACAGGATGAACACATATAATTCATACAATAAAATAAAAACATAAAAATACAGTAAATATAATGAAAATAAAATTAGAATAACATAAAATAACATATAATTTCAGACAGATTGTTTGCATCTTTTTGATCAGTCAACCAGACCTTCTGTGCTTTGCTTGATGTTTGTGGTTTGTTTTATGAAAGGAAAAGATAGAAAACAGAGATACAGTATACTGTGCAAATTGTGAGAACCTCAAAAACAACAAAGTGCTCTTCATCTTTTTCTTAGGCTGGAGGCAAAAAGTTTTCATCCAGTTTAAATGATTTTCAGCAAACTCTCTTGACCTGTCAAGACATGCTGTCTCAGTAAGACCAGGAACGTGAACTAGAATCTTAACGTCCCTACAAACAGAGCCTCTGGATCAGAAGACAAATCTGTGTCCCGTTTTCTTGACATTGCTTATTCATGCTGATTAACCCTGGAACATGGTGGTACCACTTTTGATTTTTATACTGTGGTTTTTGAGTAATTTCTAAGCTTTCATCCAATATTCACTTTCTCGGCTTTCTCTTTCAAATTTTTACCTTCTCATTTTAAATACGCTTCCTCTTTTCAAGTCAAATCTGTGCTGGACTTCCCATCTTCTGCAAGCTTCACCGCTGAGTGAAGAGTTTAACCTGGATGGGAATCGCCAAATCCTAGGCAAACACTCCACTATCCATTCAACATAAGATGATAACCTGGAAGCACTTTCATTGAGTGACACTGAATTTTAACGTTATTGAATAAACATTGATCACCATCTTACCGTCGTTGGCTTTATTTTATTTTTTCTAAACATATCTGTTTGAGTTGAATCCACCATGCCAAAGGTGTTATATAAAAGTATTATGGTGCTGGTCATTTTCTTTCTAATTCCTTTCCTAATAATCCATACATTAATTTGTTTTCATACCCTCTCCACACCAAATTAACATTTGTATTCTGTAAGAGCCCCAAGAATTCACAAATTAGTCAGTGTCACTTTGAATTTCATTAAGGTATATGTGAAGCTGTTGGCTGGAGATCCCAGTCACTTATGTGTCTGGCTGTTGATTAAGAAACTGAGAGTTTGAATCCCCATTGTACTTCCTGGAAGAAGAGCCAGCCTGTGTAGCCTTGGGTAAGCGGCACCTGCCATACCACTTATTATGTTCTTTCTCTACTGAGGGAATCCTGAAAAGGGCAGCCGTAAGTCAGAACTGATTTGAAGGTACATGATGAGGATTATTATATGTGAAGCCGAAAGAGGATGTTGAATCCCCATTGCCTCACTTTACATATGTGTGCATCAATTCTGATTTTCTATTTGGGTGCCAGGCAGAGTTTTGACTTTTTTTACCCATATTAACAAGCCCCATGGTGCAGTGGCTCGATTGCAGTACTGCAGTCAAGCCTCTGCTCGCAACCTAAGTTCATGTGCAACCATTCAAGTAGCCAGCTCAAGGTTCACTCAGCCTTCCAGCCTTCTGGGGTCAATAAAATGAGTTCCCAGTCTGCAGAGTGGCAAATTGTTATTTTCATAATTATGTTGCAGACTGCCCAGCGAGTGCTTTAGCACTATGGGGATGTACAGAAGTTGAAACAACATATTGATAACACTGTTGTGTTTATTTTCAGTTATAAATACCTAAATATAAATAAAAAAATAGTAGAGGGTGAAATTTATAATCAGGGCATCTGTGTTCTAGTCCCTGCTTGGCTGTGGAAACTCACAAGGATGAGGGGTGGATGGCCATGGTAAACAACTCCTTCACATAGTTCACTATACCTGTTAGGGTTATAAATAACGTGACAGGGCACATAACAACAAGAAAATAAAAATCTATAAAACACAATACTCCTGCTTTTTCTTCTTTTATTTTCCATTTTATAGCACAGCCCCTTAATTCCTGCAAATCAGTGAGAATTAATTTCACAAATACTGAAAGCATGTTTAGGATTGCAGCTTTGTAGCGTAATCCTAGCCATATGTAATGAGAGGTAGATTCTGTGTACTTCAATGATCCATCCGCCCACGAAAATATGTATAGCGTGGCAGCCTAGATCACAGATAAATTAAAGAGCTTTAAAGCACTGTGCCTCATGGCACAGTAGTTAAATGCTTGTACTGCAGATAAAACCATGCTCACGACCTGGGGTTCAATCCCAGGTAGCAGGCTCATGGTTGACTCAGCCTTCCATCCTTCCAAGGTCAGTAAAATGAGAACCCAGCTTGCGGGGGGGGGGGGTGTCCAGAGACTACTTGAAGTGGTATGGGGCGGTTTGAAAGCAGAACACTTTGCTTTGGCTTTTAACAAACCTTTTCTCCTACTGTCCACCCCAACTATTGAAATCTGAACATAAAGTTTGGTTCTGTAAAGACAATTCATACATATCTTTGCAATTATTTTTAATCAAACGGAGTCAACAGATGCATACAATGCATCCTGGTACCTTCCACTTCAGTGATATGCACGTATAATTTTTGCACAAGCCTCAGTTCGGCACAAGCAATTGTGGTTGTGCTTTGCGATGACGATCACATTTGTAAATATGTCTAGCCTTCCAAATAAGCATATCAGTCTCAGCAGCAGAAATCTGTGCTTCCAATGGCCAGCACATGTCGAATCTTGCTGTCCTCCGAGTGACAGGAAGAGGCCTCGGATGGGTTAACCGCAGTGGAGCCAACCTCTTGAAGTCATGTAAGGAAAAGAAAAATACGAACATGTTGGCCCCACAATGAGTCGTAAGGCTGTTAAGGTCTCAAGAAACCCTGACCAAAAAAGGGGGAGAAAGTATGTGGGGGGGGGGAGGGAGGTGGGAATGATCTTCAGATACCTCTGCTCCACTTCCCTAAGCGAGCTGAATAAGCCCAGCAATGCTGAATAAGAACAAAAATAAGGCAGGCTTTCATATCAGCAAACAGGCGCATAACCCAATTTTAAAGCTGCTCCGAAAATTACAGCTGTGAAGCAGACATCGCGGCAGTACAACCTGCTCCTGCGTGCGTTTCTCCAACTGCAGCTGAGTGATGTCATTCCTCACTCCTAGGGCTCTCAATTATTGCTATTCTTGTTGTTTTCATAATGTCTGGGAAGCGGTCTGTTATTTTTGTTAGCTGAGCATGAGTGTTCTGTAAATTCCCACCACGTCGCTGTGCAGCTGACGTCCTCCACGTATTGCTTCAACTCCCACTGCTTTGGCTCGGAGACTCAGCTGCTCCTTCCCTCCATGGCAAGGACAAATAATGCACAGCTTTGTGGGAGCTGCGCATGGGCCGCGATCCATTCCCCCACATCACCCCTTGCAAGGTCCCAGATGATCAATTGCTTTTGGGGTGGCTGTGTTCTCTTCTTTGTCCCTTGAATGGAGAATAACACAGGGAAATGCGTCCCAAATGGGAACAGAGCTCATTCATGTGTTGCAACAAAACAATGACGGCATCTTGTGAGATGGGAAAGGCTACTAAATTTTATAGGGCATATGCTTTTGGGGACTGCCGCTCATGTCGTCAGATGCATCACCTGTGCCAGATAAAGGGGCTCCAGTTGCCAAAAACTTAAGCCGAATAAAACATGCCAGCCTTTCACCTGCCACGAGATTCTTGGTGTTTTTAAGAGGAGGTAAGGACAGGTGGGTCCATTTCATTTTGAAGAGGGGCCCTACCTTGAATTTAATAAAAGCCAAATACAAGCAATATTGGTTTGCACTGGCATAACTAGGGAGGGGCAGAAGAGTGCATTTGCCCCAGGGCGCACAGCAATCTGGGGGCACCCAGAGGGGAAACAGGAGGAGGAAGCCATGTGCCATCCCGCCAGCAGTCCTCTTTTCACCCTGCTAAGGCTTGACAATCCTTAGTCGGGGGAAAGGAGGAGAGGGAAGCAGATGTTTTTTCTTCCAAGGAGCACCCCTGTCAATTGCTCCCCCTCCTCTCCCCCCACTAAGGCTTGGTGATCATTAACCCGGAGAAAGGAGGAGAGGGAAGCGTGCGACGGAGGTGCTGCTTGGGATAAAAATCCCATTGCCTGCTTCCCTCTCCTCCTTTCCCTGAGCTAACAATCACCAAGCCTTAGTTGGGAGAAAGGAGGAGGGGAAAGCGTGCTACAGTGATGCTTGAAAAAACAAACATTGCCTGCTTGGTGCTATCCGCACGCTGTGCAGTTTGCACAGGAGAGACTTAACTGAAAAGGAGACCCACGAAGAGGGCATGAGAAGGAGAGACGCTTCTTCTCCTCCCACACCGTTCCCCCAGGATCTGGGCCCCCTTTCTGGGTGGGCGAGACATGGTTGGGGGGGGAGGAGAGGGCACAAAAACTGACTTTGTTCCCGGGTTCTCCAAACTCTAGCTATTCCACTGTTGGTTCCACCAGCTCAGCCACTCAGGTCACATCAAGGATGTATTTTTAAGTATTAAAAAGCAGCCATGGGATCGGGATTGGAACTTGGGTGTGCATGGGATCAGGATTGGAACGTGTGTGTGTGTGTGTGTGTGTGTGTGTGTGTGTCACAAGCCAAACAAAATCATCTCTCTGCCCATTGAAAGCTGACCAGGACGGAAGTTGCTATTGTGATTCTAAGTCCCATTTACAGGACTTAGAAAGAAGTCCAATTAAGAGCAAGGGAATCCAGTAGAATTAGAATTAGATTGGCCACAGAGGGATTAAAAAACAAGAGCTGGATTATTACAAATGAGGAAAAGCCATGGATTAGCAGGAATGGGATTAAGACATATATAAATTCAGTAAAATTAGGTTTGAAACCAACTCCAAACCTCCATATGGAAATAGTACCTTTATAGGTTAGCCCAATGGGCACGAGTAAATGCAGAGCCACAGAAAATGTGTAAATTTCAAGAAGATTGTGTCTTCGTCTTAAAAATAAATGAGGAAAGGGGAATCGGAAGTAAGCAAAAGCTGGTCTTAAAATCTTCTTGTCTACCTCTTATAGCCATGTACTCTAGAAGGTAATGCTGTGACAACAAACTGGGTCTCATCGGGTGATGCAATGGTGTAGGAAGTCACTGGGATAGCCTACAGAGAACTAGAATTTTGGAAACACAGTTCTTCTACTCTAGAAAATAAAGGACCTGCACAATAAACAAAAACAAAGCCATTGTATCTGAGTGCATTGGTTTCTTTGGAAAATAGCGAACAAGCATCTTCACCATGTGAAGATGTACAAAAATGTAGACATTATTATAACTGGACACTGTGTGAATACCACATTTCTGGTTGCATGAATATGATTAAGAGGCTGGGAGTTGCAAGATTACACATACTTTTCTGCCCTCTCTTCTTTTCTCAATCATGAATTCTCCCATCAGATCTGAAGTACCTCCTTAATCTTAATTAAGGATCTGAAGGTCATCTGAAAGCATCATTTTAGATCCTAGTTCATATAGTAGCCTTGGATATCTCCCAATCTAACATATGTCATTTTTGGCTCTTTGTTCTCTGAAGACAATAGGGTAGAGAGGGATTGTGTGATGCTCAAGAGTCAACCCTAATTGCCATTGCAAGCAAAAAAAAAAGAACTTAAAGGGGATATGTCTGTGAAGATTCTCAGTCATCCACATGAGTTTATCTCGAAGTTGAGTCATGGCAACTTGACTTCTTTTCTTGAGAGATTGAAATGTTTCACTACTCATCCAAGCAACTTTGTCTTTCTGAGGAAAGTTAGTGGAAAACTCCTCTCTCAACAGAGGTGGGGGACTCAGATACAATCTGTCTGCTACTTATCAAGTGGTGCTTTCAACAGTCCACAACAAATCAAAAGCAGTTCACACCTCCACCAGTTAACGACCCATACTTAAAGGGTGTTGGGAAATGTTGCATAGGTGGGACTTTTGTGCACCTAAGCCCTTGCCCACCTAAAGAGCCTATTCAGGCCTTTATCTAATTTATGAGCCTATTCAGACCAGGGTGTGTGTGCAGTCAAGGTGAACTATAAAATGGAGGACTTGCCGGTAACTTTCCTCAGACTAACAATGCTGCTTGGATGAGTAGCGAAACATTTCAGTTTCTCAAGAAAAGAAGTCCAGTTGCCATGACTCTTCTTCCAGACAATTTAAAGGGGGGGCATAGACACTTTATTTTCAACTAGCCCAGTAAACCTTCATTTAGTGCTTCCAATGCAGTAGGGCCTTGCCTCAAACAATGGCAGAACAAATTAGCAGAGCTTCAAAAATGTTACCTTGGGGGGTATCTGGAAGCTGAGTCATGGCAACTGAACTGGTAACTAATATTACCAGTTTCAGATTTCCCTAGCCATCCTAGCTGGAAGATTTTGGGAGCTTCTCTCTCTCTCTCTCTCTCTATCTCTCTCTCTCTCTCTCTCTCTCTCTCTATCTATCTATCTATCTATCTATCTATCTATCTATCTATCTATCTATCTATCTATCTATCTATCTATCTATCTATCTATCTAATTGTTTTGCTAATACACCATAATGTGGCTGCTCCCTTGGAATTTCACTCCCATACCTGTTCACATAGCTGAGCCACATGTGTTTATAGACACTCTTCGTCACCTTTCCAGCTGCAATGACACCAGTGAAAAGAAAGGGGGGAAATAGAGAGAGATTATTAAAATTCAGAACCTTGACATGCTGGGAAACACTAGAACATTTAGATCAAATCAGCAGTAGATCAAATCAAACCATGGGCAGCACACTCTCTCGCCAAGGAGGAAAGAAACGGGAAGTGGGAGGCCAACTGCAGCTCAGGCAGACCCAAGAGGAAAAGATTCCTGCTGCTGACTCAGTCAGAATTTCTCATGGTTTCCCCCCTCCCAGCAGAAAAGCATCCAGTTGCCATAGCAATGCTTTCCCCCTCTCATTAGTTTATATACAGTATTTAAGAAACTATGTTACATGGTCCTGCTGACCAAGGCAAACCAAGTAGATCTCCCCAGTGAAAGGAGCGTACAAGAATATCCCACTCTTCATCCCCCTAAGAAAAGATGAATTGTTCCTCTGAAAACTGAGCCTGCATTTTGCATCCAGACAGTTCCTGGGCTTTTCTCACAGGCAAAATGTTCAAAAGAGCCGAGAAGGAAGAGGCCTGACATATTTCTGGGCATCTGAACAGCTTGAAGCACCACTGCATCCTGTGTGTAAAACTACCAAGTGTCTGGACACTTGCTGAAGTCTTGGAGATCTGCCCCCCCTTTCTTTATGGAAAGATAAATAATCATAATCATAACATTTTATTACGGCCATTGACCAACAAAGGCAAAATAACATAAAACACCATAGCATATTCGTAGCAATTTGTAAGCCATCTTATCATAAATCCTCTACCTCTGCACCAGAATCTTGACTATGAACTGCTGTGGCAGACAATATCTAGTTTGTATCAACATGTAATCAGCATTGGATTTACTTAAAACCCTATAAATTTACCAATCTCTAGAGCCCCTCCATATAAAACAATTTATAAATACTGCAACTGGACACTGGATGAGACTTTCCCTTCCCGAATTTTAATAAGAGCAGCACAGAATTTAGCTACTTTGATCATTATGGCTATCTCTGAAGTGGACCCAGCAAGCCTACCAGGATAATGTCCTGTCAGCAAAAGCAGTGTACTGTATAATGCGCTTCTGAGCATCCCGGGCATACCCTTATAAATGGTTAACAAGAGCATCTCATATTTTTTTTTGGGGGGGGGAGGTACAATGTAACATCACATGGAAGATATTTTCAATTTCCCTGAGTTACAGGGGCATGTCTGCTGGATGTAAAGGATGTTGTTAATCTTCCCTTCCTGGACTGCTGATGAAACTGCATTGAAATGAGCCAAGGTGAGGGCCTTACGTTGTTTGGGTGTTAGAGGTAAGTACAGATATTTGACAGGTTTGGGTGGGAACAAGACGTTGTCAAGTAAAAGCCTCTTTAAGATGGTACCAAGGTCCTGCTGCCTTTCCATTTCGATATTACAGTGGTACCTCGACTTTACGACAGTAATCCATTCCAAAGGCATCTTCGGAAATCAAGTCGTAAATCGAACAGTGGTATCCCATAGGAATGCATTGAAAATCAATTAATCCATCTCAAAGGGAGCAGATTAATAGGTTTGCAATGCATTCATATGGGAAGGTTGTCCCAACACCTCTCAATCAAGGGCAGCCGAAGGCTGCTTTCCGCTTTCCCAACACGTAGCTGACTTTGACAGGTCCGACCTGTCAAAATCAGCTCTAGGGGGAGTTGCGGAGAGCAGCCTTTGGCTGCCTTTGATTGCAAGCCCTCGCAAGGTGCCTGGGCTTCTTCCTCAATCACCTATCTATCGAACCATTGTACATCTAACAAGCCTATTCAGGCCAGTGTCCACCTAACGAGCCTATTCAGCTCAGGATGATGTGAATGCAAGGTGAACTATAAATTGGAGGCCCCGCCACTAACTTTCCTCAGATTGGCAAAGCTGCTTGGATGAGTAGCGAAATGTTTCAATCTCACAAGAAAAGAAGTCCAGAAGCCAGGACTCAATGAAGGCCGGATAACCTCACTTGGGTGACTGAGAATCTTCACAGGCAGATCTGAAGTATAGTTTCCAACTTCTTTGTTGAATCTTAACTAACAAGAAAAGCATGGTAAAATTCAGGTTACAGTTTCAGAATTGATTTGGCTGGGAGGGACTTTTCTGGTTATGGGCTGACAATCAGTCTGGCATTTTCCAATTCTCTCTCTGCCTCTGATTTTGAACTGAGCCACACCTCTGCTTAAAAGTCTTTTCCCAACTCTTTTTCATTCAGTATTCTGTTAGTGAGTTAGTATTAGTCATGTCTGCAACTATGAGTCAGTTAAGGACTGTCCATGTAACCAGTTATTGTTCTACCATATGTTAGATTTGATTTGTTAGAACTCTGAGTGAATGGAACCTGTTATTCTTTCCATTACCAATGACTTAGAGTGAAGTATTGAGACTGTAAGTACCAATTGATGAGAAAAAAAAGGGATGGTGTACTCGGGGGAGACTTGAAGCTAATTCTGCTGTGTTAGTCTTTACATGTCTGCTATGCAGATAGAAGTTTTTAACCTAAATTCAAAGTGCAGCAACATGATTGAGGAAAAGCTGTAACACTACCCCTGACCTGTTTGAAGGTAGGGAGGCAAAGCTGTAACTATTAATTTAATTGTAACTGTTTGATTTTGATTTTATATTAATAAAGAAACTCATTAATTAGATCAAGTCGCACTGCTAATTAGATTAATTAGGTTTCCTGGTGTTGCTGGAAAGGTAAAATACCTTTGAACCCTCAAAATGGAAACTAAATTTAAACCGGGTGGTTAAGGAGGTACAAAAAAAGTTCCAGGAAACAGGAACAAAGAAGTAATGTGGCACAAGATAAGGAGATGCGAGGCAATTAAATCTGTGTCTTGGGTGCATGAAGCACTGGGATAGTTTTAGGCCCATCAGATTACCTCTCCCCCACTGTGAAAATGATGGTTATCGACTGTGTGTTTGGTGCCTTGTGTTGCAGTTTTCTCCTGTGAACCAAAGAGGAACAATTGAGCTAGGTGTGTCAAATCTGTTTCTGAACTTTCGTTAATGACCTACTATAGATCTTGAATTAGAACCACTACAAGTAATGGTTCTACTCTGCTATTCTTATTTTTCTTCTTTTAAAAAGCTTTGAATGTGTACATGAAAAAGAAACAAACAGCATAGAAAGTGGATGGCTGTCTCATCCAGGAGTGGAAAATGCTTTAACCCTCTCTTGTATTCATAAACATGATTTCATTCAACTAAGCTGGAAATATTCTAAAATAAAATAAAAAATAAAATTATGACATACAATTTGTTGAAGATGGGGTTTCAGACGTCTGAGTTATATACCCACAAAGTGGGACGTTCTAGGAAAGTGCCCTTTAGCAACAGGCTTGGGGAAACCCAATTGCCACCAAACTTGGACGGGTTGTAGAGTCAAAGGAGGCTTCTCTGCACGCTTGAAGTCTCTAGGTGCCTAGGGAGAAGTTTCCTGGAGTAGGCTCTTTGGGGGTGCAAAACTCGGATATCAAAAATCCAATCTCCACCAAATTTGGAGGGATTGTAGAGGAAAGTTAGGTGATGCTTCCCTCCAATTCAGGTATGTTTGGGTACCTTGGAGGCAATTTATAGCTCAATGAATTGATTAATCAAAATACCCAAAATTCTTCATTTCCTATTTGTTGGGGGTTTATCAGTTTGTACAAATATAAATTAGCAATTTTTCCAATGAATGTTCAATTTATCTTTAAATTCATGCCCCTCTCTAGTTGCCATAAGTCAGAGTTCACTTGATAGCACACAATTATTAGTAGTATTATAAGATCAGTCCTTCATTCTAACCCCTTTTGTGGGAAACCAGAAGCCTGTGGGAAAACCTCCAGGAATGCATGAGCAAACAGCACACTGCTGGTAGATGGCAGCAGCCTAGACAATATTGAGGTTGTCAAATACGAGTAATCGCTCTGGAACCTACTAGTGAGGACAAAGAAATATGCGGTCCCCAATTGTCTCTTGCAGAGAGGATGAAAATGGTGGCCAGGTGGAGAGGCCGCTGTTGACCTCCTCAGCACAACTCCACAAGGGGAAGAGGCAAGAATTTCTTTGCTATCACAAGATTGCTAAGCCAAAACCTCAGAAGAAGTCATGAGATTCTGCGACCTAGATTGGCTCAGTTCCTTATTCCCTAAAGGAAAACCATTTGTGAAGAAAACAGGAAGAAACAGTCTCTCTATTTATTTACAGAAGCTGCTTGAGCTGGCATCTATAGTTGCAAGGTTTCTTGGCAGCCACTGCAGCGAGTCTATGCATGGTTTCCTTTTCTCTAGCTAAGAGAAGGAAGAAAGAGGAAGCCATTTCTAAGGTGAAAGAAGGAAGCAATACCCAGTGTAGCAATCAAGAGGTCCATTACTAGAAAACACAAAGCGACAAGACTATCTCTCCGTTCACACTCACTCACCGGTGCAGATCACTTGCTACACACATTGGTGCTTTGTGTGTTTTGTTCAACAACTGATGTATTAAGCCATACAACCTCTGATACTGTAACTGATGTTACAGTACCACAGAAAACTGTTATCAACACCTTGTTCATTCTTGAAATAGGGGCAGCCACTCTTCATACTGCTATCTATTCAAGGGACTTGGTATAGGCATTAGGGATGGGCATTTCATTTCAGAACCAGTAGGTTACAAAATGAAGAATGCCAGCCCAGGTGGTCCTCGGAACTGGCTGATACATGCATATCCAATTGCTTTACTTTTCTCTGCCTTGCGCAGGGTTAAAATCCAACAAGGAAGCACGCTGCAATGTCATCTTTCCTGCTTTGTGCTGCTGGCCAATCAGAGAGTGAGGCGGGATGATGCCTGTCCCTGCACAGATCCTAATTGGCCAGCATCACATATCTAGCACAGATAAGGTCGCAGCATGCTTCTTCGTTGGATTTTAACCCTGCGCAAGACAGGGTTCCGAGGACCACCTGGGCTCACGTGGTTCTTTTCATATCTTACTGGTTCCAAAATGAAATGCCCATCCCTAATAGGCATCCTTCAGTCTTAAGAGACTATAGTATCGTGCACTGTGTCGAAGTCCTAAAGCAGCATCTCGTGTGGCTAAAAAGGCCAATTTGAGAGTGACAATCCCTTCCATAATGAGGACAAATACAGTTAATCCCTTGCCTGGCCCCCAGAATTCTCTGTTTCTGGGACTGTCTCTTTTCCTCAGCCTGTTGAAGATGTGTCCCTTCAAATTGGAGAAGGCCATGCTGTATACTTTTCCTCCACGCTGAATGACCAGAGGTCATGGTTTCTCATCTGTTGAAGTCCATTCCCAAAGGAATTGTGTAATTGTAAAAGTGGGCACAGCAGCCTCTTGTTGTTCAGTCGTTCAGTCGTGTCCGACTCTTCGTGACCTCATGGACCAGAGCTCACCAGGCCTTCCTATCTTCCACTGCCTCCCAGAGTTTTGTCAAATCCATATTGGTTGCATCGATGACACTGTCCAACCATCTCATTCTCTGCCATCCTCTTTTCCTTTTGCCTTCAATCTTTCCTAACATCAGGGACTTTTCCAAGGACTCCTCTCTCCTCATGAGGTGGTCAAAGTACTGGAGCCTCAGCTTCAAAATCTGTCCTTCCAGTGAACATTCGGGGTTGATTTCTTTCAGGATGGATAGGTTTGATCTCCTTGCAGTCCAGGGGACTCTCAAGACTCTCCGGCAGCACCACAGCTCAAAAGCATCGATTCTGCGGCGATCAGCCTTCTTTATAGTCCAGCTCTCACTTCCATACATCACTACTGGAAAAACCATAATGGCTTTGACTATCCTGACCTTAGTTGGCAAAGTGATGTCTCTGCTCTTTAGGATGCTGCCTAGGTTTGCCATTGCTTTTCTCCCAAGACGCAGGCGTCTTTTTATTTCGTTGCTGCAGTCACCATCTGCAGTGATGAAGGAGCCCAAGAAAATAAACTCTGTCATTGCCTCCATTTCTTTCCCTTCTATTTGCCAGGAGGTGATGGGACTGGTGGCCATGATTTTAGGTTTTTTTGATGTTGAGCTTCAGCCCATTTTTTCACTCTCCTCTTTCACCCTCATTAAGAGGTTCTTTAATTCCTCCTCACTTTCTGCTATCAGAGTAGTATCATCTGCGTATCTGAGGTTGTTGAAATTTCTTCCGGCAATCTTAATTCCAGCTTGTGGTTCATCCAGACCTGCCTTTCACATGATGTACGCTGCATATAAGTTAAATAGGCAAGGTGACAGTATACAGCCTTGTCGTACTCCTTTCCCAATTTTAAACCAGTCAGTTGTTCCATATCCAGTTCTGACGGTTGCTGCTTGTCCGACATACAGATTTCTTAGGAGACAGATAACCTGGTCAGGCACTCCCATTCCTTTAAGGACTTGCCATAGTTTGTTGTGGTCCACACAGTCAAAGGCTTTGGCATAGTCGATGAAGCAGAAGTAGATATTTTTCTGGAACTCTCTGGCTTTCTCCATAATCCAGCGCATTTTGGTGATTTGATCTCTAGTTCCTCTGCCCCTTCGAAATCCAGCTTGCACTTCTGGAAGTTCTCTTTCCACATACTGCTGAAGCCTGCCTTGTAGAATTTTGAGTATAACCTTGCTAGCGTGAGAAATGAGTGCAATTGTGCGATAGTTGGAGCATTATTTGGCGTTTCCTTTCATTGGAATTGGGATGTAGACTGATATTTTCCAGCCTTCTGGCGACTGCTGGGTTTTCCAAATTTGCTGGCATATCGTGTGCAGCACCTTTACAGCATCCTCTTTTAAGATTTTAAAGAGTTCGATTGGAATGCCATCACCTGCACTGGCCTTGTTGTTTGCATTGCTTTCTAAGGCCCACTTGACTTCACTTTCCAGGATGTCTGGCTCCAGGTCAGCCACTACGCTATCTTGGTTATCAGGAACATCCAGATCTTTCTGATATAATTCCTCTGTATATTCTTGCCATCTCTTCTTGATCTCTTCTGCTTCAGTTAGGTCCCTACCATTTTTGTTCTTTATCATATCCTTCTTTGCATGAAATGCCCCTTTAATATCTCTAATTTTCTTGAATAGATCTCTGATTTTTCCTTTTCTGCTGTTTTCCTCTATATCTTTGCACTGTTCATTCAAGAAGGCTGCCCTGTCTCTCCTTGCTATTCTTTGGAAGTCCGCATTCAATTTTCTGTATTTTTCCTTTTCTCCCTTGCATTTTGCGTCCCTTCTCTCCTCCGCTATTTGTAGGGCTTTGTTGGACAACCACTTTGCTTTCTTGCATTTTCTTTTCTTTGGAATAGTTTTCATTGCAGCCTCCTATACAATGTTACAAGCCTCCATCCATAGTTCTTCAGGTGTTCTGTCCACCAAATCTAGTTCCTTAAATCTATTCTTCACTTCCACTGTATATTCATAAGGGATTTCACTTAGATTATACCTGACTTGCCCAGTGGTCTTCCCTACTTTCTTCAGTTTAAGTTTGAATTTTGAAATAAGAAGCTGATGATCTGAGCCACAGTCAGCACCAGGTCTTGTTTTTGCTGACTGTATAGAGCTCCTCCATCTTTGGCAGCAGCCTCTACAGGCGCTAAACCAGAGTTTACATTTCCGATAGGCTGGACTGAAGGCAAATAATATAATCATCTGGGCAGTACAGAGGTGCTTCTGGTCAGTCAAGAAGTAGACCAGGGGCTGGGATCAAGAATGATTCAACCTTGAGCCTGGATGCCCTGGTTTCAGCCTGGCCTGGAGAGTGAAGCTAGAATAGATGCACCTGGTGCTCTAGGCACCAAGCTGGGATTCATTTCCAGAGATGTCTAATTTGGTTATGATGATACATACAATCCTTAAGTAAGTTCAGTTTTGATTACTGTAAGTGGGGCTGCCTTCCAAGAATGTTTCAAACTTTCAGCTGGTCCCTGTCCCTGCAGTCAGGCAGCTGATGAGGGTCAGTTGCAGGGAACATATAACTCCCTTGGTGCCTCAGTTTCACCTGCTGAGGTCTTTCTAGGCACATTTCAATCTATTACCTATGCAACCTGGGACCACCCTATCTGAAGGTTCATTACTTCCCCATATGAGCCTACCTTGGGAAAGGGGGCTTTTGAAGACACAAGAATGGGATGCTGTCATTTGGGAAACCAGCCTGACCTCGCTACTGTCCTTCTGGTGGTTGACAAAGACCTCCCTTTTTTGGGCAGGTTTTAACAACTTTTTAACAGCCGGGGAAGAGGCTGCACATTTTACTACATTTCATGATGGAAAAACTGAAGACACCGAGACAAAAGTGAAGTACGGTACTAAATAATAAACATTATCTAAATCTCTTAGGGAAAGGTAAACAGGACATTCCCAATAAAACAACAAGCTACTAACACTACATAACAAGACAAAACAAAACAAAGTAAAAGCAAGTAGGGCGACGGCAGCTCGGACAACGTCCATAAACTCAGGCAAGCACCCACAGTCTCTGCCTCGCTCAGTCAATCAGCATGAATGAAATGTAGGTTAGAGAGAGGGCTTTGAAAGCTGGCAAAAACATGTCCTTTTGTAGAGCCTTATTGATAAAAGAGACAGGACTCATTGGTCCATAGTTCCAGATTAGGTCCACACTTCTCATTAACCCCATAATGTTAATGTGGATGTAGATCTTGCCATATTCCAACATCCCTTCTCAAGATCTAACAGGAAAAACATTCAGATTACATAATCATTCACATCATCTATCATCAATTTTGTTGGAACTGGGATCTAGCATATTCAACATTTCACGAAGATATGCAGATTTCTCTCTTGTCAGTGGCTTGGTTAACATATCTGCAACCATTTTATTAGTAGGGCAGTATTCAATCTCAATCAGTCCCTTCTGATATAAATCCTTCACAAGTTGACATTCCAGTCCTATTGCTCTGCTTCTAGCATTTGTGCTTTCTCCTGTGTTGTAATACAGGCTTGATTGTATTAGGGTATAGGTTCATTAATCCCAAAGTTCTTTAACAGATGAAAGATCCATTCCAATTCATTGCATGCTAGAGATGGGCACAAATTTAAAAAAAGGCATTTCGTTTGTCGTTTGTCGTTTGGAGGGTCTGTTTCGGTTCGTTTCCGTTTTTTGCGAATTTTTGCAAAAAAATTGTTTTCATTTTCATTCGTTTTGTTACCATTTTGTTACCATTTATTTCATTTTTTGTGATTTTTTTTAGAATTTTAAGCAATTCACTCATATTGCAGTAACAGAAATGAAACACACGACAAAATTTCCGGTGTTTCTGTTCGTTTCGTTTCATTTTAGAGACAAAATTCGTTTGTCATTTCATTATGTAACAAAACGGAAAATTGTTCATTTTGTGCCCATCTCTATTGCATGCATTTGCTTCTGATATACATTCTGTTTCTGCTGAAGACTGGTCCACAATATTTTGCCTTCTACTAGTCCAGGGCTGTCCAACTTTGAACAGGCCGAGGTCTACTTTTTCCAACCAAAAGTGCCTGGGGGCTACTATTTATTTATTTTATTTTATTTTAGAGTATTTCTACCCCACCTTTCTCCTTGAAAAATGAACCAAGGCAGCTTACAACAGCCCAATACAATTAAGACAAGTTCAAGTACTGACCACAGAGCATTGAAGGACATTTTACAGCATTAAAAGATAATATTACATTAAAGCTACAAGAAAATGCAAGCAGTTAAAGAGAGAGTAAAAAATCCATGTAAAAGTTATGGGTGATGGAAACTAACATTGAAAACTTAGTGGCAATGCAATCACACAAGGTTATAAGTGGTTATAAGGTTGTAATATTTGGCAAGGGTGGCTTTTTTTTCTCATGGCGGCAAGGGAACATTGAAAGGATGTACCATGACTTGCTTGAGAAAAAAAATCCTTCTTCTGATTTGTATGTGCACCTCTTCAGTGTGTTGACTTAAGGAGAACTACATGGAGGTTCCAGGCCCTTCCTCTTTGTCCTTGACACCTTTTCATGGCTTCTTTTTATTTACAGCCACGCACACGCTTCCTTTGCACCCGCTCCAGTCGGCGCAGGCGGGTGCAAGAGAGGCACGTACATGGCCACACAGGTTGCCCCTTCTGCCACCGCCGCTTGCCTGGGCTGCTCGGAGACTTTTTTTAAAAGCTGCACTCCCCCCCCCCAACCCACCCAGGACCCAACTTGACTCTACTCCACCTCCAGCCTCCTCCTCCTCCACCATCTTCGTGACCTCCACACAGGTTGCCCCTTGGAAGAGGTGACCTGCACGGCTATGCACACGCCTCCCTTGCACACGCTCGAGCCGGGAGGCACGTGCATGCTTGCGAGTAGCCTGGGCAAACGGTGGTGGTGGATCCACCAATGCCGCTTGCCTGGGCTACTGGAAGACTTTTTTAAAAAAAGGTATGCTTTTCTCCTCAACCTACTCAGGGCCTGACTTGACTCTCCTCCCCCTCCAGCCTCCTTCTCCTCCGCCTCTTTTAAAAAAAGGTGCACTTCCCTGGTGCTCCTGAGCCCAGCAAGGGGGTGTGACATGGTGGCAGCAGAAGAACAAAATGTCAGTGCAGGCAAGTGGGTGGGGGAAATTCCTGGCTGGCAACTTCTGATGGCGCTATGGGCGACAGGTCACCCACCGTTGACGTGTTGTGCAGGCCTGTACTAGTCTAATCAATAAAATTATCTCCATAATAAAACAGGTATCCGCTGGTTGGTTTATAGTCTGTTGATACTTCTCCCTAAGTAGCATTCATATATTCAATTAATCTAGCTTCTTCACAAGGCGATATCTTTAATTTTAAATCCTCTGTTCCTTTCGGATAGCTTGCCATGCCACTATTTATACCACTCCAATCATGGTGGTTTGGTTGGCTCACTTTTCTGCTTAAAATATTAACAGCTGCTGTAATATCAGGCCTCATGTTTTTATTCAAATAAAGGAGCTTAGCTTACCTATAGCTTCTTGGTATTCACTATTGTTTCTAAGTGGCTCTCCATCTTTCACTTTCATGGATGTTATTTCACTGTTTTTAAATTGCTAGTCCTTTAAAATATTTAAGTTTAACAGTTTTTTTAATGTTACCATTTTCAGTGGCAGTCTGAGATACAACAGGGTTATTTCTATTTTGTTTCATCAAGCCAAATCTGTGTGGTTAATCCTATCCATCCAGTCATAAGAGAAGGGGAAGCCATTTTCTTAGCATGAGGGAAGCCATATTAGTTTGCTGCACCAAAGCCAACAAAGACTTATAGCACTTTATTTGGCAGACGTTCGTGTGGGAACTGCTACCCACTTTTCCAGATCATCCGAAGGCATTGCTTAAACTAGGTGAAAACTGCCACCAGAATCTCCATTGGTTTTTGTAGCCATCTCACTCCTTGCTCTCAAGAAGTGAGCTATACCTTATATATTCTGCAGTCCTCAAAAGGTTTGGGAGAAGGGGCAGTTGGGATGGGTGGTAATTATTTACAGACAGCAAACTCAAGTGACAAGGCTTGATTTATTGTCAGCCCACAGAATTCCACCCGGGGAAGCCAGGTTTGGCGCCCAGTAAAATGGGTAATTTTAGAAAGGACATCTGTTTAGAATGAATTTTTATATTGATTGCAAAAGTGGATGAGCAGGCCTCTATGTGTGTGCTGCTTCACTAGGCATCCATATGAGCACCACACTCTTGGCTCTAATGAGAAACATGTATAAGCAGATCTCAAAGGGATGCAGGGAGAGAAATCTTTTAAGACAGGGTAACACAGAAAGAGTTAATTCTCCTTCCCACTCTCCTCCCCCTCCCTCATATTTCCTCTGAATAATGAAATTAGTTGTTCCACAGTCTCTTGAAGAACTAGGCTTGGTCTTCTTACAGAATAATGCATGCTGAGCTCGTAATGAGAATGCTCTCCCAGTGAACTTTAATCTCCACATCTGTTCTAGAGAAATTACTCCTTATTCCCAATTGGCCATCCCTAGCAGAAGACTCAGAGTTCATTTATGTTTCAGAGTACTTTTAATGTGTTGTCGTTGTCGTTGTAGTTAGATGTACTTCAGCCTTACAGGCATAATAGATTGTTAGTTGCTGTGTATACACCTCATTGAAATTCATCCACAAGTTCTTTTCATTTCATTTGACAAATGGGGAGTTGAAATTCATCCGGTGCAAAAGGTGGATGGTTGACCATTATCCAGCACCAACCCTTTGGAACAAAAGGGAACAGCCAGAGAAAGAAACTCTTAAATGATCAGTTGCTTGCTGCCCACGACCGGACCGACAACACGCAAAGACCTTCCTCGAGGCACTGTTGCTTTATTCTGCTTCTCCATGTAGGAAATTAACGTTAAGGGTCTGAGGAGACACTGACTGTTGTAGAGGATGATTGATAGTCGTCTAATCTTCCAGGAATCGCTTGTCACGTTCTTGCTGATTTCTGTCCCCCTGGCCACCTGCCAACCCTTTTGCCTTTAATTTGGCTTCGATGAAATGACTGGGACAGAGAGGAAAGCCTTGATTCCCTAGGAGTTCAAAAACAGAGAGAGGCTTAGCTCAGTTGCCTAAAAACACTGACATGGCTCCTTGTGCCTGTTGTTGTTTTTTTAAAAATGATTTACATATATCCCGGGTGGATTGGATGTGATTTATGGTCAAAGGGATTCCATGGCCTCTATTCCAAAGGTGAATGGGTCCTGTTACTCCCTTGCTGTGATTTATGCTGAAGAATGAGGCACCCATCTGGGAAGACTCTTGGGGGGCCAATTGTGTCATCTGCAGAGTTGTGCCAGTTGTTCCCTTTTTTTGGCAGATATCAGAAAGAGACATTCTCAGCTATAAAGTCAATGACAAAAATCTTCAGCTCCAAAGGGGTGCCAGTTTTGCTTCCTCAAAAGTCTACCTCCGGAAGTAAGCTGGCTCTCTGTTATGCAAGATTTTGTTGTTGTTAATAATAATATTTCTATTTTTAACTGGGAAATCTTGATGGGTTGCTCACGTTCACAGTAAAGTTCACATTGGGCAAAATGTTAGGTAATCTAAATACAGTACAGGCTAATGTGTTCCCAGCATTTTGTTTTAATGATGAAGACCAACATCTTGTTAAATAATATTTAGTAGTAGTAGTAGTAGTAGTAGTAGTAGTAGTAGTAGTGACTGATCAGGAAAGAGATCTTGGAGATCTGTGATGGATCAGGAAAGAGATCTTGTTGTGCTGGTGGCCAGTTCAATGAAAGTGTCTATGTATGGCAGTGGTGATGAAGGCCAGTTCCATGCTAGGGATTATCAAAAAGGGAATTGAAAATAAAACAGCCAACATTATAATGCCATTGTACAAAACAATAGTAACGCCCCACCTGGAGTATTGTGTACAATTCTGGTCACTGCATCTCAAAAAAGACATAGTGGAACTGGAAAATGTGCAGAAGAAAGCAACTAAAATGATTACTGGGCTGGGGCACTTCCCTTATGAGGAAAGGCTAAAACATTTGGGGCTCTTTAATCTGGAAAAAAAGGTGCCTGAGGGGGGATATGATTGAGACGTACAAAATAATGCAGGGCATGAGTAAAGTGGATAGAGGGACACTTTTCTCCCTCTCACAAAATAACAGAGCTCGGGGACATCCACTCAAATTGAGGGCTGGGAGAGTAAGAACAGACAGAAGAAAACGTTTTTTCACCCACCGTGTTGTTAGTCTGTGGAATTCCCTGCCACAGGATGTGGTGATGGCATCTGGCCTGGATGCCTTCAAAAGAGGATTGGACAGATTCCTGGAGGAAAAGTCAATCACAGGTTACAAACAATGATGGACATGTGTAATCTCCAGGCTTAAAACCAGGGTACTTCAAGGGCCAGATGCAGGGGAGTGGTATCAGGAGACAGATCTCTAGTCTCATGTGCTCCCAGATGCATTTGGTGGGGCCATTGTGATATACAGGAAGCTGGACTAGATGGGCCTTTGGCCTGATCAAGCATGGCTCTTCCTGTGTTCTTATGTTCTTGTGTAGTCTGCAAAGCCTTCCTGGATTTGACACTCTCAAGTTGTTCAAATGGATCCCACACAGAGCAGAGGGACCTGTAGCACAGCAAAGACCAGAACTGGGGAAAGTTACTTTTTGGGATTCAAGTCCTGAGTAACTGCCACATCTTTGTCCAGGAAGCACAAGAGTGGAAAGGAGGGAGACTGGTTGAAAAAGGGAATATTAAAGGGGTTGTGGTAATCTCTTAAGCACTGGAAAGCAACCTAAATTTGTAATAACTAATGCTTTCTTAATTTTAGAAGGAACTTCCATTATGGAAGAAACATGTATAACTAAAATTTAAAGATATACTTTTAAAATAAGAATTGCAAATTATTTTTTTTCCGAAACAGGATGATTCTGCATGTGTATCTACAGATAGAATCTGTGTTTTGAAAAGTAATTTAAGTCAAATGAATGTTGGCTGTATACTTTCCAAAAAGGTGGGTGTGTTTGACGTAACCCCTCCCCCTAATAGTAGAAGCAAAATAGACAAAACTGTAGAAATAGAGATGGGCACGAATTGAATTTTTTTGTTTCATTTTTCATTTTTTTGCTTTGTTTCAGAACAAAACAAAAAATGAACTGATTGTTAAAGAAAAACAAAACAAAACAAACTGGAAATTTTCAGTTCGTTCTGATTCGTTTTTCATTAATGGCGGCGTTGCTCTGCAATGTAAAATAAAAGGATTAAAAATGACTTAAAATCAACTTTAAATCAAATAAAAATGATTCCATATTTAATAAATATGGTTGATAATCTCTACAAAGTTGATGTCCAGTGCTTAAAACATGTAATTCTGTGGTTACTCTGATCAATTTTAAAAATATTTTTAAAGAATATTTTATCATTTTGCAAGGGAGGAAAAGGTTTAAAATGGCAGAAGAGGCAAATGTATTCCCTTCCCTATCTATTTTTATTTTATTTTTAGAGTTGATTTGTGTGAAAGAAAGCATTTTAAGAAAAAATGAAAAACAAAATTAAATGAAAAATAAAACAAATTTGTACTTAAAATTCATTAAAGTGAAACAAAATGAGAAAAATGAACTGAAAAACAAAACAAAATGCCATTTTCCCCATTTCGTGCCCATCTCTATGTAGAAATACAATCATATGTCCCTATTTGTGTATATATACTTCCTATAACAAAAATAACAGATGGGCTACTCAAGCTGTTGTAGTGAAAACGAAACAAGTGCAGTATAGAGTTGAGGAGCACTCCTCACCTCAAATACAACTGAGACGTGGAATGTTGCATTATTTCTGGGTACAAATTGCAATTAGGAAACAAAAAAACACAAAGAAAATGAACATTTGCAAAAAGTTTGCTAGTGAAAAAATTTACCCAGGCTCATCTGGAGGCTGGAATTTCAGTGAGATAATTACTGTACTCTGCTTTCCCAGCTTCTTGGCAATTTATCCCACACATATATGCTGAATGGCTCGCATCACAGATTTAACTGTGGTTGACCGTGGAACCTCAGCCTCCATCTTACGAAGAATGGGGAGGAAGAAATGGGGGGGGGAATACTGCAGAGGTAATGGAAGTGTAGGGAAAATAGATCTATAAACATCTGGTGAGAGAAGGGACAGGGTAGTATTTCTTTGTTCTGTCTTCTGAGAAATTAAAAAATTACAAGCACCTATAATTTCACTGGCAAATTCCTGGACCTGAGGCCCAGAATTCTGAGGATCACTTCAGCAAGGTGCAAGCCCTTATGTGAAGGGAAGTATAGAATCATAGAATCCTAGAGTTGGAAGAGACCTCAAGGGCCATCCAGTCCAACCCCCTACCATGCAGGAACCCCATCACAATATTTCCGACAGAATGCCATCCAGCCTCTGCTTAAAAACCTCCAAAGAAGGAGACTCCACCACCCTTTGTGGCAACATAGGGTCTTTTCCCTAGAAAAGAAACTGAGCTATTGACCACTGTTTATTTTGGAGGGAAAGAGATAAAATATATTTGAGGAGGAGGCATAGGCTGTGTCTAGATTCCGGAATGCCTGCGGATGTCTTCAGAAGTTCCTTTGGTTCTCCAGGCGGGAAGAGAAATAGCAGAGGCAGTGCTATTGGAGAAGGAGCCTTGATTTCTGTGTCCAAGATAGCTTTAGAGCCTGGTCCCCTTCCCAGGTAGTACCAGCACTCACTGGCTTATCATAAAAATATTCATGTTGTTTCTGCTTCTCCATCATCTCTGCACCATCTTAAGGACCTACTACATGGGGGGTAAGGTTTTGCCCTTGAAATTGGAGCGAATGCAAAGTTAATGATATGGCAACTGAAACAAGTCCTATTTTTGAATGAAAATAGGAGAACAAAGTCTACCACCTTCCACTGGAAGCCCCTTTTTGTGGTTTTCATGTTGTTGTTATTTAAAAATAAGTCTACACTCAAGTTTAGAGTGAAGAGCAGGTACAGAACTAAGACGTGCTTCAGCATTGTTTCATTTACATGCCTGTAACTTTAGGCTGTGTGATGTTAGTGCCCAAATAAGAAACATCTGCAGATGTTAGAAACAGAACATCATACATTACATGTTATGTGCCGTCAACTTGCATCCATCTTATAGTGACCCTAGCAAAAAATTTAAAGGTAGAGCAAAAGCAAAGTGTGCTGCTTATATATCACCCATAGTGCTGAAAACACTCTCTGGGTGGGTTTAAAAATAATTATGCAGGCTACACATTCCCCACCCCTACCCCCAGCAAGCTGGGTACTCATTTTACCAATCCTAGAAAGATGGAAGGGTGAGTGAACCTTGAGCCTGCTACCTGGGATTGAACCCTGGGTTAAGAGCTCAGTTTTGCCTGTGGTACAACAGTTTAACCACTGTGCCACAAGGCTCTTGTGGCAACTGTGATATTTAAGAATTGGTTTAAACAGTTCCTCCCCCCCTCCCCGTTAGCTTCCATGGCCCATCAGGGCTTCGAACTCAGGTCTCCTAATTTCTATTCAATTGGTCTATCTGCTACACAACATGGAGTACCATACAGCAACACAGTGTTATGGCAAAACAATAAAAAGATTTAATTCACACACACACACACACACAGAGAGAGAGAGAGAGAGAGAGAGAGAGAGAGAGAGAGAGAGAGAGACCAAGAGAGAAATATAGTGATGTTGTGATAGATATACTGTATAAATATATGCCTAAATCCAGCTGGGGGGAAAGTACAAATGGAAGAGTAATCACATGTTTTCCCCTCTCACATTTGCGGTCATCATACAGCCAGGTATATGAATGGGCATGTGATTGGGTTATTTTTTCCAGTTCATGGTTGCAGGAGTTCGATGGATATGAGATTACAGAGGTAGTGGCTGGGTGTGAGAATATTTTCCAATACATTTCAGCATAACTTGCTCCAGCACATCGCCGGAGCTATAGTCATTGGCCCATATACTGTACGTACATGCTTTCATTGGGGGAAAAGAAACTTTTAGGGATACACTTTTCCCCTTGCCTCCCATACATCTACTCTAGAAGATAAACACAGATACACTGCCAAAGTGAGAAAAAAACTGCTGACTAGACACATCTGTAGGCAGTCCTATCTTGCTAGGGCCTTCACAGCCTGAACATGGTGCAAGAGCATGCATAGCATGGTGGTTAATTTAACAGAGCCAAGCAAAGAGGACAAAGAGTCACCACTTCAAAACACCTTTCAAAAGTCTTGTGCCTTAGTACAGACTTTCTCACGGCCAAAAAGACTTGGTACAACTGCTGTGGGATGCTTGCTAACAAATGTAGCACAGCCTAATGCTCCTTGTAGCAAATTGTAATAGACAGGGATGGCCATGTGTAGGAGAATCTTTCTCACTCACAGTGTCTCTGTGGCATCCATTAA
>JAHTLZ010003518.1:12356684-12384618 GCA_023846285.1 Phrynocephalus versicolor
TTCAAGCCTCACAGATTGGGGCTTCCCACGTGGGGGTTATTCCCACAGCCATGGAGTTTATTTTTATTTTTGTTTGTTTATTTATTTATTTGCTTCCTGGACTTCCAGTTGATTTTGCTTATTATTGGTTTTACCTTTGGCTCCGAATGCAACCTTAGTCCTGCTGTGATCAAGGAATTTCTGTTCTCTTCTATTGATAGCAGTGCCCATAATTGGCATGTTTGGCAACAGCCTAAAAATACAGTTGGGGGGGGGAGTTGATGAGTTAGGCCTCGTAATCTGGATTGCTTCTTAAATGTTTTCTTGTTGTGTCCATATAAGTTCCAACTCTGTGAAAAGCTTCATTGTTCTCTAGCCTCCCCTCCCTTCTTTGTACTCTTTCTTTCATCAAAATCAGTGCCAAAAACCCCAGAAGTCTCAAGTAATGCTCTACAATACATCATTCTCAAAATAATGAGGGCAGCATATATTAGTCTAATTATGTGTTCAGTAAAATGCCCTGGTCATGGAGAGCTCTTAGAATTGCAAGGCACAAGATTCGGCAAGTTGTACTCCATCAATACCAGGGGACCCAAAGCTGGGAGCTGCTGCAGTAGACCATTAGTGGAGAGCTTCTCTTTGGACTTCAACTCCCAGAAGCCTTTGCCACCATAGACGGTTACTTCATGTCCACTCTTGTCCCAGGAGGAAGTTCGTTGCGTGTTGATGTCGGTCGCAGTCACGTGGTCTTCTTGAGGTTCTGTCCCTGTTCCTGTGTACGCACGGGCATGTTTGATGATACCGCCATGACTGTTTCCACACATCCTCATTCCGTGATGAGATGTGAAATTCCATGCCTTTGTTCTCCGTTTTTGTTTTTTTTGCCTGACCTCCGTTTTTTGATGTTTCGATTCTCCGAAGCCTTGCCTTCAATAAGTTATGGAGCTAAGTTTGAGGCATTTGTCTTTTAATCTCTCTGCACTGCATTGCTGACTCCATAGGGAATGTACTGGTGAATGGCACTTCACACTCCTGCCACTAGATGGAAAATGGCACGCTGCATGACGAGACCTACCTCATGGACCCTCATATCGGAATGAGAAGCAAGATGAGGAAATTCCCTAGGCCAGGGAGGGGAATCTTTCATCCCGTTTATATCGCAGTTCAGGGGGCATGGTCGGGATGAACTCCCCTTGTCCCGCAATGGACGTGCGGTTAGATTTCTTCATACCGGTCCCCAGCGGGACCGCAAACAGCGATGAGATGGACGTGAAGTATATGCAATAGACAATTAGCAGGAGAGCATTAGCGCCTGCCTTGGCATTCTCCCAAATCTTACAAGCAAACACCTCTTACTTTTCTGGCTGTCCAAGAGTGCTGAATATTAGTTATCCAAGTTATGGCTGTTAATTAGTACAGATTGTGTGTGCACCACTCTTGATATAATCACTTTATTGAAAAGTGGTGTGATAACTGGTCACTCAGTTTATCACAGCTTCTAAGGCACAGGTTTGGTCCTTTTTTGTTTCATAATTTATAAAATCATGTTTATAATTCATAAAAATTATAATGCCTAAATTTTTAAAAGAAAAAGGTGCAGGTAAAATTAGATGTTGCCAGGGCTGCCATTACACAACAATAACAAGGGATAGTTAGATGACTTGTAAGCCATTCTAGTATAGAGGTCTTGGATTTGGGAAGCTATATGTTAAATTGTCACATTAGTTACAACCCAACATGGACAGAAGGAGGGAAACACTGCTCGTCACACTTGCTCCTGAGAAGCAGGTCATCTGAAAGAAGCCCATAAGATGGTAACAAGGAACCAGGCTTTCTCGGTAGTGGCTCCAAGATTTTGGAACCAGCTCCCCTCAGAGATCTTCCAGGCCCCATTGCTGTTCGTCTTCAAAAAAACACCTGAAGACCTGGTTGTTTAGAATTGCTTTCCCTGGCTACTGACTACTATCCAGATCTGTTTTTCATTTATTCCCCTCTGTATTAATTCATTTATGCTCAGTATAAAATCTGTACCATCCGAGTTATGTATTAATATGCACGTTTAATCTGAAAAAACACATTTAAATATATTTTTAAATATATGGTTTAAAACACATTTTCTTTCAAATGCGAATTTCTAAATGTGTTTTTTCACCAACATACTCATTTCAAAATGTGTATTCAGAAGCTTTTATGCTCTGTTATTAGGGCTACTCGTATTGAGCAGAGAACTGCTTCCAAATTATTGAGAAACTCAAAAGTCAGGGGATAATTAACTACACTGCTCCCATTTGTTCAGGAGGAGCAGGTGACCTTATAACAAAATTTGAAATATCCAATTTGCCAAGAATCCCTATGTATGCCACTCCTGTCTTTGGAGGTCTTCACAGTGCCTTCCACTGGGTTCTCACTTTGTAGTCCATTTGGAAGCCTAATAGGGCTAGTCTGGCAGTGCCCAACATGAGCTGGGGGGATGGCAGAAGTTGCCACCCAGGGAGTTTGGGCAGCACTACTTGGAAAAAGTCAGGGCTAGATCTACCTAAATTCAATAGTAAAAAGGCACTGTGTGCCTCCAGATGATTCTCTCGTTCAAGGTTGGGCAATCTCTGGGGTTATGGGGCCATCCACATTTCCCAAGATACTGGAGCACTGCTTTCACCATCTCATTATTTCCAATAATTGGAAAATGCATCCCAACCCCTCCCCCAAAATAGGCCTTGGAGGAAAAAAAGAATACACATCTAGGCAAAAAGTGATTTCCTTTTGGGTGATTTTGGGGGGCAAGAAAATCCAGGCCTAAATATGGTCTTCTGGGTGACATGCCTCCTTCAGGGTGCATTTTCTCATTCCCCGTTCTAATTCGAAGAGAAATGCCTCATGCTCAAGCAGTATCTCCTGCTGTTTATGAACACTGGCATGCCTTTAGAAGAGAGAGATCATTTGATTAGGGCACAGTCTTCTCTTTGCAAAAAGATGTGCGCCTGCAAGTCACAGATAGCCAGGTATCTCCTGCCAATCAAGGCTTCCAATAATGTGCCATTAATTATTATTATTATTACTTCAGTCCATCTTGATGGCTGACTGGTCAAGAAAGACGACTTGAAGTCGTACCACTTAAACTTTCCGAATGCAGTGCTATTCCTGGCTGGGGTTTTCTTCCACATTATTGGCTATAAAGGATTTCACACCACCACCACCATGCATTCTATGGGCATGCAAAGGAGAAACAAGATGGCACCTACTGACAAAGCCCACCGGCAACTGTGCATACAGAAGCAATGCAGGGGAGACATAGGCTGCAATCTCATCAGTAAAATGTTTCTGAGTTACTCCTTGGGAATCTCACTTCTTTTTGCAGGGTTCAGATGATGAATGGCCATTAGTGATTCTTCTCTCTCTCTCTCTCTCTCTCTCTCTCTCTCTCTCTCTCTCTCTCTCTCTCTCTCCCCCTCTGTGTGTGTGTGTGTGTGTGTGTGTCACCCCCCAATGCTATCGGTGCAGCGAATCCAGCCCTCTGGGAAGCTGCTACTATTTTTGATCTCCATTTCATTGCACAGTTCAAGTGACATTCCATTGAGTGTGTACTCCTAAATCAATTCATTGCCGATACATCTGGCATGAGTTTCCACCTGCCCCACCAGCTATCTTTCGACTTCCTATAGAGAGAGAGAGAGCATCCACAGCATGCTTCCAATAATGCAGCCAGGAAATTGGAAGGAACAAGAAAATTCAAGTACCGTACATGGCCAGCAAGGGCATTCTGCTGGCACAGTGATGTACCTACATTTTTATTTTAAAGGGGGGGGTCAGTGACAATCAAAAAAGGAGAGAAGGGGATATGCCCTTCTTATATACTACCCCAAAAGAGAAAAGGTTAAAAACCATAACCACTAGCACAGGATATGTGCCATGTGACCACAAAGTGCAACTATCCAGAAAACAGAAAACACAGGGAGACTTTTCTCAAGTGTGACCATGGCCATGGAGATATACAGATTGGGGTGGGGAGGGGTGTCTTCTAGCCAAGGAGAAATCCTTCCAGGCCTGCTTGCCTGCTTGAATAATGAAGTCCTATTATTGTCTCTAATAACTGATACATTTTCATTTAGGCTCATCTCTCACCTCTGGTCCTCAAGAGTCACACAACTAACAATAACATTAAAGGACTTACTGCAGTTTCTTTTCATTCAACCTAAGAAAGTTGCTAGTTATGTCCTTGAAAGCATGCAGGCACCTTCCCAAAATGACTTCATTGTTATCAAAGTTGCAAAGAAAAAAGGCAGTTAATGGATTTGTCGTATGGATTTTGTTCTTCAAATACATAGGGTCAAAGAAAATAAAAGGGAGTCAGCAGGAAACTCAGGTGGTTAGAACTTCACATATTGTGTGGTGCTTTGAATTTTTATCAGTCAGTGTGTGTCAACATGTAGAAGGGTTTGCAGAACATTGGGCTCCCTGCTGCTTCAATGTGAGATTGGTTCCCATGTTACCTGGTCTACGCCTCCTTCCCAAATCTCTGTGGAGTGACTACACTGGGGTAACATCCACACTCCTACTCCAGCTATGAAGGATAACCCCCTGGAGAAATAGTAGCAATTCTGTAGAGAAACTTCACATCCCCTTTGGGATAATACCCATTCACTAGGCCAGTGACGGTGAACCTTTGGCCTCCAGATGTTTTGGGCTACAACTCTCGGAATTCCAAGCCTAGATTGCCAATGACAAGATTGTGGAAGTTGTGGTCCAAAACATCTGGAGTGTCGAAGGTTTGCCACCACTGCACTAGGCTATGTTATTTTTCCTCCAGCCCTCCTTCCTTCACCTCTCATGGGCTGTCCATTTCTGGCATCTTGATGTCTTTGGATTAATGGACACAGTCACCCCCCACCGATTGCAATGCATGAAAATCCGCGATATGCGGAAGTGGGTGGGGTGGGGCCTGGGGACGGGGGGCGATCGCACGCCTGTCCGAGGCTTCTCGGAGGAGTGCGGGGGGCGGCACAGAGTGACCTGATCACCCCCGCCCCCCGTGTGGGTCCGAGGCTTCTCGGAGGAGCACGGGGGTGGTGCGGAGCGACCCGATCACCCTCCGCCCCCCGCGCGGCTCCAAGGTACAGGTACTGTGATCCCGTGATGTAGTGGGGCCGCAGTACCTGAACCGGGTAATGGTGGTGGGGGGTGACTGTATTATAATAATGACATTACACCTCTTCCCCTTTCTTTGCATGCTGCTGCTCCTCCCATCCCCATTTCAATTGAAAAATCAGCTAATTAGGCTTCTTAAGCAGAAGCAAGGAGAGGGGTAACTTTGAAGATGAATGCACTCATTGTTGACTAAGATAATTCTTCCCCCCCCCATATAACCACTTCAAGATCCATAGCAAATCTGACATCAAAAGTGGTAACACAACTAGTTTCAGAACATTTCAACACCCCAAGACAGTCTGGCTACCCAGCCAGAAGCAACAGTGATCAGTTCACACAATAGAACAGCTAACAACACACATCAACCACAGACAAGGATTGCTGCCACCCCTGATTGCAGTGAAACTTCTTAATCCCTCCACCGTACAATGACTAACACCTATTCTCCTGCATAGGACAAGTTTCCTCTTTCCCACAACTTAAAAAACCCCACCGTCTCACTCATTCTATACCCCAGAGCACAGAGAGAACTCCTAGTTCCATGAGCTCCTTGCCCTCTGAAGATGCCAGAGACAGAATCTGGTGAAGAACAACTTCCAGAACATGGCCAAACAGCCTGAAAAGCTCACGACAACTATCAGATCCTGGCCGTGAAAGCCTTTGGAAATACAGAGTGATCAGTTTTTCTTATGTACATAATTTGTTGTATGAAGTTTGATCCCAAAGTGCTAGAATGAAAGTTATGGTAATTCCAGCAGTTCTAGTTCCAAAGAATGAAAAGCCAGGAAGGAAGGAAGGAAGGAAGGAAGGAAGGAAGGAAGGAAGGAAGGAAGGAAGGAAGGAAGGAAACTGAATTTCTACTGCTAGCTTTAACAAGAGCAGTTTTACAGATGGCTATGATTTATTCATGTATTAAGTGCCATCAAAGCACTATATTGAAAAGTAGCTGCAGTGAATATTTGCCTTGTTCTTTGTTGCTTGGCATTTATTGCTAGACACCACAAAAAATGCTGCACAAATGAGTCACAGTTCTTCTTTTTGCACTTCTGGGGTATTTAATATGTCTGCAACTATAGCTATATCTGCATTGTGCCAAGGTAGCGAAGCCAAGGTGGGTAACAATAATAGAAGGCAGACGAAAAACATAAAAGACCATTTTTAAAAGGACAGTTAAAGACAACGACGGGACCCCCTTCAACAGCCGAGCAGACCTCACACACCAGTGGTCTGACAAAAGGGAAGTGTTGTTGTCTCCTCTCAGAATGCGTCCAGACCGGAATGGGGAGCCAAGAACCAAAGAGCTTTGGAGCCTGGGAGTGGCCGCTACAAAAGCTTTTTCTCAGATAAGTCATGAAAGAGCAAATTGTGTCCTTCCCACCCACTCAGAAGCCGCCTCCCTGGCTAGAGTTCATTCATTTTCTTGTCTTCTAGAACTGCACAAATAAGCAAAGGGAGAAGTCATAGGTTTTACATACAAACAAACATCATTTAATTCTTCAACTAGTGTAACGATTCATCAATTTGCTCCTGCCTCAGGACTAGCTTTTAAACCAAGTGGGGAAGGATTAATGCATTTATTTCCCCACTCTCATCGCATTTCCATTGTTATCCGTTATTAAGAGCACAAGATTCACCATCCTTCACTACCACTACCATGCCAATTTTTTTAAAGTTAAAAAAAATTGACATAAGCATGCCATGTCCCAGTTGACATAGCATCTACAATCTCAGTATTAAGGGACTGGATCCCTTTTCACACAGAGAAAGGAGCGGGCAGAGAATCGTTAGGTGGTTTCGCTTATCTGGCTGCGGTGCCAGAGGAGGGGAGTTCAATTCCCCGCAGTGCCACTTTGACAGGAGCTAGACTCAATGATCTATTGAGTCCCTTCCAGCTTTGCAATTATTATTATTATTATTATTATTATTATTATTATTATTATTATTATTATTATTATTATTATTATTATTATTATTATTATTATTATTACACAGCAGACAAGATAACTACACTGGATTTTGTATTACAAATCATTAGTTGAATGCCTCCCAAGAGTTTAGGACTATGTGATGTATCAGCGAATTATGAGAGCAGATCCCAGTAAGGTGGCCTTCTGCAGCTGACAGTGACTTTGTCAACTCCAATTTCTTTTACATACTTGCTTAGCTCTTTAGGCACCGCACCCAGTGTGCCAATTACCCCTGGGACCACCTGTACCAGTTTATGCCAGAGTCTCTGAAGTTCAATTTTCAGATCCTGATATCAGGTAATTCTATCTCAGAGCCTCTGATATTAGATCCAGGCAAGGGAGTCGCACTGCAGTGCCCAAACTGTTAAATCTACTCCTGATGTCTGAAGATTCATATCTTTGGGGAAAGTGTTTTTCTTTTATGAAACAAGGGCTCAAATCCTGTTTATTACAACCACCAGAGTAGTGCCATCAGGGTAACTTAAAAGGTGAATTGCACAAGCTACATAGTCTGTGTAGTACTTCCTATTGCTTCATGTGTTTCTGTATGTAACAAGAAATGCCTACAATGACTTCTTAAATTGTAATTACTGTCAGTTACCCAAATGGCATTCTGTGAGGGGCTTTAGGATTTTAGCCATTTACTTCTTTGCTTTGGGAGAACACTGAAGCGGAAAATGGGTATATTTGGGATACTTTCCTGACCAGTTAATAATAGTTCTGTTGTGTAACATCATTTCAGCTCTCTCAAGTCATAGCTGGAAGTATAACAAAGACAAAAACATTTGAGTATAGCTTTCTTTCAGTTCAATTCAAATAGTTAATTATTTTTATTAATGTATATTTAGTTTATAATGAGCTACAATGGTTTCTTCAGGTTTTTTTCCTTAGTGACTGACAGTCTAGGAGAAAATATACGGGATGGTTTATATTTGGTTGCTTCTCAATGTTTTTTGCAATCCTTCTACCAAATGTTTTTAGTATACAGTGGACCCTCGTATGACAAATGGTTTGTATAATACAAAATCTGTACAACATAAAAAATTCCAGAGATAGGGGAAATTTGCTTAACAGAATCGTCTATGGGGTGAATCCATACAACATAAAAATGGTCGTGATTAGGGATTACTCTGTTTTCAATGCATTCCTATGGGAAATCTGTAAAAAGGAAAATTTGCTGAACATAATTTCATTTGAAACGAATTAATTCCTTTATACAAGGCACCACTGCTAATATTATTTTTTTCTTTAATATTTTAAACATGCTGTTTTTAGCTTTCAGTATTGTATTTTCAGTTATGTAAGCCACTTTGGTCCTTTATTTAGGAGAAAGGTGAGATAAAAATATTTTGAATGAATAAATAAAATAAATTCTGATCATATAGGAACTCACCCACATTTTGTAGAACATGTCCAGCTGTTGTTTACTGAACTGAGGTGTCCTTGTTGCAAGATGATTGCAGATGAATACATAATACAGGTATAGGTATTCATTTATAAATACCGTATATACTCGAGTATAAGCCAAGTTTTTCAGCCCTTATTTTTGGCTGAAAAAAAAAACCCTTGGCTTATACTCAAGTTTACCAGTTTTGGGGGGTAAAATTAGGTGGTTGGATGGCTTGGGGAGGGCGGCGGAGGGCAAGTCCTGATCAGACAAGCAATAGCAGTGCCTCCGCTTCCCATATGATTCCAATTAGAAGGTTTAGGGCAGTGTTGGTGAACCTATGGCACGAGTGCCAAAGGTGGCACTCAGAGCCCTTTCTTTGGTCACCCAACATCACCCCTTCACAGCCACCTGTATTCAGGTTAAATTGCTGAATTGGCACTTTGCAAAAAATTAGTGAGTTTTGAATCAAGTTTGAGCACCCAGTCTCTAAATGGTTTTCCAATCTCCATCACTGGTTTAGGGGCACCTCCTTTGGAGCTTCATAACTCAGCCCCCTTACCCCCAAATGTTTCCAAGTTTCAGGGGATTCTCTAAAATCATTTTCTGAAGGTACCCCTGCTACTTTGGTGCCCCCAAGGTAAGTAATTTTTGAGTACATTTTTTTTTAAATGCACTCAAAAATTATCTTTAAAATATGTAACCAAAATTACTTATGGGTTCTATACCCATTATTTCACAGTCCCCAAAAATGATGGAGAATTCTGTTCCATTATCAACTTGAAGGATCTAAATTCTTTTATCTACTATCAGCGCTATCAGTAGTTCAAAACCACGTTAATAATACAGGGTATGAACAATTAATTGCATTCTCTAGAGTAAGTCCATGATTACAGAATTACAAGTTCACAATAGATAACACCACTGTCTTGAAACTGTACTCATATGGAATCTGAAAATGTTCCCCAAAATATCTCAGCATTATTGGGTTACATTTAATTTTTCTTATTTGTTTTTTATTTTCAAATAAATTAACACCCTTGAAAGGCAGATGTGTACCAGTGAGTCATGTTCATAGAAAATCCATATTGCCTCATTGTCATGAAAGCCAATGAACTGTATTCCCTACCCCCACCCCAAGAACCTATCCAAAATCCATGGGATTATTTTGTGAGAAAGTTGTGGGTGACCCAATTTCTTCAGAGTCACCACATGACTTCAACCACTTCTAGCCCATCACTGCCTTCAGTATCTAGCTTTAATCATGCTGCTCAGAGCCCACATTTAAGGCAATTTGCGGTTGCCTGACAAAAATTGAATCCCATCTGCACACATGACTGCTTTGTCCTGAACTGGGAATGGCTGGGGTTGGCACAGCATTTTCTCATAGACAACATGTGCTCAGAAGTGGTTGCTATACTCTCTTAGAGTGATCTGTCAAAGTGTGCCCAGGAGTGGCAACGAGAGAAGGCAGAGTTATTGGCACTGAGCAGAATCTGTCCATATGCATTTTTAAACATCTGCATACAAAAGAAAACAACAACTTGTATAGAACATCACTGTGCAATTATTCCTTAGGCAGCGCTGAGTGAGACAAGACAGAAATTTTCAAATCCCGGTGTTGGCATACGTTCACCTATCTTAATACAATTTGTATGAGTCCAGAACATGAACACTCAGGTTAGATTTCAGTAAGATTTAAATTATCTGGGAGTGGGGCAATGTCCATAAAAACCTTTGCAAGACATTTTAATGGAAGTTAGCTGTGAACAAGATCTGACATTTTTGGTGGCCAGTGTATGAAAATGTCCACCTCCTAATATGTCCCTACTACAATCCTAATTGTAAAGATCATAATTGATTACAAATGTTTTCTCATCCATTAAAGGAGTTCCCAGTAATTCTAATTTCTTGAAAACAGATTTGGATTCAGATGTTGTCAGGCCTTTGGGTTCTGATGCACCTGGCAAGGCACTCTGCACCAAAAGCAAAAATAATGCTGCATGCACTCTATGGGTGGTTTACAAGTAATTATGCAGACTACACATTTCTCCACTCCGGAGAATGTTGGGTACCCAATTTACTGACCTCAGAAGGATAGAAGGATGCGTGAACCTTGAGCCAGCTACCAGGTATCCAACCCCAGGTTGTGAGCACAATTATGGCTGCAGTACAATAACAGTTTTCTCACTGCTCCACAACATACCAGTACCAATATACAACTTGTATTTCTGGGTACTGATCACTTTTTTCAGATCGTTTATTCTTCTCAATGAATAGAGAAGATCGCTCTTGAGCCCAGATGTTCCCCACCTGAGTGGATGATGTTGGCCTTGGTCTCCAATGACACATCCTAACATTTAATGACCTCTTTTAATTCTTTCATTGCTGTTCTTCAGAGTCTCAGAATCCTGATATCTTGGCAGCCATCTCCCTTTGGCTTGATGATTGAACCAATATATACAAAATCATTAACAATGTCTTTATTTCATTGTCAATATTAAAGATGTGCACGTTTTCTGCAGTTCTTGTTGTTTGGACACACTCCTGCTTTGGGCATGTTCTTTCAGTTTCACTAAATGGCATTTCAGGTCATTGCTGCTTTCTGCGAACAAGATGGTGTCAAATGCACATCGAGATTTACTGGTGTTTCTTCTACCAATTTCCACCACCACCTCCCTTCATCTGAAACTAGATCAGCTTTCTGTATATGATATGTAGAGATGGACATGAGCTGCTGGTGCAGCAGTTCCTGCTGGTCTGCCCTTCTGCTGTAAAGGTACTTGGCAGTTCCCAGCCCTGCCTCCTATGCTGGGATGCTGCCTCTGAGTGGGCAGAAGAGCAAGGCTGGGAACTGCTCAATACCTGTTGCTCCAAAGGATGACCCGGCGTGACCTGATGGCTTGTGCCCATCTCTAATAATATGTTCTGCAAACAAATTGAACAGATAAGGAATAAAATACTGTGTATTTAAATTTCCTGCGTATTTTTTTTCCGGACAGTCACGTGGTTTTTACTGAGCAGTTGGTGTCCTCTCCTCTGCGTCATACTTTCCTATTCTGGTTCGGTCCTAATCTGTATACTACGCATTTTGTCCTACTTTCCGGCTCCAGTTTCCAAGCCTCCATGGCAAAAACTGTTTTTACTGTGTATTTTCTATGTCCTGTCGTGGTGACCAAAGCAAATAAGTAAGCATGTTTGAGCTAAGTTTCTAAATCCAGCCCCTGGCAGTGGTTTAGGAAACTTCGCTGAAACTGCTATTTGAGGGGTGTGGTCGATCGGGAGCAGAATTTGCTTCTCTTCCTGGTTAGCACGCGATCTTTTACTGCGTAGTTCACCGACGGGAAATTACGCAGGAAACGCAGTCAAAAAGATGTGGCAGATAGAGGGGAAGGTAGAGTGGGTAGATGAATTCACAGATGCACACTCAAAGAACTAGAGTTACAGGTAAGTAGCTACAAATATACAAAGAAGCCAATAAGACAATACTGTATAATGTTGCAGAGTTTGGAATCTGGAGAACCACTTGACAATCACCCCAGCCCAGAAAGTTCCACCCCAGGCAAGCCTATGGATTTTTCTTATTAAGAGCCCTCTATCCCCCCCCCCTTGATACTCTTTACTTTAATGGGGTATAGTTGTCATTATTTATGATTTATAGTTTAATTAGGCTATTTAGAATTAACCTGACACTTTTGTTTTTAGTACTGAAGCTGCCTTGGATCCTCTTCATGAGAAAGGCAGGGTATAAACATATTAAATGAGTAAATAAATAATAGTAAGTTGCTGCTAGTAAATTAATCATCTCAGATATTCTTCACTGTGTGCTGAGTCACAAAACTGACACACAGCAAGAAGTACAAAGGGTGACTCAATAACTTGAAGCGATTCGCTGCTATGATTTATGTTGTTGTACTTACATTGATGTAAATAATCAGTGGGATTTTGGCCAATGAATAGACACTGTCATTTTCTTGATGCAGCAAATAATGTTGTCAAGTTAGTTTTAAACATTACCATTAGGGTCATTTTTAGAGAAATTTTGAACAGAAATTTCCAGGTTTTGTGGTGCAGTCATAAATGCTAAGGTTATTGTGTTTTTTGATATATTAAACAATAATAAGTAACAAAACAGACTACTAAAAATGGGGGTGGGTGGTTTGACATCAACATATTATTCTTCTGACTATAAATGGCTTACAAAACAGCATTCTTTAATTTATGGGCATTTGAAACTCTATTCCATCTAATAGTGACATTGGAAGATGCCTACAAGGCCCCCTGCTCAATGCAGGAATAAAAATCAAAGGATATCTGTCAGGTGGATGGCCCAATTTCTCTTGAAGGCCTCTGGTGTTGGAGCACTCAGCGCCTCTTGAGGCAATTGGTTCCACTGCCTTACTGCTCTAACAGTTAGGAAGTTTTTCCTGACATTCAGCTGAAAGCTGGCATCTCAGAACTTGCACCCATTGTTGCACATCCTACACTCTGGGATGATTGAGAACAGACCCTGCCCCTCCTCTGTATGACGGCCCTTCAAATATTTGAAACATGCATTCATATCATCCCTCAATCTTCTTATCTCTAGGCTAAACATCCTCTGTTCTTTTAGTCTTTCCTCACAGGACTTCGTTTCCAGTCCCCTGATCATCCTTGTCACCGTCCTTTGAACTTCTTCCGGTTTGTCAGAATCTTATACAAATTAAAAATTAGTGACAGTTGAATAAAACGTTGGAAGTCAACAATTCTTAAATTGGCAGATGTTAAAATACATGATGAAACAGATGTGTTTTCAACTATTTGTTAAAAGATGCCAAGGAGGGGACCAGGCAAATTTCAGTTGGTTGAATGGTAAATCAGCTCTTACATAATTGCGGTTGATGTAAACAATCTACCATAGACTATCAACAGGATTTAGACAAAAGTGCCAAGTGAGATTCACCTTGCATAGTCCCTGCCCGCCTTTAGAAAAGTGCTTAAAACTCTGCTTTTCAGAGAGGCATTTGGTGACCATTAGGGTTTTGTTTTGTTTTTGCTTTGTTCTGCTCTGTTCCGCCATCTTGCCAAGCATTATTTATTTTAATTGGTTGAATTTTTTTTAAATTGTTTTATGATTGTTGTACACAGCTCAGTGTGTGTGTGTGTGTGTGTGTGTGTGTGTATCTATGTATGTACTCAAGTATAAGTTGACCTGAGTATAAGTTGAGGCCCCTAATTTAACCCCCAAAAAACTGGGGAAATGTATTGACTTAAGTGTAAGTCTAGGGTGGAAAATACAGCAGGGGCTGGCAGCTCCTCCTTTGTGAGCTGTGGGAGCGGTGTGTGATGTTTAAAATGACTTTCAGCCACTGAGACAAGCACTTGCCTCGGTGGCTAAAAGTCATTTTAAACATTACACACTGCTCCCCCGTGATGCATAGGGGGGGTCAGGAGAAGCGGCACATGATGTTTAAAATGACTTTTAGCCACTGACCCAAGCACTTGCCTTGGTGGCTAAAAGTATTGACCCGAATATAAGTCGAGGGCCCCTTTTTTCAGCCCAAAATTAGGGCTGAAAAACTAGACTTATATTTGAGTATATACAGTATATATACACTAACTATTTAGAATTTAGAAAGGAAGAGCTTTTTTAATACTATCTCCAAGCATTAAAATGGTAACCTAAGTCTTATTCATAGTGAACAAATTCTGCATAATAAAGAGGTTACACACAATGTAGTCATGGCATACATTCATTTTTTTTTACATAACGTTCTTTGTTAGACCAAAAATTAGAGGAAGTGGTAGCTTACCAAGATATGGACACATTCACTATTTGGAATATTATTTCCCCTGAACTAAGCTCAAGCCCAGGTATAGTACAGGTAGGGCTTCCACATGACAGTAGTTGGAGATTGATTTTCTTCTGTGGATATCCAGGTGAGACAAATTTTGTAGCAAACTGCAATGAAGAAGGGGAATGTTTGATGCTTCTATTTTGTGTGATGGCTTTTGTGCCAGGACACTCTTCTCCCCTGACAACTAGTATCAGGGCGGGGTTAATATAGAAGAACAAAGGTATGTGGTTTGCACATGTGATGTTTCCTGAGGCATTAGTACAAGACATCTACATAAAGTCTCTTACACACAGGCCTACATAGGGGTCAATATCCTGTTGGACAGCTATGTCAAAGTAGCAGGAAAGTTTTCATAGGCAGGGGGAGATTGCTAAATTAAGAAGTCCTGGCTTGTATTTAAAGTTGTGTGCAACTCGTGCATAATGAGGTGAAGTTACACACAACTCAAAATTGAAGCAGGAACTTTTTAATTTAAAGGAAATTTGCTGCTGCCACTAACACCATTCTTGCTGTCCCAGCATATCTACACAACAGGATTTTGGCTGTTGTCACAAAGGTTGGCCCTACCTTGACACCATAATACACACACAGGGTGCACAGCCCATGATATCACAAAACCCCACCCACCCTGTTGCTTTCAAACTTAGGCCCTAATGTATCAGGAACAAAAAAGCTGCTTACCTGCCTACTCTCAAGTTTAGGTGTCACCTAGATCAAGTATCCTTTACTGACATCATTGAGCCTAAAATATATATATTATTTTTATAGTTGTGAGTTTTTTGGGCTGTTTGGCCGTGTTCTGGAAGTTTTTCTTCTTGGCGTTACACCAGACTCCGTGGCTGGCATCTTCAGAGGGCAAGGAGCTCAGGGAACTAGGAGTTCCTCTCTGTGCTCTGGGGTATATTATTTTTGTCTTATGAGGTCTGGTAGAAGAAGGGGGAGTGTAGGTTTCTGAAGGTTAAACTGATAGCTGAGAAGTGATTGTTTCCATGTGTGCTTGGTCATATTTCCTTGAAATGAATTTTGGCAAAAATGAAGTAAAAAAAGAAGCACCCTCCACCCCCCACCAACTTCGAAGTCTTGGACCCACAAGCCAGCAAAAAGCTTGCACTACTGTGAGGCTTAATAGAAAACAAATCGAAAGTTAAAATTGTTCTGATCTGGGTGCCTTCCCAGCTGTATCAGCCTGTGGGAGACAGAAAAGAATTGCTGGCTGGCCGTGGAAGTAAAAGGTCAGAATTCTACAGCAAGGGAGCCATAATTCTTCAAAGCAACAGGCACAGTAATATGGATGGGATAAGACATCCGTGCCCTGCTTAACGTAACAGCATGTGATGTTTATGTTTCACTACAATGTGATATTTTGCTGTTAAACCAGGGATGGGGTGGGGGAATGCATTTTTTGAATACTGAAAAGGATATATTGATATAAAGGAGAGAGGATAAGAGCAGAAAGCATGTTATTGTATATTTCTGTCACCTGAGATCTTCCTTGCCTCAAACTAGAGAGGTAAAATTTCTGGAAATGATGATGCCATGGGGAAGGGGGATGGGAATGGAAAAACTGGTAGGGTGTCGTTTTTGTTTCAAGAAATTTTACATTTCTACTCCAAACTCCTGTCTGTTGGACTACAGCTCCCATAAGCTAAATTGGCATGCCAGTTGGGGATGACTTGCATTGGAGTTCAACACATTTGAAGGGTGCAGGACTGGGAAAGGCTATGTTAGACGTGCCAAAATTGCTTCCATTTTATGTTGGGTTGAGATCACTGACAAGCCGGAGATTTGGTTGCACTTCTTTAGTATCACTGGAAAGTGGTTACAAGGTCTGGGTGGCTTTTTCATTCATTCATTCATTCATTATAATAAATCAAGTTTCATCTCGGATCAAACTGGCCCTAAGCACTGTTATGAGAAGTCCCACATCCTCTCCTGAGGTCCTTCTCTAAAAGGATGGTCAGTCAAGCTAGGAGAGATGCAGGGTAGGAATAGCTTGGGGAAGCAGCTGCTTTGCTGGCCAAAAATGTGAAGAATAAAATCATTTTTATCTCTTTCCATCTTCTTTTTAAAAAAATGCATAACTTATATGAAACTACTTTGGTTCCTTATAGATACGTTGGACTTCAGCTCCCATTATTCCCTGTGTTGAGAAGTGATATAATACATCTGGAAGGCATTACTGATAGATTCTGTTCACAGTGGGCTTTGATTTTAAATTTATTGCATTTCTCCCAGTTCTGTACTGGCTGAACACCTGAACTGAGCTGGGCCCTGCGTAATAATCCAGAAGGCCCACAGCTCCTCACTCTAGATATCCACTTCCCAGGAATCAATTTTGAGAACTTTTTAAATTGGATGGGTTTTTCTGGATCGTGACGCCAATCCCTATTTATGCTAGATACCTTCTTATAAAGTTCTGTAGATCAAATCAGTTTCGGAGAAATGTCTTCTCTTACAATGTTATCCCTTTGGCATTTTAATCTTTCAGAGCTGCATGCCTAAGAAATCAGACATGGAAGCAAGCCCATTCTTATCACCCAACAACCAACTGCAAAATTACAAAACCGAATTAGTTAAACACCAATTAAGGCAAGTTCCTGAGAGAATAAACCGTCTTTTTCTTTTTAAGGGAGCTCTTCTCCTAATGATGTACTCCTTACAATCAATTCCTCTCCATCGAACAGCTTGGACTACACTCCAGGTTATGACGAACCATGCTGAATCTTTTTTAGCAAGCCACTTGAGAAACACAGAACCAAAATCAACTTTAGCATTGTGCAGCTAGAAGTGATTTGGGCCAAATCCAATTAACAGCCTAACTTGAGTAGGCTCAATGAAAGAATGGGATTTACTTAAGGGTCAATTTACCATGTTCCAGTTATTCATTGGATCTACTCTACACAGGGCTACTGACAACTGGATTTATCCCTCTGAAATGAAAAATGCCCCCTAAGCACTGGCACTTTGCTTTTCATTCATTGCCCTCAAATCACTGACAAACATCTTGCTAAAGCAGCAGGCATTGGAAAGCAGAGCCATTGATTACACACCCTGATCCTGTGGCTCAACACAACAATTCAAGCATTATGTCATTATGCGTGACACTAATGTCCTTAATGGTTTCTCTCCAACATCCCCCCCACCCCGCATCCAAGCCCCACCCCTAGTACTGTTACCAGTTCTTCTTTTTTCTGGGATATCTATGTTTACAGATAACAATTATTCCTACATTTTCAGAACCACTGGTTCTGAACCATGCACAAGCTTCTGAAACCACGCACAAGCTTCCACCTAGCCTACAAAACCAGCAAATGTCCCGAAAACATTTGCACAAGAATCCTTAGCTTCCCATTCTGTAGAGGATCATCCAAGACACAATCAATGCAATCATCCAAGCCATAATCAATGGTTAGTAAAACCGATTGACTGTGTTTATCCCAAACCCTCGGCTTGCTGCTGTGTTTTGTTCAGCTCCAGCTGCGTAACGATACCGACTGCTGATTGTGCTGATTGCCTGATCAATGATGCTGCTGATTATGTACCCCTGTCTTTGTGTCAGTACTGGGCTGGGCAGAAGTGGGGTAAAGGAATGGGGAGGAATAGACAGGAGATGGGGCCTGGGTTGGAATAAAAGAAGGCAAAATAGCAAGTGAGTTTTGAGTCTCTTCTGAGTGACTTGGCTTTTAAAAGTAAATAATTGGATAAAGCTATTTAGGAATAAGCACATCTGTGGGTGTCTTGGACAGTTTCCCCCTCCGCCCCTCAATGAGCTTTCTTTCTAAAGCTTCTGAATCAAAGGTCAGTGCTGTCTGACTTACAAAAGGCAGTCTCTTGGCTCCTCACTCCCCACCCTGTCTTTCCTCCAGCTGATGTCTTAGCTCTTCTTCCTCTTCCCAGAAGCCTCTGGAAACTAAAGTTGTACACACACACACACACACACACACACACACACACACACACACACACACACACACACAGAGGGGGGAGGGGGGGAGGGAGAGAGATTAGCTACAAAATAGAACACTGCCACTTCCCCTCCCTTTGAGCTGCCCCAGGTGCCTACTTGAATGCCAGAAAAAAAAATAACCCCACAACCCGTGGGTTCAACACAGCCCTGCAGCTGCTGGTGACAGGAGCTGAGAACTAGAGGGACCTGCCTAAAACAAAGAGCTTGTCCCCCTTCTTCCCCTGGCTTTCCAGAACTAGTGCACTACCCAAGCTAAGCGGCCTCTTCTATATAATCCGTACTCTTCTTGGAAACACAATTCAGATGAGTCAGCAGCAGCGAGGCTTTCTATATTATTTTTAGCTTTTGTATTTGGTTGGCATATGGAACAGATCTCTGCTTCCCAAGGCCAGCCCCATATGGCCATATTGTTATCATGCTCCTTCAGCTCAGATACAATTACTGCTCAAATGATGCATAGCATAGCTCGATGTTTGCGTTCTATTACTTCGTCTCTTCCCCCAGATGCCGCCCTTCCCAACTAAAGTCTTCATCTAACCGCAATATAAATCCTGATACTTGCCTCACAGGATCACCACTGTTTGGCTTCCAAAGGTTTCTACCTTATGATCAAATTATTTCATATATAATATAATAATTCTAATCATGTGCCATCAACTAACATTCTGACTTGTGGCAGCCCTTTTCAGGGTTTTGTAGGTAAAAGGTATTCAGAAGTGGTATACATGTTCCTTGTTTTGGAGGGGACACCTTGAGACTATGCAGCTTGCCCAAGCCCACACAGACTGGCTGTTCTCCCAGGAGGCACAGCGGGGAATTGAACTCCCAACCTCTGGCACCGCAACCAGTTACCTAACTCCCTGAGCTATCCCACCAGTTATTTTGTATATAGTTTGACACACACATACTGCATCCTCTCTACTTACCTGGCAGGGGAGATACCATGATCATGAAGGTGGTTTTCCCAGGGTGAGGCTCATCCATTGCACTCCGGGTGTGCTGACCCCTGCGATTTCCCCAAATGCGAGAAACTCGACAGCATATCCCTTAACAAATTCCACCAGGACTTCAATAGTTTTCACCCAAACATCAACCTCACCCTGGAACAATCCACACAACAGATGAACTTTCTGGACACCACTGTGAAACTACAACATGGGCATCTTAGTACCACACTGTACCGAAAACCAACTGACCGATACACCTATCTGCATTCTTCAAGCTTCCATCCTGAACACACAACAAAATCAATTGTATATAGCCAAGCTCTTAGATACAACCACATCTGCTCTGACCCACAGGATAGGGACGCCAAACTCAGGGATCTACAAAATGCTTTCCTCAGACTTCAATACCCACCTCGCATGATTAAGGAACAAATCAACAAAGCAAGATGCATACCCAGTGACAACCTACTACAAGACAGATCCAAAGGACCAAATGATAGAACACCACTGGTTGTCACCTACAGTCCACAAGTGAAACCACTCACACACATCGCGAATGATCTCCAGCCTATTCTTGACAAGAACACAACACTCTCCAAAGCTCTTGGTGGGAGACCCATACTAGCCTAAAGACAACCTCCCAACCTCAAACAAATACTAATGCACAGAAAATTAGAAAACACCAACATGGACAGTGGAACTAAACCTTGCCACAAACCCCGATGCCAACTCTGCCCACACATCTGCTCTGGCAACACAATCACAGGACCCAACAACGTTCAATACAGTATCAAGGGCAACTCCACCTGCTCTTCAACTAATGTGATCTATGCCATCTTTTGCCAGCAATGCCCTTCTGCACTCTACATTGGACAAACAGGACAATCTCTAAGAAAACGCATCAATGGACACAAGTTTGACATACCACGATACACAGAAACCTGTCTCAAATCACTTCAGTTTACCTGGACACTCCTTGAAGGACCTGGAGGTTACTATTTTGGAACAGAATCACTACAGATGAAGAATACAAAGGGAATCAGCTGAAATAACATTTATATCCATGATGGACACACACAATAAGGGATTGAACATTAGTCGGGGGGTTCTTGAGTCATTATTATCAAATGTAATATTACCAGATTGCCACTATCTCATGGACTTTAAGGTAAAAACTTTAAAATTTCTATTTTCTCTCTGGCCCCCCACCCTGTCTTTTCTACCCCTCTGACCCCCCCCATCTGGTTCCTGTCACTTGAGGAATTTAATTCTCATAGTTTAAGATAACATCGGCTGGCGTGAGCCATAAAACCATAAATTATACAGCTCTAACTCAACATTTGATTCTAACTAGTTCTACTAACTAACCGTCCCTCCTCTTCTCCACCCTCCTCCTCCCTCCCCTCAACTATACACCCCCACCTCTATTTGCTACAGCCTATCATATCATCTACAGCCCATGAATATCTGCTATGAAATCTATATCTCAGCTCATATTATATCTTACACCTCATTCTGCTGCTATATATGTCTGAAGAAGTTCACATGTGAACGAAATGTTACATTAAAATGTGAAAGTTAGTCTTTAAGGTGCCACATGTTTGTGTCTTTTATTTTATTTTGTTTTGTTTTTCTTTGAATTAAGAATCAGTTCTATAAAGACAAGTTTGCAGTTGTTGTGATAATTCCGCACTACCACGCTGACCCTTTTGAGAACCTCTTTATTAAGCCTATTCGTTTTTTCCTTAGCTTCCATACCAACAACCTCAGTGTTGGTACTCTTCAGTGTGGTTTAGGTTCAAGATCTGTCTCATATTTGGCTGGCTGCCACCTCCAACAATCTCAGAGAATTCAATGGGTTATAATAGTGCTATCATTGCCTGTGTGAGCAGGTTCCCCACACACACACACCTTTCCTTTTCCCATTTTAGTTTCTGTACAAACAAATTTTGCAGGGTTTCGAAGCAGTGCCACCAGTTTCAGCTCAATGACAGAACCAACAGATGAGAAAGTAAGAAATGAGAACATGAAGACCATAGATACGAACTTTTTCTTTTTTTCCCCTTTCCCACCCCTTATGCAGTTAACTCATTGAAACAGGCACACATATATGCCTAGAACATCTTCTGCAGCAAATAGGAACTTCTTTGAGGGTCAAGGGCACATGGCTCTAAATCAGTGTTGGCGAACCTATGGCACGGGTGCCAAAGGTGGCACTCGGAGCCCTTTCTGTGGGCACCCAACACCACCCTTTCATAGCCACCTGGATTCAGGTTAAATTGCTGTATTGGCACTTTGTGACAAAATTAGTGGGTTTTGAATCACAGTTTGGGCACTCGGTCTCTAAAAGGTTCGCCATCACTGCTCTAGATGGACCCTCGTCAAATCTGCTTGGCTGAATTTTCACACCCCCAGGCCAGAGCAGTGGCTCATTTCCATGCCAAGAGTCTTGTCAGCAGCGATGCCTGGCCTGGCACAAACTCCCTCTTTGCAGAAGCATGGCTGGGAAGTCTGTTCCACAGGGTGAGCAGCAAGAAGGAAAGACCCTAGCCTCCACACCTTATAAAACCTTGGTTCTAATTCAAACTAGGGATAGGAGAGCAGGAAAATTGCATAAAATCAGAATGTTTGATCAGTATGAATCTTCATTATTTTGCACATTTTGACCCTTAATGGGCAGACAAATGTATATTTCTCTGTGGGCCCCAGGTTCTTCCTCATGTTCCTCTCAATCCTCTGGAAATACCTCAGTTCTCTTCTCCTGGGTTGTGGGCCCATATTTACAAGTCCAGAAGAGTAGACCATATCATGCCGGGTATGCTGTAATTTTTATGAAACCATACATCTTCTTTGTTATCTTATAGATATTTATGCATCTCCATTTGATCACATGAACAAACTAACACTGAGTTTGGTGAAAGAAAGTGTGGAATAAATATGGAATTGTATTGACAGAGCCAACAAGGAACAGAAGATGAAGGTGTTGGAAAATGAGCACTTAACGTTACTTTTTATGGATTGTCAATAAAATTTTAAATATTTTTTTAAAAAAGTTTAGTGAAAGGAAGGTGGAAACTGGGAGAATGAGAAGACTACACTGATGTCAAAACTAGATGTTATGCCTGCCATGATGTTACTGTTCAAAACAGGAGTCCCATGACAATCTCCTTGTGTCCTAGAATGTCTAACCAAACAAAATATAAGAGATCCTGCCACTGCATTATGTGTTCCAACATTCTTACTCCTACCTTATTAAGAAGCAGTGAGAGTTGATGCAACAAAGCCAAAATAAAGCATTTAATTTGGCAAAAGTGGAGGAGATATTGGCTGACTAATTCTGGTACCATGTCTACAGGACTCCTGCTACATCTAGTTCCAACTAGACATGGGCACGGAGTGGCGAAATTGTCGTTTCCATTTTCGGTTATCGTTTCCGTTACGTAACAGAAACGGTAACGATAAATACGCCGCTCCAGCTCGAACCCGACCCGAAAAAAAAGAAAAATTGGGTCAGGTTTTTCGTTGTCGTTAATGGCATCGCGGCGATCGCGCGATGCCATTGCCAAGTAGCACAGAAAAAAAGTTTTAAAAAGTAAAAAATAAAAAAAAACCCGACTCCCGGCCAAAAAAGCAGGCAAAAATATGCCTGCCTGAGGACACCTACCAGAGGGGTGGTTTCTGGGGGGGGGGTCCCCCGGCCTTCCCCCCCTCCTGTCCTGGGCTGCTTGCACCAGGCTGGGGGGGGGGTCTATCCTCGTTGTCTGTCTCGCATGCCATGCTGTGGGAGGGGATCTAAAATGGCGACCACAATTTTTCTTTAGAAATCGTGGTCAAAAACACACCAAATCACCACAGAAACATGTGCAATTTACTTATTTTAAATGCCTGATTTTTAATAGTAGCAGCAGTAGGTTTTTTATAGCAATAAAATGTCGCATTGATTTTATTTTATTTTATTTTATTTTTTATTTTTTTAGACCTGCCCATTTGGGCTGGGCATGGGATGGGACCATGCAAATTTTTTGAACCATTCCACCAATGGCATGGCCAGGTTTTGACTGACTCTTCTGGATGTGCCAGAGGGCATAAAAAGCCGAGGCACCTTCCAGAAGTTGCAGTCGGGTCTTGGATGTGGAGGGTGGAGGGCTGTGTGGCTGGCTGCTGCTGGCTGATTGGAGGGAGGTTGGAGGCTTTAGATTTAAGTTAGGCAGGCAGGGAGGGAATTGAATTTAGAAAATAATTTCTTTGATTCTCTGCAGCTTTGTCTGCTGAAGGGAATAGCAGTTTATTCTTTTTTTTCCGTCTGGCAGTGTGTGAGGATTTATTTTTCTGATATTGGGTAAAGGGGGAGGTTCAACTGGGAGGAGGTGTGGATTTATTTTAAAAATATATTACATTGGGATGTCAAATCGTGCTAAATTGCGGTGGAAACGACAAATGACAAATGAAACGACAATTTTTTGAAAAATTTCGCGACAAATGGAAACAACCCGAAACGGACCCGTTCCGACAAATGAAAACTCGAAATGTCATTTTTTTTCTGGTCGTGCCCATGTCTAGTTCCAACATTAGGGCCCTTGTCCAATGGGGTGATTGGCTAGATAAGCAATTAAAATGGTGTGAGAAGACTGAATGCCATTAACTCAATAGTAAGTTCAATAATCGCCTCCCCTAAAGCCAAATGCTCATCAGCTGTTTCAGTTAAGCATCCTGCAGATGGATCATTCCATGTCATGTTTGTTTGTTTAGCTTTATTCAGGCCCGGTTGCCGTCATGTAGCCAAGAACATGAAGTCTGCTGGGGATTTTATTATTATTATTATTATTATTATTGTCAGGGGCGGGGGGGGGCATTGTCTCCAACAATTCATTAGGCAGAAACACAAAGTCCACATGCTTTCCCATGAAGCTCCCCCCCCCAGCATTTTTGTGCATTTCCACAAAAGGAGGAGGGAAGGGCAGAGCATGAGGGGGGGGAGGGAGATCTTGCCAAGCTGGCTCAAACTGGTCTTTTAAAAAGTTAGACAAGTCTGTGGTATTCTGGGTCCTTATGCAAAACAGAAGGGGACACTGTGTGCGGTTAACAGACTGCTTTGTTGCAAAATAATGACAACATCTAAATGGAAAAGCTTCTGAAATGTGGTCTTTCTTAGGTTTTGATTTTAGCTTCTTTTTTTGGAAACAAAAAAGGCCCACTCCTTGTCATCGTTTTATTTTTTTTCCAGAGGTACCACTACAGTGTGAGATGTGTTAAAGTGCATAATAACCCAGACACATTTCAAGAGTTGCCCTTGATTTGCTTCTGGGAGAGCTTTGCCTTGGTCCACGTCATCACACCAGTTTTCATCCAAATGGCAGTGTCTCCTATAAGGACAGAGACTCGTCCATTGGGATAAGTGGGACTCTGTTTTGCCTTAAGCTCTGGCTACCCTTGCCTGCCTCCTTTCCAGAAGCTGAAGGCATCTGCATATGTGAATGTCTGCCTGCCTGCCTGCCTGCCTCTGTGCGTGTCTGAATAGCCTTTAATGTTTGCACATGCATGTGCCTGAATGTTCATTATTGAGCCTGGCTGCGCCCACTATGAGCTATTGCACCTTCTGCAACTGTGGCAGGCACCAGCTGCCACTGTCCCAATACTTTTTTTTTAATTCCAGCCATGCTTTCTGTTCCTGGTTGGCATTGGTGAATTCTCTGGAAACTTCTGGAAGCAACATTTTAGCTTGCTTCAAGTGAGGGGTTTCAGGTCATGAACGGTATGTGTGTGCATGGTGTTCCATGCCCATGCACTATGGTTAGATGTGGCCTCAGGTGATGTTGATGGGGGTTTCCGTGGGCTTCTTAGGTTTTCCACTGTAGTTCCGCAGCTCTAGGAGAACAAGAGCCGCATGTGCCATAAGAAGACCAACCTGTGCTCACCAGATCTTCTACCCTCCAGGGCAACATCACAAGGTGCAGTTCTGTCCAGGAACGATGTGTGTACACAAAAGTAGGTAGGAAATGGGTGGAGGAGAAGCACAGTAGCTCCATCCATCGCCTTAGGCAGCAAAATATATTGGGCAAAGTTTTGCCTAATTTGTCATCTTCTTCATAACCCTAATCGGACAGACATTTCCAGGAAGCCAAACTTTATGACAAGAATAATTAGAAGAAAAGGGGAAGGGAACAAACTTCAAGAGGCAGGAGAGGGGGAAAAATCTAGGCCCAATGAATTTTGAAGTAAACCCTTCTTTGATGCATTCTAAGTGCAAAAACTATCTGTCTGTGTCCCTGGTTGTCTGTCTGCTGGCTTAACTTTGTTCTACTGCAGTCCTATTGAAATTAGCTCCAAACCATACAGCAGTATTTCTAAGCTGCAGCTTTGTACAACCTTGGAACTTCTTTTTCTTGACTCTTGGTCCTCAAAATATCTGCAGCTTTTACCTTCCTGACACTGAGGTCACTAAAAAGTGGATGCACCAGGAATATGAGTCAGGAGGAGTGAGGCTCTGGATATGCAGTTATCCAATGCCTTCCCAGGCCCACCATACCATCAGAATAGCAGAACATTTACATCAGTCTTGAACTCTTCAGAATAATTCTTATTAAATTATATTTGCCTTCCTGGGTTAAGAGTTCAACCTCAAATTATTTATTTCATTAACCTTTGGGTAGTTTTGCAAAGATGGACATGCAGAACATGGTAGGCAGTTCCTGTCTGTATCTAATGCTGAAACTGACTGGCTTTTTATGTGGGTGGCTGTGATTTACTTTCTGAATACGTTTTTGGTGTTGCTTTTGTTTACTGTCTTTTCGCGTGGGGTTTATCCTTTTCGATATCTGTATATTTCCTGGGTTATCTGGGTTTTTTTTGGCTTTAAATGTTGCCTCTCAATGATGGAAGCAGCTTTGGGTCCTTCTTAAGGAAAAAGGCGGGGTAAAAGTATTTTAAATAAACCATAAATCTAAGCCACATGCTAGAAGTTGCACCAGATACAATCTAAGCTGCAACATTTAAACTGCATGGAGAGGCAGCACATGGTGACACAACTATTTTGGCAAGAATACAGGCCTACAGTGCTCAGCACATTTGCTCATTGAAGGCACATATTTTAAAGGGTGACAGATCTCTAATATAATCTAGGTTTTACATAGTCATTAAAGAACGGTTGGAAACCACAATTGAAAATGAAGAGGGGATTGGGGATATTTATATTAAAGCCCATTCTTTCTCCATTTAGAAGAGCTATTCCCATCCTGGCACTCTCCAGATATTTTGCAGCTGACCTAGGGATGGTGGGAATTATAGTGCAACCAGTGCAAAAGGTGGTTGCAGCCTTGGGTGCCCAGATGTTCTTGGACTGCAACTCCCTTTAATCCTGACCAGCACAGCTAGTGGCAAAGGCTTCTGGGAGTTTGGGTCTGGAACATCAATGTACCCAAGGCTGAGAACCACTGATTTAGTATAATAGTTTGTTCTTAAAAATCCAGATATAATTTGCATTAATTGCATGGTGTAGTAACCCAGTAAAATGGAAATAAATCCTATTAAACACAATTGATGTTTACACTAGAGTAAATTTTGTACTGTTAAAGTGATCTGAACTGCTTCCAGATAGATAGGTCCAAGTGTTTCCATACTGTTGTCTTCCACTATACATCGCAAGTAAAACTGACTTCTCATTTTATCAGATATATTGAAGTTTACTGTATCTACATCCTGTTATGATCTATTCAAACTGTTGGGTATGACATAGCTTCTCTGGCACGGATCATTAAAATTCTACCTACATTTTACTATACCCTTTATGTTAGATGCCATTTTATGTTCCTTTTTCATTTTACTTTATTTTGTATCATCCACCTCTTAATTAGCACTGAAATTCTTTTTTTTTTCCAACTGGTGTTTTTAGTGCAAAATAGCAGTCATGCTACGGTGAATGTTGGTGATCAGAAAAATCTTTGTTGAAAAGTCACAGCATTGTGGTGTGGTAGTTTTATATCGTTTTTTTTTTTCCATTCAGAGCAGGGGGTCAAACCTCACCCCTTTCACTCTGACTGATTTAGATATTATTAGGCAAAAGAGAGAGAGAAAGATGATAAAAAGGCTAAAAATGGCAAGTACAAATAACCAGAGAAGTAGAACAATTCCTCTTTTTATGGTGCCTTCCCTTCAATTCTCCAATTGGTAAATATTAAAGAGACCATGAAGCTGGTTTTACAAGTCAGAAGTCTCCACCAGTGATATGAAACTTAGCCATTTCAGTTGCTCATTTTGCATGGTCCTTGTGGTATTTTTCATTTGCTTCCTTTGTCTTTTCCTGTCATTTCAGCTGTCTGATTTGGGCAGGCACTTCTCTACCTCTTACGCCAAATACCATAGCTTGGAGCACTAGGCTGTCATTGTCACGTAGTGAGAATTGAACATCGATGGGTGAGGTTTGCACCGGTCCACCCTCCAATTCAGCTCAGGAGAGCTTCAAAGTACCCAAATTTCTAGATTATGCCCACAGAGTTATATTTGGCATGCCTTATAACTTGATATAATACATTCCACATTTTGATTTGAGAGCCCATATTTGAGATGGCGTTATATAATAATGTTTTGACTGCCTGGGATTAATTTGCATTCAACTTCCTTTCATGCCTCTACTTAATGGCATTTTATAAGAACATTTCTTCTCATGACATGCCTTTTTGAACTCATGCAGGATCATGTATATTCTTATTATT
>JAHTLZ010003518.1:12384628-12460300 GCA_023846285.1 Phrynocephalus versicolor
CCATTAGCTTTATGACTGGCTATTCAAAACTTAACATTAAATATTCATGAGGTCAACCTACATTCCATCACAGTACCTGTCACAGCCATTTTTGTTTTGGTCGCAACAGAACTTGTGTATGGGGGCAGGGTTGCATAACTATCTCTTCCCTTTCTATGGCAGATTGGTTGTTGCATGACTTGGTGTGCAGGCAATTTTGCAACAATTGTGAGAATAGGCACATGACCGGGAGCCCTCCAGGGTTGGGGAGGAGTTCTTACACAATTGGACTTCTGCTCGGTTAACCAATAGGACACTAGCCATTACGTTCAACATAATACCTAGTTCTGTACAGGCCACTGCTAGCAATACTAATGTACACATACTAATTTTAGCATGCCCAAACAGCTGTTCTTCAGACAGGTAGTCATTTCCCAAATCTTAGCACAACTTAGAAACTATCTGGTTTAGCTATAAACTTATTTATAGCACAATTACACTGTTGAATTAAATCAGGATCTGGTTTGGGGTTTTAGAAATTGATTTAATGCCATGTGGTTTCTGTGTTGGTGTGCGCGTCCACAGGGAGCAACTTTTAGCTGTGTGGTATGTTAGTGGTACTTGTCTCCCTTGAGACAAGTGACACTGGGATCAGCAGCTTTTCTTCATCAAAGCCAGTACCAGGAGACTACAACACAGCCCACAATTACTGGGACAGACATTTCCTCCATTCTCTGTCCTCATCATACCTGGTAAATTGCATATTTTAAAAAGTAAAATAAATTAGACAGGTTATGGGTATCACTTTATTAAGAGCTGAAATAACAGACAGTGCCATGTGAGACCATTTTAATGTAAGAGCAAGGTTCCCATATATAAATCAAATTTGGTTTCCATACTGAGCATAACAAACTGCCCACACTATATTGAAAGTACTACATATTTTCTCAGCCTGACTCATCTATGAAGACCAGCCAAGGCAAAAAATGGAGGGGGTTGAGCCATGTGACACACACACCCCAAATCAAATGTAAGACTAGGCTAGGTGAGCATTGCAGGCACTAAAGCCAAGACTTAGCCTCAATATTTGGGTTTGGCTTTTTGGAGGATGCGGGCAGAGGATTTGTGCAGCTGATGAATCTGCTTTTTAAAAAGCTATGCTTTTAGAGAGGCCAATGTTGTGCAAACACAACACGCATCCAAACACCATGAGATTGAGCCATTGAAGCCTAGCGCCAGATAGGAATGGAAGAAACCAAGCAGCCAGGCTTCAAAGACCCCCCTCATACAAGTTTCATCTCTTCCAGTGGCACTCACCTTAAGATTCTCTCTTCAGATGGCGTATGGGGAGAAATAAGACGTCAGACAACACAGAGGAAGGGATTATGCAGCCTTTGGAGAAGACCTCTCTCTCTCTCTCTCTCTCTCTCTCTCTCTCTCTCTCTCTCTCTGTGTGTGTGTGTGTGTGTGTGTGTGTGTGTGTGTGTGTGTGTGTGTGTGTTGTGTCATTACAGTCGTGACTGCCTCTTCGTGACTCCATATCCATGGGGTTTTCTTGGCAGGAATACTGGGGTGGTTTGCCAGTTCCTACTCCAGGCACCTGCAGCACCTGGTATTCCCTAGTGGTCTCCCATCCAAGTACCGTGTTTCCCCCAAAATAAGACAGTGTCTTATATTAATTTTTGCTCCCAAAGATGCACTAGGTCTTATTTTCAGGGGGTGTCTTATTTTTCCATGAAGAAGAATATGGTACACATTTATTATCTTATTATCAGGGTGGCCTTATTTTCGGGGGGGATGCCTCATTTTTCAGCGAGAGGCAAAACTTTAAGTAGGTCTTATTTTCAGGGGATGTCTTATTTTTGGGGAAACAGGGTACTAGCCAGGGCCAACCCTGCTTAGCTTCTGAAGTCAGGCGAGATTGAATGTGCTCAGGGCATCTAGGCTAGGGAGAAAACCTAGAACACTGCAAAATTCTCTCTACTTTCTGAGATGTTGTGGGCCCTGAATGGCTTCTAGCTGATTGTTCTAATTGGCTCAGAAGCTGCCTAGAACTATTCTGAGTCTGGCTTGCTACAGCCTTTGACATTTTGTCTATAAAGGCATGAAATCCCTTTGTCCCTACAGTTCAGGCCTACTTCCTCTTCTTATTTGGCTCCTTGCCTTCACTGCCTGTTCATTATTCTGCTCTGTTGTATACACCCCTGGATACTAATCCCATATCAGGTTTGCTAGGACATGGTTACTCTCCCATTCCTAAACTGAGGGCCAGAATGTCATCCATTATCTCCACTGGGGAAGGGTGAGATAAGGTTGTTCTGGAAACATACCTCTTTCCTTCCCTTATTTTAACCAATCTCCCATCATGTTTTCATATTTTGCCAGCTGACTTTCTTGGAAGGCTCAGCAGTTTGCCTCTTATCTCCTGTGCTCTTTATGTGTTATGATTTGTACCATGGCTATTTTAAAGATCCAGGATTGAGCAAGACTTAAGCAGACATTTTATGGCCTGTTTCTTAGAAAGGTTAACTATCTCTCTGAGAAAACATTTTGATAAAGGAAAAGAAGATTACTGGGATCTCACAACATGGAATGCACTTGAGGTCTCTCTCACACACACTTCTCTCTTATATGGTGAAGGTTAAAGAGCCATGAATGCTAATTTCTAGACCTAGGAAAATGGTCAGAGCTTAGCCGGGGGATTTTGGAAATTGTAGACCAGAAAGTAATATTTATCAGCTCTGGGGATACTGCCCCATTCTTGCCCCGTAGGGGAGAGATTGTTCACAATCCATCTTCCAGCTAGTGAGTCAGCTGAAAGTTAAAACAGCTTTCCCCACAAGTGTGTGAAGATTCTCAGTCATCCAGGTGAGGTTATCTGGAAGTTGAGCCATAGCAACTGGATTTCTTTTCTTGAGAGACTGAAATGTTTCACTACGTATCCAAGCAGAAGCTCTTGGATACATAGCAAGAAAAGAAATCCAATTGCCATGCCTCAACTTCCAGACTTTCCCCACAAGATTAAATATCAGTTTGGGGCCCTCACACATTACCAAGTGTGGAATCCTACAGTGGTCCCCACAGTTTGCCACATGTCAACAATGCAGTAGTTACCATGTAGACACAGAGACCATGACGAATAACTGTAATCGTTCACAGGCTGGTAGTCCTAATGCATTACTTTGCCTGTTATCTGTTTCCTCACCTGGTCATAGGGCTATGTGTAAACATAACAGTAACATAGTCTCACTCTTATGTCTGAGGAAGTGAACTTGATCTATGAAAGCTCACAATAAAATACAGCAGCTAGTCTTTAAGATGCCACAACATTGTTATACCTTGTTTTGTTGTCTGGTATATTTTCCTCATGAGTTTTGCCCTTTGTCCTTTCATGGCATGTTTTGAAAAAATGAGAGTAACAAGAAGAACAGAGAGAAATGAATGTAACAAGGATAATACAAAGATGAACTGGATCTTGACAGCTGATATTTCAGGGCATTATGAATTTGTCAAGAGTAGGCCAAGATATGTTAGCACCTGAGATGAAAGGAAAAATGGCACCTGTCATTTTCTCCTGCAGAGAAGCTTACCAAACTGGTAGTTCAATATGATTGCAACAGGGCAACAGTGTTTTCACTGAATGCTACTTTTAGTTGAGCTATTTATTCATTGTCAAAACGGAAGTTAGGAGTAGGACTGGTTCAGTTCTAGTTAAAATGTATGCCAGATCGGTAGCTTGGAATGAGAAACAGTTTTGTAGCCTAGGATCTTCCTTGAAACCTTAATAATATGCCTTGGTTAACTTTGTTCTACTTTCAACCAGTTCTTTAAAAGCGGCAATCTGACTAGCTATGCTGTTACAGGGATTCTTGGAGTTGTAATCCAAAAAAGGTGGACGTGTCCCCATTCCTCCCTTATTTTCCCTCTGAGGCACAATCTTGCCTTATATCCTTTGGCGTTTATTTTGTTATCTAAACTCACACAGCAATTCCTTGCAATTGCTCAAGAGCTCAAAGGCTGGAATCCTCTTTCTTTGTTATGAATGTGGAAAGCAAAAGGCATAGCATTCACCTAAGAACCTCAAGATCTAACCAAGACTGCAGGCACATACATCCAAGAGGATTCCAGCTGTGAGTCTGTAATTGCTGGCTAGAAGCAAATGAATGTTATGCTCTTTGCCTGTACCTGTGGATTCAGTTTCACTTATCCATGGTCTGAAAATATTATATATAGCACAGTTAGTGATACATGTTAAAATATTTTTTCTGGGATTTCTCCCCCCTTTACAATACTATATATTTATCATTTGCTATTATCTGTGGATTTCAGTATCTGTGGGGGGGCACAGAACCAATTCCCCGGGAATATAGGATTCCTACTATAATAAGGTTTCTGCCAGCAAAATTATATTAATGAATGAGAAGCCTATCTAGTGCAGTACTTCCCTTCTGATTGCTATCGTAACATGGGCAAAAGTAAGCAAGCTATAGTATATGGTCTCTAGAATTGCTCCTCAGGGCCTTGTTCAAACTACTCAGCATTCCCCTTCCAATGAAAGAGTGAGAAATCTGCCCTTCAAGAGGACGGCTTGACCCCACAGGCTCCCTCACAGAGACGGCAGCGATGTCAGAGGCAGAATGAGGAAAAGTTACTTTTATAGACTACAACTTCTTTAATTCCAGTGAGCATGGCAATTGGAAGACTGTGGGACGTAGTGTCTGGAAAAGTTGCTTTACTAAGTTCCTGTCAAAGGGCATAAAAAGGAGACCTTCTCAGGCTCCCATGCCCTTCTGTGCCCCAAAATACCACAGAGTACGAGAAGAGAACTGTGTCCTGAGTTCTCAGATGTTATTTCTCTCTCACCAAGAGGAGAGTGTAAAAAAAAGTAAGGAAATTGTTAACAATTAAAGAGTGGGGAGCAAGTGTCATCACCCCCTTCTGCCTCACGAAAATAAGAGGAACAATGGAGAAGGTTTCATTGTGTTCCTCTTCGCCAGGACTGCTCAACCGAATCCTAGATTCTGGGTTATCTCCCCAATTTCCCCATGACAAATCTTAGTGCAGTTGCTCATATTCGTGTCCGTCCCAAGTTTGCTTAACACCTATATGCATGTGTCAACCAAATGTAAATGCTGAGCATGCATAATCTGATGTATTTTGATGTCTAATATTAATTGTATCACCCAAAGCCATATAACAGCTACATTAATACCTTGGATAACGAATGCCTCTGTTAATGAAAAATTCGGATAATGTAATGAAATTTCCGGGAATAGGAAAGTTTCAGTTAACAAAATTTCCCTATGAGCTGCCTCCAATAACATTTCAATTACACTTTGCAAAAAAGGTGTACCCAGGATGCATTGCATCCCCTATAGTTTGTGGAGGGGTAGGAGGAGTTGGAGCCGTTTTTTCATCATGTTTTAGAGCTGTTCTGGACATTTTTTGCTGAGGGATTTGGACCTTTTAAACTTGGAAAGGTAGGGGGCTGAGGTTTCCTTGCTTTCTTTTGTGTGTTTGCACTGCTTTTCATTGCAATTTGGGCGGGAACAGGCTGGGGTCTGTTTTGCTGCATTCTTTGGTCCATCTCTGCATCTTTTTCCATTGCACTTTTGGCAAGAATAGGCCAGAGTTTGTCTTTCTGCTTTCTTGGGTCCACGTTTGCATTGCATTGTGGGGGGGGTGTTACAGAGGGTGCTCTGCGTGCCTTTAAAATGCACTTTATAAAGCAGTCTTGGGGGGAAAGTTGACCAAAAGCAAAACAAAATCCCTAAGTCATTCTTATGGCAAGGATGGGTTCTATCTATCTAGTGGCATTCAGTGGACGACCTGCATATGGGCTGTGAAGCTTAAATTACATTGCAGTAATGCTTCAGTTTAAGAATGCCCCAGCCTACGAGCCTTTTGGAAGATGGGCAAAAATTTTGGAACGTTTTTGTTATGGTCAACATGTTCATTTTGCCAAATGAGCACCAGAGCACCACCCCCTCCTCTGCCAGCTCCTGCATGCCATGGTCAAGGCAAAGACCTTCCTCTTCAGGCCAGCTTTCGCTCAATAATGGACTACCTGTTATGTGACTTTCAGAGGGATTACCATGCATGATTGCACTGACAGATTTCACAAGAACACCTGTATTTTCCATGTTAATTTCCACCCCTCATAATGGATTTGTTTTCTTTTAACTATTTGTGTGTTCTTTTAATTTTAATGATGCTTTTTAATTGTTGTAAGATGCCTCGTCTTATTCCCTGTTCTTAAACTTGAATATGTCTTAAATGTTCTGGGCTGTATATTATCCTCCATGATTGCAAACTGCCTTGGGTCCTTTTCCAAGGAGAAAGGTGCGCTAAAATATTCAAAAATATGAATGAACGAACGAACAAACGAACGAACGAACGAACGAACGAACGAACGAACGAACGAACGAATGAATGAATGAATGAATGAATGAATGAATGAATGAATGAATGGACAAATACCATCCTCTCATTTCCACATAGGAAATAATGGAAACTTCACCCCAGAACAAATCGTGCGAGTATTTTGGTTTACGAGCATGTTTCTGGAATAGATTATTCTCGTAAACCAAAGTAGTACTATAGCTTCATAGTAGATCCCCCCCCACCTGTTGTGTCACGCCTCTCCTCCAGTAGCCAGAGATGGCTGCATTTCAGCCATTTCCTTTTAACTTTCTGTTTTGTTGTTGTTTTGTTGTTGTTGTTGTTTTGTTGTTGTTGTTGTTGTTGTTGTTTTGTTTTGTTTTGTTTTGTTTTTTCAACAGACAAATTTGCAGCTGCCTGTTCTTGAGTCTTTAAGATACCATTATGATCTGCCTGTGCAAATAATCCCAGTGCTACCTATGATAATGTTAGGTTTAAAAAAGAGGTGTAAGTACCCTTCTGTTTGGGGGGAGAGAATGTGGCATTAAATGCCTCTCTACAGAGAGCCCATGAAATCTAATGTTTTAATTATGTGCTAATAACATAAATTTAACCAGCTAATCCTTATGTAATTTAATTCATAATAGGGAGGTGATAGTTCATCAATGGGTATGGTTTATGTTCAGCTAGTTAGTTTTCAAGCCTAGTATTGGTCATGGGGTGCTCTGTTTGTTGAAATTTGCGGGCCATTTAAGTTGCTGTCTTCAGTTTACAGCACTCCCATGTTTGTTCTACATTCCATCCTCCCACTTCAAGGAATGAAATTTTAAGGGAAGAGGCTTTGCGTTTAACTTTTTTTTCTGGACAGGCTTTTAAAAATGTTTTTAAGTTGGTGATTATTTTAATATTATAATATAATATTATAATATATAATACTAATCTTGGATCTGCAGACTGGAAGGGACCCTATAGATCATCAAGTCTGTCCCCTTCTCAGGGAGGCACAGTGGGGAATCAAACTCCCAACCTCTGGCTCCAAAGCCAGAAGCCTAAACCACTGAGCTATCCCATAGTTCTGCTCAATTGATTGTTAATCATGTATTTTATTGTTGCTTTAGTTGCACTTCTTTTTAAATATTTACTCCCTTGGGAGTAAAATGAGGTATTAAATAAAATTAATTATTAACACTAAATACATAGCTATCTCTCTTTGTGCCAGAGAAAATCTGCCGAAGGAAAAATGGCAGGAGAGCTGAATAATGTTTTCGAAATGTTTAGCAGTAGAGGCCGTACAAGCAATCCCTGACTCCATAATAAAATGAAGTGATTACTTAAGTTACATGGTGCCCCTCTTCTATAAATATGTAGCTTTACTGACATGTTTCTCCTCCCTCATTGGGAGAAAGACAGCTTACAAATTATAATAAATAAATAAATAAATAAATAAATAAATAAATAAATAAATAAATAAATAAATAAAAGTGTTCTGCTTATAAATAAAGCAAGCAAAGTGTTCTGCTTATATATTACCTCATAGCACTTAAAGCACTCTCTGGGAAGTTTACAATTTATTTATGCAGGCTACACATTGCCACAACCCAGCAAGTTTGGTAGGTACTCATTTTACTGACCTCGGAAGAATAGAAGGCTGAGTCAACCTTGAGCCGACTACCTGGGACTGAACCCCAGGTCATGAGCACAGTTATGGATGCAGTACAACTGTTTACCACTGTGCCACAAGGTTCAGTAAGTAAGTAAGTAAGTAAGTAAGTAAGTAAGTAAGTAAGTAAGTAAGTAAATAAATAAATAAATAAATAAATAAATAAATAAGAGCATGTGTAGGTAGAACCAAAACATTGGCATCATAATAATAGGGGCTGAGTAAGATTTCTTCTACGGAGGAACTCCTTCATGGGGGTTTGTTGAATAAGAAGTGACAATGGGAGGGTGCATGTGTGTTCCTCACCATCTTTTTCAAAAAATGCTAAAGCATTAAAAAAAAAACCCAAGCACCTGGGTCAACAGCATTTTAGGCGTATTCCCAGCTTCCCGCACTGCTTGAAGAGTGAAATACAATCAAAGGCATTTTTATTTACCAGTTATTATAAACAGGACAATCCACTGCATAAATGAAAGAGATTTAATGGGAACACAGCATCTTGACTTTCACTTTGAGAGTTTACTGTGAGGCTGGAGTATGTTTTCACTAGAGGACACACTGTATACAAACATTTTCCTAAGTTTATTTCCGCTGGTGCAACATAGGCGCCAATTCATAAAAATTATTAGCTACATTTCCATATGCCTAGAGGGCTGCCAGAGCTGGAAATGGGGTTGTAAAAGGAGGAGGTGTTGAAATCCTCAAAAATGTGAGGGGACCAGTCAAGATGATGGACATATCTTTTCCTTCTAAGTCTTTCTTCCTCAGTTCCCTCTCCCATATATAGTACTTTATGGAGACAAATCTGAGGAAGACTACTGCAGTCTTAGTCCTTTGCTTAAGGGGAATGTAACATGCATCCTAAGTGGAAAGGGGGATCTGGACTCAGATGGGAATGGGTTTGCTTGCCAGGGAAGACAGCTGCACGGTGAGCCCCTCCAGTCCCTTGAACTCTCCTAAACTCAAAGGGACGTTTCACACTTGGAAGTAGAGATGGACACGAATAAAAAAAATGGCATTTCGTTTGTCGTTTGTTGTTTGTAGGGTCCATTTCGGTTCGTTTCCGTTTTTCAGAAATTTTTGGAAAAATCATTTTCGTTTTCGTTCGTTTCGTTACCGTTTCGTTACCATTTATTTTAATTTTTTGTGATTTTTTTAGGATTTTAAGCAATTCACTTATATTGCAGTAACGGAAACGAAATGCATGACAAAATTTCCAGTGTTTCTGTTCGTTTTGTTTTATTTTAGAGACAAAATTCCTTTGTCGTTTCATTACGTAGCGAAACGAAAAAACGAAAACAGAAATGAAAAATTGTTCGTTTCGTGCCCATCTCTACTTGGAAGTATATTTTTTTCCAAATTGGAAGTATAGTGCCTAGTGGGAAGGTGAGCTCAGAGCTGCATCCTCTTCTTCACATATCTCCCAGTCCTCTCCTTCCTTGGATGCCATCTCGCTTTCTTTTCTTCTCTGCACACACCAGACCATTTCTCCTCACTCAACTTCCTTGCTTCTTTCTCTGAAGCACGCCGTCAAGGGGAGAGGCTTGGCATGGCAAGGAATTAATATACAGAAGGTCAGGTGCATCAGGATTGCTCGTCTTGTTTTAGAGGAGAAGTTTTTTTTTTCCAGAGGGATTCCAGGATCCTCATTCTCCTCTAAACCAAGGTACATGGTTCCCATCTGGCTTATTTTAATGCGAAAACACACTTATTTCCCATCGTTATGATTGTCAGCGGAAGATCAGACGTCTGTCCTTGGAATATTCCCCCATCAACAGCAATGTTATCCTTCTTTTACTGGAGTATCTCTATATGGGACACTGAGGACATTAAAGAGGAGAGCAGGGTTGCAAATACTATCCTAGGGCTTTGTGTTTTGGACAATCCATAGCCCTATTTTGAATCATCCAGAGAATTTTTTTAACTGAAATATTTTCAAAATCTGGCAGGGTTCATAGGTTTCACCTGTGAATCGGTAATGTGTGGGCTTCCTATACTGCAGGCAGCAAGAATATACACACACCAGGGTTCCAACATATGTGAAGCAGAGATGATCCCCAACCTCCAGTGCCATATACCAGTCCATCAGGGATCCATCTGGATCTGGTGGATTCTGCAGTTTGTGATCTTCACTGTAACATTATTTCTACTATTGACATGGTGATGCCAAATTAGCCTGAGACTCAACAAGGCACAGTAGTGGATTTCTCAGAAAACTCTGAAAATAGAGTATCTCTGGAATTAGAATGATCACTGAGTATTTTTTTAATTAAATATTCTTTAGATGGTTACTGAAACTTTTTGGTGTGTAGTTAAGTGTTATCTCTTTTCCAAATCATCTTTCACCTGTGGCAGTTTGACAGAGAGGTATCTCCAACCATGTCTACCGGACACCTTCTTAAAATTGCACATCCTACGGCTGGTTGGGGGTATCAGGAGCTATTGAAACAGTATGCTTCCAAAGCTCAGCCAGAAAGGTCCAAGCTGGTTTTGAAGACTCTGAGTCTCACGAACAAATGTTTCGGAAGCTGTGGAAGGGATTCCCTTGAATTTAGAACATATGGCCGGGCAGCTCTGAAAGCATTTTCATGGCCCTGAAGAAATCTCCGTCCAGCAACCACCACAACAAATAATTTGTGGCCGTTGTGACTGCCAGGTGGAATGGCTTCCATCTGTCCCGTCCCATATGAAATCCTCGAGAACGATATGTTTGTGGGCCAAAGAACCTCTTTCGATCGTTCGTTGAACTTTTGTAGCTTTGGCATGTCAGGACTACAACCCCAAGGGCCTCGCACGGCCAAGAAAAAGAGACTGCACATGCTGGTTTTAAATGCTGCATGCCATCTCTGGCTGCTGCTAACTTTGTCCAGATGCGGGTACTTGGTGTGCCCGTGGAAATTAGACAGATCTCTTTCTTTTTCAGCCAGTCCAAGAATCTTTGCACTCTGACTCACTCCAAAAAGGAAAAAGAAAAAGAAAGAATGGAAAGAATGTGAGGCAAACTGCATTCAGTACATAGTATTTTCTTACTACAACATCTATTAAAAGAGAGGATCTCAGCAGGCAGAATAACAAACAATCAATACATATCAAAGTAAAGAAGGTTTTTGATCGTTGGGGGGTAGAAAGAGATTATGCAATACAGGGTCTCTGTGATGACAGTGAGCTATTATTAATTTCTGATCGACTGCATTGCTGTCAGGTGGGAAGAAAGCATATGCCACTGTAGTGTCCATGGATGCCCAGGAGTATCAAGGCTGATCCTTTTGTTTAATTAGAAGGGGTGTGGTGGCTCGTGGACTAAGGCTTCCGAAAACTGTTGGCTGCAAAGTCGGCAGCTCGGCAGTTCGAATCCCGGGTGCCACGCAGTGGAGCGAGCTCCTGCTGATAACCCCTACTCCTGCCAACCTAGCAGTTTGAAAGAATGTAAATGCAAGCAGATAAATAGGTACTGCCATAAGAAGCAGACAAGTAAAACAGTGTTTCCTTGCAGCCATGCTGGCCTTGTGGCCATGGACTTGCATGACACTGGCTCTTTGGCTTGAATACCGAGATGAGCACCGTCCCTAGAGTTGGACACAACTAGCACCCTTGTACGGGGGGAACCTGTACCTTTACCTTTTATTTAATTATTTCCAAGAGCCTTTCTTCAAGTCTAATGAAACATAAGACAGCTTAGGTGATTTAAAAACAAAAACAAAAAACCCCCACACATTTAAAATGGTATATTAAGCATACCAAGAAAGTATAGAAGACCAAAGAAGCAAATTTACCAGTGTGTGCAAAACCAAATGCCAGTGGAAGTGATGACACAAACTGGGTGTCTTTTAGGAAGCCATTCTGTAAAAAGGGAATGGCACTATCCACCCACCCACCGCACTTCAAGTGGCCCGAGGTGGGCCAGAGCAGATCTTGGGAAAGGTTTTTTGGCTTGCTTGTTTAACTTTTATGCAACCTCTTTCCTTCTGTAGTGAGGGACCCATGACAGCTCACAAATTATTTTAATAGAACAGATTATTTTAATAAATACCAGCTAAAGCCACAATGAATTATTAAGTTAAAACAATTAAATATATAACAGCATTTAAAGCAATTAATAAAAATGGATGGAAATGCCTTAAAATACACAAAAACACATGTAAAACGCCACCACTGCACAATAAACTGGTATCAGCCTGTCTGAAAAATTTTGTCCTCAGGAAAGAGGGGACCAACTTAGCCCCCTAAACAAAGAGCATGCTAAAAAGGGGGTGATCAGTCACAGAGAAGGTCCTCTCTTCTCTTGCCACTGGGCAACTGCAAAGCCAGTGGGACTCAAAGGATGACTGTATTGACAAATAGTATGGGACTTGCTCTGGGTTAGGGAGGAAGGAAACCTGACTTCCCAGCTGAAAATTCAGAGCATATCAATCTGTATGTTCCTTTATATGTAGTAGCACCCTAAAATAATCTAGAATAGTCATGGTGAACCTTTTAGAGACCGAGTGCCCAAACTGAGATTCAAAACCCACTAATTTTTCACAAAATGCCAGTGCAGCAATTTAACCTGAATACAGGTGGCTGTGAAGGGGCGAAATCAGGTGCCCACAGAAAGGGCTCCCATGTCATAGGTTCGCCAACACTGGCCTAGAACCTAGCTACATAGGACTTTATAAGTCACAACAACTAGCATTTTAAATCAAGCCCAGAAATGAGCCACACTTCTCCAACACCAGCCCCACACAGAGCACATTACAGTATTCCAGGTACGATGTAACAAAAGCATGTTGCTGTAGCCAATGGGAAGAATTTTACATTGTTTGCGGTGGTTACAGATTCTTGCCCGGTGTCAGTGGGTGCCGGGTTGGGTCGGAAACACCCCATTGCAGGCATCAAAAATCTTACTGAGCCAGTAAGATCAAGCTTACTGAGTCAAGGTAAAACCTGCTCAGTAGAAGATTGTTGGCAACGGGAAAGGGCACTTTACTGCTGCCCTCAGACGAGGAAGAGTCTGAGTATCAACTGGTACAACTTGAGCCTTGCTTGGTGAATCCATGGCATGTGGAACAAGGCTGAGAAAGATGGTCCTTGGCAGACTAGAAGAGGCACCACAATCTGTACTTTGAAAATAAGGCGTAGAGGCCATCAGAGCAGGTAGAACTCATAAGAAATAACAGAGGTGGTTACTCCATGTCCTTCCTCAAGCCGAGGTGAACTTGCCTTCGTGTTGAAATCGGTTTTCAACACGGATCGAGAAGTGGATTGAAACGATTCCCGAGCTCCAGGATGGGAATCTCTCACCCCGCTTGGAGCATAGTTCAGAGGGCGTGGTCGGGGTGAACTCGGATTGACCCCACAAGGATGTGAGGTTCCATTCCTTTGAACTTGGATTGACCCCACAAGGACGTGGGGTTACGCTCCTTCGAACTCGGATTGACCCCACAAGGACGTGAGGTTACGTTCCTTCGAACTGGTCTCCAGCAGGGCCGCGAACTGCAGCGAGAGGGACGTGAAGTATCAGCCAGAGTGAAGAAAGGGGGAAAGAAAAGGAAGAGATATGGGGGTTGGGGCGGTGGTGGGGGTGAGAATAATTTCAGTGAAGTGCTCAACTTGAGTGTTCCAAAATGATGTTGCCCTGGGGGCTGATTTATTTATTTATTTATTTATTTATTTATTTATTTATTTTAAAGCTTATATACCGCCCGTCTTCCAGGAAGGAACTCCGGGCTGTTTACAACAAAAGGCAAACAATAAGCCAGGTTAAATACAGCAACAAGGAACTGAGAGGCCTGAGCTGAGTTATCTTGGATCATGTATGGTGGGATGATGAAGGAGAGGTATTCCCACCTAAGGTGCACATCTCTAGAAGGTGCTGGATCATCCTCATTGTAGGTAAAGAAGCCAGTTTGTTTGAGCCACCAACCATAAAGAAGAAACAGGCATTATGATGAGTTATATTGATCTCAGTCCCCATTTTACAAGATTTTACGTAGGAAGTAGTCCCTGAGACGGCGCAGTAGCCTGTCAGAGCAGGTTGCCAACATTTTAAGGAATATAACATATGGATAAAAAAGCACACCAAAAAAGACACACTTGTCAGTGCTGAAACTATTGGATGTACTGATAGGAATTGGTGAGCACTGGGAAAGAGGAAACAATCTCAAGAGAACAAAGAAAGGCCATCATGAAATCGATACATACACTAAATGTGGAGTATAAGACTCCTTTGTGTTGCACTGTATAAGAAAGGAAAAACAGTCATGATTAATTTATCTAAGCCCAGCAAGCCCACTCAGCAGAAAGGAAGCAACACAGGAAAAGTACAAGGATAGTTCCAACTCCTAAAGCTTGTTTATTGAGCTTATGGCTTAGCTTATGAGTACAGAGGCTTCAGATACTTATAATAATACATAGCACTTACATGGTGCTTTAGAAAATGTTAAAGGTGTTTTATATACATTATCCCAGTAATCCATAGAGTAATCCTGTTGCAGATCAGGGAGATGTGAGTTTGATACAAGGCTGCAACCTTGAGGTCATGGGAATTTTCCTCTTTGGAAAATTTCAGGCATTGGCAGGCATGCATCTATTATTAAAAGGGTCCCATTCCCAAATGTGAATGGGATTGTGTACCAGAACCCAAAAGATTCTAAGCGATCCAGATGACTTGGTAAGTATAGTGGCAGTAAGGGGAACGTGGAGGGGAAAGGGCAGGGAATTCTTTATTTCAAAGGAAGCAAAAGCAGAGTATAATAAACCCAGGAGAAAGATAAAGTAAAGTCCCATAATAAGATATCCTTACAATAAAAGGAGTCTGAAATGGATTGGAGTTTCTTTAAAATGACATGTAAAAGCACAACTACAAATAATTCCAACAAGGGGATGGGGCGAGATAGAAGATAGTAAAAAAGTCCAATGCTTCACAAGAAGCTCAGAGAGGATCTGAAGACAAAGAAGGACACATAGAGGATCTAAAAAGTGGAACCAGCTACAAAGGAAAAATACAAAGAATTGCAGGGATGTCATTCAGAAGGCAAAAGTTGAGTATGGCTTGAGGCTAGCAAAAGACGTTAAAAGTTACAACACAAAATTCAATCTTCAGGTAAGTTCAAAAAAACAGTGAAAAGAAATAGTAGCTCAGCTACTCAGTGGAGATGGGAAAATGGGAACAGATTACAAAGGCACAGTAGAATTGCCAAATTCTTAATTTAGCTCATTTCTCCCCTCCCCCACAGACAGTCTACGACCCTCTAGGCAAATATCAAGTACAAGTGAAGGGGACAGGATGGCAGCTTGAGATGCCAGCCCAATTTGATCTGATTGGTCATGCCAGACCAACTGAGCTCTTTCTTTGATAGAATTACAGGCCTGGTGGATGAGGGGAACATTGTGGATATTGCTTATCTAAGATTTCAGTAAGGCCTTCAATAAGGTTCCCCATGGTATACTTGCAAAGAAGTTAGTAGAATGTGGGATAGATAGTGCCACTGTTAGATGGATTTTAATTGGTTGACTGATCGTACCCAAAGTGTGATCATTAATGGCTTCTCTTCAGTTTGGAGAGACATGACCAGTGGGGTGCCCCAGGGTTCTGTTCTGGGTCCGGTGCTATTCAATATCTTTACTAATGACTTGAAGGAAGGAATAGAGAGGATGCTAATTAAATTTGTAGATGATACCAAATTGGGTGGGGTTGCTAATTTCCTATCGGATAGGATGAAAATTCAAAAGGACCTTGACAGATTAGAGTGCTGGGCCAAAACTAACGGGATGGGTTTCAACAGAGGGAAATGTAGAGTGCTGCATCTAGATAAAAAGAATGAATTACACAGATATAGGATGGGGACACCTGGCTGGAAAATAGTACCTGTGAAAGGGATCTGGGAGTCTTGGTGGACCACACATTGAACATGAGTCAGCAGTGTGATGCAGTGGACAAGAAAAACAATGCGATTCTTGGCTGCATCAACAGAACCATAGTGTCTAGATCAAGGGAAGTGATAGTACCACTCTATTCTGCTCTGGTCAGACCCCATCTGGAGTACTGTGTCCAGTTCTGTGTGCCTCAATTTAAAAAGGATGTTGAAAATCTTGAGTGGGCCCAGAGGAGGGCAACCAAGATGATTGAAGGTCTGGAAGAAATGTCTTACGAGGAGTGGCTTAGGGAGCTGGGAATGTTTATCCTTACAAAAAGAAGGCTGAGAGGGGATATGATAGCTATGTTTAAATATTTGAAAGGATGTCACATTGAAGAAGGGACTGGTTTGTTTTCCATGGCTTCAGAAACTAGGATGCAGGGCGATGGTCTCAAACTACAGGAAAAGAGATTCAATTTCAACATTAGGAAGAACTTCATGACAGTTAGAGTTGTTTGGCAGTGGAATATGCTGCCATGAAGGGTGATACAGTCTCCTTCTTTGGAGATTTTAAGCAGAGGCTGGATGGCCATCTGTCGGGAGTCCTGTGATGGGGGTTTCTGCATGGCAGGGTGTTGGACTAGATGGCCCTTGAGGTCTCTTACAACTCTATGATTCTATGATTCTATGAACAAATAGTCAAGCAATACGTTACTTTGATGGAGTTGTAATCTCCATGGTCGGATGAACTGCATCCAAGAGTATTGAAGGAACTGGCTGGAGAACTTTAAGAACCACTGTCCATTATTTTATTGAAGTCATGGAGGAGAGTTAAAGTGTCAGATGATTGAAGGAGAGCAAAGCTTTTAGCAAAGTGCCCTATGATATTCTCATTAGCAAGCTAACAACATGTGGACTGGATGAATTCTCACTTGGTTGCAGAATTGTACTCAGGATGTGATTACCAATGGCTCCTTCTCAAATTGAGAGGAGATAACAACTGAGGTACTGTGAGTGGGTTCAGGATTCTCTCTATGGATATTTAACTCTTCAATGGAATTGATGATTGAAGGCGATTGTTATTTCAACAAATTTTTATTAACTGAATTAACAATAAAAGGGTTCTTGCTTTCACACTCCTGCCCTGAAATAGGATCCGTTTCCAATACAACGCGTGCTTCAGACTCACAAATTATCGGGGTCTTCCATAGGTCCCAAAATATCCGGATATGTGCTTATGGGAACTCCCCTTTCCATGACACAACTTCCCGAAACAGGGATGTCGCGCCCAGCGGGGAGGCTCCTGATGCCCCCTGAGGGGAAAATTCACCCTTGGTGGCATTGGGTCCAGTCCATGTTGGCGACACCACCACCCTCCACTCCAGCGGTTCAACTGCCCAATCTGTTAACTCCCTGTCCGTTTGTACCCGTCACATGCGTCTCTCTTATTGGTTTTTCTTCCTTCTAAATCTCCTCCTCTGATTCATCTCCCCCACTGATGGACACCCACATTCCTTCGGCCACCTCTTCTGTTGTCAACCCTTGATTACCAATACCCACGCTTGAACCTTCTTTTCCCCTCATGTCATCTCCTTTTCCCTCTTCTTTTCCCAACCTTTTTTTCTTCCGATCCCTGCCCTTCCAATATCCTTTCCCTCTCGGACGGCACACCATCCTTATCCTCACAGGTACCAAAGACTCAGTCCTGAGCCTGATGCTCTTTAACATTTTTATTACTGACATAGATGGGGAGATGCAGTGAATATTAAATTTCTGGATGACACAAAATTGGGTGGAATAGCTAATACAGTACCCTGGAAGACAGAAACAAGATGGGAGATATTTGGCCCAATATTACTACATGTAAGAATGATCTTAGAAGTACTGCAGACCACAAGCTGAACATGAGCCAAAACCAGCAGTGTGGTGTGGCTGAAAAAAAGGCCAATGCTATTTTAGGCTGTATTAACAGAAGTATAGTTTCCAAATCTTCTGAAGTACTATTTCCCCATTATTCAGCACTGGTTAGGCCTCATCTTGAATACGGTGTCCAATACTGGACGCTGTACTTTAAGAAGGATGCTGACTGGAACAAGAAGGGCAACAAGGATGATTAGAGGACTTGGGAAACTGCTCCTGTGAGGAAAGATTTTTTTTTAAAAATGGTGTGTTTCGCTTTGAGAACAGAAGACTGTGGGGAGATATGATAGCAATCTTCAAATGCTTGAAACATTCATACCGGGGAGGAGCAGGATCTCTCCTTGATCATCCCAAGGCATAGGACTCAGGATAATAATGGGTTCCTGTTAAAAGAAGACAGATTTCAGTTGAATATCAGGAAAAAATTCCTAAGTGTCAAAACAATCGAACTAATTACCTCAGGAGGTGATAAGCCTTCCAGAGCTGGAGGCATTCAAGAAAGAGTTAGTCAACCATTTGTCAGATAGACTTTTGCTCTGGATTCCTGCATTGAGCAGAGGGTTGGAATTGATGCCCAGTGAGCCATTTCAATTTCTTTCTGAGTGGTCCAACATGGTCTTCTCCAAACTGGCATTACCCCTCATAGTTTTAACCACAGTGTGTATCCTCTCCATCCAGAATAGGTGCTGTCCAGATATCATAAGAGCTATAGTCCAAATCCCATAGAAGGCTGCTGCTTAAGAAAAGCTGGTCCAGGCGTTCTCATTTTCGTCTGAGAGCACAGAAAGATGTGCTACGTGTTGTACGCTGAGGCTAAATAGCATGGACACTTCTGGGTCAAGGCTACCTGACATTCGTTTTTGGAATTACCATTCCCAGAGCTCCCACTGACCACACTGGCCATGAGATTCTGGGAACTCCAATCCAAAAAAGCTACTTATCAACGTCTGGTTCAAATACTGAAGTAGTGTTGGCCTCTTTAAGGTTGGACCTTCACCCTCTTTGTCAGGAGAAAGCTGGGGGGTGAATGAAGGAAACATAGGAAACGTCCCTGTGATGTCACTAGAATGCTTTCTACAGCCCCTTCACCAATGACCTCTACTGGCACAGCATTTTATTCATAGAATTTTGCTTCCCCAGAGCTTATACCAACACGGGTGGGCTTGGGGGGTGTCCTTCTTTCTACAAAACCAGATCCGTGAAGTTTCATGATAAACAAAAGTCCTCTTGTGCCTTATGAAATGAAGAGAAACATGCCAGCTAGAAATCTGAAGGTTAAAGTGTAAATTCCTTTTGCACAGTCACATTTGGACTGGGGGGGGGATTATGCTACTAGCTTGTGAATAATCTTTGGGTAACTTGTCAATTTTGCAAATGATGGGACCTCTAATTTTAATGGGCTTTGCAAGGACAGACTGCTCAGCCAGCAGAGTACTGGAAATGGAAATGGGTCTCTCTCTCTCTCTCTCTCTCTCTCTCTCTCTCTTTCATGGCACTGTTCTTAATATGAAAGATTCTTTTAAATGCTTATGCATTCAGCTAGGAATGTGAAAGATTAAAGCACTGTAAATTTGTTTGCTTGTTTTAAGTTTCAGCGTAGGAGGGGGGAAGGGGAGGACAGAGAAAGAAGAAAGAAATGAAGTGGCAAAAGAGAGCAAGAGCAAGAGCAAAAACAACAGGAAGAAAAAGATGAGCCTGACAAAGTGAATTAAAAATAAAAGAGGGAAAGGAAAATGCCACAGCCTTTCCAAAACCACCATTAGAGCCCACAGTCTGGCCAAATGAAAGCGAATTCAATGCAATGAAGTCAAATGTTGCGTGCAAAGTTGGTTTCAACCAAAGAAGTGGGGATGGTGGGGGAGGAGAAGGAAACAGGCTGGATGTCAAAGGGAAAATTCCCCGAATGCATAGTTTTGGGGGGATCTCTAGAGAGACAGCAGCTGATTCCAGCACAAACTGTAATGTGAAGTGTTACATAGGGCCCTTCCTACTCACTGTGGCCTTCATGGTCTACATGTTGAGTTGTCATGGCTCTCTGCCAAAGAATGCTTTAATGTAGTATGGGGAGATGTTACAAGTTCTCCATGAGAATACTCTATCATGTCTTCCTGGTGCCACGGTTTAGAGACATGAAAGAACGCACCCAAAAACACGCCCAGTGTGGAAAGCCTGAATTCATGGAGAATTAGTTCCATGAAACAGTGCAATCCGAACTGAAAGATAAATCAGATTTGCAAAATTAAGTGTCAGACCAAACTGTCCTCGCAATTATGCAGAATGCTGCTTACTTAGAATAGTTGGACTCATCCTCTGAATATGTAGAAATAGACAGTCAGATGTCATCGGCTAACACTTGTGATCTCACCTAGTTCTTCAATACGATCAAAATTTATTCCAGTGGTACAGCTCAGCAGAAGGTGGAGTTTGGTTTCAAATAATTCTGAAAGCTTTACTATTTGTAAGTTCCAGAAAGTTTCTCTCAGGTGTTAATGGGTCACTTCCCCTCATCCAAGGACAGGATCCAATGCTTGATACAGATACACATACAATGCTAGATATCCCCCAAAGCAAATCCAAAGTGATGTCAAACCTTCCAAGGATGAGTTTCAGATAATCCTTAGGGATGTAGCAGGAAAGGAAAGATGTTCCAAGGCAGTGTTATCGCCACACTGGATTTACACCAAAACTGACAGTGACTTTGTTTTTTTTTTAAAAAAAAACTTAGATACCTCTTCATGTGGCTTTCAATATGAGAAAAATATCAGGAGAGACCTTGGTTTTGAGTGGTGTTCCCCAACAAAGCTAATACTGTTTGACAGCTTTTATGTGTGGGGTGTGTGGGTGCGTGGGTGTGTTTTAGAGCCAAATCTAGTGTTTCAGAATACTAACAGGAAAAGATTATTGGGAGGAAGGAGCAGAAGGTTTGTCTGTCTGTCTGTTTTGTGGAGGAGAGGAAAGTAGTCTGGCACGATACCCAAGCATCCAATAAATATGTGAAGCATGAGTTCTTCATGAGTGCACTACTTTACATATCGCTTAAAGAAGAGATGAGTGCAAAATTGCAACTAGGGAGGACCTCTAAAGTGGTCCAAGACAATGTGAACTTTGGGATCCGGAGGACCATTTGGAGAACAATTAATTATGGGGAATCCATAGAAAGTAGGTTGTCTTCGTGGCTGCTTCATAGTATGGTCCAGACCCCAGAGAATGTTGTCTTTATACTCATGGTCCTTGAAGTGTTACGTTCCTTTTTCATGCAGAATCATTAAGAGCCAAACTTAGTTATGCCACATATAAAGCCAGGGTCTTCAGAAATACTATCCAGCTGGACATTTATTCAGTACTGCTTAGGCCTCAACTTGAGTAGTGTGTCCAATTCTGGACACCGCACTTCAAGAAAGATGCCGACAAGTTGGAACAAGTTCAGAGGAGGGTGAAAAGGGTGATTAGGGGGCTGAAAACCAAGCCCTATGAGGAAAGACTGAAATAATTGGACATATTTAGCCTAGAGAAAAGAGGACTGAGTGGTGATAGGATAGCACTTTTCAAATATTTGAAGGGCTGTCATACAGAGGAGGGGCAAGATTTTTTTCTCGATCATCCCAGAGTGCAGGGCGTACAACAGTGGGCTCAGGCTAAAAGAACATAGCTTCCAGCTGATATGTCAGGAAAAACTTCCTGACAGAGCAGAATGGCAATGGAACCTCTGCAAGTGGTATGTGATCCAACACTGGAAATCTGAACAACCACCTGGCAGATATCCTTTGATTTGTATGGAACAAGGGGTTGGACTTGATGGCCTCACAGACCCCTTCCAACTTCACTATTTTATTATTCTATGATCTAGAAGTGGCAAGCTGAATTTCCCTTCTGTATTTCCTAGTGCATTTTCCTATAAATGGTGACTATGAAAAGAGAAAACTGGAGTTTAGCAATGGACCTGAAGTTAGTAGAGAAATATAGCAATGATATGATTAGTTGTGCATGGTCCTTGGAGAGCAGAAATGTGATGGGACTATGGTGTAATATGGGTGGGAGGATAAAGGACATATTTAGTAAGAATAGTAAAGGGCCACGGCCAACCCATTAAGTGTAATAAAGTTTTCAGCCATATGATTGCGGGACCCAAAAGGTGTTTTTTTATTTGTAGCATTATTTCATACCTCAGTGAAATAAGCATATGAACCCATTTTAAGTACTATATAATATTTTATTAATGGAACATCTTGAGGATCACACAGGACAGGTTCTGTCACCAGGGTCTCTGCAGGCTAGCTTCAGAGGTGCTGGACTCTCTCTTTCAACACCCTGTTGCTGTCTCTCAAGATCTGACATCTGAGACAATGGCCTCACTCTGCCTATTATGCTACAGTCAACTGTTTCTTAAAGACTGGTCCGTACGTTAACCCAGCAAAGAAACCTACAAATCCCAGCTGCATGTTGTGAGTCATGTTAAATTGATAAATAGACATTAGGATTACTTGAGAGAATCCACATAGATGTGCTTGATTTAGCTCCTCTCCCAATAAAGTTTTCCTTATAGGGAAAGGATCAGCAACAGCTACCATTACTGCTATGTAGTTCTTAACTTGTGCTGATGTTGGTTGGAATTGTAGAGCAGCACAGAATGGCAGGGAGGCCGCAGAAGGACGAACAAGGCCATTTGTGGGACAAAATACAGACAGTACCTACAGGGAGGCAGTGTTTATTAGAGAGCATATTGAAGGGGAAGGGAGGGTGCAGAAAAAAGCATCTGAGTTTGTGTACACTAGTGCTGAGTGTGCCTTACTAAAGTTGCAAACTTTAGATAAAATTGGAAGGGGGCAGGTTCCTTAGTGCGAGCTCTCTACTAAAATGGAAAGACAGGGTCTTTGGTTTAAGGATTCGTTTTTCATATGAGAAGGAAGAAAAACTAAGGACAACTTCTTTGCATTCCACAGAAAAGTCTTGCTATTGCCAGTGGGATCCACCCTCCATTCAACATGCAATTTCAAGGGACAGTGAGAGCAGAAGAGAGGCTCTGGATACTGTTTTCACTTCAGCAGCATAACAAAGCCAAGAGCGACCCTATACATTGCTCAGAATCAGTTAAACCTCACCGAGCTCAGTAGGGCTAAGTGGGAATAGGATTGTGTTGCAAGAATCCAAAGCATGTCCTGCTTTTATGATGAATGGGAGGAAGCTCTGGTCTGCATTGGTGATAGCTCTCCCCTGTGTATGTAACAGTAGCTTTCCATTTCAGAACAGCTCCACCGTAAAATGGGGAGAGACTTGTCTAAGCCTGTAAAAAAAAAGAAAAAGAGGGTGTTGATTGCACTCTAGAAAAGAATGACATTGCTATGGCCAAACAGAGGGAGTTGGAGTCAAGAATGACAACTGTTTTCACCAAGCCAATGAGAAAATTGAGACCAACAGCCAATAATGGCTGCCTTTCTTATAAGTCAAATACTACTAGCCAAAACATCAAAACAAATGAGAGAGAGAAAGAGAGAGAGAGAGAGAGAGAGAAGGGGGGATTGGGAAATGATTAAAGCAGCATTCCTCCTGGCAGCTAATTCACAATTCAAGAACTCTAAATATAACACTGAATTATTAGCTGTCAGTAGAGAATGAAGGACTGTCACCTGGCACATAGATGTTGTTTGAATAAGCTGCTGCAAAATGACACATCCACTTTCCTTTTCAGTTTGATAAGTCCATAGAAACGATCGGCACCTCTCACCCATACATCTCCAGCAGAATCATTCACGAAGATATGCTAAGCACAACTCTAGTCAAGGGGAAATTAACTACCTCTCCTAAAATGGTGGGTCTCAATACATTTTTGGTCTACAGTGCCCGTCCAGCTCAGGGGGGGCATGGCCAGCAGGCAGGGATGATGGAAGTTGTATGCCAACCCATCAAGAAATTGCCTGGGATTTCTGCAAGAAGTCTGACCGCCCATCTCCAAACCATCCTCTGTTGCCACAGCTAGAGAAGGTCCCAGTGTTTTTTAAAAAAAGGATGGCTTTCTTTTGTCTGTGTTTATAAGTGCTTGTTTCCCCAAACATCACTCTCACTTGTGCATGATATAGCAACAAGATTTGTATGGCAACACAATATATAACACTAATGTGACGGCTATCACCAGACTTCACAAAGTGGACATACCTCACTCCAAAATGTAAGGATCATGCACACACATGCACGCACTTGCTTCTTGAACCGTGGGCTGCCAATGCATATCACCATGGAAATAATGAATGCTGGATTCCATGTTACCACAAAGCTTGCTGAAATGACAGTTCACAGAAAAGAGTTGCAGTATAGAGAATGCACACTCAGACAACTTTGAAAAGGCTAAACAAAGAAAAACTCAACAATGATTCAGGGACAAAACAGACAATCCGCTCGTCATGTACTGAGAAGCGATGTTCTCTTAAGTGATGGAAATCGTCTATTTGTCCTAGCATAAGCTCTTCCTCACTATCTCATCTCACATTTAGTGTGCCTTATTTCTGATTGGTCACTGGCAGGAAAACACAGGCTTCATTTGCAAGTTGGGTTCATGAGGCATGTATCTCTGAGAAAATCCCATTGGCAGAGGAAAAACTATGTGCTTATCATACTGTCTAGGTCGATACCCCTCCCCAACACTTTTGCCTAACATCAAGAAAATCTTTTCATGCCATGCTTGGCACAGCTGAGAAGCATTTCGGTTGTTGCCAGACACACAATGAAATGAAAGGCAATGGCTCTTTCCTTCCCCTGCAGCTTTCCAAACCAGGGGCGTATCGGGGGGAGGGGGCGCAGAAGGGTACATCTGCCCCAGGCACAGCAATCTGGGGGTATCTGGAGGGGGAGCAGGAGGAGGAAGCCCTGCAACCTCCCACCGCCCAGCAGTCCTCCTTTCAACGGCACCCCCTCTGCCGCTGCGTGCCAGGCATGTGGTGAAGCAGGCAGGCAGGCAGGAGCGCAGTGGCCATGTCGCCCTCCTCCTCCTCTTCCTCGCCTTGGTGGGAGAGGTGTAAGGTGTGTGTGTGCTGCCGCACGCATGCACACACATGCCCATCCACCTGTCTGCATGCGCACACACCCAACCCATGCCTGCAAGGTTCGCCCCCCCATTGCTGGGTGGCTGCGATGTGGGGGGCGGTGGCAGGAAGAGCGCGAAAACAAACTTTGTCCCCAAGTGCTCCAAATCTTGGCTACGCCTCTGCTCCAAAACTAAAATGAAACAATGTGCCTGTTCAGCAGGCAATGAGTTTGTAATCCTTCATTTCAGTCTCATGTGTGCTGTTGTTTTGGCCTATGAATAAAGTAAGCCCAATTGGGAAATGGGCGAGATTACTCTTCCTTGGAAACTTCCTTTGATATTACCACAGAGCTGAAAACAGAGAGGCTAAGGACGCGGCTTAAGATGGGGCGGCACTCACTATTTAGCTGTTTTGAGACGCAATTAAGCAAAAAAGACTGAAGATGTAAATTGGAAAAAGAGGTCAAGATAACCCAGTACTGCAATGTGACCCAGCCCAGTCAAGAAAACACTCAGCTGAAATGTTTCAGTTTAATCCAGCATAATCCTATTGGAATCAACTATGCTGTTTAACTCCTCATTGCTGCTGTTGTTTTTCTAAAAGTATTCTTAGAATGGCAGAAAATGTCTCGTTGACCAGAACCATCAGCTTTTCCCTGGGTCAGAGAAATGGCTTTTTTTTTTGTTAGAACAAAGTGACATTTGAGAAGAGGGGTGAGAATCATGTGACCTATGGATCACTTTCATCCCCCAGCCCCCCCCCCCCCCAACAAAGATCATGACACCAACTTTTGGTGGAAAATCATGGTGCTGAATTTCATTGGCAACCAGGATCACCTTCTACAGTAATACCTTGGTTTATGAGCATAATCTGTTCCAGCAGCATGCTTGTTAACCTAAGCACTCGTATATCAAAGCAAATTTCCCCATAAAAAAATGGGAATTTTATTTTTATTTATTTTTGAGTATTTTTGCCCCGCCTTTCTCCTTGGAAAAGGACCTAAGGTGGCTTACAGTAGTGAGGGACAATATACAGCCCAGTACATTTAAGACATATTCAGGTTTAAGAACAAGGAATTGAGGGGCATCTTACAACATTAAATGGCAACATTAAAGCTAAAAGAGAATGCAAGTAGTTAAAGAAAGGAATAAAAATTCCATTATGAGGGATGGAACTAACATTGAAAACACAGATGTACTTATGAGGTCAGTCAGTGTATAAGGTAGGCCAGGGGTCCTCAAAGTTTTCAAACAGCAGCCCGGTCCACCACCACCCAGAGACCACTGGGGGCCAGCTGGCTTGCTCACAAAGCAGGGGGTAGGTGGGGGGTTGCAATTGGTCCCAGGGGCCGGATTCAGGACCCTGGGGGGACGCATCTGCCCCCGGGCCTTAGGTTGAGGACCCCTGACCATCTAAAGTTATGAGGGATGGAAACTAAACACTGAAAACATAATGTCAATGCAATCATACAAGGAGAGGTATAAGTGACTATAAACACAAAATCTGTGTAGTCATGTATGGTAGGTTCATATAAAAGTCACTTAATAGGTAGTCCATCATTCAGGGAAAGCTTGCCTGCAGAGGAAGGTCTTTGCTTGTTCCTGAAAAGACAGCAGTGATGGGGCAGTCCTGGCCTCTAGTAGGAGGGAGATCCAGAGTCTGGGAGCAAAAGCAAAAAGCAAAGTGTTCTGCTTATATACCGCCTCATACCACTTCAAGTAGTCTCTGGGCGGTTTACAGTTTAAGCGGTAGCTGAGAAGGCTCTTTCACGTGTTCCCATGAGATGTACCAGTGAGGGTGGTGGGAATGGAGAGAAAGGCCTCTACTGATGACCTTAGCACCTGAGCCAATTCATATTGTGAGATTAAATCCTTCAGGTAGCTTGGACCCAGGTCGTATAGTGCTTTGTATGTTTAGATAGGTGACTGGCACCCAGTGGAGCTGCTTTAATGGGGGTGTAATGTGATCTCTGTAACCCCCCCCCCCAGGCAGCAATCTAGATGCTGCATTTTGGTCCTGTTGAAGTTTCCTGAGACTTTTCATTGGTAGTCCCACACATAGTGTATTACAGTAGTCTAGCTGTAACATCACTAGAGCATGTGTCACTGTGGCCACAGCAGGTTTCTCAAGAAACTGGTGTAACTGGCATACTAGCTTTAATTGTGCAAATGCGGTCCTGGCCACAGCTGCAACCTGGGCATCTAGGCTCAAAGAGTCCAGGAGACATTCTGGGGCCCCAGAGACCACATACTGTACACACAAAATGCCAAAACTCACAAAAGAATTTGGCTAGAAGTCCACATCCACACCCATGGTTTAGGTACCTAGATGTTGAATCTGCTCTGCTTGGGCCTAACAACTGGATTTTACTCTGTGTTTTTAATATGACAATAATAAAATGCAGTTTGTAACCATATACACACTTGACTAGCTGTGCCATGACTAGAAATGGCTTGAAAAATAAGAAAGGGTGCTGAAAACAAATTAAAGAAAAATATATAAAATAAAACAAATCCCTAACCTGTACTCACTTGTGAAAACATTCCTGGCTGATCCAAGGGAGACCTTTCTTCCTATCTCCTCCCTCTGCTTTTGAGTCTTGCCTGAGATGGAACATTCCATACAATCTCCCACAGTCTAGCAGCGGAAGAGAAAGGGAGGGACAATTGCTCACTTGTGATCATGTGACCTGCTTTAGTGCTTGTATTGCAAGACATTTCTCGCTGATCAAGGCAAAATTTAGAAGAAATGTGTTTGTCTTCCAAAACACTCTTAAACCAAGGTACTTGTAAACCTAGATGTTGATGTATTTGAAGCAATCAAATTCCTTCTAGAAAAACATTATAATAGCAGCAGAGAGGGTAGTACCTCACTCCAGAATTTTGAAGGTCATTGCTGTCCTTTGGCTATGAGCTGCCTATGGCAACATGTGGAGAAAAAATATTTATAGCAGTCCAATGTTTGCTTTAAATGGTTTGCAGTGGTTGGCTGTTACATTTCAGTGCTAAGGTATAGTGCTATTGCAAGTATTGAGTTCTCCCCAGCTTCAGTGCAATTGCCCACACCTGATTTAAAGTTTTATCTGTAACGCTGAACATGTTTGACATCTGCAGAAGATCTAAGCGTATATTCATACCGCAGTCATTTCTAGCTTTGACAGACTCCAGTTGTGCAATAAATGTAGGCTTTCACTTTACCTTCAGGAACAGAAAACTCCTGCCCTTCCAGAGGGACTTGTACTTCCTTTAGGCCCAGTGAGTATGTACAATGATCAGGATTTGTGAGATCTATAGCCAAGCATTAGTTATTTACAGCAATTCAAGTTCTCCACTTTTCAGCTGTTCCCAGGTATTTATATAGGATAAAGTATCTAGGGGTTGGCTTCAGGTCCCCAAAATGTAGAGGGCACCAGCATCGATAGGTGACTCTACTAGTTGGTGTTAGAAAAGAAAACTGAAAGCAGATTTTCTCTTATTTCTGGGAAACACAAAGTGTCTCGCCCCTTATTCATGGGGTGATTGTGCCCTTGCCTCATAGTGGACTGCATGGGAATCAACACCATTTGCCCTGACAGTCAAGATGGCTAGTTATAGAACTGGCAGTTCCTCAAGCTGATTTTTTAACCATTAAAAAATCACCACTGTAAGAAAAGAGACATCTTGAGAATCAGCCATATAAATTCAAGATCAACAGTGTTACAAGCTAATAAAGCGGTTCTCATGATTGAAACGCCACTGCTTGAAAGCTAAACCAGAGTTCTTTCAGAGACACGAAGGTGTGGGCCAGTTAGTGAAAGGACAGAGATAAAAACACAAAGCTTCCTTCAGTATATTAAGACAGTAAGTACACACTATCAAGAGATACAAATAATCACATCTGATTTTAATTATTTAAACAACTAATGCTCAATTTCTGTTTCTCTCTGTTCAGAGAGGAGGGAGCTGCACCATCCCTTCTTCCTGTGTCTGTGATTAATAATAATAATAATAAAAAGAAATCTGAAAATTGATGAGGTGACTGTGGCAGGAGGAACCATCACCTCAGACATAGCCCTAATAGGAACACAAAATAAGGTTCATAAATAATCCCGTAATGCAGGGCGTAAGGAAGCCTCTCTCCAATTCCCCAATGGCTTGAATTATAGCTTTCACAGTCTCTTGCCACTGGCCATGTTCACTGGGACTTCTGGGAGCTGAAGTCCAAAACCAGTCATCAACATATCTAGTAGAGTGATAGAGCGGGATCTCTCAGGGATCTGATGAAATGCCCGATCGGAAAATAACAGGTTTTGTATATAACACTCTGAGATATCGAGACCTCCAGATCTCTTCTCTATGCATGCAGGTATCCTTTAGATAAGCAATGTAATAAGTATGAAAAGTATTTGCATGCACTTCCTCCAAACCTTCCCTAAGCAGCTTGGTGACTCTAGAAACAGATAGCAGCATGTGAATGTTTTGGAAATGACAAAATCAGCTCTTCCTTGGCATTTTTTTTTTAAAGTCAAAGATAATTTCTAATTTCTGAAACCAGCCCTTGCCTCAAACAAAATCATTGAACAAACAACTGCTCAAAAGGGATACTATGGAAGCAGAGACAACCTACAAGTGGACGAAGATCCAAGTGGGAATAGGGAGCAGAGACATAAATCAAGAGAAGTTCTTCTGATGAGCCTTAGGATTTGAAAGTCCTCCAAGGAGGTGCAGGTTGCTGTATCCATCCAAATAGCCATCAGCATGTTCTATTTGGTGAGTGCTAGGCAAATAACCTATTGTTGTGGTATCTGAATTTCATTTCCCAGGAGAAAGTTTATCTTGGCGGCATATTCTTTAAAGAAAGTTACTTTTGCACCTGGAGCAGTGCACAGAACCTTTTAAACTCAACTCTCTGCAGCCACTAGGATTCAAGTAGTGGAACAGAAATACTGTACTAGTTTATTCTGCATCCCCAGTTTATGAAACAAATAAATGGAGCTCTTAACTGGTCCAAGACCCAGTTTGAGACATGAAGGGTGGAATGTTCCTATCCTGGACCACAACCATTTAAAATGATTTATTGATGTTAAGTGATGTCAAATTGCTTCCCGGTCACAGCAATTGCCATGGGTTGATGCTCTCCAAATGTTCCTATTGTGAACAGTCCTGATCTAATATTCCCAGCTCTGGGCTGTGACTGCCTCTATTCAATCTATCAATTTTTCATTTGTTCCTCTTCTTTTCATGCCACTTCCAAATCTCCCCCACCGCCACATTAGCATTTTTTCCAGTAGTCTTGTCTCCTGATGATGCATCCCAAATACAATAGCTTCTGTTTAGTGATTTTGTTGTTGTTGTTGTTGTTGTTGTTGTTGTTGTTGTTGTTGTTGTTGTTGTTTGTGTTGTTTGTGTTGTTGTTATTGCTTCCAGGGAGAATTTATTGATTTGTTTGAGCATTAATGAAGCAAGGAAAACCAGGAGCAGAAAACCAAGTCCAATTCTAAAACAAGGATCAGGCCCAGTGGCATAAAAAATGCCACGTCAAAACCTGAAAGCCGTGGGGGATGAAGTGGGAACACAGAAAATGCAAGGGGTCTTATTAATGATGCATTTCAAGCAGGCCACAGATCGGCTGGCCCTTCTGTAGCAGGTGAGTCTATTCTGCGGGCAAGGATGCAAGAATATGGCTTATCTTGGTGAAGGCTAGAGGAGATTCTGTGGATGGCCACATCCCCTCAAAAAACCAAAAGTGAATGGAGGGCAGAGTTCCTATACCGTTAGAATATTTTTTTTAAAAGCCAGCAGTTGCAGCTTTGCATGCCAGCCTCACCTGCTGAAATTCCCTCACTCATTTATTAAAACTTCACAGGAACCACGTCCTTTTCCTCTTCTAGTCACCCTGAACATGGCTGGCGTTCCAGTTCTGATTTCATGAAACCCCCCTTTGAGGGCTGGAGCAATGCCATGTTTTGATTTTCCAACATGTCTTTTGTCTTCTGTAAACTATCACCCTTTGAGGAAGGGCAGATATAAATACAGTGGATCCTCGTATCACAAACAGTTTCTATAACATAAAATCTGTGCAACATAAAAAATTCTGGAGATTGGGGAAATTTGCTTAACAGGCTTGTCTATGGGGCAAATCCGTACAACATAAAAATGATCATGATTAGGGATTACTCCGTTTTCAATGCATTCCTATGGGAAAACTGTATAAAGGAAAATTTGCTTAACATAATTTCATTTGGAACAAATTAATTCCTTTATACAAGGTACCACTGTATAGTACAACCAAGAAAGATGAGGTAGTGAAGGTGGTCATCTTCATAACTGAGGAGGAGGTGGCAAAAAGAAATGGCACAAACTCAAGAAAGTGTCAGGTGCCTTCCCTTCTCCAAAACAAACAAACAAACAAACAAACCTGAGCTAACCTAACCAAGGCAGCTTCAGGAGCTTTCTACTACTGAGGCAAGGGGTGAAAGTAGAAAATATAGTTCCTGTGCTTAATTTAAGATGATGGATCGGTAAGAATGAGATTCAGATCCCCTCAATCATATTGTTTACAAGATGACTTTGGGACCAGTCACTATTCAACCTAATCGACTTCAAAGGACTGTAGTGAATGTAAAATGGACGTTGCGCATGTCTTGGCAGCAAATTGTTACTTGTGCTACAGTGGTTAAACTGCAGTACCGAAGTCAAGACTGTTCATGGCCTCAGTTCATTTCCAGCAGACTTGAGGATGACTCAGTCTTCCATCTTCCCAAGGTTGGTAAGTGAATAGCCAGCTCCCTGAGGGGAAAATGTATAGCCTGCATAATTATGTTGTAACCCACCCAGAGAGTGCTTTAAGTGCTATGGGATGGCATATAAGCAACACACTTTGGGTTTTTTCATTTTCATTTCATTTCATTTGCTTTTAATCAAGTGCTGGTAGCATCCCCCTGATCATGCAATCCACCGTGTACAGGAGCCCCCTGTCCCATCTAATGAAGAGGCAATTTGCCACCAAGATTTACATAACATCCTTTACATAAGCTTAGATCATTAATACGATTCTGGCCAATATGCTAAAATCACTTCCTTCTGGAGTTATCTTTAAACTCATAGATGTACTTCCAAAAAGTCTCAGAGCTCTACCAATATCTTCTTTTTTATGCAAAATTTAGAACTGGACTCTGACAAACCCACTTATGGACTTGTAAAAGCTTGCTCTTGAGGCAGTATTGTCTGAAAATAATGTGAGGTCCAAGAAAAAAATGTGATTATCACAACAGCTGGTTGAGGAAGTGGAAGACATTAAACAGAATGAAAACAAAGTCAAGGGCACAACTTTTTATAATACAGATTATTATCCTCTGACTCAGGTTGCTTTATGACTCCTTAGATGGTGCATATTTTGATTTAACTTTAATCTACAAGTTCACCTTTGTGAGAATTAGTTTTGTGAGGGTTTATGATGTGGATAGGATCAATGGATGTTTAAAAAATCTTCAGGCCAATTTGGAAGTAAATTTTAGTATCAACAGATTTTAATTTCAGAACAAAGCTGAAGAGACAGGAAATGGGTGCACATGATTTAAAAAGAGGCAGCCATCCATGCGGCTACAAAGAACAAACAGCATCTTACTGAGTAACCATTAAATCTTAATTTTTAGAACAACCCCTTAAACAATATTAATCTATGTAGGTCTTATAACCATTATTTGTCAAGGATTCCACTCATCCAAAATTATTCTCGGAGTTGTAGTTTTGGTAACTTTTGAACATTCACACAATATATATGGGACTTCTTTGAAGAGTGTTTGGAATTTTCAGCTGATTGCAAAATGCTGCAGCCAGACTGCTAACTGAGGCTAGTTGCAGGAAAAGCATAACGCCCTTTTGCAACAGCTCCACTGGCTGGCTGTGTATTTCTGAGCCCAATTCAAAGATGCTGATTATGACCTATGAAACTTATATGCCTGTATTGGCTTTAGACTATCTGAGGGTCTAGATCTGTTTTAAGATCTTGATGTTGTTCTCTCAGTCTTGGTTCTTTCACAGGCACAGGGCTTGTTTGGTGAAGATGTGAGAGCATGCCTTTTCAGTGGTTACTCCAAGGTTGTGGAATGCCTTTCCCCAGGAAGGTAAATACGGTACATCAGCTTTCAATGCTTAAATTTGCAAGGGGAAGGGTGCCCTTTTGCAGAGTGCTGCAACTTCATTGTTCTGTGTTTTTAGAAGTTGCTTAAAGTTTCCTAGTCTTTTTTGGTTTATCACTTGACTTGTTATAAGAGGAACGTAGACAGTTTTCATTCAAAACACCTTTTTAGATACCATATGTTTTAGTCTTCTTGATTATTGTAACTTACTGTGCGTCTAGTTACACCGGTTCAACAATTTGCAAGCTGGGGGGAAAAAACATAAATAAAGAAATAAATCTATTTTTCAAAACTATGCATTAAAATAAACAAATGGTGACAGCATTCCATTTTGTATTCCTTGCAGTTACAATACGGAGAAGTTGCAAAGAGATTATATGTAGGCACATATGATGAACTCAGAGCTGAGTTGGATGTTAGAGCTAACATTATCATTGGAAGGAGACAAAGTATTAATTCACCATCATATGGTAAAACTAGTGACAAAAACCAACGTGCCTTATACAGAAACTCAGTGGGTGCAGCTTTCTCAATGACTGCAATTGTTGAGACGGAATGGAACAAGTATGGGTTCACCACTAGGAAAAGAAATGTATAGGACACCATATGAATTTATTTCTCCTTCCATTCCCAACCCAAACCCCACCCTTTCCCAAAATGTCATAGAATGCTTTCCAGATTGCCTGAGTTTTCTGTAGAAGCACAGGGGTTCTTTAGCACTCAAGAGTTAAAATGGTGACAGAATCCATAATCCTTTTCTGAAACATATCTCTAAAAACAAGAGTCTACTGTAACTGGACAGCATACTTGTGCCTAACAGTGCTGTAGTTTTTCAAATGTGGAGCTTTCTATTATCTGTACACAAAAGGCAAATGTTATACACACATATGACAGAAATGAGCATATCTGTTAAGCACACCAAAATGTATCATTCTTCAACCACTTCATGAGTGGCAGTAACAGCCATTCTAAAACTGAAACAGATCTTGCCTTGGATGCAAGACTAGGTTGCCTGACCTATACAACCATTAGGGGTTTAAGGAAGAACACAGCATGTTGCCACAACCTACATCTGGCACAAATGTCAACAACACAAAGGAAGTATTATTCACAAGCAGCTCTGGAAGTTCCAGTCGGCCATTTAAAAGGCATGTTTTGAGGGACCGTGGTCAATAGGAGTTGTACTCTTCACGTAGTTGAAAACATGAAATTGAAGGGCACACCATGTGCTCATTGGTGGTTCAGGGAAGAATGTGATTCCACCGAACAGTTTCCAGATTTCCCTGAGATCAACAGTGACAAACAAGCTTCCCTGAAGCTTGATCATATTCGCTCTTCTTAGTTTTCATCATCAAGGCACACAAGAGACTTTCTACTCTTGGGTATGCATTACAGATCATTAGAAAAGAGGATTCTTTAAGTGCTGAAAAAGTTTGATGGCCACAGCAGAGAACCTTCATGTCTCCTGTAATTTGCAGAGTTAGCCTTATCTGGTGGCTTCCTTAGTTCAGTCACACAGGTCAGCCTGGATCATATATCTGGAACACTAGAGATATGACCCAGCTGAACTATTTGTAATGCATGGTTTGATCCTTGGTTCAAGTAGGATAACAGTAAACATTTCTCCGTTAGCTGTACAGTACTAGCTAAATGCAAATACCTTTCTGAGTGACTGACTTGAAGCTGCCTGATATTTAGATATTAAAGATGAGGAATCTCTCAGAAAAAAGACATAATCCAGAAATGTATGAAAGCTTCCCTTTTAATAGCAAAATACCTCATCCTTCTCCTTTGAGGTTTGAATTAGTAAGCTACCTCCACTTTTGATTGGTTTTTGAAAGCTGGTGGTTTTTCCATTCCTAAATACAAAGGAATTTCATATTTGAATCGTGAATTCTGCCAAAAGAGGAATGGCAAATTCCCACCAATTTATAATCCCCTTATGCCATTTGCTGCTTCCAGCTGTTCGACTTTCCCATCTGAAGTAGTAAGTTATAACCTGTGAAAGCGAGCCTATTAAAAATTAATCTGAAAGGGCCCGCCACATGCTTGCTTTATATATGGCAATGCATGGCTATCTAAATCCAGTATATTTCTGGCTTGAAGGAATTCATTCACTATGCAGGTAAGAGTCTCCGTGGAGGTGACAAATGAAATCACTTGTATCACTTAGGCATTGGGGTCCAAATCTGCTGTAAGTCTCTACAGTTTTAGGCTCAGGGCATAAAAGCACAAGGTATTAACTAATCCCAAAGCTGGAGGGCTCATCCAGAATAAGTAGTTTGACACTTCCAGACAAAACCCTCTCCTAGCATCCTCTTATGTCTTTTGCAAAACACATGTTAATCTCCATTATGACAGAAAAAACAAAAGAACCAAAAGATGTGGGGGTATTGACAGAGGCAGAGGCACTTTGTTCTGTTTCATTTCCTGGTGACAGAGATTTCACTTTATTTTTGCTTATTTAGGCAGTTCTGCAGCACAGGTTTAGACACTTAAGTGCCTAAGCACATTGGTGCAGTAGAAACGTAATCCTGGTCTAGGGCATCCCTGCACATCTCTTATCCAAAATAACATGTTAACTCACACAGGCTGCACATCTAACCCAAAATAAATCCTGTCTGATGACTTACTATGTAAGTCAGTGTATTTTTAAAGGGGCTACATTTGATCTTGATTACAATTAGGTAGACGGTTCCAAATGATTAGGGCTTGTAGTGGCTAGTATCTTGGCAGCTGGCAGCCAAGGAAAAGGCTTAATGTATTGTGAGCTCTTCCACAGGGCTGGATTAACTACAATACTGAATAAGCTATAGCTAAAGGCCCAGGCCAAATCTAAGCTTCTTCTGTGGAAGAATTATGGGAGTGCATCCCAGTGTAGAAACTGCATCCAAAAATTTATCCTTTTTTGTACTAGTCCCCTTTATCATGTTCTGTGGCTCGGAATATAAGAACTGGGTGCCTTCTGAAACATTGGGGGATTTCCCCAGGTTTTTAAGTACATAGGTTTTCTCCTCCACAACTAAGAACCATAATGGAGAGAAAAGAATCTAGATCAAAAACGTGGCATGGCCACATGAATTACACCCATTCCCCACATATCTTTATTCCAGTTCCAATTTCCCTCAGGCCTGTGTCTTTTGAAAAAGACAACAGCATGAGGTACTCCAACGTGGCACGTCACCATTACATCTCAACTGGCCCCAAGTGAGTTTAATGATTTGTGTTCTCTTTGAACAGACGGGCAGAAGGGCAGTGGGAAACTCCAGCTGTTAAAGGATGCAGTCAGCATTAGCAATGGTAAGGGATGGTGGGAGTTGTAATCCAAAACAGTGGGGCAATGAAAAGTTCCCTCCCTTTAACAGGGAAACAATCCTATGGTGTATTTTGAACTGTGATGACAAGAAATATAAGAAGTAAAAGTCACTATGGGTTATGTGTAAAATATATTGTACTGTATACCTTTTATACCTTGTGAGAACCTAGTGGGGATCAGCAATATATGAAGCATTTAACAAAACAACAACAACATTTGAAATGTAGAGCTGGAAGGAATGCTATGGGTTATAAAATCCAGCCCCTGCCAAAGAGGGAAAGGGGGGAATTGAACTTCCAACCTCTGCCTCCGTGGCCACTGAACTATCCAGTGATTTATTTATTTTTTTCCTAGAGGCTGCACTCAGTTCTTCAACTGCACCTCATAAGTCTGGAAACTGGTAGTGGATACAAAACTGAGCTCCATGAGGATATGTGCATCCTTTTCAAAATTAAAGATGTATGGACTTCACTGTTTTTTGAAAATAACCTGGGAATGGGAGCCCACACTCTCAGGCCAGAAAGTGATGTGTGTTTTCATATGATTGAAGCAAGAGTGAACAGTAAAAGCCCTCCAGCTGTTATTGGACTCTGTCCCCATAAACCCAAGGCCTCATAGCCAATGGTGAAGAATCATGGGACCTTGTAGTCTAGCAACATTGGGAGGGGGGTACACTCTGACTAACTCTGTTCTACATGGATGTAAAATTATATCATCAGAAGTCCACTGGAATAATGAGATTCCGGTAGAGAAATGAGAAAGGGAAAAGGTCACAAAAATGTGTCAGGTTTTGCCACCGTTTCGGTCACTAATTCCTACATGTACTCCAGGTAAGCAATCTGTTAGCTATGGGTTCTTGACAGAAAACTTTAACAGGATAATCTTCCACCATCTCTACCTTGCCCCCTTCCTCACCCTTGCAAGACAAGGGAATTGTTTTATATCAATAGTATAATCGGGGCCAAAGACCGTTTTTCAAAATGGCAGATAACACAAGACTTAAAGGGAATGGACACCACCAGCACATCTACTTTGCATGTTTTTAATGTAAGGCAGCTGAAGCTACTCATTTGGTGTCCACTTTTAAACTTTTTAAAAAATAATTGGCCCAGATCTTCTTGCATAGCTATGTAAAAGGTGTAATGTTTAGAGGGGTGTTGTCTCAGATAAAAAAATTACATAGATATTGTCTGTTTCATCCTGACTTTTATGATTCAGGTAATGAAACAGGTGATAACCATGGAGATGTCTTAACCTGAAGCTAACAAGAGGATTTTGGCCCTTGACTATCACCCCCCCCGCATCAGTTTAACCTTATTGTCCCTCTGTAAAACTATTCAGATTCATAATTAAGCCTCAAAAGATAAACAAAAGTGAAGCAAGATAATAGCACACAAAGAATGTACCACTTAAAAAGTAATTTCTACTTCATTATGACTGATGACTGATCATCCGAGTCATGCTCTGTAGCATATTCGGCAGCAAGGATTCTCCAGATTGTTTGGTCTCATGCAAGTGTTTCAGCATCCTCCTCCCCTGTGATATCTAGTGCCTTCAGGTCGTGTGTCAGTGTTCTTCACCATATTGTTCGAGGACATCCTAGTTGTCGTTTGACACAGTGTGTGTGTGTGTGTGTGTGTGTGTGTGTGTGTGTGTGTGTGTGTGTCCAACTCTTTGCTAACTTAGGCATCCGATTGTTTTCCATATGTAAAATGCGGCCAGCCAGTTGGAGTCTTCTATAGGCAACAATATTATGAAGCTTACACAAGTCTCTCCTTTGGAGCACCTCTTCATTGCCCCCCCCCGGTTAAAATAATAGGCGAGACGACTTTTGGATATTTATATATAATCACTTTTAGCCCAGAGGGGACTACCTGGTGCGGGGAACCTTTGGAACCAGAAGGTCAACCAGAGCCCTCTGCCAATGGCATATTCAAGGCAGCCATGTCCCTATGCCCCAAGGGGGGACATCTCTGTCCGGCACCCCCCTCAGTCGGTCTAAGCTATGCAGTCCCCCTCCCGGAGCTGAGGTTGCCATCAGTGTCCGGTCCCTGCCCTGAGTGGGTTTCCAAAGCCTCCTCACTCAAGGACTGTGATCTCAGGATCCGCAGTGCCCTGGGGTTGGAGGAGCATAACTTGATAACCGATCGGGACTCACCAAATGCTTCCATTCCCCGCCTCACTTGCCAGCGTAGCCGATCCCACCCTACCCCTTGCCAGTATGGGATAGGCAAAAAATCTCTGCCCTCCTTCAGCCAATCTGGGGAGCAGGGTAAAATTCCTATCTGGCCCCTAAAGGCTAGCACCTTGAGCCACATTGGCATTGAAACCAGGCCGAGGGCGGGCAGGTTGTTGCTTGTTCCGAAAAGAGGCCGAGGGGGTGGGCAAAGAGGTCTGGAGAGGGGGCTTCACCCCACCCCCTCTCCAGGCCTTGCAAGGCCCATGAACCACACATCTTACATCTTCATCTGGGAGGGGCAATGCGACCCAGGCGCTGGATGGTGCTGACGGCGGAGCTGGCCTTTGGTGATGGTCGAAACATTGCATCTTGATTACAGTTCATAAAATAGCATTTGTGCCCTAACAAGCAAAAGAGTGCCTCAGTCTTCAAATAAACACCATTAAAACATTAAAACCAAAATTTAAATGTTTAAACTTTTAAACTTTCTTCTTAACAGTTTGAAAAATCCCTCATGGAGTCATTGGAAAACCTGCCACCAATTTTGGGCAGTGGTTTGTTATTGTAGTTGTTGGTAGTGGTGGTGATGTCTTAGATTTTATTCTTCTGGAGGATTAAAGAGTGCACAAAAAGTTTTGATAGGTACATGTTGCTCACATTTACTTAATACTGAATTGAATAGTCTGTTGCAAATAGTCCAAGGATCATTCAGAAACAAAACATAACAAAAATACTGTACATCTTTCATCATCCAATGGGGGGGGGAATGCTAACTAGTGATAATATTAGACATTGTAACTTCACCGAACAGACCAATGTGATCAATATGCATATGACTATCAGAGAAAACACAATGTAAGTTTTCTATAGCTGGGTTATAGATACTCCTGCATTTTTTAACAACGCACATAATACTGTTGGCACTGGCAGAGATGTATTCAGCCAAATACACGTGCTCTGTCTGCAGGGTGTATTTGTCTAAGGTTGTATTTGTTCCGGGAATAGAGTTGATTTTCCTTCGTCCCATGACTGCATAGACTACGGATGGATTTCTGCCCCTAGGACCACTAAACATGCAAAAATGGGCCAACAAATAAATTTTAAAAATTCTGAAGTAGAAGAAGAAAGAGGAGGAGAATGGGTTGGAAAGGGAGAGGATGAGAAAGAACCTAGAAGTTTAGTTTCCATTTGGGGCAGGGGGGCAGGGGGACCCTGTATTTTGCAGTGCTAAACAGTGCAAGAAAAGCAGATGACCTATTTAAAAGGTTGATCCGTGGCGAAAATAAACCTTTTCTGTCAGAAAAAAGAGCAGGTTGGGAGGTGGGAGGGTTGGTGTTGCAAAAGACAGTTGTGGGGAGGGGAAATGCATTGCTGCCCTTGAGCCATGCTTGGCTGGGCCCTGCCTGCACACAAACCTCCCTGAGCTGGCACCGGCTGCCAGATGTGTTGGACAGAGATTAATAATGTCAGGTCAAGACAAACTGATGGTGACCTTTTCCAGGGTTCTCTAGCTAGCAAATACTTTCCATCTCCTATCTTCTGGGGGCATTCTGCTGGGACTGTGCAGCTTGCCCAAGGCCACACAGGCTGGCTATTCTCCCAAGGAGGCACAGTGATGAAATCAAACTCCCATTCCCAGCTTACCAAGAACAAAGGTACGGTCTGCTGCAGTGTATTGTCTGTTGCAAAAACTAACCACAGCACTGAAGTACTCAAGTGCTAAGTCCCTAATCCAGAATTTGTTGTTTTTAGCTCACATTGCTGAAATAGCAGAATACTAGGGGCCTCGTGGCGCAGTGGTTAAATGCCTGTACTGCAGGTAAAACTGTGCTCACGGCCTGGGTTCAATCCCCGGCAGCAGGCTCAAGGTTCACTCAGCCTTCCATCCTTCCGAGGTCGGTAAAATGAGTACCCAGCTTGCTGGGGGGGGCAATGTGTAGCCTGCACTTTGTAATTAAAATTGTAAACCGCCCAGAGACTACTTGTAGTAGTATGGGGCGGTATATAAGCAGAACACTTTGCTTTTTACTGTACCGTATATGCTTTTGGGGAATAGTTTTAAAAGCAAACAGAATCTTCTCAGAAACCTGGCCTTTAATGCAAGGTGAAAAGTCAGCTTGATTCACACACATTAAATATAAAAAGACCTTTACATCGCTCAGTTTAGTGGTGGCAATAGTAAACGGAGGGTTTGATCACATGGGGAAACAAATCAAAATTTGGATCACTTTTAGAGCAATCTGGTGTAATCAGTTTCCTGGTGATCACATGATTCATTGAGAAAATTGCTCCAGCCTAACTGTGATTAGAGATGGGCACGACTTAGCGGTATTTTCGTTTTCGTTTTTTCGTTTTCGTTACGTAACGAAACGAAAACGAAAAACGGTTCAAAAATGGACCGAAAACGGAAACGAAACGACTAATTTTGAGCCAATTTTCGTTTTTCGTTACTGGAAAAACACATAATGGAGCTAAATGGGGAGAAACGAAAAACTTTTTGTTTTTGTTTTCGTTTTTTTGTTTTCATTACGTAACGAAACGAAAATGAAAAATTTTGAAATTAGCTCACAAAAACGGAAATGAAACGAAACGGACCCTAGCCGAAAACGAAAACGAAAACGAAAAAAATTTTCTGAGTCGTGCCCATCTCTAACTGTGATATGTACCCAATTTCTTTCTTTAGGAGGCTAGATTGGAGGAATTCCCATCAAACACTAGGGTTGTTCTAAGAGAGATCGCTCCTACTTAAGTGGCCCTTTCCAGTGTAATCAGGCACATGCCTTGTTCTGAGCTGTCTGATTGCATCCTGAATGTTATTAAGTAAAACAGGAAATATAGACAGTAACACTATGTACTCTATGAGTATTAGAGACACAAAAATATATTATCTTCCACTCCATTTTTCTATAATGTATACATTACCTGATAAATAATTTATGCCATTAACAAATCAAATACCAGGAAATGCAACGTAGAGAGTTGTCCACTCAAATATCTAAACTGTGTACATTCTTATGTCAGTCTCCATTTTTTGTGATCAGAGCAGGTGAATTGGCATGGGCTAGAGGCATATCACCCAGGAAATAGCCTTTGCTTTGGCACCAAATTAATTAACCATGTTAGATAAACAAAGAATTATACCAACAGGGTGGTTTGGAGTTTTGTCCAAAAATAATTAGTCACAGACAGACAGACAGAGAGCTCCCTATTCTGTAGCTTGGAAATCTCATTGCTATTACCTACTGTATTAATCACAGGCAGTATTTAAAAGCTCAGCACAGAACTCAAGAAACCTTACAGACAAGAACTATATTCCACTTTGTCAATGAATAGGGTAGCACAGTGCTTCTAAACGTGTATATATTCCCCCAGATACTCTTGAAAGCCTACCTAATTTATATCATGCATCTACTTCTCTCCTTGCCCCACTGCATCATTTTATGACACAGCTATAAAACAATGCAGTATTACAGGGAAATGGGGGGGGGGGAGCGGGCAGTGAGGACTGGGCCAAGCATTTGTATAATATGTTGAAGCTCCCTGTGTGAAATGGCATCAAAACCCATAGAAATAGGCCCCTTAAACCTAGTGACACAAAAGAGACTATTAAGGGTATTTGTACACGACCCCTAAACTCCACCGCAAATGGCTCCCAGCTCCGGAGCTTAAAATTGTTTCCCCACCAGCTCCGGAGTTTACAGAAAATTAAGTGTGGTCACACCCACCTAAGCGCGTCCCAGTGCACTTTTCAGGTACCTGCTCTTGGAGGGTGAAAAATCCCAGATCCGGATGTAAAGGAGTGAGTGCCAGGCTCTCCTTGCCTCTGTTTGTTGTTGTTTTTGCCTCCTGCCCCTTTAAGAGAAGGAATCAGGATGACGACGGGGCTTGGGGAGGCTTGGACCGGCAAACGGAGGTGAGCCTGCATTCTTTTGTCCCCTTTTTTCTCACTCCCCTCACGCAGACAGGATCAAGGAAGTGCGGAGGGGTGGGGACGCAGGAAGAGCAACGAACCCCCAAGATCTCTGGTCCGAATTTAAGTGGCCAGCGGATCTTAGGGGTCGTGTGAAAAGCTATTGGAAGGAGCATTCTGCCGTTGGTTTTCCCCTCTCTGGATCTGCTCTCGCATAAGAGCAAGCTACCAAGACCACAAACAGATGTCAGATTCTGGCATGCCTTTTTTCTGAAAGCAGCATCTGGTTGGCTTCTTCCCAGGGTTGTTCTTTGGCTCCACAGCTGGCTGCTGAGGTGGCTACAGCATTGCCCGCAGGGGCTTCAGTTGGATGACCAAGATCTGAGCTTGCTGTGCCCAGCTGGGTATATTTCTGGTCCATCTCTTCCTCCTCCCCCCCCCCCCGCCTTCCTCCCAACCCTCCCGTCTTTATGGTCGCCGTGCTAGAGGTCTGCAGAATATTTATTCTTCCAAAAGAGTGACTTGCCAGCGCAATGAAAATTATGACCATACACAAATTGCAAACTTAAAGTTCCAACAGCAGATGGTCAAGTGGACATGTGACTGTTTGGAGACAGAATCATGGCAAAGGGTTTCAGTGAACACTATCACTTTAACAAAGAGTTATTCTTGTAATCAAACCCAAGCCAAACGCTTACAGCACTGGAAGATTCACAAACATTAGAGCATAATAACAAAGTTAGCAGACATCCCTGTATACAAGCTAGAGTGGACAGAATGAAATGACTTTTGCTTGAACAAAGGTCTACTTCAAAATTTGTTAGAACAAAAGGCAGGGAAGGGGGGAAAATGACATTATCGTCTTGTGCATATCATGACCATGCAAGTCTTCATCTTTATTGAACAGAAAACTGAAGCAGGAGCTACACACTTGTTGTCCTCTCCAGCAGGTTCTTTCCTTGCAGCGCAGAGGAGGCTTGCAAACAATAGAGCAAGCACACGGTGAGCACACGGCCGAGGGGGTGGAGCTTCTGACTACTTCCTGTGCTTACAGTGATTGAGGGGGAAGAGTTTTACCTTTAAATACCTGCTCTCAGAGACTTAAAAAAAGGTTCTACCGTACTAATTTCTTGTGGGTGTGTTTGTGTTCTCAAGCCTAGCTACTGCTCAGGAGATCCTACAAACAGGAGCAAGTTAGCACTGGAAAGTTTCTGAGGTTCTTCCAGTTGGAGTAGAGGTGCTTTAGAGGCCCACACGACATTAGATTTTGAATAAACAACAAAGAAAGAAAATAATCTTACTAAATAGAAAGGTAGTTTAAGTGTACATTTTCGAGACTCAGAATATTGCACTCGTTAAAATCGAGTTGGAGGGAGCAGCTGTAGTTACCTGCAGCACTTGTGCCATGTTTGTCATCCTGGTTGAGATACAGGAAAAAAATAGTAGGTGTCAATGGGAAATTTTCACAATGGAGAGAGGTGAAAAGTGGTGTGCCCCAGGGATCTGTCCTGGGACTGGTGCTTTTCAATCTGTTCATAAATGACATGGAGACAGGGATAAGCAGCGAGGTGGCCAAGTTTGCGGATGACACGAAACTTTTCCGATAAAACCAGAGAAGATTGTGAAGAGCTGCAGAAGGAACTGGGGGAATTGCCTGCGAAATGGGAAATGAGTTTCAATGTAGCAAACTGTAAAGTAATACATATTGGGGCAAAAAATCCAAACTCATGGGCTCTGAGCTACCTGTTACGGATCAGGAAAGAGATCTTGGTGTGCTGGTGGACAGTTCAATGAAAGTGTCTACCCAGTGTATGGCAGCGGTGAAGAAGGCCAGTTCCATGCTAGGGATTATCAAAAAGGGAATTGAAAATAAAACAGCCAACATTATAATGCCATTATACAAAATGATAGTAAGGCTGCACCTGGAGTATTGAGTACAATTCTGGTCACTGCGTCTCAAAAAAGACATAGTGGAACTGGGAAAGGTGCAGAAGAGAGCGACTAAAATGGTTACTGGGCTGGGGGACTTCCCTTATGAGGAAAGGCTAAAACATTTGGGGCTCTTTAGTCTGGAAAAAGGTGCCTGAGGGAGAATATGATTGAGACGTACAAAATAATGCAGGGCATAAGTAAAGTGGATAGAGGGACACTCTTCTCCCTCTCATAAAATACCAGAACTAAGGTACATCCACTCAAATTGAGGGCTGGGAGACTAAGAACAGACAAAAGAAAATATTTTTTCACCCACCGCGTTGTTTGTCTGTGGAACTCCCTGCCACAGGATGTTGTGATGGCATCTGGTCTGGATGCCTTCAAAAGAGGACTGGACAGATTCCTGGAGGAAAAGTCCATCACAGGTTACAAACCATGATGGAGATGTGTAATCTCCAGCCTTAAAACCGGGGTACTTCAAGGGACAGATGCAGGGGAGTGGTATCAGGAGACAGATATATAGTCTCGTGCGCTCCCAGACTCATCTGGTGGGGCCACTGTGAGATACAGGAAGCTGGACTAGATGGGCCGTTAGCCTGATCCTGCATGGCTCTTCTTATGTTCTTATGTTCTTATGATCGGTTTTGAACAATCACTCACAGAAGCCCTTTCTAGATCTACTAAACATGAATATTGGAGAAAGCTCTTGCACAGAACAATTTTCCCACTCTTATACCCTCCAGATGTTTTTGATCTACAATTCCTACCATTCTTGGCCCATCGACCATCCTTATTTGGGCAGATGAAGGTTGCACTTGAAAACATCCATTCAAGAGAGTGAAGCTAGAGGAACATGGACCACAGGAACACAAAACATTTCCTTATACTGAATCTGAGCCTTGGGTGTTTCACCCGGCATAGCCACCTCTGACCGATGGTAGGTCTGCCAGGGGTTCAGACCTATTTGAAAATTCCTAGTGTGGTCTTATAGTCTCCCAGCCCAGTAATACTTCAGTCTATCACAGTGTAGTTTGCAAAGTGGGATGCCATCAGATGCATTTAGGACAGTGGTTCCCAACGTTCCTAATGCTGTCACCCTTTAATACAGTTCTTCATGTTGTGGTGACCCCTTGCCCTGCTTGGAAGAGGCCACAAGCCTCCATTTGGCAGGCCACTGCCGCAGGTGCCACCGAGAACTTCCCTCTACAGGCACCCTCAGTCAATTGCAGCCTTCAGTGCCATTGACTGACATTCCCTCCAACCTATCAAGCTGTAATTCACTCTTTCCCCTCCCTTCCTCCCCCTCCTCCGCCAGACCCAAGCCATTTGCGCCTTTTTCTTCACTGGGTCATGGCGACCCCTGTGAAATGGTCGTTCGACATCCAAAGGGGTCCCAACCACCCCAGGTTGGGAAACACTGATTTAGGGTGACATGTTTAACCAAAGGCATGGATTGACCATACTCCATTGGTGTATTCAGGGTGGTGGTAACTTAGTTCCCTGATCAAGCTAATTTTGTATGTTCCAAGTGTGACCTCTGAACAGGAAATAGTGGAAACAGAGGAAACAGAGTTTTGGGCTCTGTATGCTGCATACCCTCCCCATATGGGATGGGAAGGTCTGAAAGATACAGGCTCACTTAACTTAAACAGAAGCTGCCATCTGACCATGAGGTCTGCTTTGTCAGGGGTTTCTAATAATAGGAGTCTCCTTTGTGTCAGGCTGCACAGAAGCCATTTTGAATCCTCTTTAAACCCTCTGAGGGAGATTTAAGAATGCTGGGATCGTGCTGAGCACGCAGGGGTCTCATGGCCATTCCACACATGGAAATTCAGCCATTAATGCTTGAATACAGCTGAAGAGTAGGCGCTACCTGCAGCATGCTGTGATGCAGCCTAGGGCTGGAAGGATTTTTGTACATGTTTTGGTACCTTTAATCGGTCAAGAACTTCCCATTGGCTAAAAATGTATTCGCTCCTTGGAAAACTCAATTGAATTAAAAAGGAATCTCTTGTTAAACAGGCAGGAGTGGATGAGGATGATGACTTTAAAAATATGTCCTTATAATAAAATAAATTAAGGTTGCAAAGAAATCACCCTCTTTCGAGTGGATCCTCTTAAAAGAGGCACATAAGAAGAAAGCTTCTTTCCAAATGAAATCTGCAGTGACACTTAGGGCTATAATCTGAGCAGAAAACAACTTGCTTGCTTCAGAAATGCTGGTTTTTATCCAGGGTTTGGCACAGTTGTGTGTGTGTGGGGGTGGGGGAACCAAATCAATAGATTAACTGGCCACGCAGAAGACAAAATAACTAAATTTTATTTTGTCCAGGATTCAGTAAGGCCCAGCAGCTGTGCATCACCTGCTCGTCTGTTTTAGCCTTTAATCTGCTTTATCCCGCCAGCCAGTGGCCCAGTCAGAAGTCATTCAGGTACATCTCCCATCCGCTCTGACCTGGGCAGCCAATGGGAGTTGGAGTCCAACAACAGCTGAATGGGGTCACACGTTTGCCATGGTTAACGTATGGAGGAAATGGTGTTCGGGGCCTCTCTTTCAGTGTCAGCTAGTTCAGCAATTGTAGCCTTGCCAGTGCAGCAAGCTTTTTGGTCCAGAGGAGGGGAGACTACAGCTCCCAGAATAGCCCAGCTAATGTGCCTGCTGGCCACGATGCCTGTAGCCTGGGGGGGGGGGGTAGGGGGAGGGAATAGCATCTTTCCCCAACTCTGATCCTGTCCTTCTCTACTGCGTAGACCAGCAGCTCCCAAATTGATACGAACTAAGACAAATGCAGAATGAGACACAGTCACACACCAAGTGCACACACACGGCTCATGGAAACTAGACCTAAATTGGGAATTGGCGCACATCACATAGTTATTTGGACTGTCCATGAAACATCTGTCTCCATCAAACATCCTCCAGAGAATAAGCCTCTTGATTCCAGAGCTTGGGAACGGGTGCTGGAAAGGGCATAGAACCAGACTCTCTCTCTCTCTCTCTCTCTCTCTCTCTCTCTCTCTCTCTCTGTGTGTGTGTGTGTGTGTGTGTGTGTGTGAAAGAGAGAGAGAGAGGGAAGCTTTCTGAGTTGTGGGGGCAGGGGCGGGGCGGGAAATGCACCCACCCGACTGGCTCTTAAGGGATCATATGTACTATTTGGACACATCCTGTTCCCACAGCTCATACAAGCCCAGTCTTGCAGCTTGCTTGGCTTCCCAAACAGAGAGATCTCTTAAGGGGAAAATGGAGAAAGTGGCAGGCTTTCAAAGCACTCTCTATGCGCTCCCAAACTGGAAATGAAAGCATGTGGGAACTGCTGGGGTACGTCCTGGGTGTTGTTGAGATGAAAATCCAGCTGCATTCCAGTTCGTGATCACAGGCAGGGCAAGGGGGCGCTCCAAAGAAAGTGGATGCCCTTTGCTGCCTATTCTCATGAGGGGGGCAGGCCACCCCCTGCAGCCTAGAAACTACCCTTTCTGGCTGCCACAGGAATTCCCCTTCCATCTGGTTGCCTCCTGAGGTCTGTGTGTCCAGTTGAGACCATCTGGAGATTAAAGGCAACTAGCAAATTGCTAGTCATTGGGCCAAGTGACGCACATGGGGGGCAGATGCTTCTTACATTGTCAGACCAGTAAGGGTTTTTTTTCAGGGTTCAATAGGTGCTGGGCAGTTGCTTCGTATTGTAGCCACAGGAATAATAATAAATACAGTGGATTCTTGTATAACAAACAGTTTGTATAACATAAAATCTGTACAACATAAAAAATTCCAGAAATAAGGGAAATTTGCTTAACAGAATTGTCTATGGGGCAAATCTGTGCAACATAAAATGGTCGCAATTAGGGATTACAGTACTCTGTTTTCAATGCATTCCTATGGGATATTTGTATAAAGGAAAATTTGCTTAACACAAATTTATTTGGAACGAATTAATTTCTTTATAGAGCTGCCGAGATGCCCTAAACAAATCCGATCTCGCTTGATTTCGGAAGCTAAGCAGGGTCGGCCCTGGTTAGTACTTGGATGGGCGACCACCAGGGAATCCCAGGTGCTGTAGGTGCCTGGAGTAGGAATTGGCAAGCCACTCCAGTACTCCTGCCAAGAAAACTCCATGGACATGGAGTCAAGTAGAGTCGGTCACGACTGTAATGACACAACACACACACACACACACAATTCCTTTATACAAGGTATCACTGTAATTATGTGCTATCCAGTGCCTTTCAGTGTATTTTCCTGAGTTTTAGTGCTCAGAGGTGATCTTCCTTCCTTCCTTCCTTCCTTCCTTCCTTCCTTCCTTCCTTCCTTCCTTCCTTCCTTCCTTCCTTGGGAACACTGGGGCTGTGCAGCTTACCCAAGGCTTACACAAGCTATATCTTCCCCCCAGAAGCCACACTGGAATGAAACGTCTGACCTCTGGTTCCACAGACAGTTGACTGAGCTATCCACATAGAGCTTTCATGAAAGACACCAGTAAACAAGGACTAGACCTGTCAGCATTCAGTGTGGAAGGATGGATTTGCTCTTCTTGTTTGTGGTGAATGTAGCACTTTCTTTTATTTATTTCTCTCTTTTATCCCCCTTAGTGCATGGACCTAAAGCACAAAAAATTAAAGGGTGCTTTCAAAGGGCCTCTTCACACGGCCCCTAAAATCCGCGGCAAATGGCTCCCAGATCCAGAGCTTAAAATTGTTTCCCCACCAGCTCCGGAGTTTACAAAAAATTAAGTGCGACCACGCCCACCTAAGCACGTCCCAGCGCACTTTTCAAGTACCTGCTCTCCGGGGGTGAAAAATTCCTGATGCGGATGTAACGTAGTGAGTGACGGGCTCTCCTTGCTTCTGTTTGTTGTTGTTTTGCCCCCTGCCCCTTTAAGAGATACTAAGAGACTGAAATGCTGTCGGGAGCAGAGCAAGACAGCAGAACGGAGGTGAGCCGGCATTCTTTTCTTCCTTTTTTTCTCCCTCCCCTCATGCAGACAGCAGCCAGGAGTGCGGAGGGGGTGGGAACACAGGAACAGCGACAAACCCCCAAGATCTCTGGTCCGAATTTAAGTGGCCAGCGGATCTTAGGGGTCGTGTGAAAAGGCTCTTTGAGACTGGGGTGTGAAGTAAGATGTGGTCTATACTAGCATAGTGCAATGTGATGAATATGCTTTGAAAGCTGATCTCCTCTATGTAACTAGTGGGAGCAACCTGTACCTATGGTACACAGGAACAGCTGCTGGTGCCTTCTTAGCATCATCAGCAATAACCTAGATTCCTAGAACAATCATAGGGTCTGTGATTTCAGGAATTATCTGCAGTAATCCAGGCAAATGCACTAGAGCCCACTTGTAGAGACCTCGTGAGTACCTCACTGAATTACAAGCACCACGATTCTTCTGGATGCAGCCATGATGGTTTCCGTCATAGTGATAAGCTTATATTTATTTTTGTTAATTTACATCAGTTACAGGCCACCTTTCCCCCTGGAGAGGGTATTCAAGCCATCTGACAATGTTAAATATTTTTTTAAAAAAATAGTAAATTAAACAGCAAAAAAGCAATTGGACTAAAAATGTTGAAACTTGGTCCCTTACAGACACATTATGCAGGAAGCTGGAAGCATTCGAAATGTGGACGTACAGACCAATTCTGAAGATACCTTGGACAGCCAGAGTCACTAATGTGGCTGCATTACAGCTCATGAATAAAAGGTTAGAAATCATCAATACTGTAAAGAGTATTTTGGACACATAGTGAGCAATAAGAAGTACCATCTGCTGCAAGTTATCCTTCAAGGAAAAATAGACGGGAAGCATGGTCCAGGGTGTAGAAGAACATACTGTCTTAAGAACTTAAGCCAATGGTCTGCAGTGAGCACAGTTAATCTGTTTAGACTAGCCTTAGATAGAAACCAGTTCGGGCTACTGATCGCCAACATTCTATGAGGACATGGCACTTGAAGAAGAACTACAATAATATTTTGTGCTCTCAAGTCAGAACTGACAGGTAGCAACCTTAATAAGGCTTTTAAGGCATAAGAGATATTTAAGGCGTGGTTTTACCCATTCCACTTCCCGAGTCAGTTTCCATGGCCAAGTGAGGATTTGAACCCTGGTCTCTAGAGTCTGTCACATTGGAAATCTTAAAAATATACTAGGTAATCAAAAACATTTAAAACTTTAAAAAGCTGGATTACATAGCTAAAAGTAGCATCCAGGGACTCAGTTAAAACCTACCTGAAGCGGTGAGTCTTCAACTGCTAGTGGAAGAACAAAAGAGAGGAGACTAATATAGATTAATAGAATAAAAAAAAGGAGACTCGAGAGAAACTTCCACAACATGGAAGCAACCACAGAGAAGGCCCTCTCTCCTGTCTCCATTAGACATATCGGCAATGACAGAGGATCTTAGAAGCCAAGTACAGCCCAGAATTTTAAGTGGGGTCTGGTACAGCTCATACAATTCTCTTAAATCTTTAGTACTCAGGGTATCCCTTGACTCTGAGGCATCCTTGCCTTGTTGGAACCTGCAACTTCATGATCATTTCATGCGCCTGCTGTGTCATCCAGCTATTTTGATGCCACATCCCATGACTGGGTAGAGAAGAGATAAGGTGGTGGAGTGAGAGGAAAAGAGAGGTGCTATTGCAGTCCACGGAGGCTTGAAGGGCTCACCTACTTTCCATATTATGCAAAATGCTAAATTCTGCGCATTCAACACATTACGTATTCCACTGTTCTTCTATCACTCTTTCACAGACTCAGAGTCAATTGTATCATATATTCTGCACATTAAACACATTATGTATTCCACTGTTCTTCTATCACTCTTTCACAGACTGAGAGTCAATTGTATCATAACCACTAGAGATGTGCAGTGTCTTCAGACTCTGTATAAAGACAGGCCTAATCAGGGGTATTTGTGCATTTTTGAGGCAACCCGTGGGGTGAACACTCATGAGGCGGAGTGGCATCCTATACAGATCCCTAATTAAAAATGTGTGAGGGTTAAAATGGTTAAGATGAAGAAGCCATCATATAATTAAAAGTGCCAGGGAAAGAACCCAAAATATTGATACCTTATAAGGAAGACACTGAATTGGCATTAGAGATGGGCATGAACTGCCACTTTGATGATTCATGCCGGTTTGTTCATGAGCTATGAAGGGGTGTTTGGTGCTTCAAAGTCCCACCTCCTCAGGGCCACACCCACTCAGCGGCAGTATCCGGAGGAGGTGGGCCAGGGGACCCAGGCCTCTGCCTCTGAATGGGCACCGGCCAGAGAAGGCTGGGCTTTGAAGTGGTGGACGACACCTGTTCAGCCGGTAAATGGATCTCTAGTGGGCACCAAAGGAAGATATTGACAGCTTTACCTCTCAATGAAGTGCAAGATTTGTCTTGCTCATTCCAATTGCTGAGGATCAAAGAGTGAGGTCACTGGACTGTAGCAGCTGCTCCCTGCATTTTTTATTATTTATTTTTAGCTGTACTTTCATTGGTGTACCATTTTCTCTGTGGTTTGCATTCTCAAATTTTATTTTTCTTATTTTTTTTTTTAAAAAAAACTGGTTACCCTAATGTAAGTCTCTTTGTGTTTGTGAGTGTATGCACTAAAGTCTGTCTTTCTCCCTACCACACCTCCCTTGGCTTCTCTTTTATCTCTCTTGTTTGGTGGTCGAAGTTCATGAAAGCTGCCTCCTACTTTCTATTTCTTTTACTGTACTGGTGGTCGACATTTCTGATGGCGCACGCACACGCACACGCACACGCACACGCACATGCACGCACACACACACACACACACACACACACACACACAGAGAGAGAGTTTACCTTCCCCATTTATAAGAATGGTCTTTTCCCTCTGAAGATCTGAAAACACATAACTATCTGCTGGGAGAACAGCAATATTGCATGCACGGACACTGGATATCAGTGGGAGGGGGGCTGTACAACCTAAAGTGGTTGTTCTTTGGAACTAATGTAATTGTAAATTTCTTTCCCACCTGTAGCATTTGAGGCAAGTCTCCACCCCTCCTCCTGTTTGTTTTGGATCCACTGTTTTGTTGATAGGTTTATTTTTTTTCCTACGACCATCTTCCAAGCAGCAAGTATGTAGAGGCTTCAGCAGGATGGAGACTCAATTCTTCCTCCTTTTTCCTCAGACTGTAACTATAGATAGTTACTGTAAGTAAAGATGTGCTTTTTACTACTTTTAATGCTTCTGGGGTTATTTTTATTATACAAAATGCTGATTAAACTGAGTCTCTGGGTGCTGTTTTTTAAGCCAAGTAGCTAACTTAAATTAACACAGTTTCTTATAACCCCCTTTCAGGTTCTGGGGTGTCCTGGAGTTCCCTTTTGCTTTGGGGAACCCTTTGGGAACCTTGGGATTCGGAGGGGGGGTTAAATAACCAAATGTTACCACCTGTGGTCCCAGTTCTGGCAGCAACATTCCAATGGCATTTTTTGGCTATTAAAATTGCCTGATCATGGTTCTAAGGCTTAAACAGGCGTCCCCAGGGCAAAACTGGAAATCTTGGAACCTGAAAGGGGGGGAAATAGAAAGGTTTCAATTGATTTATATCAAATATCTATGCTCTATGATGACACAATTTGGTTTACACGGCAGAAGTTATGCCAAGTGGTGGTGGGTACAAGTGGAAGGAGGTGCCCAAACCCATTGTTTGAACTGGGCTGTGAAATCCAACCCCAACTGACCATGCTGCTTCCTGCCTCCCAAGAAGAATGCCTAGCGTCCATCTTGCCAAGTAAATTTTTATGCTCTCCCTCCTGGCAAAATACATCCCTTGGACTTTTGAACCTGCTTTGAAAAAGAGGGCTGGCCCTCGAAAGCTTAGCAACTTTTTTTGCTATTTTTCTAGCAGCCTATGACGGTATCACCCATAGTCTAGTCTTGCTTTGGTTTATTTTTTATGGCTGCACGGCTCCAAACTTCATTTGAAATAAAATAAGCTAAACCAGCTCAAAGTTGGTCATGGACCCCAGAACTCTGCTACTAAAGCCTTCCACCCAGCACAGTGCAGCTTCATGTTTAATCTGCAGATTCCTCCAGTGACATCATAGAAACTGAGCCAATGGCCATGAGAGGAACCATGCAGTCACTCTGCTCAGTCTGCATGATCATCACCGCATCGAGTACAATGACTTTTTCCTGCTGGCACCAGAACTGGGTCAACTGAAAACCTGTGGCCAAAGGACAATGGAGACTTGACTTGTATATGCAAGAATACAAATGCAGCCCATTGCCTGGCTGTCCTTCCCCTAGTAATTGACGGCAGCTGAGCCAGAGGAGAAGCAGCCCATGTTGCATCATTGTCTGCCACTACTCCTGAATCACCAGTGTCTCTGCCAAAGGCCAGTCCCTAGCTGTGTCAACGGAGGCCCCTTTTATTTTCCACTGGCCCAGCACTACAGATGCCTGGAGCCAAGACCCGATTCTAGGACAGGTCCTGCACAGCAGTGGCAGAGAAGCGTAGACCTACCATCCAATTTGGAGTTCAGCGAACTCTTTGCAACGGGAAGGAAATTGCTGTTAACGAGTTGCAGCAAACGTATCGGCTTGCAGCCAGTGTAAGGAAAAATCACTTTAATGGGCAAAGCAGATGTTGCTTAAACTGATTGCAAAACTTTGGCAGGCGGAGTGCCAAGAACTGCTTTGCAGAAAACCGAGAAGTCGGCTTTCTTTAAATAATCCCCACCCTAAACCACCCCCATTTTTTTCTGGCAGGGTGCAAAGTGGAAGCCTGAGTCTTGAATGCTTTGATGTGAAGTGCGATCAGATAGGATGATTGAAAGGGATGGAACACTCCCTACCTCCCATCTCAATGAAAGACATAGTTGAACTTTTCAGGTGCTAACACAGCCATGCTGACTGAATTGGGACCTCCTCTCTGCTCATCAGCCTGCATTATTTTCTCTCCCCCCCCCCATTATGGCCCAGAAATTATTTACACTTTGTTAAGTCACTGATATACTTTCTTTGCGCCCCTGTTTTTAGTGAGGTAACAGAGATCCCAAAGATGTCCACGGGGCTCCATTCAGTTACAGCCACCACACATCAACCCTCATTAAAATGGCTCACAAAGGACTCCTGTGGAGGCAGCATTCCTATTGGACAGGGACAAGCAGTGGCATAGGCGTGGGTTGCCAGCGCCTGGGGCATATCACGTATTGCACCCCCTGACCTGTAGACCGTTAGCACTCCCGGAATCCCTTCCATCAGTCCAGTATTGAGCTACTTGCCCCTCCTCCAAATCCCCTCCCTGGAGCTGTTGCTTTTGTGGCTGCTCCTTGCCCTAACATTAGGATCCCAGAGGGCAGGATGCTGGGCCAAGTGCACATCTGCCAAGGGCAGCTCGAGGTCTTCGGCTGCGTGGTGGAAGCAGAGGTGAGGCAGGGAAGCAAGCAGCGGGCGATCCGGGTAAAAGCATGCTTTGGTCACGCTAGGGCAGGCAGGGCATGGCAGCAGCAGGGAGAGGAAAGTGACGCTTCATCGGGAGAAGACGTGGAGATGGCAGCATCGGCGGGACAAAGCCAAGTGGGCGTTGCCCATAGGAGCTTCTCTCTGCCCTATGGCAATACCTCCGAAGGCAAGGGGGTGGGGACTGAGCTTGCCAGCCACCACAAACAGGACAAGAGAGGAAGTGGTGGAGCAATGCCCCTGGAGGAACTTTTGACGATGGCGATGGGGCACCAAACACACCTTGGACAAGCAGCACTGTCCCAGGATGGGAATGGTAAACCACTTCTGAGTATTCCCTACCTAGAAAAGCCTAGAAAGGGGTCACCATAAGTGAGAATTTACGTGATGGCACATCCTCAGCCTCATAACGGTGGATGACTTGGTCCTTTTTCTGTGTAGAAAGTTGAGATTCATTATACTTCTCCCTTGAATTGTACAGGTCTGAACACCACCCTTTTGGTTATATAGAGACTTCTTTCAATCAATCCGTCAATCAATCCTGTACTCCTGACCACCTATGAGTTCAACAATGAAGGCATCACAGTGTGGTCTACTTGCCCCACAACATGATCTAATTCAGCTTCTGGGTCACAGGAACCTTTCAAGCTTGTTACACCCAGTAGTTTATGGAAACAATTGTCAATACTATGGAGGAGAACCTTGACAGAGACAATGTAGTTAAGTTTTTTTGGGGGGATATAAGAGTCATAGATGGATTCTGAACTACACGGGGGCCTGGGGGCTCTAAACCCCAGCATTGTTGAAGGGAGAAGTGCATTTTTCTCATTATTGTTTTGGGTAAAAAATTGCTTCATTGCTGTACTTTGGGATTCTCTCTCTCTCTCTCTCTCTCTCTCTCTCTCTCTCACACACACACACACACACACACACAAACACAAAATCATGTTAGGCTATTTTCATACTAAGTGCCTCCCTCCTCCCACTTCTACAGCCACAAAGAATTAATAACCAAAAAAAATGGAACAAGCAATGATCAAAATCTGATCAACAAGTACAGTACCCCCCCTGCCCTTTTGCGGTTCATAAACTGCGGTCCAGCTATATCAACAGGACGGCAGTTTATGAAAAAAAAAAAAAAGCCCCCGGGGTAAGCTGGAAAGGCCTGTTTCAGGTCTCCTGTACTTACTCCAGGCTTGGTGCTGCCGCAAACGGTCCTGCGAGGGCCTTCCCGGGCCCGTTGGAGGCCCCAAAAGTGCTTTCAAGTGATCCGGATGTCACTTCCAGTTCGCAGGGAAGCCCTGCATCCGCATATTGTGGATTTTCACTTATTGCGGGTCGGGTTGGTTCCCTAACCCCCGCAATAGGCGGGGGGTTACTGTAATTTTAAAAAAATTACAACTTCCAAAGTTCAGCATGTGTCAGGACAAGGTTTGGTCTAGGTAGAAGCAAGCAATCCGGACCATTGCCTTTGCTCCTAGCTATCTGTCCTCTCCACTCCCTTGCCTTCCTTTTTTAGTCATTCTCTTCTTGCATAAATCTGGGTTCCAAATGTTATAGCTCCTGTAATCCCATGTTCTAGGCCATGCGGACTGGAGCTTCTGGGATCCAAAGTGCAAAACATTGGGAAGATGAGAGGCTTCCCACTCTAATCTAAATCAAAAATGTTAAGAACAAAGCGCTACTATGTCCTTCCTCCTGAAACAAGTAGGCAGCAGGTTGCTTATGTCTTGTGTTGGTTTGACATGCTTACCTGGTTTCCTGTTCTTCCTTTTGCCTGGAAAATGGTCACCATGGGTCAACCTATCTCCGCTTAATCTAATTCTCAGAGGTGCTGACAATCAGAAAGGGGTGGGGGAGATCCAAATATGACACCTGGACCTTCCGAGAGAAAATGAATGGGAGAAATGAAATTCATGTTATCTCTCACAATCGGTGAGACACTAAGCACGATGGTTTTGCTCAGTAAATTAAGGAAGTGGTGGCCTCATCCCGTGCATGGCTTCCCCTCCCATGCTTTGGTTGGGTTTTGGTGGAGAAGGGCTCACTATGGGTAGTGGCATGCATGAAAGCACATTTATTTATTTATTTTATTTTATTTATTAATCTTGTATCCCGCCCATCTTCCCAAAGGGAACTCTGGGCGGCTTACAGCAATAAAAACAAGTAATAAAGCAGAAAACAAAAAGAAAAAAAAACAAGGCAAGGCATAAGTGAAACGATGAGGCAAGATGGTGGCAGGGCCCGGGCATAAATAAAATAAAATAAAATAAAATAAAATAAAATAAAATAAAAACTAACTGAGAAGGTCGCCAAAGGCCTCTCTAAAGAGGTAGGTCTTCAAGGCCTTCTTGAAGGCAGGCAAGCCCTGCAAGACCAAGATCATTCCTCACAATGATCGTTTAGCTCCAGAAAGGAACTCCCTGCTGTGAAAACCTGGGACGGAGAGAGAACTAAGGACAGAGTCATCCAACATTTTGACATGCAGCTTGGAGTATCTGCACAGCACTTATGGACAAGACAAGGTAATCAGACCCCAACTCTAGCAGTTCCAGTTTGAGTCCTTTCTCCTGTTTATTCTTTCCTATGCAAATGAATGGTTGCCAATTTTACATTTGGTGCTCTCCCCCCCACCACCACCACTTTACAGGGAAGAAAGACCTGAGCTGAGACTAGGACTGCTATTACAGTGCTCATAAAACCTGGACTCATGCTGGACAGTAAAGAGCCCTTCGCACACTGACAGGGATCACTCAGGCCTCTGTGTGGCATTCCGTCCTTAGCTCTTCATGTGAACGCACACCCCTTTTAATGTCAAAATAACAGGGATTTGCAAGCTTGGTACACGAAGTACTGCCATGATAAAGAACCAGTTGACCCACACTTTCTGATTATCTCCACATTAGCAAAAGATATAGTGCTCTCAGTAGCCAAGTGGTGGCAGGGCAAGGAAAGATTGGCATTCCCCTCTCCGCTCCAGAAGTCACATCTGTGATCCTGGTGCTGGCAGTCATGAATCTCAGAATGGTCAAGACAACCCTTGGTCAGAGTGGCAGAAGACCGGAAGAACCACGGCATACATAGCACTTACCTGCAATGAGCAACACCTTCTATTGTCATCAAAAATGCAACAGTATTTAATTTAAAGTAGTATTATAACAAAATAGTAGTACATAAAGAGGATCTGCAAAATAAAAAGTATATTTCTACATTTCAGCATAATACTTTCCAAACTACAAGAATTGGTATTATTGCTAGGCAGCTTCAAGTCACTTCCAATGTATGGAGAATGTATGGCCTTCAAAGGAGGCCCATGGCTTCTTTTATTCAGTCAGTCCACTTGATATCCAGTATTTCTCTTTCTCTCCTACCTTTCACCTTCCCACATAGTATTATCTTTTCCAGTATGTCTTGTTTTCTCATGAAATGTCAATTTGATACAACAGCCTTAGTTCAGTCATTTAAGATTCTTGTGAGAGTTCAAATTTCATATGATCTAGATCAGTGGTTCTCAACCTGTGGATCCCCAGATGTTCCTGGACTGCAACTCCCAGAAACCCCTTCCAGCACAGCGAGTGGTGGAGGCTTCTGGGAGTTGTAGTCCATGAACATCTGAGGACCCACAGGTTGAGAACCACTGATCTAGATCCGTTATTTGTCTGTCTAGCAGTCCACAGTATCTGTAAAGCTCTCTTCCAATGTATTATTTAAATGAGTAATAAATAAATAAATAAACAATTTTTAAAAAATCCTATCCACTTTCATCGCAGTCAGACTTTCACATTTGCACACCACAATAACTGGGGATACCATAGCATAAATGATCTTGTCTCGGGTCTCTAGTGCCACATACTCACAAACTGCAAGAATACACTTCCCTGCCCACCCAGCTGCCCAGTTACAGGTAAGCAACCAAAAGAATGTTGAACTGATGACATCACTTGCCAAGATGAAATCTGCAGCAATTCTGATGAAAGAATCTGAAATTCCTGTGTAAGGCAGTTGCTAATCTATATAAGTATGTAATCACATGGGGAAATAGAATCACAATTTGGACCATCAGTGGAGCAGTCTGGTATGATCTACTGTATTTCCCTGCAGTGAAATATGCTCCAGCCTGAGCCCCCGTCTGCTGGACCTTTTTGTTTTACCTGTAGAGCTTCTTCTTTTGGGGGCCAGACTGGAGTGATTCACCAGCCGTAGAAGAGTGGCTTCAAGGGAGACTGCAGTCATTAAGATCACCCCTCCTTGTGTGATCCTTTTCACCTGTCTGATCTCACCTTAATGTCCAGTTGCAGTGGTGCCTAAATGCAGGCTTCATGGCTTCACTAATCAGCCAGCTTTTCTCTTCCACTCCCACCTGGCCATACAACTTACTCAAACTTTCTATAGAGTTAAAGAACATATGTACTATTTTGTGGTGATATGATTGGCCTAATAAATGTATTACCTTATTAAAGCTCTTGGACTTTTTTCTTATATCCAACACTGTTGACAGTGTCATTCAACATTTTTATTCATGAACTGGATCGTGAGGTGCATGGAAAGCTAATAAAATGTGTGGATGAAACAAAATTGGGTGGGACATCTAAATACCCTGGAAGAGAGAAACAAAATTCAAAATGACTGAGATGGGCTTGGGCACTGGGCAGAAACAACAGAGTGAAATTCAACAGAGATAAATGCCAAGTACTGCACCTAAAAAAGAAACAAAACACACAGTTATAATTTATTATTTATTTATTTTGAGTATTTTTACCCGCCTTGCCTGGCTCTCCGATGCTATGAGTGAGAAGGATCTTGGGATTGCCACAGATTCCAAGCTAAATACGAGCCAAATGTGTGATGTGGCTACAAAAGAGGCAAATGATATTTTAGGCTGCATTAATTAAGTCACCAAATCCTGCAAGGTACTAGTTCCCTTCTATTCAGCACCAGTCAGGCCTCATCTGGAGTAATGTGTCCAAATCTGGACACCACACTCCAAGAAGGATGCTGACAAACTGGTGCAAGCTCAGAGGATGATTTGGGTGCTGGAAACCAAGACTTATGAGGAAAGATTGAAAGAACTGGGCATGTTTAGCCTTGAGAAATGGAGACTGGCAGAGATATAGAATGGCACTTTCCAAATACTTGAAAGGCGGCCATGCAGAGGAGGGGCACCATCTGTTTGTGATCAACCCAAAGTGCAGGAAAAGCAACAATGAGCTCAAGTTGCAGGAAACCAGATTTTGGTTGAATATTAGGAAAAACTTCTTAACTGTTAGAGCTGTATGTCAGTAGAACCAATGACCTCGAGAGGTGGTGAGTACTCTGATGCTGGAGGCATTCAAGAGAAACTTAAGACAACCACCTGGCAAGTATCCTTTGATTCGTACTCCTGCCCTGAGCAAGTGGTTGGATACAATGGCCTTGTAGACCTCTTCCAACTTCATGACTCTACGATTCTATGATTACTTTGTGTGTGGAGACACATACTGGTAGATTCATACCGAAATGGTGTTAACTTATAAGTACCTGGAATGAATTTCAGATATATTAGAAATGCCAGATCTCAGGGGGCCAGCGTACAGATTGCTTCTCTGGATCTCCAAGTGAGAAGACCGAGTGAGTGGTGCCGGAGGAGGAGAAGGTCTGATCTTTGTATATAAAGCAGATACAAAGCTAAGACATTCACTTCCACCCACTCCCACCTGGTTCCAGGCAAACGGGCTCAGCACAAAGTTGTGGGTGGGAGTGTTGTGCTCACACAGCATCAGGATGCCAAAAAGGCAGGCGAGGAGAGAGCGAGCTGGTGGGTGTATGCATGTGGGCCTGTTACACTATTTGGAGCAAGGCTTTCTCCTTAATGGTAAGGGCAGTCCCTTCAACCTTTTAACGGATATGCTTTAGGGGGGGAAAGTGGTGGTGGTGGTGGGGAAGGATTCTGATTGTTAAATTCCTTATGTGTGCAGTGCTGAGAACAAAATAGAACAGCTAGCCTGACAAATGTCCAGCCAGCAGTTCTTTCTCCTTTAAGGGGTAAGGGCTCGCATTCCTAAATGACTGTGCCTTTGATCTACTGTATACTATTTGGTTCTGAGGCATTTGTTTTGTTTATTCATTTGTTTTTCATCTTTCCTGGTCAAAAAGGCATTTTCCCACATATCCAAATCTGCCTCCGATAAAAACCTGCTTGTTTGCATTCATTCCAGTCGATTTTTGATCTTGCCCTAGTCCACCATCCCGGCTTGAACCCTAACATACAGTTTTGTAACTTTAACATCTTCTCTAAACTAGTTGGGTCTAGTCACTAAGCCCTCTGTTTACCACACTCTACTTAAACACACGCACACACACACCACTGAAAACTACAGAAAGCTTGCCATACTTGAATTGTCTCGCCAGACAAGTAAGCACAGAGCACTGGAGAAACAGATCATTACCCACTCTCAGCAGGCAAGAAACAACTCACAAAAGAAAAGGCCATATCTGGAGAATGTCGAGAACAGATAACATTCCATTAACTATCATCAGTTGATGGGTTAGAATCAGGCTCACCACAATTTTCTTCATGAATGTATTAAAGCAGGGTTCTGAAGGTCATTCCATTCCCTCTGGACACAGGAGGCCTAAAACAACAACACTTTTTAAAAACTGAAAATAAAAGTCCCCTTGCATATTGTTAGTTGATTTACGTTGCAATTCTGCCACTTCTTCATCGTGGCCTTCGTGAAGCTACACAGATGGGGTTCCCAACGCCCACTTCCTTTGCAAAGGGCAAAATGTTGCCAAACATTTTTTAGACACAACTATCATCTCAAGGGGTCCAGGGGAAGGGTCTCACAGAACATTTTCCCCATATTCTTTTGATTCAGCTGATTTCAAATGAATACTGCATCACTAGTTTATTAGCATGAAGGAAAAAGTAGTGGGCTAGAAAAGACTAGGGGGAGAAGGGATCTGAGCCCTTTCATGCTGTCTTCAACTACCTTATTTTTCCCCCTATAAGACCCTGCCCTATATTAGACCCTACCATTTTTAAGAGCCCAAATTAATAATAATAAACAACCCTCCTTGAGGTCCCCTCCACCCCACTCCCGCTGTTTCCTTTCCTTTCCGCATGTTGAAGACTCCTCTGGTGGATTGATCATTTGCTTTGCTTTTGTGAGAGAACTGAAACTGGGTTTCACTTTCTCTCCAGCAGCGCTTGCTATGCTTTTCAGCGTGGAAAGGCACTTCTTAAACCACCAAGCCTTTCCCTGCTGAAAAGACGCTGACAATTCTGGAAAAAAACAAAGCGCTGAGAGAAAACAGGCTGCTGAAAGGGAGGAGGAGAAGGGGATTGTCTTCCGCCCCGGCCCACCCTTGGGAAAGGCTTACTTCCATGTATACAACCCCTCCTTAGTTTTTACTAGTATTATGAAAAAAACAAAACAATACGGTATTTGAGAATTTAAATTTCAAATGGGATCCACTGTTGTGTCCAGTTTTGCAGCCTATTCCTTTTACAAAACCCTCTCAAGGTGCTCATGGTCTCCAACAGCTGGGTAAGTTAATTCTCAGAAAATTCATTTCGGACTGATTTCAACACAGCTTGAAGAAAAGGCAGGACATCAAGATGACTTCCACTCCTTGATCTGCTCAGCAGAATGAGGGGCCAAGGCATTGGGGGAAAGGAATGGGGACCAACTTGAGACTAGCTAGTAATGGGTGGGTGGCAGAGGGCAGGGTGAGAAGGTGCAACACCTAGGAATAAAAAAAAGGCAAGCAAATCAAACGGGGGGCGGCGGCGGCGGCTGGAGACTGAGATTTTCTTAGTCATGGTGCAAACAGTAAAATAACTGTGACTTACGTCTGGATTAAACATGGAACCAAGGTTATAAAAGTTTTAAGATAATAACTATAAACTTCAAGCTTCTAATTTTCAGCCAAAACTAATTTACACTGTACTGCCTATCTGAGTGTAATTACATAAATAATTTCCCCTCTCTTAAATTACTAATTATGCAAATGTTTTCACAAAAATCATAGGAAAAGGAGCAGGAAGAGTCATTTTCAATGCAAGTCAGAACCCTGCCTGAAACAAGAATCTAATCAGGAACGTAGGTTCATGCATTTAAACAAGATGGAAAGCTGTGCAGAATCGGTTGCCCATGCTTTCCTTCAATACAGCATGCCAGTCCAAAGGAGGCTTTCAGAGAGGATGAACAAGCAGTAGGAGATGGACCACAACTAAGGACTACCCATAAGCTGAACAATGCAAGCAGTGAGTTTTTTTCCTATTAAAAAGAGAGATTGGGGAAGCTGTCTTGGGTTGACTGACCCATCAACTGCCTAAGATGCAGGTAAAACCAGAAGAGCCCAGTGTGTGACATCACAAGGGCCTAGCCCCAGGGTTAGAGTTTGTGGGTCCTGAAATCTCAAGAACAGGATGTTGCTAACCTGGTTACCTTGCCTGAATCCATTGGAGATTCGTTCCTTCTTTGCTTTCCTCATACAGCTGGTGTAGAGTTGGAGAAAAGGCCACTCACATGGTCATCTCTCCAGCTACTTGAGAGGGCACTTCACAGTCCAGTGAAACCACTGGACATAAGCAGGCCAAATTCTGATCACACCTTAAGCACAGGTAACCTAAATAACTAGAAGCCTTGGCTGTCAAACAAAATATATAGTCCACCTTTTTCTACAGTACTTTTGTTTTTAAGTTTCAACTCATTCCTCCATGAGGATTCAGTTACAGTTTCAAGACCACCAGAATCTCATGTCCTCAGAGCAAAACCTGCAGCCAGAAGGCAGGCCTTTGGGAAGTCACAGGATGAGCCCTTTATGTCACAGATATGCAAAGGTAGGCAAAGGTCAGGAGGACGACAGAACTTCTAGGCTAGGACAACAAAATTATTTTTTTCCTCCCAGCAGCTTAAGCAATTGCGGCTATTTCCGCCAGGGCCTGCATTCAAATGACCTTACCTATACCACAGGGCTTTTCCAGGCCTTATACTACAGCGGGGCTTTGTGGGAAGCACACCACCAGACCATGGAGAGGTCCCTGTACAACTACCACGAGGTCTTGTAGAACAAGAAGGCTCACGGGCTCCTATGCTGTTGCTCTTCTCCTGGCCTTGTTCAAAATAGTACAAGAGGCCCCGGTGTATGTGCTCACTGACTCGCTCCTTAGTCTTCTCCTGTTACATCCTTGCTGTCTGGTGTGCCAATACTCCACAAAAGGAGCATTTAAAACACGCATACGCAAAAACTACTTTTGTGCTGAGCCCTGGCTTTTGTTGGGAATAGATGGGACAAGATGCTCTAGACTTGAAGCCACCTCTGGCACAAGAATCAAACCTTGCAACTGTCCGAGACTTTAGACAGAATTTTTGAGTCCACACATCACTGCCCTGAATCCATCTTCCTGAAATAATAAAGCTTGAACTACATGTGGTACATGTACAAATTAGTAGTTGACTAAGATACTCTTCCAACCTTCTGAGATCAATTGATTAGCAATTGGCAAGGGGGCATATAAGTGGTAGAACCCCCATGTTTCATTAGCTTTCACGAGATTCATGAGGTGCCTATGTGAGGTTTTAATTAAGGCACATTTTCTAACTGAGCAAGACTTGAGTATTGTTGCTCCTGCTTCACTGGCTGTTGTTACGCTCATGTTTGCCTGTTTTAGTTGTGCTGGTTTGTGGCTCTGCTTTCCAGTTTTTCAAAGAATGCTGGAAATCTTGGCCAAAAAGCAACACAGACACTAAAAAGTAAATCAAGTAATACTCCCTTGCATGAAAATTTAAAACTTCCTTGACATACTCCTAATTGATAAGGAGTGCTTATGACAGAATACACAATCCTTCCAGATATTTTTTCTTTTTTTTTGGGGGGGGGAGGCTTAAATGGAATGCTAGTGAAAATTACAGCCTTATAAACACAGAGATGTGCACATGGAGTATTTAGCATAGGAATCAGAAGGGTACCCTATAACTAGGGGGGGGGGGAGCACTATCACTCAGGAAGCAAACAGCTTTAAAATGTCTTACCAACTATCTTCAGTTTCCTACAATTGTTTATGGAACAGGAACAAAAGAACCCATACATTAAAATTTAACAGACTCAAAACAAACCTGCTCGTTCTTGCAGTAGAGACCTTAAAAGCCCTCTGCTACAGGGTGAAGCCATGCTCGTCTTGCCAGAAGTCACATGGGCTCGTTTACCTCCTATCTTCCTTTGCATATGTACTCTTCACTATCATCACCTGGGTGGGTCCAATTATCTATTAAAACTAGTCTGAAAGTTCTTTTCAGTTTAGCTCTGCAGATTTGTGCAGGAAAATATTTGCAAAGTAAAAGAGGCACATCTCAGTGTTTAAGATGTGGCCCTCATTCCCACCACCAAAGAATGTTTAACACTATAAAGCATAAGGAGACAACTGGCTTGCTGTGAAATAATACATGTTGCTGACAATGAAGCCAAGTTTTTCAAAACGGGAATAACTGTATGGTAGTGGATTGGCTTGCAATCTGTCTTCAGGGAGATCAGATGTGTTTAAGGGGAGATTTTGGTGGTGGGGTTGTTGTAGCAGAAACCAACTATTCTGCACTAGTCAGTTACTGAGAAATAACTGGTATGCTTTAAATCAGTACTTTCAGTGTGTATTCTGGAGGAAACTCAGCTTCAAAAAGGAAAGGAAACCATGTTGCTTACATACCGACCCATAGTGCTTAACGCACTTTCTGGGTGATTTACAATTTAATTATACAGGTTACACATCCTCTCCTGCCCCCAGTGAGCTGGGTACTCATTTTACCAACTTTGAAAGGACAGAAGGCTGAGTGAACCTTGAGCCGCCTACCTAGGATTGAATCCCGGTCATGAGCATCGTTTTGGCTACAGTACAGCAGTTTAATCGCTGTGGACCAAATGCAAGGACCCTTCCCCTCTGTACTTCCCTGCATCATGCAGACAGGAAAGAAAAGGGCTGGGCTGAGCTTACAGCATGGTTCCCGCATTTGCAGCAGCGATTCGAGTCCCCCAGCACAGTGTGCTCATGTTAAAGACAGTAATGTAAGGATTTTCACTTTTTTTTTACACTGCACTGTATTTGAAACCTTCACTGTTCACTTTGGTCCGTCAACAATGGTGGGTAACTAAACCATATCAGATATGGGGGTCCTGTTGTATACTGCAGGAAGCAAACACAGCCAACTATGCAGACCTTGGCTTTACCAGTTGCCTAAATTCAAGCCTGCTTAAGAGACAAACCATATTGAAGCTGCCATAATTTACCTTTAACAAGGAAGACCAAGAGAACTGGTAAAGGCCCTAAAGATGATGGAAGTAAAAGGTTTTGCACTTTGTACAACTGCTTGTCCTCTTTTTCATCAGCACACCGGATCATACAGTATGTAACAACTTCTAAAATGCACACACTGAAGTCTTTCTTTCTTCTTTTTATTGCCAAGTTTTATGCCTCTTGTCTAATACCCGATGTTCTTAACTTGTTGTGTGAACCGCCCAGAGTTCCCATCGGGAAATGGGAGCGGTATAGAAATGCAAAAATAAATAAGTAAATAAATAAATGTATACCACATCCCTTTAAACTCTGCAATTCACCCCATCCATACTGGCACATAAGCAAGTACAAGTAGGAAAACAGGCAGTGCAGAAAGTCAGTGTGACCTTTGGTGCTGCTGCATTCAGATAACCATTGAAGCTGCTGCATTGAGGGGAGAGCACATTCATCTCTAAGATGCAGTCACACATTTGCCAAAGGTAACACTTGTCCACAATTTCCCAAACCAACCAACTCAACTAGAAATTGCAGCAGACTGGCAATGGGGGAGGGAGAGACAAGAGCATGCAGCCACCGTTCTTTGAAGGAAGCTATAAGGATACCCTGTTTTTGTTTTCTCAGGTGCATGGTTTAATTGCTAAAAATATACCTTAAGTCAATTTTGACAAGACTGCAGGAAGTCACTGTACAAGAATTTAGCTAGGCTCCTGATTTAGATTAATATGCAAGAATCTAATAACAGTACTCTCCTATTACAGCAGTGTTCCAAGGATGCAAACCCTGCTTAATTACACCACCTGGCTGAATTAAAATGATATACGTGCATCCAGTGATCTGCTGCAGTTGTTTGTCTATTACAAGTGATAAGTTCTCACCTAGTACTGGATGATTACTGCAATGCACTGAACAAAGGGCCTTTTCACACGACCCCTAAGATCCGCTGGCCACTTAAATTCAGACCAGAGATCTTGGGGGTTCGTTGCTCTTCCTGCGTCCCCACCCCTCCACACTTCCTTGCTCCTGTCTGTGTGAGGGTAGGGAGGAAAAAAGAGAGGAAAAAATGCAGGCTCACCTCCGAAGCCGTCCAGATTCCTTCTCTTCCTTCTCTTAAAGGGGCGGGAGGCAAAAAAACAAACAGAAGCGAGGAGAGCCGGGCACTCACCAGATTATATCTGGATCTGGGGATTTTCACCCTCCAAGAGCAGGTACATGAAAAGTGCGCTGGGACGCGCTTAGGTGGGCGTGGTCGCACTTAATTTCCTGCAAACTCCGGAGCTGGTGGGGAAACAATTGTAACCTCCGGAGCTGGCAGCCATTTGCGGCGGAGTTTAGGGTCGTGTACAAATACCCAAAGTCACTATCTTTAAATGTGGTTCAGAAACAATAGGGGATGCTAAACTACTTGGGACTGGGCTTTTTGACATTATTATCTCCTTGTTTGTTATCTGTACAGACTCCTAGTTGACTTCCAACCAATTACAGGGTTGTTGCTTTTTAACTTTTCCATCTTCAGACATCTGGGGGCCTAGTTACCTGAAATAACATCTTCCTTTGTCTATTCAGTTTTCATTGGGCTTTTCCCCCCCTTGGTGGGCCTACTCTAAGTGCTCCCATGAAATTAGAGCAAGTAACCAACTAGTAGGGAAAGAGTATTTGTCAGTACCACTCCCACCCTCCTCTTGCTGTAGAACAGCCTCCTCAAGCCTTTTCTCCTTGTTTGCAATGCCTGGTAAAGGCGCTTCTGGTTCATTACTAGACCTTTTAAGTAACAGATGTAGTCTAAACCGCTTTAGTTCTGAATCTGTATTTTAACTCAAGGAATGCTATGGGTCTTGTTAGGAGTTGTTTATTTCCTGTTTATTTTTTATCTTCTTTCATGTTTACATTTTTATAACTTAACATACACCACCCACTGAACTTCTGTATTTTGGTGTGGCATGCAAGCATCTTAAATAAAGTGAATCTGGTCAGCCACATGGCTTCCTCTTCAACGCCTTCATTTTTTCCCCCACTGAAGGGCCCTGAACAGAACTATCCTTACAATACTGTTAACATATGTGCACATAATCTAAATATAGTTTATCCTTTAAACATGATTCAGGTCCTTCAATCTACTCTTGCTTAGTGTGGAAAAACTGCATGAAGATAAATCATAAAGATGCCAACATAACATCGTCTGTCAAGGCCACATGATATAGAAATCTTATCACCGGAAGGTATATACTGCTGCAGGCATTAGATCAGAAGTAGTCACCAAGAGTGATTTCAGATAGACAATGCAATGATACTACAAGTAATACAGCATAAAGCATTCAGGCTCAAAATTATGAATGCGGTAAATTCTTTTCTGATCCAATTATGATAGGAAGAGAGGAGGAGCAACCCATAAATAATATTCATAAATAGTGTTTTAAATAAGTTTATGCCTTGGCTCACTGTGACCAAAGGAGGGCCTTACTATGTAGATATGTTTGTGTGTGAAGCTGTTTTACACAAACATTTTGATCAGAGCAGAAATCAAGAAGGCACAACCATCATAACCACCCACCCACCCAGTCTGTCTCTCTAACACACATACATGTAACACACAGAAGTGCAAAGCTCAGTTAAAATTAACAAAAACACATATCTGTATCTTTGATAAACCTGCATCTTCTACCATTCTGCCACTGCTGCTCCAGAATTGTAAAAATCAGAAGCTGGGAGAAATTGTTATACAGTATTTCTGAGAACAAGTACAACATTGGAGAACAATTGCAGGTTTAGACTGTTCTATGCTATGACTGCATATGTACGAACAGACTGCACTAGTTCAGTGCTGAAGTATTCCAAGCATGGGACCATTTAGGTTGGACAGGAAACAAACAAAAGTTATTAAAATTGACAAGACAACTTCAGAACACCCAATGGCCATTTTTGGGATTTGCTGAGAGCTTGAACAGTGCATTTCGTTATCTACATTTTTAAAATTAATACTGTGATTATATACTATAAAGCAGGGGTGGGCAGCATGTGACTTGTGAATGAGGGGAACACTGTGGATATTGCTTATCTAGATTTCAGCAAGGCCTTCAATAAGGTTCCCCATGGTATACTTGCAAAGAAGTTAGTAGAAAGTGGGATAGATAGTGCTACTGTTAGGTAGATTTGTAATTGGTTGACTGATCGCACCCAAAGGGTGATCATAAATGGCTTCTCTTCAGCTTGGAGAGATGTGACCAGTGGGGTGTCCCAGGGTTCTGTTCTGGGTCCAGTGTTATTCAAGATCTTTATTAATGACTTGGATGAAGGAATAGAGTATGCTGATTAAATCTGCAGATGATACCTAATTGGGAGGGGTTAATTCCCTAGAGAGGATAGGTTGAAAATCCAAAATGACCTTGATAGATTATAGAGAGCTGGGCCAAAGCTAACAGAATGGGTTTCAACAGACAGAAATGTAGGGTGCTGCATCTAGGTTAAAAATGAATTTCACAGATATAGGATGGGAGAAACCTAGCTAGAGAACAGTAGAGTCTGAGTGGACCACAAACTGAACATGAGTCAGCAGTGTGATGATGCAGCGGCCAAGAAAGCCAATGCAATTCTTGGTTGAATCAACAGAAGCACAGATTCTAGATCAAGGGAAGTGATAGTACCACTCTATTCTGCTCTGGTCAGATCCCACCTGTCCAGCCCTTGTCAAGGAGGCACAGTACTGGAGTACCGTGTCCAGTTCTGCGTATTTAAATTTTAAAAGGATGCTGCCAACCTTAAACAGGTCCACAGGAGGGCGACCACGGTGGAAGAAATGTCTTATGAGTGGCTTCGGGAGCTGGGAATGTTTAGCTTTACAAAAAGAAGGTTGAGAAGGGATATGATAGCCATGTTTAAATATGTGAAAGGATGTCATATCAAAGAGAGGAGGGTCATTCTGTGTCAAATAAACCAATGAAAAATCCATTTTGAAATGTGACATCATGGAGTTGGTTCATTTTTGGTACACTCGTGCCTTACCATTAGATGTTTTAAATAAAAAAAAATTCAGATTTTTTTTGGTCTGAGATATTACATTTTCAAAACTGAAAAAAAATGCCAAAATTCACTAGCCACCATACCTGCGAATGTCATTTAATAGATACCTGTGATAGCTACAAACCTGGGAAAAGTATCATTTTAAAGTTTTATGAATAGGGCTTTCATTTGATATACAACATGCTGCAATTGTACATTTTCAAAATATTACACATTTAAATAAATATAAAATTTGAATTTTTGGAAAAACTGAATTTTGTCAAGTTTTCAAAAAAAATTACACTTAACGATATATGTTTTGTAGCCTGTCAATTCAAAAACTTCACACAATTGTTTTTTCCAAAATTTGAATTTTATATTTATTTAAATATGTAATTGTTAAAAAACATGCAATTGCAGCATGTTGTATATCAAATAAAAGTCTAATCATAAGCTTTAAAATGGCACTTGTCCCAGGTCTGTAGCTATCACAGGTATCTATTAAATGACATTTGAAGTTATGGTGGCTAGTGAATTTTGGCATTTTTTTTGCAATTAGGAAAATCCCGTGCCTCAGAAACAGGTGGACCAAAAAATCTGGAATTTTTTTTTAAACATCTCATGGTAAGGTACAAATGTACCGAAAATGAACCAAATCCATGACATCAAAGTTCCATGCATTGGTTGATTTGACATGGAATGACCTGGGACAATTTTTTCCATGGCTTCAGAGACTAGGACTCGGGTCAATGGCTTCAAACTACAGAAAAAGAGATTCAATTTAAACATTAGGAAGAACTTCATGATGGTTAGAGCTGTTCGGTAGTGAATAGAGATGGGCACGACTTAGCGGTATTCCCGTTTCCGTTACTCAATGGAAACGGTAACGGGAATTACTCCACCAGAACTCGAACTCGAACTGACGAACGAATAATTTGGTCTGAGTTGTCGTGGTCGTTCCTGGCATCGCGCGATCGCGCAATGCCAAGAGGCACAGAAAAAAAGTTTTTAAAAGTTAAAAAAAAAAAAACCCGATTCCCGGCCTTAAAAGCAGGCGAAAACTGTCTGAGGGCACCTACCAGGCCAGAAGAGTGTTTTATTTGGGGGGGGGGAGTTCCCCGCCCCCCTCTCCTTGGCTATTGCTACTGCTGCGCCGCTGGTACCAGGCTGGGAGGGCGCATCCATTTGCCATGCAGTGCGGGGGGATCCAAAAGGGCGACCACAATTTTTTTTTTAAATCGTTGCCCAAAACCCCACCAAAGCACCACAGAAACATGCGAAAATTAGCTATTTTAAATGCTTGAATTTTTACAGTAGCAGCAGTGGGTTTTTCTTGCAAAAAAAAGTCTCCGTTGATTTTATTTTATTCTATTACACCTGCACATTCGCAATGATGGGCTCGCCCATGGGAGTGGACCATGCAAATTTTCCACCAATCGCATGGCCACTTGGCCAGGTTGACCACAGAGACTTCTGGGATGTTCCAATCGGGCATAAACAGCCCACTAATCGTAGCCCAAACCCGAACCCTAACCCTAAGCCTAACCCATACGCCAGTACACTGTCCTTCTAAGTCGGTCAGAGAGGCACCCAGAGGTGCACCCCAATACTCACCCTAACCTCACCCGTAACTAGCCTAACCCTAGCCCTTGCGCTAACCCATCTTAACCCTAAGCCAGATCTACTTGCATTGCACTACATGCAAGTACGTGAGATGCAGTGGGTGCAAAGAGTCTGCCAGTCCGTCACTTGTGGCTCTGGCTGACTCCTGCAGCTGCCTCCAGGAGCCCGCTACCCCCCCCAAACCAGTACTAACGACAACGAAAAAACAAACTGACTAATTTTTGTGAATTTTCGCGAAAAACGGAAGCGAGCCGAAACGGGCTGCCTCCGACACACGACAACTCGAAAACCTCATTTTCCCTAGTCGTGCCCATCTCTAGTAGTGAAACATGCTGCCACAGAAGGTGGTTCAGTCTCCTTCTTTGGAGGTTTTTAAGCAAAGGCGGGATGGTCATCTGTTGCGAGTACTGTAATGGGGGTTCCTGCAAGGCAGGGAGTTGTACTGGATGGCCCTTGAGGTTTCTTCCAACTCAATGACTCTATGATTCTATGACCCTCAAATCCCATGTTTTGAAGGGCTCTTGGTACCCCTGCTTCCCTAATTTCGAGTTTTGTTTTTAAATTGAACAGTACAACGCACAAGGGAACTTTTCAAATTAAAAGCCCCCTTTTCTCAACAAAATCCATTTTTAACAATGTTTACTTTTGCCCTACATAGCCACTACATTACACAAAAATAATTTTAAAATGCAAATTACTCTCTTTAGCCCCATAGCTCCTTTAGTCATCATCACTCCTTGGGCATGTGGAATCTGGGATTGTGGGAAACCTGAAAAATTACTCTTGGCACCAAGAACTGCTTCTTGGATAGCTCAGTGGTTTAGGCATCTGGTTGCGGAACCAGAGGTTGGGAGTTTAATTTCCCACCTTGCCTTCTTGATAAGGGCTGGACTCAGTGATCCATAGGGTCCCTTCCAGCTTTGCAGTTCTAAGATCACAATGATAATTATAATTATAGCAGGGTGAGCAAAGATTTCTTCAACAGGTTTTGTTGACTAAAGAATGGATTAACTAATATGAAAATGTTTTCAGACAGTAAAAGAAAGCCCTTTGATTTTGGTGGTAAAGAAATTTTTCACAGGTATGGAGGCCTTAGGCTGCTATGGATCACTTAGAACATGATGCAACTCCTTCTCTATGGTCCCTATAGGGTAGAAAGGTACTTTATGAGCATTCTAATAACATGGGATGCATTCTCCTTTCTGCCATGTTAACTTCACATTCAAATACTTATATGCAATTTTTTTAAAAGCCAACTTTTGAATTAATCTACCCAACTGCCAAAAAAATCCCAATATGATTTACATCAACACATCACAAAACAGAGAACACTTACAACAACCACCCAGAACAAATCGCATTTCAAAGTAAACCTAGGAAGGCTCTTGCTGGAAAATATTTAGGGCCTTCACTCATTTTGTACTGTTAATTCAAACATAAAATGAAGAATCTGGCACAAAGATAATAAGACCTGTAGAACCATATACACCACATATATAGGTTTTACAGTTTATTTTAAATCAAGTCAAATAAATAAATAGAAAATAAACAAGTAACTTATTTAGAATGGCTTAGAAGCTAAGACAACTTTGACAGGTTTCACCAAAAGCAATGTTCACCTCAGTTCTGGTTGATCCAAATGGCAAAGCTTTTCAAGTACATTACTTTATAAAAAAATCCAGAATAGAAAAATGTAATGACGTATTTGATTCTTACATAGGAATAGTTTACTCGATAGAAATACTGATGTCTAGAAATGGCAAAAGATTTGAAAGCTACAAGATTAAACCCAGCCCTGATGCCCAGCTCTTGTATATTTATAGTGGCATTTCTATGTACATCCTATATTAGATATACTGTATACATATAAGAATGATCACATAGCAGACAATGTAACATAACACTGATGGGAAGGAGTAGAAAAAAACCCAAAAACTTTTCAAACAATCTGAACAATACATTTTCACATTGTGTGTCCCCCAAGGGAAAAATCAGAAACTGTGGAGAATGTAGGAAGAAACATTTGGCTGGTAGCTAGGTAGGTAGGTAGGTAGGTAGGCAGGCAGACAGACATTTCCCCCTTTTAAGACATTTTATTTACACAAGGTGCTAGGAACTACAAACTGCCTTATTTTCTATGTAAGAAAGTTAATAGGACTAGAGCACAGTAGCTGATATATACAACATTCAAATTATGAGATGTATTTCTGCAATTAGGGAGCACTGCCATCTTCATCAGAGGAGCATACAGATTGTGTCTCCAATGCTTGTGATTTGCTCCTTGCCTTCTGGTGATCCTTGTTCTAGTTTTGTAGAGCAAGTCATTGAAGGAAGACTCTTCTCTCCAAATATGGCATTTTTTGTTTATTACAAAAGTGTGGGTTTGTTTTCACTTTCCCCCTCTTTGCAGATAATCAAATCAAATCAAATCAAATCAATCTTTACTGGCATTAAAACAAAATAAAACAACACAATGAGAGAAAATAAGGTACAGCAAGGAGGGAAATCGAACACGGAACCGGTGATTCTAATATATGCATTAGCTACTCAAGCCAATGAGGTGGGGAATAGGGAAGCCCAGATCCTCGTGCTGCTATAATCTCAGAGGCAAAGGAGGCCAACTCATCCAAATAAGAGGTAACTTGCATAGAGGGAAGAAACCTAAGCTTAACCAAGTCTTCCCACCCTTGCATTCTATCGAGGATCGATATTTCTTACGAAGTGCATCGTGAATTGGGCAATGAAAGAAGATGTGTTCAAGCGTTTCAACAGCATTAGTTTAACACGGACAGATTCTCTGGGAGTAAGGGATTCCATTGAACCTGCCCGACAATAGTGCAGCTAACAAAACTAAGATTATGTGCATAGGTAGCACCTGCCTGGGACATATATTAAACATGTATCTCCACAGTTGTGTGAGGATTTATATTTTTAAATTTCACAAACAGGCCAAAGAATACTATTTTATATAAGGTATAAAGAAAAGTTTATGTTGCTGAAACAATGATTAACATACAAGCAAGAAAGGTATTCTGATTTTCTTCAAAATTTGCTTTTTCTTCATGAAAAATGGTGAAAATCATCCCACCCACCCCCACAGTGGCTGCAAAGTTTCAAGGAACTTGACACCTATATTACCTTATATAACTTTCCTTGGTTTGAAGTGAGTTTGTGAGCCTGATGCTTTGAGTTCCTTAGAAGTTAAGGAAAATCCATTTTCTCTAACATGAAATTTCATATGCAAAACTTAAGGCTTACTACTATACTATGCTAACTCAAATGCACCACAAATAAAACACCTCAGAATGCCTAAGTTAATACAACAGGAGGTACATACTGTAAGAACAGCCATGCTGGATCAGGCCAAGGGCCCATCTATTCCAGTTTCCTGTACAGTATCTCACAGTGGCCCCACCAAATGACTTTGGGAGCTCACCAGACTAGATATCTGTCTCCTGATACCACTCCCCAGCATCTGGCCTCCTTTAAAGCCTGGAGATTACACATCCAAATTACAAGAATACTAAGGAAGTATCCACAACATGTCATACAGCATTCCCTTGGGGAAATAATTCTGAAGTAATAATTCATGAAAAATGCTTACATCTCTAAAACATAATGATAAATTGTCAAAATCCCACCAATTTGTTTTTCTAAAAAAGGAGAATGAATGAAATAAAAAGAAATCTGATATTTGTGCTGTTTCATTTAAGCTGTGCTCATTTCTTATCACATGTCTTTGATTATTTCAAAGAAGCATGAGCCATTTATTCCATATACTTCTATATAATAATACACCCAACACAGTGACAAGAATGAAACTTTAATCAGTTTTAAGTGGAGTTTTAACACTAAGATAAAGGGCTGTTAAACACAATAACAAACGGACATCTGATTTGAATGAGACATTATCCTGTACATGTCATTTTCTTGTTTTGTGTATCCTCAGTGCATAGCATTACACACAGAGCCACTGTTGCACAGCACAATAGTATCTGAAGAGGCTGAATCAGAATAAGGCTGCTTAACAGACAGGTTTTTTAGTGTATATGTATGTGTGTGTGTGTGTGTGTATGTATGTATATATATATATATATATATATATATAT
>JAHTLZ010003518.1:12460310-12477948 GCA_023846285.1 Phrynocephalus versicolor
TATATATATATAATTTGTATGAAAACTGATAATTTTGAACTTGTGGAGTAAAGAGGCAGCTCTACCAACACTGCACAATTCCACCCCCTTCCATCTGCATGCATGACATTTTAACAATATTTTTAAAAGGTAAACGAGGCACTTCGTGGCAACCACAGGCATCGTTAACATATTGCACGTTTGCTAGAATTTAAACATGAAACTGCACATACTGGAACCCTACTTTTTTATTCCTTCTTCCATTAAAGCTGAAAACAATCGATGCTGTATGTAAACATCCCTTCAGTTTACAACTTGTGCCACAGCATAGAACCTTGGTGTTATTTTATACAACTGTCCTTTAACTACGGTGATGGGCTGTTTTAACTGGGACTACAGATAACTAGGAATGGCACAGGGCCTAAGAGTAAGCTCCTGTCAAAGTGATGCCTTCAAGTAATTTCAGACATGTAAGCTGCTGCACATCCAAGAATTTAAGCACACATTCCAGAAACTCAAAAAATTACCTAAGAAGAATGCATTTTCAAGCTAATGATGAATACTGTCATAAATAAAGTTTTAATTAGGACTAAAACCTTTCAGTCATAGTAATTCTTGCCATGGGGATTGTAGCTGAAATAAAGTATAGGAGAATATGCATTTTATATATGTTTTCTTTTTCAAATGACTATACCATAAGAACGTAAGCTAGGCTTCTCAGAACCACTGGCACATTCAAAATCCAAACCCTCATTCAGACCTTCACATTCCAAAGGAAGAACAACAGTGCAAAAGGCCACTCAACTACTTTCCAATCCGGCCCTCACATGTTAAAACAGTAGAACTGTACAAGACACTGAACACTGTCAACATCCAAATATTTTAAAGCACAAACTTTTAAAAATGGCTAATGTGGCTTTGAAAATGTCGAACAGAAACCTGGTTCAATGTTAACTCACAGGGGAACAGCCAAAGGCAATTTAATAGTCACCTCTTGTGAATCAGTTTACATCTATGGAAATCATAGAACTGGATCAAATGCGGGAAGTCTGAACATTAGCTTTGACAAATAGTTTACAAAATGGTTGAAAGCTATGCTCCTGTGCAGCTACATGCAAGTCCCGCTAGAAAAAAATATGAAGTTATAGGTACGCAACTACACACGGGATTAGAAAAGGGAGAAAAATTCACTGATGTATGTTGATGGAGCATGCTGCCCCCTAGTTCATTATTCAGCCTGAGGTCTGCCTTGACTAGTTAGCATTTATACCCTTGTTATTAATGCAAGTAGACTGGGCACAATGGATTCCAAATTCATTTACTCAAGTGGGATAACCAATAATGAACAAGTCAACGCCAATAAACAAATGGGATTTACACGATGAAACTTAAACAGAGCAATTCCAAGTGTTTAAAAGACAAGTTTTTTTCTTTTCTTTTCTTTTTTAGAAAAAATATTATTCTGACATTTATAATCCACATCTTGGGGAATGGCAATCATAACACACAAACAACTGTGCAAGCCCATTTCTAAAGATAGCCTCCACATTTGTATAGTTAAGTCATTTTTAATGAATTTCAAATGTAACCACTTTTTTTTAATATCCCATCATTTGTAGATCTTCAGTGATGTTGTGGAAGGTTCATTCCTGTACCCCTAATACAGAACCACTCCCTCTAGCTGCCTTTTCTAGCACCATTATGCTTTAAAAAAATAAAATGCACAAACAAGCAGTGACAGTGGCAATTCCTCAAATGTCCAGGATTTATTACTGTAGCATGCTAAAGAGATGCATGTAAGTAAGTTGGAAATGGAACACAGCCCTGGGTCCAGCATAAAACATTCCTTTCTGAGCTTCTTTCCTCTTTCCTATCCGCAGTACATGTACTTGAATGCAGTAAAAACCATTACTTTTCTGAACCAACTATAGACTTATCTGCCACAGAAGTGCAAAGAAAGGGGCAGGATGTGAACCTGTGTATTAGAAAGAGGTTTACAGGAACTTCAGTTGGTGACAGAACACAAAAGGAAGATTCCTACATATACACATGAGATCTGTCTCCACTTTTAGAAAACTGGAATCAAATGGGAAAGTGCCATCTTTGTGTTTTCCTAATTGAAATTTGAACGTCCTCTTGACACAAAAAGGTATATACATAACATAGCTACGTAACCTTTTTCAACGGGACAACAAGTGTCAAGCCCAATGGCTTCATAGGGCAAGATGAGATTGGTCAGGAAAATAATTGTTCCTACAACTGATAATTGTGACACAGTGTCCTATTGCCATTCCAAAAGGTCCATAATTCAGTTTATTCAAGTTTTGCTTTTTGTGGTGTATTTTCCCAAATAAAAAAAATATTCAGACTTTTGTAATCTGTGTATGTTGATCCTCATCAAAAGGTTCATTCTCTGGATCAGAGTCAGTGGTGTCAGAATACCTATAATGATCAGGTTCATTATCACTAACATCCGGTGTTACTGAAGTTGAGCTGCTAGCCTCTGGGTTTGATGGCTCTTCTACTGTTTTTGTGAAAAATAGCTTCACCTTAAAAAAAAGAAAACAGAGACACAACAGGGATCAGTACCTATCTCTTTAAAGGACAAAATACCGATTTTCACATAGCTGGTATGCCCACAGGAAGAGTAAATCTAAAATCTGTTACTACTTTTGGTCTCTATACAGCCTTCATTCAGCATATCCGTTTAACACATTCACACAGTTTATCATACTTCATCTTACAGTTTATAAATTTAGATAATTCATATAGTAAATTACCATAAAAATATTAAGCCAATAACAAATGCTTGGACAAACAAGTATGATTTGACCTATTGCCCAAAATGTCTGCACTAGTCACACCTCCGGTATGACAAAAGAGAAGCCTACCATTCTTGATATCACACAGTATATCATGGGTACTTAAAATAACCTCACTTGAAAATCTTAAAGCACATATGAGGAGTACTTCAGATATTTGCATTTAGTGCAAGCCTAACATAGTACAATGTAAGCACTAACAAGTACCTAGAAAGCCATGCAAGAAACATATTATTTGTGTAATTAAATAAAAACCTTTACATCAGCATCAATATGCTTAAAAACCTTTATGCTCTGAAGTTTCTTGTTTCTTCAAATTCTGCATGCATGCTTACACAGCAAGCTCCATATACCTAGATTTCAATTGATAATATTTGAAATATTATTTTCTTCCAATTGATAATATTTCAAATCTGGATCCTAAGTACTCTACAACCTCACCAAACTTATTTTAGAAAAAACATGACATAATTCTTCCAACTCATCTGTGCGTGTGATTTGGAATAGTAAAGTTGGTAAATTTTAACATCCCTGTTCTTTTTTTACAACAGTTCATATTTCATTGAAAAGAATTTTACTGAGGTTGAGTTCTGACAAAATCAGCTGCAACCTTCTTCCAGCTTTAATGTTCCTACTGCATATGTATGTACATATTGGTAATATTAATAAAAAAGGAACAGCACAAATCAGTGTTCTGGTAGGTGGGAAATAAAAAATGAACTAAACAAAATTTTCTGAGATTTAAACATCTTCCCATTATTGTTCTAAATGACTTTTTGAGCATTTCCTCTCAAGGTACAGTAAAGTGAGCCCCAATATATTGGGCACTGTGTCATCATCATGCACACATCACTTTATGCTTCCATGCTTACCTTAAAGTTTGGAGAAAAGTAACGATTTGCCTTGTCTTTATTTGCTTTGTCCAAATCATTTTTTGTTAGTGTAAGTATTAGATATTCCTTGTCATTATCTGAACGCTCTGTGCTGAGAATTCCATCAAGTTCCTGATCTCCAAGAAGACTGCCATTCTCTACTTTCTCAGAATTTTCTTCCAGTCCTGGTATGAAGAATGTATTTACCCAGAAATGAAACATTTTGTCCTGAAGACAAAAGAAAAGTGGCTTTAACATACAAAGGACAATTCATACACATCATTTGGTGGTGGTGGTGGTGGTGGTGGGGAATTTGGCCCCACAATTATGCAGATAGCTCTGTTGCTTTTCTTGTTGCTTTTTGGTTCTACAAAGTAAGTGAAACTACAATGCTACTTCACTCCATGATTCTGGAGCTAAACTAGTTACTTAATATAATTGTATGTGTTTGTAACCATTTAATTTTGAAGACCTGCAGCCCTCTTTAATACTGTAAGATCCACTGGATAAGAGCAAGTTGCTCTGTAGTTTAACAAAGCAGCAAATCAACCCTGGGCAAAGCCCTCTTTTCAGAAAAGTGGAAGTGATGTATCCCCGAAACAATGATTGTGCAAACAAGAGAGCATCCTAAACCCAGTTCTGGTGGCCAATTGCTTGTTTTGTGTACTGCAACTTCTAGGAGCATCATCTGGGCATAAATCTACATATACAGCATTTTTACACCCCAAATCCTGGTCTCGCTGAACAGATTGAACTAGGAACAAAATGTACCCTCTGATTGCTGTACAGATGAGGAAAAAAAATCACAGTTTCTCTCATTCTTGGAAATGCTAGCTTTGGTGAGTTCTCACTTTCAGAACAAAAATGAGACAAGTGTATCTTCCCTTCTTTTCAGGCATAGGGAATTATTGTTGAGTAAAACATGTTTGTGCAGAACAGCCAGCTTTCCCCTTTGTGAGCTAAGCTTACAGAAATAAGTAAGGAAAGAAGGACTAGCTAGTAAATAAAAAAGATGCAAAAGAACAATCCAATGCTCCTATAATGTTCATAAAGCAAGGCAGCACCTACTAGTTTTCTACAGTTGTGGATATTTGCACAAAACTGTTCCCACACATATATCCCCCCCCCCCACACACAAACACTTCAAGGGTGAGAAGAATTCTAACGTTCCTAATTTCTAGGTATGACGATTTACTATGTCAGCTCTAATGACATTAGCATGTGGCATGGGATTCTCCTAAAGTCACTGTGACAAAGTCTGGTCCCTCCAATACTTTCCCTGGCAAAAGATTCCTGACTTTTCAAAAAGGCAAGAAGAATCCTTTTCTCACAAGACAACTCCAGGGGAAACTGCATTTCCTGGTATTTCGGGTGGTCAGGTTACTGTCCTATCAAATTACTTTTGAGGGAAGAGGTGGGGTGGGCGGGCGCGGGGAGCAGGTAACATCCTGCTGCCCTTGTTGGAGCAGTCACCACATAAACATACAGGTATATAAGACAAGAAAAATAGTTTTGGAGGTAGAAGAAAGGGAAGCTGAATAGAGAAAATTCAAAGATTTCACATGTTGCACCTAAGCAATAAAAGAGATGGGTTTGACCGGCTTGTCTTCTTAATTAAAGCAAGCATTAAGAGGCAGAGTTCACAGCCATCATGCCCACAATGTCAGGGAGCAGGAGAACCACATATCAAGGCCACAAGCATTCCTGGAAAGTCAGCAGAACCCCTTCATGTATAACTGTACAGCAAATATTCATGCTTCATATTTTCAGAATTCATGCTATACAGTTTGATCCAGGATTAGATAGGGTGAGTACCTGTTAAAATGTCAAGTGCAGCAATTGGGGGGAAATGTCTCAGCCATGCTTCTTCATAACTTATACCTCTGGGCCACTCTTCATTAAAAACTATTCATGAACTCTGAATATGGCCTTGTTTAAGTTTACATATAAAGAAAACATTTTTATTCCTTGGAGGAAACCACAGGAACAGATTTGTGGTAGGACGCCCCTCCCTTCATGAGAATACATTAATTTCATTAAACCCAGATTTTAAGAAGAAAATCAGAAAATAAATTCATCTGAAGATGAAATATTTTAAACAAGATGTACTTAATAAGTTACAAAAGCTGAAGAGATTTCTAAAAGGTTTGCATACAACAATGGCACAGCTGAAGTCAGCATTTAGAGAGGCAATGTGTCAATATTTCTCTAGTTCCACCAAGAAGCATGTGGGAACCAGATGGTATTAAAATGATACTCAGTGAAATTAAATCAAATTTCCCCAGGTGAAACTTGGATAAACCCTCCCTTCAATACCAACAAACATCCTACAATGGTTTTCTTAGGAGAAACAGGCCCTAAAGCAAGGTTTGCTGGCAGAGGAATATGAGTGAGTTTCAGTCAAACCACCTTAATTGCCTCCAAAACCGGCCAAGTCTCACTACAGAGGGACAGTCCCCTAGAACAAAGACACAGATACGGCCTACAGGGGAAAGTTCAAAGCAAGTTTACATGCATTAACTGATGATACCAGCAACTCCAGGAGAACAAATGTCATCTTCCTTTTGTTTCCAGTCCAAGACTTTAGACTAATTTATGTAGGCTGAAAACACTTCCCATGCTGCCCTGACTATCCTTTTTTACTTCTAGTTGCAAGGTCTCTTTCCCCCAACACTGGCATTTGTCAAGAAGAAAAAGATAATTCATTGAATTCACGCACGTACTTTTTAGGGCAGTCAGGAGAGAAGCATTACCAAGGTTTTTATACCTTTGCTTGTTATGAAACTAGTTGTGTGTTGGAAGGTTTTCCAGCAATTAGATGAAAATGTTTTAACAACTTCTGCTAAACTCAAGGCTGAATATAGTACCATCTGCTGCAGCAGCAGCTGCTGCATTGGAGCAAAAGCAAAGCAAAGCAAAGTGTTCTGCTTATATACCGCCCCATACTACTTCAAGTAGTCTCTGGACTGTTTACAGTTTCATTACAGTATGCAGGCTACACATTCCCCGCCCCCCCCCCCCCGGGCAAGCAGGCTGGGTACTCATTTTACCGACCTTGGAAGGCTGGAAGGCTGAGTGAACCATGAGCCTGCTACGTGGGATTGAACCCCAGGTTGTGAGCACAGTTTTACCTGCAGTACAGACATTTAACCACTGCGCCACGAGGCTCATTCAGGAGGTTCATTCATTAAGGAGCATTTTGTGTGAAAACTATTTGTGGCCAACTCTACAGGTACTAATGGGCAGATACTGTATTAGACACGCTCTATTTGAGAAGAAAAATGCTGAGTCAGAGAAGATGCACCAACATAAAGTATCTCCAATGAATGTGACAAACTGACATCATTGTGGGTCCAGATATCCTATTCCGTTAAGCAGATAAATATGGAAAATGCAACAGAACAAATATGTATCAAGCTGCTATACATCTTCAAAAGTACAGAGGTTATTCTAAATGAAGTTTTCAGATAAAATCATCCCAAGTTTACAGCTGTGACAGAGCCTACATTGATACAGACAGCTTGTACAAACATGGAAAACTGGATGAAAAGGGTGATTAGAAGTACAAGAATGATGGACTGAAAAATAACAGATGACAGACATGGAACGCATCCTCTTTTGGTTTACCATATGCAGTCTATAGATGCCATTAGTGGTTATCACTAATGAGTACTACGGCTCTCGTTTATAGTGTGAAAGTCTTCCTCACAGATGTAGTTGTTTGCTGGTAATTCTTAAAGTACATATTGATGACCAATGAAACAAAATCATATAGTTCTTATCAAGTTCTTCATTAGCTCAAATGAGTGTAATTTCATGCTTTACGAAACTGGTAAAGAACGGACTGTAATGGAATCATATAGGCCAAGCTCATTAATTAATCAAGATGTACAGATAGTTACAATAATTTTAGCAAATAGATTAAATGGTTTTATAGGAATGTATATAGCTAAATATAAAAAAATATTGATTGATTGATTGATTTTTATATTTATATACCGCCAGATTTTCCCAAACGGGAACTCAGGGTGGTTATCAAGTATAATACTGTATACCACAATACAAAAGAAATAATAATCGGTTCCACAGAGTAACATAAAAAGAGTCAACAGCAAACAACAGAACCCAAAGTTAAAAGGAAAAGCTAAAAAAAGATTCAGAATACTTAAATACATAATACTTTTAATACATTAAAAATGGCTCTTAACGGTTCTTAATAATATGTATGTAGCTAATAGAAACAAAAGTAAGGTAGGAATTATATCGTTAGATTTTTTAAAAGCATTTTATATGATAGAATGGGACACATTAAAGATATTGACTCATCATTTAGGATTTAGTGTGTTGTTGTTGTTGTTGTTCAGTCGTGTCTGACTCTTTGTGACCCCATGGACCAGAGCTGCCAGGCCCTCCTGTCATTTGGTCAAATCCATAGTGGTAGCATCGGTGACACCGTCCAACCATCTCATTCTCTGCCGTCCCCTTTTCCTTTTCCCTTCAGTTTTTCCCAGCATCAAGGACTTTTCCAAGGAGTCCTCTTTCCTCATGAGTTGGCCAAAGTACTGGAGCCTCAGCTTCAAAATCTGTCCTTCCAGTGAACATTCAGGGTTGATTTCTTTCAGGATGGATAGGTTTGATCTCCTTGCAGTCCAGGGGACTCTCAAGACTGTCCTCCAGCACCACAGCTCAAAAGCATCAATTCTGCAGTGATCAGCCTTCTTTATAGTCCAGCTCTCACTTCCATACATCACTACTGGAAAAACCATAGCTCTGACTATCCAGACCTTAGTCAGCAAAGTGACGTCTCTGCTCTTTAAGATGCTGGCTAGGTTTACCATTGCTTTCCTCCCAAGAAGCAGTCATCTCTTTATTTCGTTGTTGCAGTCGCCATTTGCAGTGATCAAGGAGCCCAAGAAAATAAACTCTGTAATTGCCTCCATTTCTCCCCCTTCTATTTTCCAGGAGGTGATGGGACCGGTGGCTATGATCTTAGTTTTTTTGATGTTCAGCTTCAGCTCATTTTTTTCAATCTCCTCTTTCACCCTCATTAAGAGGTTCGTTAATTCCTCCTCTCTGCTATCAGAGTAGTATCATCTGCGTATCTGAGGTCGTTGATATTTCTTCCAGCAATCTTAATTTCAGCTTGTGATTAATCCAGACCTGCCTTTCGCATGATGTACTCTGCATATAAGTTAAATAGGCAAGGTGACAGTATACAGCCTTGTCGTACTCCTTTCCCAATTTTAAATCAGTCAGTTGTTCCATATCCTGTTCTGATGGTTGCTGCTTGTCGCACATATAGATTTCTTAGGGACAGATAAGGTGGTCAGGCACGCCCATTTCTTTAAGGATTTAGTGTACATTTTAGTAATACAATTAAAAAGTTGTATTCACAAAACAAGGCAAGAATTTTAGTGAATGATGGAATAAATGAAAATATTTCCCTAGGCCTCAGAACAAGACAAGGTTGCCCATTATCTCCAGTTCTGTTTAATAACAGAAATGCTGGTGAATGTAATAACAAAGGATAAGGAAATAGAAGGTGTTCCAGAGGAAAAAATAAAATGAATTTATTTACAGATGATACCTTATTAATACTCATAAATCTAGTATTATGTATATATAGAATTCAAAAATATCTAAATATATCTGAAGAAATAACTGGATTAAAGATGTAGTGGAATAATCGGAATGTATGTTATTAAACTATAAGGAAAAAGAAATAAGGATTTTTAAGTAAATATTTGAAGATAAATTAAGAAATATTATCAACTACTTGGGAATAAGTTTGACATAGGATTTACAGGAGGTGCTCAAAATAAATTTAGAAAAAGTGAAGAGGTAACAGATAAAATACCAAAGTTTAAAATATCCTGGTTTAGAAGAATAGTATTATGCAAAATGATTATCTCTAAACTGAACTTTTTATTTTGGATGTTACCTATTATCTATCTATCTATTTATTTATTTACTGCACGGATTTTCCCAATGGGAACTCTGAGTGGTGTACAGACTAGCAAGTAAAAGAGAAAAAAGAATACAAAGTACAGTGGTACCTCGTATAACGTAGGGTTTGTATAATGTAAAATCCGTACAACGTAAAAAAATCCGGAGATAGGGAATTAGCGCCACCATGGTGCTCCGCCACCTCATCCGCCAATCTTGCAGGTGGGCCCTCCGCGGCTGCCACATGCCCAGCCTTCCTGTTCCCCACTAGCCTTTTCAGCTTGCCCCCCACCTCTCCCCTTAACTGTACCTTCAACCCCAACCGTGTCCTTGGCCAGCAGGGAATCAGCATGAAGTGTCCTAGGCCAGCAGGGAATCAGCCTGAAAGTGCAGGAGGGTCAGGTGAGCGGGGATGGGAACAGGAGCCCAGGGATCACTCCGCGCCATGTCACGTGTCCGGCGCACCGCCGGGAACCTTCTTCGCGTCCTCTTTCACTGTTCATTAGGAGGGGAGTGCAGACAGGCTGAGAGAGCGGGCGAAGAGAGAGAGGGGGAGGGAGGGAGGAAGAGGATGCCTCCTTACTAGCTGCCAATGATGCTGTTGCTGTGGTTGCGCCCACAGGAGGCGCGCGTGCTGAGTCGGGTGAGGAAGCGAGCCAGTGGCCGGGTGGTCATCATTCAGAACCCCCACCCCCACCCTCCCCCGGGACCGGCTGTGATGCCTTGTCAGCAGCCAGGTGGCAAGCGGTTCTTGCTGCTGGAGCACGATGCTGTGTCGCTGCCGAGGCGACCTGTCGTCGGGGCCACCAGCAGAGGCTCCAAAGAAGTCGATGCCTTGGTGGCCAAGCGGGGCAAGGTGCTGCAGTTGAATGCCCAGCACGAGACACATCCTCTTCCTCCTCCTGCTGTTGCAGCCACAGCAACTCCTTGACGCCGCCTCCCTCCCAATTGTCACAGCCAGGACCAAGCGGCTCCCTACACACTGCCAAGGGGGCTCGGCTTCTTCACCTCCCTTCCCTGCTGCCCGCCGCATTCATCTCCCCATCCGTTGCTGGTGCTGGTGCTACCGCCAGCTCCTCCTCCACTGCCGCCCATGACGGACAGGCCCGGAGGCAGCCCGCAGGTAGCCAAGCAGTTGTGTGGTGGGGGCTGGTTGCGGAGCACCACCGGGCAGGGTGAAAGAAGCGGCAGCACTACCACCACCACCACCACCATCATCCTCACCCCTTCCTGCAGCAGCTCATCCTCTCCAGTAACCTCATTAGCCTTGGCTATGCATTGGAACGGATTAATCCCATTTTCAATGCATTCCTATGGGAAATCACAATTTGTACAAAGTAAAATTTGTATAACATAATTTCATTTTAAATGAATTAATTATGTTATACAAGGTACCACTGTACAAAATCAGAAATACCAACAAGAACACCAATAAATATAAAGAAACAGCAATAAATACCTCTGGCAAGGCCAGAAGGCAGGCAAACAACTGAACAAACATACATATAATCATGTATTCAGTGATCACCAAAATATTCCTTAAAGAACCAAGTTCTCATAAAAGCTGGCACTGACTCCACTACCTGATTCTCAGAAGGTAATTCATTCCAAAGCAATGGGGCAGCCACTGAGAAGGCCCAACTACATGGAGAAACCCTATGGGCCTCCCTAGAGATGGCCACCTGGAACGAGAGGGCTAGCGGTGCTCTGGTGGGACGGGACAAATTTAACCTTTGGGAAATATGCTCCATCAGATGCTCAGGTCCCAACCCATGACGAGTTTTGTAAACCAAAGTCAATACCTTGAACCTTACCCAGGAGGCCATAGGTAGCCAATGCAAATGAGCCAGGATAGGGGTGATGTGGTCAAAGCTGCCCATACCAGCCACCAACCCAGATGCCACATTCTGCATCCGCTGCAACTGCTGAACAAGGGTCAAGGGAAGCCCAATGTAAAGAGCATTACAGCAATCTATCCTCAAGAGCACCACAGCTTGCACAACTGTCCACAGGGAGTCCTCGTCAAAGTATGGGCAAATCTGGGTGATAAGCCTGAGTTGGTAAAAGGCTGCTCTAGAAACAGCTGCCACCTGGGCCTCCAGTGACAAAGCTGGATCCAGGATGACAGATTCCTCACTCTCTCAGCCAGCTGGAGGGCAATACCCCTCAAGTTGGAGAGAGGACCACCATAACCATCCAGGGACACCCAAGGAACAGATCCTCAGTCTTCTCGGAGCTGAGCCTGAGCTTGTTAGTCCTGGTCAATTCCAAGACTGCATCCAGGTAGCAGTCAAGGATCCACACAGACTCTGTTGCAGAGGTGGAAAAGGAGAGAGAGAGGTGTGTGTCATCAGTGTACTGATGACAGCAGACCCCAGGACTCCAGATAACCTTTGCCAGTGGCCTCATATAGATGTTAAAGAGCTGGGGGACAGTGCAGACCCCGGGGGCACCCCACAAGAGAGTGCCCATGGGGCCGACAAATCCCCCCTAGCTCTACTTGCTGGGCATGGTCACCAAGGAAGGAGCGGAGCCAGCAAAAAAGCAAGGCCCCCAACTCCTGCCTCAGCAAACTGGCCCAGGATGATACCGTGGTTGACGGTATCAAATTGAGGACCAACAAGGAGGAGCACCCCCTGTTGGGCCCCCTCAGGTGGTCATCAAGCAACATGACCAGGGCTATCTCGATCCCTAAACCCGGACTGGAAAGAATCCAGGATACAATCTTCCTCCAGGAATGTCTGGAGCGGCTCGGTGGCAACCCACTCAACCACCTTGCCCAAAAAGGGAAGACTGGCTATCGGACAATAGTTGGACTGATCGCCCGCAGCCAAGCCTGGTCCTTTAAGAATGGGCCTGAATATGGTATCCTTCAGATTACTGGAAAAATCCCGTCTCTGAGGGAGGCAAACACAATCATGGAAGCCCATTCTGGCATGCCCCCCCCCGGCCCGGCGACCTTAATCAGCCAAGATGGGCAGGGGTTGAACAGAGAAGCCACCGGCCTGCAATGTGCCAGCGGGCTGAAGGCATCAGCTGGAATCATAGGCCCAAATTAAACAAAACTCAGAGGAAACAGTGTAATAGTGAACAACAAGTGACTAGGGGCTATAGCATGAAGTCTGAAATAAGAATATTAATCAAATTTCATGCAAGTTCTACCAACAACCATAATTCCAGTCTAACCTTCATCCACATAAGCTAAAGAAAACAAAAGTGATAGCCTTAATGCAATGTCCAGGATGAAATAGACTGCTCAGCCAAACAGCATGTGCTTTTAACGATGGCTGAACAGAATGCAAAATGAGAGAACAAAATAGAATTAAAAATGATTTCAGAGTTGGGACTAGGAGGCAGGATAGCAACTGTCAAGCTTATAATTTATGTATTGTAAATACATGCTTCAGCCAACCTAGCAGAAGACTGAAGAAGTGAAAATTCATGGAAGAAATAAAAATAAATTGAACTGACTATTGGTGAAGGTTTAAAAAGAAAATGCAAAAGTAGGATTACAGGTGAACATTAAGAGAACAAAATTATAACTTGAAAAGAATTATATAACTTTAATATAAGCAATGAAGAAATCCAAATTAATTATTTTCTGTACTTTAGTTCAAACAGCAATTAAGATGGAGACTAAGGTGCAGAAGGGCAGTTATGAAGGGACTAAAAAGTTCCTTCAGTGTAACAATGCATCAATGGAGATCAAGGTCAAGATCATAATGATATGTACAGTATTTCCAATTATAGCTGAATCGCTGTTGCACAGGCCTGGGCAGCACAGTTTGGGTCATAAAGAGATTTTCTTTAATAATAATAGTGTAAAATGCAATAATTATTGTGTTCTTGGCCCTCAAGAACCAGGGGTATGAGTTCAATACTTAAGGCATTAAATGCTCTACTAAAAGCCCTGCTACAGAGAACTGTTCTCTTTCTCTGTGTGAATCAACAGCTTGTGCTTTGTAGTTATGTTTTTGGAGGAATAAGACTTATACATGGGTTCTGAATTACATGGCAATCTAGTGGTCCAAACTGCAGCACTGCTGAAGGGAACAATTTAATGCTGGAGCAAGTGTTCAGACAGATGGAAAAAAGGAAGACCAAACATGGGTGTGGTAACTCAATAAAGGAAGCCTCAGCCTTGTGTATGACAGCCCTGAGCAGGGCTATTAATATCAGAACCTTTGGGAGGTCACTCATTCATAGGGGTACCCTGAAACACAAATATCTTGTTAAAAGCTTTATCTTGAAAGGGCATGAATTGAGTCACTGGATTCAGTTTTCTTTAAAAAGAAACAGAGGGACAAATTGATTTTAAAATATAAAGTATTAACAATGGCAGGTTTAATTCCAGAAGTTTTTAAATCTCAACATGCCTCATTGTTATTATGCCAATGCCTATTTTCTCATGCTCATGCAAAAGGAGTCAAAATTACATCACAGTGGAAGGAGATGTTCTGCCATGAGACATAAAAGGTTACTAAAAATAGAAATATAACGTGTGTGTTTGTGTGTGTGTGTTACGTCATTACAGTCGGTGCACAAAGTTTAAAAAGCCCGGGCTTTTAAAACCTTTTTTCCCCTTCCCCAAGCCCTGGGCTCCAGCTGACTGGCACTGGGGTGGGGAAATAAAGGTTTTTCTCTCCCCCACCCCACTGCCAATGAAGTGGAGCCCCGGCATCGCATGCCGCTCTCTGTGTCCGGGGGTCGGGAGAAGCGGTGCACAATGTTTAAAATGCCTTTAAGCAACGGAGCCAAGCGCTTGGCTCCATTGCTTTAAGGCATTTTAAACTTTGCACACCGGCCCCCAGACCCCACCCGACCTGCATCCACATATTGCAGATTTTCAATCATCGCAGGTCAAGTGGGTCCCTAACCCCTGCGATAGACGGGGAGTTACTGTATTGCTGCAATATATATTTGCAGCCTGGTTCACAGAAAGGTCAATATCCCAAAAAGGTCAATTAAGCACAGTCTCAAAACCTAGGTGTATATGGGCTAGGGTTATCCTGAAAGACATTTAAGCATCATCTAGGAAAACATCATGAATAATAAGGATGAGCAACTGTCATCTCATCAGTGCCTCCCTCAACACAACCCATCTTGTTTTACCTCCTCTTCAAAAAAAACTGTTAAGTTATCATATAGAGCCTTTCAGCATGAGGCACATCACAACATACATCTTTACAGCTAGGATCCAGAAAGTCTACTAAATGACCGAGAGGCATGTCTGCTAACTCCCCAGCCTTTGCTGCAGCTCCTGAATACCAGTCATACCAAAAGGTCATTAAACTTACAGTGCAAGCTTTGGGGCAAAAGCAGACAGGATGCAGGTAAAGAGGAGAAAAAAGAGACATTGAAGTTCAATTGCACAAGCTGAGTTCCAAATGTACAAGTCTGGATTCTACCCCTTACCTTGAGGCTTTAATCCCACAACCCAATTTCTCACACTGTGGTTGAAATCGTATTAGTATAAATCAAATACAGTAGTATCTTTTTGTCCATTCCTCCTCAGTAATCAAACTACCCTGCTATGATTCTTGTGGGTGCACACGCACACACACAAACACACACACACACACACACAGAGAGAGAGAGAGAGAGAGAGAGAGAGAGAGAGAGAGAGAGAGAGAGAGAGAAGAGACTAGGCTGTGTGCTTTGGGAAAGCTTTGTTTACCAGTGAGGAACAGACTAAAAGGTATTGTTTAGCTTATCCCAGGGCTGTCCAACAGGTAGACCGCGGGCTACTGGTAGCCCGCGAAGGGTTCAAAAGTAGCCCGCCAGGCATCAATAAAAATGTGAGGGGTAAGTTCTCCACCTCTACCTCCCCCATCCCAAAGATCACTACTGCCCCAGCAAAGTTCTGGGTCTGCCAGCCCCACTGTCTTAGCTGACTGGGGAGTTCAAGTGCCATGAGCATGTGCTCAGAATGGATAAAATTCGTAAGTACAGGTATTAGTGTTGTAGCCCTCAGGCACTTTAGGCTGGAAAAAGTAGAGCTCAGCCTGTACGAAGTTGGACAGCCCTGGCTTATGCTAACCAACAGGATTTCAGTCAATAGCTGAACAGTAAGGATATATGCCAGGGGTTATAATACAGATGGTATGATCCAATCAAGACATAATGGCCGCACCTCAATTGTTCACACATCTACCCTGTTCCCCTATATTAAGCAAGTGCAAACGTTCAACTTAAGCATACAAGTCAAGAAAGAGAACTACTCTGCTTCCTTGGGATCAAATAAACCAAGAATGCTTTTATAAGGTCAGTTTAATTCTAGAATAAGACAATTAAACTGGTGCCATCCAGGTATCGAGCAGCATGGCCAACACTTAGAGATGCTGTGAAGTGTAACTGTTCCATCCTTCTGCCAATACAGCAATACCAAGTGGTTAAAACCACAGGATGCAGCTGATTTGCCTCTTTGATTCAGACATTCATGAGGGGGGGAAGAGAATATTTACGTCTGCACTGGTTTCCCATAACATTTAAAACACCACACAAAGTGAGTATATGGTATTTTCTCCTTTCACATAAAATCCTGCCGAAGTGATATGACTCATATTCATATTGCTTTAGCAGAGCAGTAAGTAGACAGAATGTGAATATATTTAGAACTAGCAAAACATAAACAGCAAATGTTACTCAGATTAAAAGGCAAACCTTTTTCAACATCTTGTTTTGCTTATGGAAGAATTCCACCTTGATATCTCCACACACCGGCAATGGCTGAGGGAATTCAAAGTACATGTACTTGTCTTCACGTCTTGTGGGTCCTGAAGAGGAGGTGAATATCTTTACCTTGAGCTGGTAGACCACGAACTGAGGATCTGTATGATTACAAACAAATATTTCACAACTATGTGTCTGAAAGATCAGATCTGAAAAATAATCTTACTGAAAACAAACACACCACAATAGCTTTTATCATAAATACCATCCGTGCTAGCAAAAGTAATGCTTTCCAAATTAAATATGTCAATCATTATTAACAGACAGCAGTGGATTACTGAACACCCTTTTTTGAAGGAAAATGCTCATCTGTTTTGAAGGAAAATGCTCAATCACTGCTTACTGTATCAGTGATACTACTGAGTATACCTATACTGGTACAGAAACTGCCCAAGTATAACATAAGGTAAACAAAGTTCCCCCTGTCAATTAACTCCAGTTGTTTCCAACTCCAGGGGGTGATGCTCATCCCTGTTTCTAAGCCAAAGAGCTGGAGTTTGTCCGTAGATATATTTATGTGGTCTCGCGGCTAGCATGACTAAACACAAAAGTGCACAGAACGCAGCTACCTTCCCACCAAAGTGGTACCTATTTATCTACTCACATTTTATGTGCTTTCAAACTGCTAAGTTGGAAGGAGGCGTATAATGTAGACTTAGTACAATGTATCTAGCTGGAGAAGTCTTTTATTATTGCTTTACAAATGTCACAATTTCTAGCTTATTTATTTATTCTCACATCTGTGATGCCTAGGCAAATATATTTGTAGTGCCTAATGCTGCCATAGGCAATAGATCCCAACCTGCAAAAGGGGGGAGTATATAGGACATAGGAAGGGAAACCCAACCATTGTGTGTTAAAACAAATGAAATAATATTTTATTTATTTATTTATTTTAATACTTATATACCGCCTGTCTTCTGGAGGAACTCCGGGAGGTTTACAACGGTAACTACAACAATAATAACAAACTGAGTAAAAAATAAAAATTAATCAAGTTTGCAGTGAATGGACTGTTGTCCTTATTGCAACACAAAATAATTCAATAACATAGTAAACTGCATTGCATTAGCTAAATTATAAGATTCATAAATTTTCTTTCTCCACTAGGACATCTGAAGGGGTGTAATTAATTCCTGTATGAATTTACAGTTAAAAAAACAAAAACAAACAAACAATACAAGTGAACATGGAAACTTATTTCTGCGACCCTGGTCCTGCAAGGACATAAGCTACTACTACTACTACTACTACTACTACTACTACTACTACTACTACTACTACTAC
>JAHTLZ010003518.1:12477958-12529328 GCA_023846285.1 Phrynocephalus versicolor
ACTACTACTACTACTACTACTACTACTACTACTACTACTACTACTACAGTAACAACAACAACAACAACAACAACAACAACAACAACAACAACAACAACAACAACAACAACAACAACAACAACAACAACAACAACAACAATGTTGATACTACAGTTAAGTGTCTTAAGGCCAAGTTGGAAAATTAAGGTTGGGCTTTATAAATAATATTATCGCTGTTGTCAAAAAGCTGAGTGGAGCCACAGAAAATTACAGCACATCTGCTTTGCATGCAGAAGATTCCAGGTTCAATGCATATTTATTTGAATTAAATTGATCTATTGGTACAATGTGCTGGGGGGGGGGGGAATTCTGCCAAAGAACTTGAAAACCACTTTCAGAGTCCATTATATTGATTACATGGACCAATGATATGGCAATACAGAGGAGATCCACATAAAGTCAGTATTATGTAGTGTCAAGATTAGGATAAGGAATATCTGTGTTCAAACCCTACTCAATTACAGTGGACCATTGTATAACAAACAGTTTGTGTAACAGAAAATCTGTGCAACATAAAAATGGGATTACTCCATTTTCAATGCATTCCTATTGGAAATTTGTATAAAGGAAAATTTGCTTAACATAATTTCATTTGGAACGAATTAATTCCTTTATACAAGGTACCACTGTATAATGCTTACTAGACAACCTTGGGTTAATCTGTAACTCTTAGCCCAATCTATCTCACAAGACCTCTATGACAGTACAAGAGGAAGATGCACAGCTGGTCCATAAAGGAAGGCTAGGACAAAAAGGTACTAAACAGCTATCTGTGTGCAAGATTAAAATGATACAGGGATATCCAAACAGTCAAAGTTAGTAAATTCAAAACATTCTGCTTGTGAAATTAGTGTGGGTTTATAGTAGTATATATAGCTATAGTAATGTATATAGCAGTTTCAGATTCAGGGAGTGAGCATAAAGATACAAAAATATAAGTAAGAATAGTATCTAATATAGCAGAAATGATTACAAGAGAGACTTACTGCAAGTGCCGCCACTGAACATTGGAATTGTTTCAAACATCATTTTGTGAAAAAGCAGTGCCACTGGTCTGTAATCCAGTTGATTCTTTAACAGGTAGCTATAGTAATATACATAGCGCCTCTGACTGGGAATAGTTACTCCCTAATTTAAAAAAGAAAGAAAGAACGTGAGCAAGGCATACACATTTTCTCAGCTTCTTACCTGGTTAGTTTTGTAAGTACATGTATAGAATATTCATGTTCTAAAAATGAATTATAACATCTGTACACACATGGATTTGTCTAGTGAGAGAGGATTTTCCCAACAACTTGTGAGATGTTTGTAGCTGTCTCCACAAGCTCTGCCATCACTGGCTGGAAGCCAGAAAAAAACACACATAGATAAATCCTAATTCTTGTGGTTCTGGAGTAGTTTTTGGCTATCCTGCCTCAAGGGATGGAGAGCTATGTCAGAGAATGTAGAGCAGAGAACAGTTCCAAAACAGTGGCCCTGCCTGAAGGTCTTATCCTGAGTAGAAATGTGAAGGCTCGGGGAGGGGGGGATTTTTGGGGGGAGGATGGTTTTTTTCCATTTTATTCCCTGAAGCCTTTTGGGGTTTTTTTCCCTGAGGTTTTTATTTTATTTTTATTTAATACTGTAAAGAGGAAATATGAATAATTGTTAATTCTGCATTTCTAAATATTGTTTTTGTAGAGGATTTTTTCTTCACATAAACTAATAAACAGTTCAGGAGATTGTTACTCCATTTGTTACGTACAATTACAAATAAATTCTGTTTGTAATAATTGTTTGGATACACTATATTTTAATATGCTAGTTGTGATAATTTTATGACAAGTCAAATTGTCCATAGTCATATTTTATGTTCCTAAAGTAACAGAATGACTTTCAAGCTGTAAAGGGTGTGTGTGCTAATGCAACATTTTTATCCCTTTTCCTAAAAAATGCAATTTTTCCCAGAAAAAATGGGGGGGGGGTCCCTTGAGCTTCAAAATTTCTGGAAATTTTACACCTCTAATCATCAGTAGCCAGAGAAGAAGCATGAAAAGCAGCAGGTAAGGGAGTATCTTCTCAATAATTCTGAGGAGTAGAACAAGTGTAAAATATTACCCTAAACATTGTCATTAGAGTTCCACTTCTTTAAAAAACATCAACAAAAACATTTTACAGAATACACCCTCATCCTTCTCTTGCCAAGAGACATGCTGGGAAGTGCTCAAATTCCTTTTCAAAAAGTTACTTTTAAAGCCTGTTAAAGGGCTGCTGTTGCTCTAAGCCATCAAGTCAGAACCTACTTACAGCCACCGTAACAGGGCTTTCAAGGTTAGTGAAGTTACCATATTTTTTTTGCTGTATAAGACGTGCTTCCCCCCTGCTCAAAAGGGGAAATGTCTGTGTGTCTTATAGAGCAAATACAGTAGTCCCTGTTACATATATATCACAGATTTTCATTTAGAGATAAGTTACCTGCACAGAGCCTCTCCCGTCCCCTGCTGCAGCCAGGATTCCACAGTTCCAATCACTTTGTTTACAAAGAGGCTTCCTCCAGGGAGCCTCTCCCCACCCCTCCCTTTCGGCAGCCAAGATTCCCCAGTCAAAAATCACCTCATTTGCAAAGAGGTTCCCTTTTGCAGCTTGGATTGCAGTTCCAATCACCTCATTTGCAACCTTCCCTATGTGTAGCTTGGATTCCACAGTCCCAATCACCTTGTTTGCAAGCCTCCCCTTTTGCAGCATGGATTCCCTCGCCATGAAACCTTAGGCTAAACATTTTTCTTGTTTTCCTCCTCTAAAAACTAGGTGTGCCTTATGGTCAGGTGCATCTTATAGAGCGAAAAATGTGGTACAAAAGAATTAATGCTCCCAGGCCTACTCGCCCAGTCATTTAATATCCAATTTTCTTTGTCTGTTTTGGAAGTACTAATCTGCTGATCACATTATAGTATTCTGAATGCATCCAAATATATAAATCTTCACTGGCTACTGGTTCATTTCTAAGTGCTGGTTATATACTGCCCATGCATTCTCTCGATGGTTAACAATTTAATTATGCAGGCTACACATTGTACCCCAACAAGATGAGTACTCATTTTATCAACCTCAGAAGGATAGAAGGTTGGGGCATCTTTGAGTTACCTACCTGAGCCCATCAAGATTGAACTCAAGTCAAAAGCACATCGTATTGTGGTTTAATCACTGTGCCATGAAGTTCCTCCTATAAAGTACTATATAGCTTGAGTCTAGGCTACTTGAAGGACCATATATCCCAATATGAGACTTTTCAGTTCCTAAGATCTTCAGATGAGACCCATTTCTCAATTCCATTGCCCTATCAAGTACTTTTTGATGGAAAAGTTAGACAATGTTTCTGTGGCTTCCTCTAGATTCTAGGTTGGTTTCCTCTCTTTTTTCCTTCTGGCGACAGTTGAAGACCAGCTGGATCTATTGCCTGCATCAAAGCACAAGCCAGCCTTCAGCTCTACCACTCTGGCTTTTTCACAGTTACTGTATAGCTTAGCCTTTGCTCCTACACCAATGTAAGGGACCTTTCTTCTGGGGAGATGGGAGGATTCATTCATCTGGGAAACTGACCAGCTGGATCTATTGCCTGCATCAAAGAAGAAGCTGGCCTTCAGCTCCAACCCTCTGACTTTTTCACAGGTACTGTGTATCTCAGCCTTTGCTGACGGAGGCAGTGCACCACACTTAGCACTGCAGGAAGCACCACAGATTGTTGTGCAACTACCTGGGGAAGATGCCATTTTATGGAAGAGAGACTTTGCAAGGCAATGAAGGAAACCTATTTTGACTGTTCTTAGTAGAGGAAGACATGGCAATCATAAGGTTCATCAACACTTTATAAGATGGAAGGATTACAGAGTTTTGGTAGCTCCCAAGGTGTCTACAAATTTAGAATGCTCTGTAAACCTTGATGACAAGATTCCTGGACTACCAACATTGCTGTTGAATGCAAGATCAGTGAATGGGAAATCAACAATCATTCAGGACCTGATCCTGCAAGAACGTGCTGATCTCACTTGCATCACAGAGACTTGGCAGGATGAGCCTGGGGGATGTCAATCTCACTCAGCTCTGTCCTCTGGGTTTCTCTTTAGAACAACAGGTAAGACCGGGGGGTGGGGGTGGAGAGTAGTGGATGGCAATAGTCTTTCACAACTCCATCCCTCTTAATAGATGTCACATTCCCCAGTTCCCTGAATTTGAATGTATGTTCCTAAAAGTAGGAGCCAGGCACAAGATCGGAATTCTCTTGGTATACCACCCTCTCCGAAGCACAACTTCTCTACCTCAGCTAACTGAATTATTTACAGAGGTGGTATTAGAATCCCCCCGGCTGATCGTGCTGGGGGACTTTGACATCCATGCTGAGGCAGCTCTGTCAGGGGTTTCCAAGGATTTCATGACATCCATGACAACCGTGGGTCTATCTCAAATCGTGTGTGCCCCTACTCATACTGCAGGCCACACTTTAGACCTGGTCTTCTGTCCTGGTATGGATATTGGGAACCTAGGGGTAAAATAAATTTCTGTAGTCCCATTGTCATGGACAGACCGTTATCTGCTGTGCTTTAGCCTCACTGGAACTCAGAGCCTGGGCAGGGGTGGAAGTCAGACAAAGGCAATTTATCCAAGCAGGTTGATGGATCCAGATGGATGACTCCATTGGGGGAGTTTCCCACCTCTTTGAGGGATGACTCCATTGAATCCTTAGTTGATCTCTGGAAGGGGGAAATGAGCAAAGCCATTGATCTGATTGCCCCTGAACTGTCTCCTTCCTCAAAGTACAGCCAAACTAGCTGCTTGGTTTACTGAGGATAGTCCATAGAGCTGAAAGGTGTTGGCGGAAACCCCAGAGTGAAACAGATAAAGTAAGAGTGAAGGGCCATTGGAAAGCTTATTCCAAGGCAATGGAAGCAGCAAAGAAATCATTTTTCTCTATCACCATTGCTAAGGTATGGAATCACCCGGTGGAGCTTTTCCGAATAGTCAAGAATCTGCAACATGCTGACCCACAGATGGTTAACACAGATCACTCTGTAACTCGCTGTGAATAATTTGCCCAACATTTTGCAGCTAAAATTGTACAGATCTGGGCTAACCTGGATGCTGCCATTGATCCAAAACCTATAAATAAAACTGTCCCCCTTGCCTGTCCTGTATTAATGAATGAGTTTCAGTTCCTACAGCCTGAGGATGTGGGTAAGGATCCTTGGAGAGATGAGGGCCACCACGTCTGTTGGACCCTTGCCCACAGCTCCAGAGATTTCTGGATGAAATAAACTATCTGGATCCAGCTCAATCTGGTTCAGGCCTAGTTATGGGACTAAGATGGCACTGGTTAACTTGGTAGATGACCTACGCCAGGAAATTGATAGGGGATCTGTGTCCATTTTACTTTTATTGGACCCTTCAGCAGCTTTTGACACTATCAACCACAGCATCCTCCTGACTCATCTCTCTGAAATGGGACTTGGGGGCACTGTCTTACAGTGGCTTCAGTCCTTCCTACATGAGAGAATGCAGAAAATGGTGTTAGGGGACTCATGTTCAACAGCACAGCCACTGACCTGTGGGGTACCTCAGGGTTCTGTTCTGTCTCCTATGTTATTTAACATTTATATGAAACCATTAGGGGAAATTATTCAGAGCTTTGGGGTTAAGTGTCACCAGTATGCCAATGACACTCAACTCTGCCTCTCATCACCTCCAGATTCCAAGGAAGCTATTTCGACTTTAGATCAGTGCTTAGCTTCGGTAATGAACTGGATGAGGAAGAACAAACTGAAATTAAACCCAGACAAGACAAAGATGCTTCTGGTCAGGTCACAACTGTGGCCAGAAGTACATTTGCAAAATTAAAACTAGTACACCAGTTACGCCCATTTCTTGAGATATCTGCTCTGGCCACTGTGACACACGGCCTAGTGACCTTCCTGCTAAACTACTGTAATGCATTCTATGTGGGGCTACTGATGGAAAGTCTCAGGAAGTTTCAACGGGTCCAGAATGCAGCAGCCAGATTGCTGACTGGGGTGGGATACAGAGATCACATTACACCCCTACTAAAGCAGCTCCACTGCTGCTAATCTGCTATTGGGCACAATTCAGGGTGCTGACCTTAACCTACAAAGCACAAAATGGCCTGGGTCCAAGCTACCTCAAAAATTGAATCTCGCAGTATGAACCAGCTCGGGTGCTAAGATCACCAGGAGAGGCCTTTTCTCTCCATTCCACCACCTTCATAGGTGAGCCTCAAAAGAACACATGAAAGGGCCTTCTCTGTTGCTGCTCCCAGACTTTGGAACTTCCTCCCACTGGAGGCCAGGACTGCCCCATCTCTGCTGTCTTTCCAGAAGCAGGCAAAAACCTTCCTCTTCAGGCAAGCTTTTTCTGAGTGAGGGACTTCTTACTATGTAACTTTATATGGATTACCATACATGATTGCATTGACTGGTTTCATAAGAACACCAGTGTTTTCCATGTTATTTTCCATCTCTCGTAATGGATTTTCTTTTCTTTTTGTGTGCTCTTTGTAGTTCTACTGTTATCTTTTAATGTTTAAGATGCCTCTTTTAATTCCCTGTTCTTAACTTGAATATGTCTTAAATGCTCCAGGGTGTATATTGCTCTTCAATATTGTAAGCCACCTTGGGTCCTTTTCCAAGGAGAAAGGTGTGGTAAAATATTCAAATAAATAAATACACATTTTAACAGCTACCAAGGCAGTGAAGAGTTTCAATTTTGTGTGCTGCACATTATTATTTTTGTGTGTGTTTTCATGTGCTTTTAAACTTCTTTAATGGTATTATATACTTCTGTTTATAATAAAATAATTATTGTGCTTTAGTTGTTTTTAATTATTTGGAAACTACCTTAATTCCCTTCACCTGGAGAAAGGCAGCATAAAAAAGAAATGAAACAAATATCTGAGAGCGCTTGAAATATTTTTGTTTTCTAAACCACACTAAAGAATCAAAATGAGGGGTGTACATCCTGTCTCTAAACCATATTCTAGAAGTGGGCAATTTCTGAGGCTTGGGGGCTAATTCTCTCCCCCCCCCCCCCCCCCCCCCTAAAATTTGCTGTTTCCTGGACCGTGACGAACAGATGGCCGCTTATGCTTACAAGAAAGTTTTCTTTCAGGTCTGAAACAGACCAGAGAAGCGAGTAGTCTTTAAATAGCAAATTGCATCCCAGAGGCTTCTGGGGACATGATTTGCTATTTTAAAGTTATTGTTTTGTCAAAGTGAGGGTTCAGAAACCTACTTGGGAGTCTTGGGCTGTATGGAGCTCACAGGCCACACTTTGCCCCCATTGTTGTACACCTTGCTTCAGGCAAAATATGACAGAAGTGAGAGACAAGGCATTCATATAGTGTTTGTGTTATACACAGTGTGGAGTTGCACCAACTTCCTTTTCCATATACACATGCCCCGTATGAAACTGGTAAGAAATTCGATTTAGCATTTGCCCAGATCAATACAGTTTTCAACCTGACTACTCTGAAGTGGAAAACAAGTTCAAGGTTATGATATTATGGCACAAATTATCAATCTACGCCTTTGTATTAAAATTTATCTGTGATTCATGCAAGTTTGATATTTCTTTCACATCCTTTTAACAATAATCAGATTCTATATCCTTTCTCCCAGACATTTCAATGTCTACTAGTTCTGCACCCTATATCAAATAGTACAGGGCCAAAACTCTGCTGTGTAAATTATGCAGCCATGTTGGTGATGGTGATGGAAGTGGAAACAACCAACAGGGAGAGACTGGCAAATGAATAGTTCCTGCTTCAACCCCAGGATTTGCATGAATCATACCAACTAGCTTTATTGCTCATGAGACAGGTGAGCCCCTGGATTGAATTGTAGACTCTTTAATTACCAGCAATCTCCCTCTTTGTAATGTGATCTGGTGGCAGGAGATTGCTGGTAATAAGAGTTCCGAATTCCACCCCAGGGCTCACCTGACATGAATGTAATGAAACTGATTGAATTCAAGTCCTGGAATGAAAGCAGAATCTCTTTAATTCCCAACAATGCCCCCCCCCCCCACTGGCACTCTCATTCCAGTGCAATATGAGCAGCAGGATTTTGGTCAGTGAATGCCTAAGGGTTACCCAGGTCCTGCCTTTCACTAAAGGAAAGCCACATATATTAGAATACATCCGCAGATCTTTTAAAAGAAGAAATAAATATGGGGAAAAGAAAAGCCATAAAAGATGACGAAATAGATGAAAAGGATAAATGCACATGAGGCCTTCATGAATGAAAGAAGTAATTCCTTCTAACAGAGATTCTACTGCGGTTTCTACTATTTCCTATACTGTACAAAAATAATACAAAAGACCAAGGGTGAGCATATCCTGGAGGGTGAGCATATCCTGGGTCCATTCCAGTCTGGGTTCAGGCCCGGTCGGGGGACCGAGACAGTCTTGGTCGCTCTGCAAGATGACCTCCTCCGGGGGGCCGACAGGGGGTGCTCCTCCTTGTTGGTCCTTCTGGACTTGTCAGCGACCTTTGATACCGTCGACCACGGTATCCTGCTGGATCGGCTCTCCGAGGCTGGGATCGGAGGCACTGTTCACAGTTGGTTCCGATCCTTCCTCGGGGACCGTCCCCAGCAGGTTCAGCATGGGGGCGAGATGTCGGCCCCTTGGATACTCCCTTGTGGGGTTCCACAGGGGTCGTCTCTCTCTCCCATGCTGTTCAACATTTACATCAGGCCGCTGGCAGAGGTCATTAGGGGACATGGAGTCTGTTGTCATCAGTACGCTGATGACACGCAGCTCTATGTCTCCTTTTCCACCGCTGCAGATGAGGCTGTCCGGACCCTCGATCGGTGCTTGGGTGCAGTTATGGAATGGACCAGGATTAACAGGCTCAAACTCAACCCCGATAAGACCGAGGTTATGTTCTTCGGGGCTACCCCATCCAGCTACGGTGGCCCATTTCCCACCTTGGAGGGTGTTTCCCTCAGGCCATCGGACTCAGTCCGGAATCTGGGAGTAGTCCTGGACCCGGCGCTCACCATGGAGGCCCAGGTGTCCGCCGTGTCCAGGGCTGCCTTTTTCCACCTGCGTAGAATCGCCCAGATTCGTCCGTACCTGGATGGGGATTCCCTTAGAACAGTGGTCCAGGCGTTGGTGATCTCGAGACTGGACTATTGCAACGCGCTCTACATGGGGCTGCCCTTGACTCTGATTCGGCGTCTGCAGCGGGTCCAAAATGCGGCGGCCAGACTGGTGGCGGGTGTGCGTCGATATGAGCACATCACCCCAGTTCTGGCCCGCCTGCATTGGTTACCCGTTGCAGCCCACATCAAATTCAAGGTCCTGGTTTTGGTCTACAAAACCCTCCATGGCCTAGGACCTGGCCACCTGACAGAGCGGATCGACCAGCGGTCAACTTCGGCCCGTCCAACTAGGTTGTCGCGGGCGCACATGCTGCGCGTGGCCACGCCCAGGGAGGCTCGGAGAACCTCCACCCGTTCCCGAGCCTTCTCTGTGGCTGGCCCAACGCTGTGGAACCATCTACCAGCAGAAGTGCGCCTAGCAGAGTCCCTGCCCGCCTTCCGGAAGGCTCTTAAAACCTTACTCTTTCGGGAGGCGTTTGGATGATTTTTTTTTTCTTTTTTCCCTTTCCCTCCTTTCCTCTTTCCGCCATCGCCATCTCCTGCACCTACTGTTTTATTTGATTAGCTCTTATTATTATACTGTGGAATTTGTTGTCTTTTAAATGCTGTAAACCGCTCGGAGTTCCCCACCAGGAAGACGGGCGGTATATAAGTCCTATAATAAATAAATAAATAAATAAGTAAGATTTGAAATAGCTCACTTATTCAAAGTACACAATGAAGCCAAAAGTATGAACAATACTATACAGAAACTTATTCAGATCTCTAAATGAATAAAGATGATGATCAATATGTTCATAACAGTAACAACTTCATATAAGAACTTCATGTAAGAAACTTCATATAAGAACAAGCTGCTTACTTGTAACTAGTTTTTCTAGTGGTCATCTGTGAATTCACATATGTGGTCTCATTCTGTGCCTGTTTGAATGTCCTCAGAATCTTCTAGAGGCAGTAAATGTATTAAGACATGCCCTGCTCACCACACATGCTCCTCAGGTCCCCCAATTTGCCGCTGACTCAGAGGAAACAGGAGCTGAGTGACAGAATGATGGGAAGATTGTGTGAATTCACAGGTGATCATTCGAAAACTACAGTTGCATGTAGGCAACCCTACTTTCTTCTTTGTGGTCTCTATGAATCACACATATGTATGACTGGCATGCTCACTCAACAGTCAGTAGGATGTCATACCAACACAGAGAAGATCACCACTCTGTCAAAGGCAGCATCCAGCTTGTAGTGTTTGGTGAAGACTGTGTCCTAAGGTTCCCTGCAATCTGCGCAAGCGCACAGAACTTAATCTGTGCTCTTTGGCAGGAGTCAAATTCAATTCCAGGTTACTCCTGGATTCCAGCTGAAACCCCCACCCCTGTGCGCAGACAGACAAGGCTTGCGTGCAGAAGGGAGGTGAAATTAAGATGCCATGTTTCTGTGACCAGGTTAGCTTTCCAAAAGTCTTTCAAATGAACTCCTCTGAAAATGCCATGGAGACACCAACCACTCTAGTAGTGTCCTTTCAAGGAATTTGTCAGTGGCCTCATCTCTAATTCATAGCACAAGGCAAATCTCTTAACTATCCATTTAGATAATTCCTGAGGTGGGATGTGATGACCCTTTCTTTGGCCTTGGTGACTCACAAACCTTCTAGGAGACTTGAAAGTCTTTGGTCCTAGAAGTATAGAATGCCTGACAGACACCAAAGACACGGAGTGACTTTCCCAAATACAAGGCAGGTGACAGGAAAAACATACAAGGGCTGGTTAGGTGAAATTAAGAGACTACCCTGCACAAGAGAAATTGAGAAACAGGTTCACCCCATCCTTGTACAACTGCAAGAAAGCTAGGTTGCAACAACAAGTGGAATATTCACTAGTAATTAGAGAAGACAGAGAAATGTTGTTGTTTGAAGTGCAGGAAAAAGCAAAGGATTGTATGGAAGTTTGTTAGAAGGTATGGCTTCTGTGATGTAGTGGCAAAATCAATGCATTTTTGCCATTTACAGGCAAAATTACAACTAGTAGATGGCTTTCTTGATTCCGTCATGATTCACCTTAGCTTGAATGAATCCTCCATGCTGTTAATCTCATGCAAGGAAAGCCTGGATTAAGAACCACACTCCTATCTTCTGTGATCAGGTATGGAGTTAGTGGGAGGTGATATAACGTCTCATGCTATTTTTCTGAGGTGGCGAAACAAGGCTGATGCAACCACGATGGGGCCATTAGTACTGTACTTGGGTTGTCTTTGCATAGCTTCACTGTAATTTCATAAATGAGAGGTATGGGAAGGGAGAAGTAGCATTTCGTCTGAGTCCATTATATTACTAAGGTTCTCCCTATGACCCCTTTCTGCAGCCTACCCATGAAAAGAACTGCCTGCATTTCCTGTTATTTCCAGTTTGGAACAGGTCCACCTCTGGATGATCCCATACAAATGTCTGGGAACATGTCTGGGATAATTCCTACACATGCTGCCTGCTAAGTAGGTTAGCCTGTTGATTCTCTTCTCCTACAATGTGGATGGGAATTGTGTAGGTGTGTCTCTCTAGACACCATTCCTACAATTGAACTGCAAAGTACAGAGAGACATCAAGTGCATTCCTCCTTACTTGTTTATGTAATATATAGTGGTCATATTGTTGGTGGCCACTTGTACTACTTTGACTTTGATTGATTTTTCAAAGGTCTAGAAGGGCGTTCATTACAGCTATCATTTCCAATTTGTTTACATGTAGTCAAACTTTGATTTCACACCAGTTTGCATGAATCCACCAGCCTGTGAGGCTCCCATCCACTGTTACTTGCACGAGAGACATGTTGTGTTGATTAATCCACTACAGAAGATAGCTCCACCAGATCTTTAGTGAGTTTCTTTTCGTTGCTTTCTATTACAATGCTGAAGGAGGCCAGATACCAAGTGTGAAGAGACTACATTTTCAAGCCAGCACCAGGAAGCACTGATGTAGTTGACCCCATGAATTCAAGAAGTTTCTGAGCATTGTGTGCAACAATTAATGTGTTCAGCTTGAATTCATTCATCAGCTGCATCATCTTGCACTTCAATACAACTCCTATGTATTGAACAGTTTGTTCCAGTGTCGAATGTGACTTATCAAGGTTAACATGGAGGCTGACGTCTGACACAAAATGTAAGCTACCAGTATTTCCACTCTCTAAGACGCACCTGACTGTAAGATGCACCTAGTTTTTAGAGGAGGATGCAGAGGTTCTTCCGTTAACTTAATGCTGGCTTCCTCCTTTTGCAATAAAGGACTTTCCATGGTCATTTCAAAATGATGTTTATTTCTTACATCTTCAACATTTAACAAACAACTCAACATTGGATTAAGGATAAGGTTGGGAGCCTTCAGGAGTTAGAAGGGGGTTGTTGGGATTCTCCTTCAACAGGTCCTTGAATAAACTATCTTCTCCTTTGTCAAACCCAGAAACAAACTCGGACCAGACTACCTGGGCCCTAACAGGGGTTTCTATTCTTTTAGTCAACTGACCCCTTCCTCATAAGGATTGGTCCCACAGTCCATTTTCGGGACTGTACGTCCACATACCCGTTCTTTTTAGGCTGACCTGACTTTTGCTTGGAGCAGGTCTCAAGGCTCTCCTGATGGGAATTAGTCCATGTTCTTTAGCCCAATCCCTTCGGGCTGTGAAAGCTTTTTCCATTTCCAACTGCTTTTGTATCTCTCTTCTCTTCTTTCTGTATTTGTGAGCCTCTCCTTCTCCCCAGTAAGAGCACCAATGACAATGAACCCTCCTCTTGTAACTTTCAACCTCTTTATCATCATACATTTCCAAACACCCGTGTCCGGACCCACTCTCAGCCTGGAGATAAGATCCTTGGTCCCCTCCTTATATACCCTTCTTTTCCCCCCTTACTTTCTCCCTTGAAACTCCCGCCCTTTTTCCCTTTCCAATCCCCGACTGCCTAAGCTGTTCCTCCAATTCTTCTAACCCAGCCTCACATATTTGTGGGTTAGATTTAACCACTTGTTTTATTCCTGTTGGCTGCAGCTCCTTTTGGGGAGAGGAACAGGTTGCTTACCTGTAACCATGGTTCTTCGAGTGTCCTCCGTGAAGCCACACTATGGGTACTCTGGCGCGCCCGCGCGGTGAACCGGAACCTCATTCAAAGCAAAAATGAAACACTTCCGCTGGTCTCCTGCCCCTGCGCATGCTCCTGCGGGTTCCCGCCAAGACCTCAGTTCCCTCTAGCCGCGTCCCAATAATGGAGAATGAGACGTGACAAGAGGGGAGGAGGGCGGGTTAGTGTGGCTTCACGGAGGACACTCGAAGAACCATGGTTACAGGTAAGCAACCTGTTCTTCTTCTTCGTGGCCTCCGTGAAGCCACACTATGGGTGAGTACCAAGCTGACTTACCGGAGGAGGGTGTCACGGTAGAGCTTGAGAAAGGACAGCCCTGCCAAAGGATGCTGAAGCCCTGGCTCTGGTGTCCAAACGGTAGTGGTTGACAAAGGTAGACGGCTGGGACCACGTAGCTGCCCGGCACACTTCATCCAAGGGAATTCCTCTGAGGAAGGCCGTGGAAGAGGAAACAGCCCGGGTAGAGTGAGCTCTAACCTGAGAGGGAAGAGGCTTGTTGCAAAGGTCATAACAGAGTTTAATGGTTGAAACTATCCAACTAGAAAGACGTTGGGAAGATATGCTCGCACCCTTCAGGCGAGAATCATATGATACAAACAGTCTGGAAGAGTTGCGAAAGGAGGCAGTCCTGGAGGTATAAAATGCCAGAGCCCGGCGCACATCCAAGGAGTGCAGCGACCGCTCTACAGGAGTAGAGGGGTTGGGAAAGAAGGTGGGGAAAATCAAGGGCTCAGAAACGTGGAACGAGGAGACCACCTTGGGGAGAAAGGAGATGTCCAGGTGGGCTATAACCTTGTCCTTAAAGAACTGCAGAAAGGGAGGGTCATGTCTGAGGGCGCAGAGCTCTGAAGCCCGTCGAGCCGAGGTGATGGCCACCAGGAAGGCGGTTTTGAAGGACAGAAGGCGAAGAGAACAGGACGCCAGGGGCTCGAAGGGTGGGCCAGAGAGGGCTTTTAGTACCAGAGGCAGAGACCACTGCGGTGGAAACGGACGCCGGTCTGGAAAGGTGTTCTTCAGGCCTCGAAGGAAAAGTTTTAGACGAGGGTGGCGGAAAAAAGCTGCCGCCGGGGAGTCCATAGGTTGATGGGCTATGATGGCTGACAGAAAAACCCGGAGGGACGACATGGAGAGGCCTCGGCGCTTCAAGTCTAAGAGGAAGAGAAGGATCACCTGCAAAGGGGGATTTTCATGAGGGTAGGAATGGGCTTCGGTGTAATGCAGGAAGCGTCGCCACTTGGAGGCATAAGATTTTCGGGTGGAAGGCTTCCTGGCCGCTACGAGGATAGCGGAGATGGCCGAGGAATCCGCCAAGCCGTCAGTCGGAGGTGTGGGAGGTCGGGGTGGAGGACTGAGCCCTCCTCTCTGGAGAGTAGAGAAGAAAAGAGAGGCAGACGCATGTGCTCGGAGGCTAGGCGAAGGAGGTGGGCAAACCACGTCTGCCGAGGCCACCAAGGTGTTATGAGTATTACATCCGCCCTGTCCTTGCGTATTTTCACCAGCACCCTCTGGATGAGGGGGATAGGGGGGAAGGCGTAGAGGAGGTGCCGATTCCAGCGGAACATGAAAGCATCTCCTAAGGAAGCAGTTCCTACGCCCGCTCGAGAGCAAAAACGAGGACACTTGTTGTTGACTTGAGAGGCAAAGAGGTCGATGAGGGGGGTACCCCACCGGCGAGTTAGGAGGCGAAAGACGGAATGGTGGAGTTCCCATTCGTGAGACACTAGCGGAGATCTGCTGAGTTGGTCGGCAAGGACATTGTCCTCTCCCGATAAGTGGATGGCCATGGGGGTGATGCGGTGAGCAATGCACCAGTCCCAGAACTGTAGGGTCAGGCCGAGCAGGGCACGAGAGTGAGTGCCTCCCTGTTTGTTCACGTAGAACATTGCAGTGGTGTTGTCGGTTACCAGCTGCAGCACTCGGCCGGCGATTAGTGGTAGAAAGGCACGGCAGGCTTTGAACATGGCAAGCAGCTCCAGTTCGTTGATATGTTTCGAGGCCTCCATGGGAGACCACAGACCCTGGATCTGGTGAGGGCCTGAAAAAGCACCCCAGCCCGAAAGGCTGGCATCCGAGGTGATTTGTACCGAAGGGGCTGGAGGATGGAACGGCCGGCCCGCCCGAAGATTGCGAGGGGACGACCACCAGAGAAGGGCCTGAGAGATGTGAGAAGGTACCTGAAGTGGTTTTGACTGCGGATCGAGTTCCGGATTGAAGACTAGCAGGAACCACGCCTGCAGGGGGCGCATTCGTAGGCGGGCAAACGGAACCACAGAAGTGGTAGAGGCCATGAGGCCAAGGAGTCTCTGCACAAGGTGAGCCTGGACGATAGCCCCCGGCTGAAAATAAGACAGAGTGGCAAGAATGTCTTGTATACGAGAGGGGGGAGGAAATGCTTTCCTTCTCCTTGAGTCGAGAATTGCCCCTATGTATTGGATTCTTTGAGATGGAATCAGTTTGGATTTGTCCCAGTTGATTTGGAGGCCGAGGTCCCGCAGAGTCCGAAGGGTGAAGTGGAGATGAGCCGCGGCCTGTTGAGAGGATGGGGCTACAAGCAGCCAGTCGTCGATGTAAGGAAACACCATAATACCTTGAGATCGAAGAAAGGCTGCGACTGGTGCCATACATTTTGTAAACACTCTGGGGGCTGTAGATAGGCCAAAAGGGAGAGCCGAAAATTCGAAGGCCTGGGTACCAATGGCAAAACGGAGGAAACGTCTGTAGTCTGGGTGGATGGTGACGTGAAAATAAGCGTCTTTCAAGTCTATGACGATGAACCAGTCCTTCGGTTGAAGAAGAGGAATGACAGACTCCAGAGAGACCATTTTGAACTTTGTGGTTCGAATAAACTGGTTTACAAAACGCAGGTCCAGGATGGGGCGACGTCCGCCATCCCGTTTGGGAACGGTGAAATAACGGGAAAAGAGGCCAAGGGGGGTAGAACTTGGATGAACTGGGTTGATGGCTCCTTTGTCCAGGAGGGAATAGATTTCTTCCCAGAGTTCTGGAGATGGGAAACTGGCGACGAAGTGGGCCTCGGGGGTGAAAAACTCCAAACGGTAACCTGAAGACAGAACTGAAAGGACCCATTTGTCTGTAGTGATCCTGCGCCAAGCTGGAAGAAAAGGCGCCAGACGAGTGGAGTCAAAAGTCCTTCCTGGAACGTTTGTCCTGCTGCTTGGTGGATGGACGAAACTTGGATTTGGTTTGCTTGTCCCTCGGAGGATAAGGGGGGGACTGTTGAGTAGTGTAGGAGTTGTCTCGCTGAGCCTTAGGGAAGGATTGGCCATATGACTTCTTCCAAGAGGGACGAAAGGACCGAGACTGCCTGTGAGGGATGATATTGAGGCGTTTGGCCGTGTTCTCGCTTTTGTGCATGTCGTTCATAAGTTCATCAGTCTTTTCATGAAAAAGACCTTCGCCCTCGAAGGGGAGGCACTCAATCTTGGCTTTGGTGTCATCGCCAAGGCCGGTGGAGCGAAGCCATGCGTGTCTCCTAAAGGCTATAGCATAGCCAAGGGACTTGGTGGCAGAGTTGGAGGCATGACGGCCAGAGCGCATTTGCTGAGCCGCCAAGGCGAAAGCTTCCTCCATGAGGGGTTGAGCCGCTGTCTTGGAAGTGTCAGGGAGAGCTTCCAGGATGGGTTGGAGCTTGTTCAGAAGAGCCCGTTGGTATGCCCCCATAGCCGCCTGGTAGTTTGCTATTTTGAAGGAGAGAGCCACCGAGGAGTACAGCTGGCGGGCCATGGAGTCAACCTTCCTACCCTCTTTAGAGGGGGGAACAGTAAGGACCTTAGATTTGGAGTTTACTTGAGAGGCCGAAATCACTAAGGAATTTGGCGAGGGGTGTTTCGCAAGGAAGGGAGCCGCCTCATCGAAGACCCGGTAGAGAGATTCGATCCTTCTGGATTTAGAGGAGGAAGGGATCTTTTTGAGAGAGTCTTTAGCCATGTCAAGAATGGATGGTAGCACTCCTAGGTGAGGAGGAGAGGACGAATCCGATGATATCTGATCGAAGAGGTGGTCAGAATATTGTGGATCCGGGTAGTGAATAGGGATATTGAGAGTCGAGGCCATCCGTTTTACAAAGTCTGGATAATTGGGAATGGCATCCGAAGCAGCAGGAGGGCTGGATTCGGCCACATTTGAATCCGGGGTGGACGCTCCTCGGTCATCCTCTCCATCGGTATCAGCAGGTTCCGAATCAGAAGCACAAGGTGCTGAGGAATCGGATTCAGAAGAGGGTGGCTGCTGATGTCTTGTCTTTCGGGAAGACTTCCTCGGTGGTTCCGGAGGATGATCCCGTGAGTGGCTGTCGATATGGGGCCTTGGATCCGCAGGTGGAGGAACCATGGGGTACGGAGGCCAGTACGGTCCCGGAGGGAACATCGTCGGAGGCATGAAGGCAGGAGGGAATCCGGGAAAAGACGGAAAGCTCGGCATCGGGAACTGATGGTACGGAGATCGCGGTACCGACCAGGGATCCGAGGAAGATGGAAGGGAGGCCACAGAGTGATGGCTTTGATCCCGAGGGGAACGGTCCCGAGGTTTCGGGGCAGAATCCGCTGCAGCCTCGGTGGTACCGTGCCGATCCCGTCTCGAAGAGGGCAGGTGTTTGGGTGAGACACTGCGCCTTCGAGCATCGGGGTGCTTCCGGGCAAACAGCTCCGGATTCGCACCAGGCTCCTGTGGCAAACCCGGCATGGATGGGTGCCAGTACGGAGCAGAGAGGTGATACTGGAGGGTTCGAGCGTCGGAACCATCCCCAACTGCCCGGTTCGGAGAATGTTGACGGGCAAGCGGGACATCTCTGTAGAGAGTGGCCAGATCTTCTCTACTAGCGTGCCTCGACAGTACCGAGCACGGTTCCGACGAGACCGAAACCGGCGAGGAACTCCGGCGGTTCGGAGAGAGGGTCGGGTTCGAAACCGACCGTTGGGACCGTTGGGGCGAAGCAGAAACATGTTTGGTCGTCTTCGCCTTTTTCGAAGCCGGAGCATCCGCAGAGGCCGCTTTCTTTACCTTCTTAGACGGTTTCGAGGTCTTAGAGGTGTCTGAGGCGGCCACGTGGCGCTGCGGATCCGAGGAAGCTGAAGCATGGCGTTGCGGATCCGAGGACATTTCTGGTGGTTTTAGGGACTTTTCCAACAGAAAAGTATTAAGCCTGTGGCGACGATTTCTCAATGCCTGGGTGGTAAATTTTTGGCAATGGGCGCAGGTGGGAGTAGAGTGGGTATCCCCCAAACAGTAAAGACAGAGAGAATGTCCGTCCGAAAGGGGGATTTTTCCTCCGCAGCGCGAGCACTTTTTAAAAAGTGGTTTTTTTGCCATGCAAGAAGTGGTAAGTAACAGATTTGATTTCTTTCTCTTGTTTTTCAGGAGCAGGAGATACGGAGAGAGAAGATTCCGATCCAACCGTCGCGGCGGTTAGAGGGAACTGAGGTCTTGGCGGGAACCCGCAGGAGCATGCGCAGGGGCAGGAGACCAGCGGAAGTGTTTCATTTTTGCTTTGAATGAGGTTCCGGTTCACCGCGCGGGCGCGCCAGAGTACCCATAGTGTGGCTTCACGGAGGCCACGAAGAAGAAGCAGGCTCTTCTTGGGGAGGGGCAGACGGCACTCCACTTCACAGAGGTTCTTCCTTGGCCATGACTTCACAGAGGAAAATAAGAAAAAATGTTTAGTCTAAGGCAGGGGTGTCCAAACTTTTTGCAAGGATGGCCAGATTTGTTGGGGTGGGATAGTGCATCTTATAAAGCGAAAAATATGGTATATCTTTTTTTCCATTTTGCTTTTTAATCCGCCACAATCAGTTGTATATGTATGAAAAAAACAAGTATGCCCTGCAACTTGAGGTATAGTGCCAGGTGCCATATATTTGGTGAAAGCTCTGTAAAAGAAGTACTTTGAATTTGGAGATATCCTTTGCCCATATTGAAATGCAGGAAGTGCCAGTGGCCCCGAAGTATGGTAATGACAAAATAAACACCCTTTAGGTCTATGATGGCAAACCAAGCTCCCCCTTTTTGAGGGGAGGCAAAATCATCTCCAGCATTATCATTCTGAATTTCTTGGTACAGCAATATCTTGGTTTGCAAGTACCTTGGTCTACGAGTGTTTTGCAAGATGAGCAAACATTTCTGATCAATTTTGCCTTGATCAATTAAAAATGTCTTGCAATATGTTGGTTTTGACGCCTTTGAAGTGAATGGTTTTGACACTTGAGAAGTGTCCTCTGAAGGTAGTTAGCCAGAGTTTAACTGGGTAGCCTTTGGTGGTATTGCAGAGCTATAGGTTGTGGGAACCCAAGTCTCCTTGGTAAAGATGTCAACAGCCTGAAGAGACTTTTCCGACAGATAAAAATTTAATAGGTATCTACCTTAGCAAACTTCTTCCCAAACTGGCAATGTTGTGGTTGGTATTCCTCATTGAAGCACTAGCAACTCTTCAAAGTCTGTTGGTGTGGGTTTATTCTTATAAGTTCTACGCCACTTGAAGGGGCCCATTGAGGCCACAAAAGTGGGAATGGCCATTAACCAGCAGAAAACCAGCAAACAAACTATTAATATAAACATTTCCCCTCCACAAATGGTGACAAGAGGAAAAGTAAAACTAAAAATAAAAAACTATATAAGACAAATTTACTACAGTGACCCTCCACCTATTGTGGGGGTTAGGGACCCAACCTGACCCGCGATAAGTGAAAATCCATGATATGTGGATGCAGGTTGGGTCAGGCCTGGGGTGCCTAGCTGGGGGCCCTTGTACTTACCCCTAGCCTGGTGCGGCCCTAAATGGGCCTGCAAGGGCCTTCCCAGGCCTTTGGGGGCCTCCAGAAGGCTCGGGAAGGCCCTCGCACGCCTGTTTAGGGCAGCCCCAGTCCTTGGGTAAGTAAGGGAAGCCTGAACAGGCCTTTCCCCTCTTACCACAGGGGGTCTTTTTTCATATACTACGGTCCCGCGATATAGCGGGACCGCAGTATATGAACCACGAAGGGGCAGAGGACGACTGTATAAGTGAAGGATAGTACACTTAATTAGGAACTCCTGAGGTGTTCTCTCAGCAGTGTGCTAAGAAAGGAACTGAGTCTTCACTCACAGATAACCACTACAGAGTACTGTTATGTCCAAGAATTATGTCTACTGAAGTTCATCAACAGACTTCTGCCACATCCCTGCAACCAATGACTGAAGTAGCCATTTTTGGAAAGGGACACACAATATGTATTTAGCATCATTTACTCAATTTAGCAAAACAAATCAAAAATAATAGAGGTTTACTTTTCATATACACTAGTATTTAAATTTATCCACATCTTAAGGTTGAGGCTAAGAAGGCAAGACATACTCTATTAAAAGCAGCACATTCAATTCTTCCTAAAAGACTTCTTAGTTCCATATACACTACAGAAACATATCTATTTTAAGATAATCTTGTTGCACTGCCAAATGTGCAAACAACAGGTTACATATTTTCAGGAGTTTCTTCCATTAGCAAATTTAATTTTAAAAAATGCACCAAGATGCTACTAAAGAAAATTGTCACCTGAATGAAATACACAAGAACAGAGTGTGGCTACTTCTCGTAATAGTTCACCACTGCTAGCCCAGATCTGAGTACTTTTTAAATGAAAGTAATCAGATCATCACCTTCTCTCACACCAGGTCTCAATGTTATCAAAATCACTGTGTGCCTTAATATGAACTGAATCAAAGGACTGAAACCCCCCTACTTGCTAGCTTTCTGGCAGGTAACTTTGGACTGGTCATATACAAGTATTTCTGTCCAAATGGAGAATAAAGGTTCCCCCTGCACATGCCTGCTAGTCGTGTCTGACTCTAGGGGTGGTGCTCATCTCCGCATTCAAGCTGAAGAGCCAGTGTTGTGCAAGTCTGTGGCAGTGGAAACACTGTTTTACCTTCCTGCTTTTTATGGCGGCACCTATTTATCTACTTGCATTTACATGCTTTTGAACGTCTAGGTTGGCAGGAGCTGGGGTTAACAGCGGGAGCTCACTTCCGCTGTGTGGCAGAATAATGAGGCCTTAATCTCAAGCAAACTGGAAACCAAATTTAAACAAATCAGTAAAAAGTTGATAAGCCAGTTTTCAAAGAAGTAGCCATATTATTAATTCGTTTCAGAAAATTGGAAAAATTAAAGAGCAGAAAATGAGGTTAAAATATTGTCACACTTGAAAGACTTATACATCTGTTTTGTTCACTGCAAACTTTTGTGAATTATCTACTTCTTCACATACAGTACACTGTACTTTTGCATATTGCCAAGATGGGTCATGATCAGGTGAAGGTACAGGCAACAGTCTATGCCAGAATGCATCACTGATCCACCCAGATATTTCAGGTACATAGTTGATCAGGAAAACTGCTCATGACACTTGCTCAAGGCATTCTTGAACTTGAAAGGAGCCCCGAATATTGCAACTGAAGCGTGTCCTGATTAAAAACTACAGTACAGTATCTTCTTCCAGTTATGCTAGAAGGGATAAACACTGGCAAGTACCAGTTGGTATGGAACATGAAAATAATTATTGATTAAAAGCAAAATCCTGAAACATAATGTTATCTTTCAAATGTTGCAAAGCCACAGAGTTGATAGGCATAGCTGGGAGTTGACAGATACTGGGACCATCAAGGCAGTTAACAGATGTGATGGCAACTTCACAGGATAGTGCAGTAAAACTGTGGTTTACGAGTACCTTGATCTATGGGTATTCTGCAAGACAAGCAAATGTTTCTTATAAATTTTACCTTGAAAAACAAGCAACATTTTGCAATACAAGTACTGTGGTACATCACATGATCACAAGTGAGCCAATGGTGGTTCTCTCTGCACCATCCCCTTTGGATTGTGCGTGATTGTCTGGAATGTCCCATCTCAGGCACACCTCAAAGCAGAGGGAGGAGAAAGGAAGGGAAGTCTGCCTCAAACCAGCCATAGAGTTTTTCAGAGGCTATATTTTTATCTAATTTGTTTTATTTTTCTTTATATTTTGTATTTCATTTGTTTGTTGTTGTGTCATACAGTCATGACCAACTCTTTAAGACCCATATCCATGGAGTTTTCTTGGCAGGAATACTAAAGTTGCTTGCCAGTTCCTATTCCAGGTGCCTACAGCACTTGGTATTCCCTGATGATCGCCCATCCAAGTACTCTTTATTATTTTATATTATATTATACTATTGTAATCATTTTATATGAGTAATTTTGGGCTGTAGAACCAATCATTTGAGTTTCCGCTATTTCTTATGGGGAAATTTGCTTTGATATACAACTGCTTTGCATTACAAACATGTTTCTGGAACAAATTATGCTCGTAAACCAAGGTTTTACGAGCATAATTTACCCGCAAGTCTTGTCCAAAACTGATGTGAGAATCGCCCACCCACTCCAGCTGCAATACTTTGGACTGCTTTATGGATATAAGTTCAAGGATGCCAAGAACATTTTCATTATGGTATGTGAACACTACTGTGCTGTTTAGAGACCAATGGAAAGCACAACATGCTACTACATACATTCTGACTGAAAGCTCAAAAAATTTACTACTCAAGGAGTGAGACTGTACCTAATTAACCTGTTTCACTCTCTCTGGTGGCTTTATATTTATACACTGTTTCTATCACATTTTACTGTGTACTGATAAAGAATAAAGAATAAGCCAAAGTGTTTAAAATCAACTTCTGTGAAGTATCCATCATGAAAGTCCTAACCCAGAAATATAAGCATAAAAAATATTTAAGACACACAATATTTGTGAAAATATGGTGTCCTAACTAACAAGGATTTTTATAACTTTCCCGACAAGCATGAGAGGCAGAATGAATATTTAAAATTATAATTATGTCCACAAAGAGGACACAAAGCCCAAGGTTTTACTGTAGAATAGATGAACCAGTTTCCATAAAAATACCAGTTTTTTAAATTAAGCATTTCTTATCTATTTAATCACTAAAAATTTCTAAAGCTGATCAGCTTTACAATTTCTATTCTAAATTTATCTCAGAATATTTCATATTATAGTCAAGCAAGACTATCAATCCTTACTTAGATACTAATGAGATTAACTGTAGGCTAACTACTTCATATATGGGGGACATGGGAGAAGCCTCCTCAAAGAACAAGTGTGAACATATTAAAGTGCCCCCATAGCAATTACTTTTGGTCAGCTGATCCTTCCCTTTCAGAAGCACCAATAGAAGAGCAATTTCATATACACTACAGAACCGACATCTTGCTTTGCATAAGGAGTCAAAAATGAAGCCACAGGCTTTTCAATGTGCAATGGAATATAGTTTCCAAAATTTTGTTGAGTGGGGGGGAATCACATTCTATTTTCATGTTTTACATATATCCTTTGAGTGTTAACTGGATACATTTGAAAGAGTTCATTGCAGACTTCAGACTGCTACAGTTGGGAAAATGAGGTCTTCAGAAACATGGAACTGTTTGTTTTTAGAAGTACAGCTGTTTTTCAATACTATGAACTACAGTTCAATATAGCTATACTTCATGCTTCGCAGAAAACATATGTGAAGTCAGACAAAACCTATCCATTTGGGTTGTCACCCTTAAGAAAGACTAATGCCTTAAACATCCTTGTACTCAATATTAAATAATTACAAGCAAAAAATTATTTTCATGAGATCAACACATTTGTGGCATATTTAACAAAATGTTTTTGTTTCTGCTAATGCTAGTCATGCTGTTTATTAACATATGAACTGTCTGAAATCTCTAAATACTGTACACTAACATCCAAATAACCACGCCTGTAATCTTGTATTCATAAAAGCATAATAATTAAGTGCCCTCAAGTTGATGCCAACTTCCTGCAGTGTTCTCTGGGTACAAGGAACTCTGAAGTGACTTACTATTCTCTTCTTCTGGGGAACACTCTTCGACTATGCAGTTTACCAAAGGTTACACAAGTTTGCCCAAGGCAACGCTCCTGGCAGGCAGGGTGAAGAACTGTACTACTAACCTCTGGCTCCCCAGCCAGGTAACCAACTCACTGAGCTCATCTTCTTACATTCATGTATCCATGATTATATAACTACCTCAAAGTGATACTGCTTGTCCTTGTGCCATATTTCAAAAGTAGTAGTTGTAGTAATAATAACATGCTGTCAAGTCAATTCTGACTTATGGCAACTCTTTTCAGGGTTTAAAGGCAGAATGTACTCAGAAGTGGTTTACCATGTCCTTCTTTGGGTGCTCTGGGACTGTGTAGGTTGCCCAAGGCGACACAGGTGGATCTCAGGGTGAATAAAATCAATAATTTTTTTTTAAAAAAATCAATTTAAAATTAAAAAAAAACTGTTTCCTAAAATTTAAATCATCAAACAAATCTGATATTTTCATGAAGTCCAACTTGCTGACTCAACTTGCAGAAGGCAGAGTGGAGAACAGAACTCTGAATCTCTGACTCCACAGCTAGATACTTAAATCATGAATTTCATAAATAGTAGTTCTCAAACATATGGACCTTGCTTAACAGGTAATTGTGAAAGCAAACTAATTGAAATAATGCTGCAAAATATAGCAAGACACGTCTTTAAATTGATTCTTTCTTCAAGGGCTCAGAAATAGAGGTTTTCTATAGGTAGATACAGAGGCTTTCTATAGGCAGTTCTCTTAAGCTTTGAACTTAAAAGATATGAGATGACTTGCTGACTAGCTACAATTGGATTATGCTACAAGAAGCTTGCAAAACAGTAGGATTCTACCTTCCATGGAACTAGTAGGAATCACTTTGCTTGACAAGGACGAGATATTGACTTTTTCCACTATTAAACACTTATCAGCATTCTGAAATAAAAAACTGTCAAAAACTTGCAGTCTGTGTACTGTATTTATCATTAGAAATAACAAAAAATTGTTTTTCTAGTGGAAGATTTCTGGCCAGGCAGGCAAAGCAGTTTCAAAAATCATAGCACAACATTACATTCATGGTGCATAAATATAAAAAAAAACCTTATGTCCAAAGCACTGTACACAATTTACAAATAAAAAATGAATGAGTTCTGAAAGCGACGTGCTCACCTTTTTATCTCTGGTCCTCACTTCCCCATAGAAATCTAGAGCTTCTTGTGCCTTTTGAAACCTTCCTCGATGCAACAAATATGCACAAATCATTACACCAGTTCGTCCCTTTCCAGCTTTACAGTGGATTGCTGCAACATGATTGCCATCTTCACTTAGCCATCGATCAAGATCTTCACAAAAAGGTTTGATCAGCTCCAGCTGTGGGGGATTATGGTCTTCAAAAGGATACTGTGCAACTATAAAGCAGAAAGACTGATTAAGTAAGAGTCAGATTGCTATTAAGCACTATTAACTACTATTACTATTGAATAACATAGATATTTCAAAGAATTATAGGTTTCACAGTGATCATATTAGTGTAGACTGAAATATTTCTGCACCCGCTACCAAATGTAACCAACTAGCCATTTGTTGAGGTCTGAATAATTTTATAATCTTCTTTTTCTTATAGACTAGCATAGGCAGTTCATAAGTCAAGTTTACTTATGTCACTGATGGCCTATCATATTTGATTGGTGACTGACACCGTCTCTAGTTTCATGCATCATAATTATGCAGGTCTAGTCTAACTATATAATGATTTTTTTAAAAAAAACCACTGCAATTCAGAACTAGACAGAAAACTTATCATCATCAGACCCCAAACTCTCCAGGAAAGGAAGAAAAGCCATCACGTGTATTGATTGATTGACTGATTGTATTTTTAAACCACCCATCTGGCAGCGAGAACACTCTTGTTGTATGGGTGATAGAATTCTCCCATATTCTGGCACCAAGACTGGTATATTGGTTTGGGGGAGGCTTTGTTTGCTTTTCTGCTTTGTGAGAGGGAACTCTGTGGAGTTTTTTATTTGCTTATTTGTTTGCTATTTTGTTCCTTGAATATTTCACAGTGTACTTTTTCTGGAGAGGGAGAGCTTTCTTTGATGTATTTCTTTAAATTGTTATTTAGTTACTTGACTGGGCAAAATCCTGTTCATGTAGGTGCAATGTAAATTTACACCCATGTAAATGTGCTAGAGATTATAATGAGCAACAGGGAAACATTAACAGTCAACTGCATGATTCCCATTCCCACTGCTGAGAACTGCACCAACTGAAATGGTTCGTTGATAGCACTTCCACCTAAAGAGTTTCTGTAGATATCATACATGGCACATCAAGACACAAGAGGATTTTATCCACTATGTATTTATACTGTTAAAAGTGTAAGTTTTGTTTGCTCAGAGCGGGTGAGGTGGGGTAGGGAGGTGGACATTATTACACTGCTGGTCTGTTGCTGGGTTGTGTGGGTGGGTGTTGTTGTCAGTTGGGCACAGCTGGAGGCCCATCTCCTTTCTTGGTCTTGGTGCCTTCCTGCTGCTTGCTTTCGTAAAAAGGTGACTCTCTGGGCCAGGCAGCCAATCTCTGGACGACTGGCTGCATCTTTCCCTTTTTTCAACTGCTCAAGCACAGAGGGTACGTTGTGGTAGGTAGCATTGAACTCATATAGTTTTAATGTGATAACGTAAACAAGTTTTCCATAAATCTGATTCTTCTTCTTCTTTCTCAAGTACTGTTGCCTGCTTTTTTTTGAGTTGTCATTTAGGGTTCTTTTGGGGTTTTGGAGTGCAAAAAATATGAAACGAATAACTCAAAAGGCTTTCCACTTTCATGTAAAACAAAAGAACCAGTATAGAAAAAATATGAATATGAAAGAAAATGAAAGTGGCACCCCCCCAAAAAAAGAACACAAAATCAAAATATACACATGTCTATTGTATATATCACCTATACTATATAATATATACCTATAGTATAATACTATATAAAAGACAACAAATAAATGGAGGCATAATAGATTAAAAACTTGTCTCCAAAACGCAAAAGGTTGTGAAAGTACGGGGAAAAATCACCCGGTGGAAAGCAGTAAGAAAGGGTCAGCCAAACTTCATGTGGCAAGCTCTTTCATAATTTGGGTGCAGATATGAGAGAAGACATCACCTCCTGCATGCCAACATTGCAGCCATCACGACAGCAGGCAGACTGATATGGGAATAACCTGTCTACAAGGTAATGTGGACCCAAACCATTAAATGTTTTAAGAATATTTGCCAAACTATGAAATCTGCCCAGTGGGAAAGTTCTGGCAACCAATGAGGCTACTTTAGCAAAACAGCATCATCATCTCAAAGGCTAATAACTATTAGCATCCTTGCTGCTCATTCTGGACCAATCAAGCCTTCTAAAAACTCTTCCACGGAAGCTTCATGTACAACACATTGGAGTAACTAAATTCAGTGAAAATTAAAACAATTTTTATCATAGCCAAATGTGATCTCATGAATAGGAACAGTCGGTGATGCAGCACCCTGAGCTGGATAAAGCACGGCATTGCCATCAGCCAAACCCAGGCACATCCCCAAAGCACAAATCTTAACCTTCAAGAAGTGCACTGCTCCTGTCAACATTGACATCTTGGGCATCAGCAAACTTAAATGGACAGGAATGGGTGAATTCAGTTCAGATGACTATCATATCTACTACTGTGAGCAAGAATCCCATAGAAGAAATGGAGTAGCCCTCATAGTCAACAAAAGAGTGGGAAAAGCTATGCTGGGATACAATCTCAAAAATGATAGAATGATTTCAGTATGATTCCAAGGCAGCCCTTTCAGTAATCAGAGTTTATGCACCAACTACTGCTGCTGAAGAGTCTGAGATTGACCAATTCTATGAAGACTTACAACTCCTTCTATAACTGACACCAAAGAAGGATGTTCTTCTCATCATAGCGGATCGGAATACTAAAGTAGGGGGGTCAAGTGGTAAAAGGAACTACTGTCAAGTTTGGTCTTGGAGTTCCAAATGAAGCAGGGCAAAGGCTAATAGAGTTTTGTCAAGAGGACAAAGTGGTCATTGCAAACACTCTTTTCCAACAACACAAAAGGTGACTCTACACATGGACATCACCAGATGGACAATACCGAAATCAGATTGATTATGTTCTCTGCAGTCAAAGATGGATGAGCTCTATACAGTCAGCAAAAACGAGACCTGGTGCTGACTGCGGCTCAGATCATCAGCTTCTTATTTCAAAATTCAAACTTAAACTGAAGAAAGTAGGGAAGACCACTGGGCTAGTCAGGTACAATCTAAGTCAAATCCCTTATGAATACACAGTGGAGGTGAAAGATAGATTTAAGGAACTAGATTTGGTGGACAGAGTGCCCATAAAACTATGGATGGAGGCTTGTAACATTGTACAGGAGGCAGCAAAGAAAACCATCCCAAAGAAAAGAAAATGCAAGAAAGCAGAGTGGCTGTCCAACGAGACCCTACAAATAGCAGAGGAGAGAAGGGACGCAAAATGCAAGGGAGAAAGAGAAAGATACAGAAAATTGAATGCAGACTTCCATAGAATAGGGAGGAGAGACAGGATGGCCTTCTTGAACAAACAGTGCAAAGAAATAGAGGAAAACAATAGAAAAGGAAAAAACAGAGATCTATTCAAGAAAACTGGAGATATTAAAGGGGCATTTGGGCAAAGTTGGATGTAGGGACCTAACAGAAGCAGAAGATATGAAGAAGAGATGGCAAGAATACACAGAGGAATTATATCAGAAAGATCTGGATGTTCCTGATAACCAAGATAGTGCAGTTGCTGACGAGCCATACATTCTGGAAAGTGAAGTCAAGTGGGCCTTAGAAAGCATTGCAAACAACAAGGCCAGTGGAGGTGATGGCATCCCAGTTGAACTATTTAAAATATTAAAAGAGGATGCTATAAAGGTGCTACACGCAATATGCCAGCCAATTTGGAAAACTCAGCATTGGCCAAAGTACTGAAAAAGATTGGTCTGCCAGAATCAGCAGTACACCTCCATTTGAAGGACAAACGGCACTCTTTCAAAGATGAGGATGTACACATATTAGACAAAGAAGGGAGGCCATTCATGTGAGCATTGGAAACCCATCCCTCAACAGAGGTGGTGGGCTCCAGCATAGTCTATCTGCTACTTATCAGGCTGTGCTTTCCAAAGTACTCAGACAAATCAAAAAGCCTTCACCACCAAGGCCATAGCTAAGGACCCATTCTTGAGAGGTTTCAGCACCTTAGGCCATTGTTCACCTTAGGCTATGGATACTATTGTCTCCCTAACGAGCCTACTTAGGCCATTGTTCATCTTATGAGCCTAATTCAGGCCAGGGTGACAAGGGGTCAAAGCTGACTATAAGATGGAGGATTTGCACTAGCTGTATTCAGACCGATGAAGCTGTTTGGATGAACAGTGAAATGTTTCTATCTCTCAAAAAAGAAGTCCAGTAGCCATGACTCAACTTCCAGATGTAACCCCCTCCATGTCTCAGTAAATTTCATTAACTGTGTTCAGTATTCTTTCTCCTTGAGGGGCGACAACCACACACGGCAAGTACAGAAAGAACTGGTGGTCCTTAAAAAGATACTACCAATCCATCTAGTGCCTCAAATTCTAAAATTAAGTGCCAGCCACCCTACTTTGAGGTATTCCCACGTTCCCTCTCCTTATCTACTGCAACGATAAAATTGGAAACGTTAATTTACTTTAAAAACATTAATATAGCATTCTGCATGTACACTGAAAATACAAAAGAATGTATGTACAAAAATACAAAAATTAAAACATATCAACAGAAAAATTATAGGCCCCACCAAATTAAAGCCCTTTCTACTGAGAAGTCAGCTGCTGAACGACTTCTTGAATAAAAACACCTTTCCTATTTCTGGCAAACTGACAGAGAATAAAGCGACCTACCCTCTCTCAAAAGGGATATTCCCAAGCCTCAGATAAGTTTTTGGAACAAGTAATTTCCAAATTAGGGTGACCTTATAAACTAATGACCTCCATAGCCCTGTCATGAATAACCCTCGTTTTTCCCCTATTGCTTTCCAGTATCGTCATTTCCAGTGAGTCTTGTCTTCTCATGGTATGTTCAAAGTCAAATAGTCTTAGCTTCATCATTTTAACTTCAAGTGGGAGTTCAGGCTTCCTCTGATCTAGAACCCACTTAACTGTTTTTCTTGGCAATACACAGCATCCGTAAATCTCCTCCATAAATGGAGACGAGCCACACAGGGCTTTATAGGTCATAATTAGCTCTCTTAATTGTGTCTGGATCCAGTCCAGGTTGAGATGCAATACAAAGCTGAGAATGATTGACAGCCAAAAGCTTCCAAACCCTGTTCACATCCATGCTGGAGGGCAGAGAGGGAGGGTGGATATATGGCTTGTACTAAACTAAAATACACTCATCTGAACCTTGTGAATCTTGCCTGGAACAAATCCTATGTTCCTCAGAAGAAGTTTCCATTCAAGAATTTCTGAAAATTGACCCAACTATAGCTATGCACAACGTACACAAAATCACCTATAGCGAAGTTTTGTTAGTGTCAGGTGTATCTTTGGCACTTGTGTTCAATAATGATTTGAAGTTTCTAATTTATTTTACCCTGATGATCCTAAAAAACTGCATCATGTCAACACAAGACAGCTATACTATGTAAATCTAAAGAAAAATCAGCTCTCATTTATGACATTATTTTAACTTTAGAAATTATAGAAAATATATATTCAGCCTTACTCTGAAGTACTCTACTAGTTTTCATAGTAAGACTAGCGTCTCTGAAGTTGACACAAAACACTCAAACAAGAAATGCCATACATTTTTACACCTGATCTAATAAAAATTATTGCCAAATATCTATGTGCTATCTACAGCTGACAGAATATGAGGTGCCAAATTAAGAGGGAATCTATGCTTTACTACATCAATGATCTTCCTCTCTAAGCACTTTCTTATTTCTTATTTTATAAGGTGCATAATGTGGTGTGATGAAAGAAACATACCTCTGCAGTTAAATTTGGCTGTGTCATAATGTCTTTCAGCACATCTGTAAGAAAAAAATCAGTAAGTTACATAAAAATCTAAAACCTACCAAGATATATTAGCCCTATTCAAACACTTGCAGAAATGTACTACACTTGTGATGTTATATACAAATGGGAATTCTGTTAATATCTGAATACAGTATTGTAAAACACCAAGAGCTCGCCAAGGCAAATGAAAATATTAATCTATTTGAAAATATGTTTTTAAATATTACAGTACTTGGGACTTTCCTTAAGGTATAATTAAAAATACATAAGCGATTGCTACTTTTATCTGTGACATTACACAACAATTTTCCAGACAAAACAGAAATATTAAATATGACATACAGGTCTACTGATAGTAACAGAAAAACAGTGTGTAGTAATAGACAATAGACCAGACTGATTAGTGAGGGCTGCATTCACCACTCTAGTCAACCATAAAGCTCACTGGTTGGATGTTATCACCCCACTATTCTTCAGCCCAATCACTCTATCCTACTGTGAAAACAGGTAAGAAACATCCATAAATACCACCCTATGTCATCCTGATAACAGTCTAAAATGAACTGAGTTGAGGCTATGGGGAGTTTCCTGCCTACAGTGCTCAGCTCTAGAATATTCCAAATGCAATAAGATATGAGTCTACTTTACTGCAGTTAAGTTGTATGTGGGACTAATCTTTAACACTGTTCAGAAACTTAACATATTTGAGAGTATGGTGGATAAATTATAATGCTGGACACAATGGCATATAAATATTATAACCCTGCACCTACACTGAAAAAAAACTTTATTCGGCTTCAATTCAAGGCAATGAATTGTTAATAAATAATCTATTAACCCCAAGAAAAATCAGGCATAGGAAACCCCCAAAATGCCCTTTTCAAGAAAGAGAACATCTGGAGATCAACACAACATTGTCTGGATGGTAAACTATAGTAATACCTCTCAGGAACCATTTTTGATATTCTAAAATGCTCATCTATCCTGTAATTCCAGCTTTAAAGCTTTTAAAACTATTTAATTTCTTCAGCACTATAATAAAGTAGAGGTGATAATATGCATTCACAATTATGCCTTTAGCATTGTTAAAACACACATAGTCTGGAGTGTTAGAATTGATCATTTGTCTTGATTTGTTTTTGTAATTGTCTAAAAATTATGAGGTTTATAAATCTTAGAAGGCTTGATTTAAAATAAACCTACATAACAGAATCAGAATGATTCTGGCACATGAAATTAGCCTAATAATTTAGTGTTTTCCATTAATATTGATATTACTTCTCAAATAAAAAACTGTAACGAAGCAATGCATAACTGCTTTATATCAAATCAACAGAAACAGTCTGAATGATTTTCTTTTATCATAAGGTTATAAGGTTACAGAGTGCAAAGATGAGCTTTCTGATAAGCCATTTAAAAGAGCAATACAGTATTAATTTACAAAACATCACTCAAATAATATAAAGCTGCTTAATTGAAAGCATTTCTATTTAACTGAATAGATACCTTAATATAAAAAGGTATTTCAACAACAAATAATATTAAGGCCAGAGTGTGACAATACCTAGAGACATATATAGGTTTAGGAGAAGCATACTTACAGATTGTATATCTTGTAATGGTTTTTATGCTTTGAATCCAAAAACCTTCAATAAAAGCACACAAGAAAAACATATTTAACATCATTGTTTAAAACCATTATTCAAAAAAAGAATCCTCATTACCATCTAAACTTAGAAAGGGTTATAAAATACTGTAGTGTTTATTTCATGTGTACATGTTGATTGTTGCTGTACTTCACTGGGGATGTGAATATCTCAGCCTTTTGCTCTTAGCAAGAAACAGAAGGGGGTAAAAGAGTCCCTTCCTCTCTTTGGTTGTTTTTTTTTTGGCTTTGTTTTTGCATCTTCTTGCACACTGTTCACTCAGAAAGTGCATAAGATGCACAAAGCAGAATACACAGTAACTAATATGCAGAATGTTATTTTCAGACATAGGAGGCATCCTAAAGGACATTAAATCTGCACAGCTCCCTGCATAGACCAAAAGACTGGGGGGGGGGGGGTTGTCAACAAATGATCTCATTGGTGTAGGAAGAAGTCTCATTGAGCCTAAGCATGGTGACTTTAGAAAACAGCTAACGATGGACAAGTTTTCTCAACAGCAGTAACATTCCTTCACACAAATGTTTTCTCAGAGCTACTAATGTGGGTAACAGTTTCAAACTATAACTGCATATTTAATCTTAAGGAACTTTCTGATTACTTAAATTGAAAATCTAAATCTAGAGGAGCCTTGTGGTGGAGTGGTTAAATGCCTGTGTGTGTGTGTGTGTGTGTGTTGTGTCGTTACAGTTGTGACTGACTCTCGTGACCCCATGTCCATGGAGTTTTCTTGGCAGGAACACTGGAGTGGTTTGCCAGTTCCTACTCCAGGCGCCTACAGCACCTGGTATTCCATGGTGGTCGCCCATCCAAGTATTAGCCAGGGCCGACCCTGCTTAGCTTCTGAAATGTACCTACTAAGTTGCGACACATGTTAATTTCTGGACAGGAAATGTTTCCAATAATTTTCTAAGTAAAGATATTACAGAATTCAGGTATTTGAACATAAAACATGTGAGCTCACTAAGTGATCCTGAAAAAATGCAGAATGATATCACTTCAACATAAGAGGTATGTTGGTATATTGGTCATGTTGTAAACATGTTGTTTCTTCAGTTTTCATTCTTTTTCACAACAGTCATTGACTTTTATTTTAAAACACTATTTTTTCATTTGATTCGCATATTTAATTTCAACCGTGTTTCTTTTCAGAAAAATGTGCCACCAAAATATTAAAAATGCAAAATCTAATTAAAATAGCATCAGATTTTAATAATGAATAGCTTGTTGTTCATTATAATATATGCAAACTAATGAGTGTATGAAAGCAGAGAATTTATTGTTCATGTTAAGTGCCATAAAGCTGATTCCAACTTACAGCAAGTTTAATACTCTTCAAAAGGTTCTGTCATTAAAAGTGCTGTTTGTGTCTTACAACTCAAAAAGATGGCTTCCTTTATATATCAATCCATCTCATGTGACTCATTAAGTCATATTAAGTATTTTCTTCTGTCTTAAACTTTTCCAAGCATTAATAACGTCTTACCACACTATGTCAAAAGTACAGTTGCCTCAATTTCAACAACTTTGCACCAAGAGAGAGTGCACGCTTTATCTAATGTAAAATCCATATACAGTGGTACCTCTACTTATGAGTTTAATCCGTTCTGAATGCATGCTCATTGTTAAGTAGAGCAGCCCTATCTAAAAAATAAAAAAATAAAAAATAAAAAGTACCAGTAAGTAGAGGAGATTGTATCTAAAAATTATAAGGCAGCAGTTAAAACGCCAATAGTTTTTCACTCTTAAGTCAAGTTGCTCTTCAGTTGCGATGCTTGTAATTAGAGGTACCACTGTATCTTTCTAGAAATCCATGGAATCTATAAAGCTGTCTTCCAGCAGATTTCAAATTTAACTGATTTCCCCGTTAAACTCATGAATTGTTTAGCTTTCACAGATCTACATAGTAATTAGAAATTTGTTGTTGTGTCATTATAGTCATGACCAACTCTTTGTGACTCCATGTCCATGGAGTTTTCTTGGCAGGAATACTGGAGTGGCTGGCCAGTTCCAACTCCAGGTGCCTACAGCACCTAGTATTCCCTGGTGGTCATCCATCCAAGTACTAGCCAGGCCCGACCCTGCTTAGCTTCCAAGATTGGCAAGATCAGACAGAGGTGCTCAAGGCATCTAGGCAGCTAGTAATTAGAAATAGCACACTGCAAATAAGATTGGCTTTGGCTTACAAGAGGTATCCTTGTATTTGAGGATCCTTCCCAGTTTCTTCATAGAATGTTATGAATAACTGGCCTTTTGCTGCAGTTTCCATTTTACTGATGACTGAACCGAGATACAGAAAAAATTTAACTATTTCAATTTCTTCACTGTTAGTGTTGAACTTCTGTAATTGTGTAATCATGATTTTTGTGCTCTTAATCTTCAACTGAAATCTTGCTTTTGCAGTTTTTTCTTTAACCTTCATCAGTAGTCTGTTCCTTTTCTGCTAGTAAAGGCATCATCATGTTACATTATTAATATTTCTTCTGAATTCCACTCCTTCCTGTATCTGACCCATTTTTTCATCTATATTTCTGCAAACAGTTTGAACAGACAAGGAGAAAAAATGCATCTCCCTCTCCCTCTCCCTCTCCCTCTCTCTCTCTCTCTATCTATCTATATATATATATTCTCCATGTTTTAATAGTAGGTTATTTTTCAGAGTACAGATCATGCTTCAGTAAAATCAAATGTAGCACATTTGCTTTTTTAATACTAATCTGTATTTTTCCATGATTTATTTCATCAAAATGCTTTGCAGTAATTTGTAAAAAAAAAAAACCCAGACTTGTCTCCTTCTGAAACCCATTTATTTGGGTTGGAGAACATATATTTGCACTATGATTCCTAGTGTTTCTTCTTTTTTGGAACACAACTTGAATATCTGTCATGTCTCATTCCATAAAAGTCTGTGTTGCAAAACCCTGAAATAACTTTGTTTGCTTGGGAAACCAATATAATAATCTTAGAACTGCAGAGCTAAAAGGGACCTCTGGATCAGACTGTTACTACATTCTTTGACATAAGCTTTCTTTCTGACTGGAATAAGTACTGGATATCTCCAGACTGCATGCCACTGTTTTATTATCTAAATTGTTGACTTACTTTTCTTAGTATTTAGGTAAATTCAATCTCTGTAGCTTGAAATAATTCTATTAATCTTTCGTCCTCTCTTTTTGATCTATCAGCATCTTTTAACAGGCTGGATAGGCCCTGAGTAGGAACAACTGTCTCCCAATGGTCAATATTTTCATTCTCTACTGTGTCTTGTAGGAAAAGAGCCAATCTGTTAGTACTGGCCAAGCAACAGAATCCCAGACTGCCCACAAGAGGATGGTAAATTACCTCTGAGAAATCAGTATCTAGGAAACGATGGAAAAGGTCACCATAGGTCAGAATTAACTTGATGACTCACAATTATCTTCATTTTAACCTTGGTTTATATTTCCCTTCGACTTGTTGACATTATAGAGATCTTTTTTGTTCTTTCTTTGCACTGATTATTGCAGCATTGTCCCTGCATGACAACTGCTGAAAAGTTGTATTTAGGATTTGGACTCTATTTTTGCAAGATTTTATATTTGCTTCTTTTCTATCAGTAATGATTTTAATACTTCAGTCATCCATTAAGACTTTTCCTCTGATCACATAAGTAGTCCTGGAGCTAACATCTCTGATTTCAATCCATAGTTTTTCTGAGTCCAGATGAATTGAATTTTGTAATGTATCTGAATTATTTACATGAACTTTAAATCCATCAGAATATTTATTTTAAATTATGTTTTGGCACTACAATGTTCTTCTGCATTGTACTGTTCTCCAGGTTTATTCTAATTTTTTTGTATCATCAGTTCATGGTCTGTACTCTAGCCCCCTCTTGGTCTTACTTTGGCAGACAGAACATAGCTTCTCCACCAACCACTTCTCCATATGATTTGCATTTGCCATCAATGTGTACAGTCATCTCCTTACTTATCCAAAAACACGTACAGTATTTGCAATAAAGAGGTTGTTGGCTTCACAGAATTCTGAGTTGCTCTTTTGCTTCATTTTTCACACCCAGGTCAGTTAACAATATTTCATTCTTCTTTATATCCTACTTTTGTATTATAAGCACATTTTGTTCAATGTATGAGCAATTTCCCCCGGGACACTTGTGTAAAAGCTTTTGATTTCTTCTTCTTTGGCATCTGGTTGGAGCAGACTTGAATGATGGCTATGCTGATAAGCTTTCCCAGTAGAGTGACTGATATTGGCCAAGAACTAATCATACATATTAACATTCTCAATCTCTAGCCCTTATCTTCTAATTTGCCAGTTTTATTCCTCCATTCTGCTATCTGTTCTATACACCTTCATGTCAACTGACATGATGCTCCATATGCATGAACAAGAATCAGGTACGTGCCAAGGCTGCTTTTACAAACTTATTATCTAAACAGGACTTCTTCCCACCCCACCTTTTCACTATTTGCTCCATATTGTTAACTTCAATGTGTAGCCTGCATAATTAAATTGTAAACTGCCCAGAGAGTGCTTAAGCACTATGGGGCGGTATATAAGCAGAACACTTTGCTTTCCGTTGTCAACTCTTATTCTTTCACCATACTATTCAACCCTCTGGCTAAGAACCAAGCTATTTCTCTGTTCTAAACAATCCTATAAAGTGAACACTGCAAATATGTAACTCAATTACAATAGAGACAACGCAAAAGTCATTACATCAGGATTCTTCCTTCTGCCTCATCTTATACCCCAGTTCTTTAAATACTCCAGTTAATCACAGCAGCCAAAGGTAGTCTTCTGTAGAAACATTTTCCTTCTGATGTTGAACCCTACTAACCCTCTAACTTTTATCAGGAAGATTTCTATTATACTGATGTAACTGAAATAAAAAACAAATTACCAAGAACAATGTTACTACAAACAACCAATAAATGAATTTATACATGCTAAACCACACTGCATTTTCACATATGAAATACATTTTAAAACTACATCCATATGCTTTTCCTCAATAAGAAGCAGAGTTGGCCACTGCAAAATTTAGTTTTCAAATTTAAAACAAACACAGTGGCTTTAAATTTTGGAATATATAGATAAGCTTTTAATCTTATATGCAAGACATGCTATACAGGAATATCAATACTTTAACTTATATAAGGTTACTGACTATCGTTACTTCTAATACCCAAACTTTACCTAGTCTTAAAAAAGAATAATAAAACCAAGAGTACTGTATGATGAAAGAGACCTGCTATCAAATTTCCACATTGTAAGATTATTTAGACAATCTAACATGAGTTTCACAGGCACTAAGGAATACAATATAGGCTGGACTGTGGTAGGACTGACCTTGGACTACCCGACTACACTGAAAAATCAACGCAATATAATGTAAAAATATATTATGAAAAAACACTGCCACTGCGAACATTCTTAGAACAGAGTAGCCATCTCAAAACTTTGTTTTGTTCCAGAGACAGTGAAGGAAAACACCTAGAATCTGCTAGACATCCAATCCCTGTTTTATTTTATATTACTTTACACAGATGTATAGAACAAGGTATAACCTCATGAATGAGAAATTGTGTAGAAAAGACAATACTTCACAAGGAAGTTACCCTTCATATTTTTTCAATCTAAGAAATGTCATATGCAGCTGCCAAATAAAAACCAGGAATTTCTACAATGCTACTACAGTATTAATTATTAGCAACAGAATCACATCTCAAAACCAATCCAATCTTTTCTTATATACCCAATATCACCAACACTGAGCCAAAATATTGTAGACCAAAAAACTACAACATAATAAGATGGACAATCACAGAGCTGCTTACCTTACAACATCATCAATGTTGTTTCTGTACACTCCTTCAAGTCGCTCTGCAGGAAAACCCATTGCAATTATATTTGGATAAATATCTGAGTATTCAAGTTAAGGGAAATATTTACAACACAACATTATTAAATAAAATACACAAATTTTTTAAGTACTTAGCTTCAGAGAACAAAAAAATGTCTGTGTAAGCAGAAATGAACTGTAAGTAACAAATAGTGTTATTCTCCATCTAGTCATTAGGTAGTTCTCTTAATTTGGCTATAACTATTCCTTCTCTGGATATGCAAACTAAATGTAATCTCCATGATTTTTGATATGTGAATAGCCATGTTTCTGGATGTCTCTACTATCAATCCGTCAAGTCATGTGATTCAATAGAAGACAACAGGAAGAATGCTAAAAGACTGACAGAATTCTGCCTACAACATGGAGAAAGAAGTAAATCTTAATAATCTGAAGCAGTAACAGATATCTCAAATTCATTTTAATATTCATTTTAATAGGTTGCAGTATCCATTTTGCTCACTTTAAGCAAATGAACCTGGCTATTGATTCAGCTATTAAACCTAGAACAGTGACAAAATCCAGAGACTGCAAGTATATTTTTATTTTTTTAAACACACACACATACCCCTTATCTATCTATCTATCTATCTATCTATCTATCTATCTATCTATCTATCTATCTATCTATCTATCTATCTATCTATCTATCTATCTATCTATCTATCTGCCTTTCTGCTAAAGAGTATCCAATGCCCTAGACAAGATGTTCCCTTTATGAAAATGTATGCGAGGGATTAACCTATTTCAAAACATATTTGGGCAAAACCCTGCAACAGGGATAAAAAACTTCAATATATCCTCCACTGACTGAGAAATAGATTACTGCACCATACACTATGATTAGAAATTCATTTCTGATTTTGAAAATTAGCAGAAAACTCAATTCTCCATAAAACAAACCATGCAACTTGCTTTAGAGATGAGCTGCCACCCCAGATGGCTTTCAGAAGCAACATGTATTCTTTCTGAACAGTTTATCTGGCAAGGGGCACAACATGAGGACATAGAACATCTAGGTTTCACCAAATGGAGATAATCACACTGAACAGGAGTAGTGTGTGTTCAAATAAATCCTCATATATATCCATCCTCATATTCATAAAGAATGGGAAACCAGTTTGCTATACCAAAAGGACATTATGTTCTTCTTCCACTTTCTCAACAAAACAAGCCAATATTGATTACCCAGCTTTCAAAACATGCTCTTGCAAAGCAATAAGAAAACTGTGATTTAATTCAAAACAATTGTACCTTCAATGCAAAATAAATTTTATATTTCTTACACAATAATTTCCACGGCGCAGCATTTTAAAAGTATCTATCTACTCACCCAGAAAAAATAAACATAGAATCAAATTTATTAATGACTAATAAAGAATAGAATCATATTTATTATATAAATTATATAAAGAATAGAATCATATTTATTAATGACTAATAAATAGTTCAAGCTTTTCCATAACACTAATTGAAAAAATGTTTCCCTATAGCAGTGATGGTGAACCCTTTAAAGAGCAGTGCCCAAACTGCGATTCAAAACCCACTAATTTTCCGCAAAATGCCAATATAGCAACTTAACCTGAATGCAGGTGCCTGTGAAGGGGCGATGTCGGGGGGCCACAGAAAGGGCTCCGAGTGCCACCTTTGGCACCCATGCCATAGGTTCACCAACACTGCCCTATACCATGCACTGCAATTCCAATAACTGTTAAAAAGAGAAGCAACACTTCTTTTTATAAGGAACAGAGACATACTAGGTTCCTGAACTAAGAGGAAGACATGAGAGAAATTAAACAAATATGTTACAGTAAAATGATATTGTACAGTGTGATGGATCACTGAGACTACTGTTAAATACCTACTCTTGAGCAACAAGGGCAGACTATTAACAATAAGTTCCCATCATTATAAACTCATGTACCAGCATAACTAGGCGCAGGTTTTCTGGATTTCTCATAGTCTTTCCTAGCCTATTTCAGCTTTTAAAACATCAGGTGACTGAAGTGGTATAGAAATCCTTTCTCAAAGCAGAGCAGTCTGCAGAGCAGTAGCAGGGGCAATCCAGGTGAACAGACAGGTTCTCAATGCCCAAGGATTAGGTGACTATGTGAACTGTAAAAAGATGGGAGAACACCTCCTACTCCAGTATTACAGTATAAATCTCTTGTTAAAGAAAATTAACCTAAAACAAAAATCACTGCACTGCTTATAGCTGTATTACTCTACTGGCAACAGAGCATAGCTATACTTAGCACAGCTCAAATACCTCTGTAGGATGAATTACTAGAAAATACTTCTCATAAAAATATCCAAAGAGAAATTGTGTCACTGATTGGTCAACTGTAAATAGCAATACAATATAGTATCAGGCGAAAGATGAACGATGCACTTGTACTTAGAAGTTAATTTATATTAATGAACAGACACTGATGTAAATGCATCAACATCCTGGACACAGCTTGCTCAAAAGGCATCTTCTCACAGACATACAACCAAGATGATCACAACGGATCATCCCGAGAGACCCTTCTACAGTTGTCATTCCTAAATGAAATGTGATATAAAGCTCCTGGGAAATGTCTTTTGGTTACGGCACCCAGGCTTCCCAGAGAGACTACAATACTGCCTACTCTGCAATCAGTTTAATATCGGGTTATGCTCCCAAGCCTTTTAAACTCTGCACAACAACAGCTAAAATGTATTTTTGCTCCCCTTTGTGATTCCATTGATTTTATTCTCTCGAATACTATACAGTACTCCATTATAAATGCCCCATTACTGCTGCCCTTATTTTTTGAACAGCATGCAGGTACTGTATAATTAAAATATAATAAATGGCAGCAGTTGAAAGAGTTGTACAGCCATAACATTACTTGACAGAAGTAAGCAGTCATCTGCATCAGTTTACATGACCAACCCATACGAGGCACTGTTCTTGAAATATTTTGAAAGTGCCCGACTGCCCCCTTCACAGCCACCTGTATTCAGGTTAAATGGCTGCATTGGCACTTTGCGAAAAATTTGTGGGCTGTGAATTGCAGTTTGGGCACTCGGTCTCAAAAAGGTTTGCCATCCCTGTACTAGCCAGTCACATGGCTACCAACTGAATTTTCCCAACTTCTCTGTCTTCTCTGGCACCTTCCAGTGTGTTTCTCCTATATGGGGAAAATTAGGCAGAATTTTCCAGTACCCATCACTCCCACCTCACATTCTGGGATCATCTCTTTTAGCCATGAGTCAAAACATTGGGATTTAGAAAAACTTCCAGTATATTTGCAAAAATGAAGAAGCTAACTCAATAATTACACTGGCATTATCGTTTTGATATAATACACAGTATCTGGTATCAATTCACTAATTAAGCAAAGTAGAAACAATGCCTACTCTTTACCTCTCTGCTATGGAAATGCATTAAACAACCCCTTCCAGGCATGTCCAACCTTCGGCCCTCCAGATGTTTTGAACCACAACTCCCACAGTCCTTTGCCATTTGCAATCTAAGCTTAGAATTCTGGGAGTTGTGGTCCAAAACATCAGGAGGGCCGAAGTTTAGACACGCCTGTAAGTATGGTAACCCTTTTTGGAATAGCTGTTGTGAGTTTTTTGGGCTGTTTGGCCATGTTCTGGAAGTTTTACTTCCTGATGTTTCACCAGACTCTGTAGCCAGCATCTTCAGAGGGCAAGGAGCTCAGCGAACTAGTTCTCTCTGTGCTCTGGGGTATAGAGTGAATGAGACTGTGGGGTTTCAAAGTTGTGTGAAAGAGGAAACTTGTCCTATACAGGAGAATAGGTGTTAGTCACTGTATGGTGATGGAGGGATTAAGAAGTTTCACTGCAGTCAGGGATGGCAGCAATCCTTCTCTGTAGTTGATTGGCGACATTAGCTGTTTTGTTGCATGAACTGATCTCTGGTGCTTGTGGCTGGATGGGAATCACTGAACTTTGATCTTCTGCAGGCTGTAGTTTTCAGTAATGGAAGCCAGGCTTTGTTGTTTAGACGTTCTTCTTTTTTGTTGAAACTGTGCTTATGTTTGTGGATTTCAATGGCTTCCCTGTGTAGTCTGACATAGTGATTGGTTGTGTTGTCCAGTATCTCCGTGTCCTGGAAGAGGATTTCATGTCTAGTTTTTTTCACGGTGTGTTCAGCTACTGTTGATTTTTCTGGTTTTAGTCTGCAGTGTCTTTCATGTTCTTTGATTCTGGTCTGGATGCTGCACTTTGTGGTCCCACAACTACAAGGTATCCGGTATACTCCTGCAGTGACAAGTGGGAACCCACAGAACAAGTATCCTCTTTCCCACAACTTTGAAACCCCACAGTCTCACTCACTCTATACCCCAGAGCACAGAGAAAACTCCTAGTTCCCTGAGCTCCTTGCCCTCTGAAGATGCCAGCCACAGAGTTTCCGAAAAGTCAGGAATATTTTATCATGTACAGTTGTACCACTTAAAATGAATTTAATTCATTCTACGGGTCAATTTGTTTTAAGAAAATTTTGTCTTACAAAATGTAGTTTCCCATAGGAATGCATTGGGAACAGGTTATTCCATTCCGGAGTTTCGAAGAAAGACAAACATAACCAGGTCCCCCCTCCCCCGCCGGTACATGCAGAATGGTTTTTCATCTTGTGAAGCATCCAATAGGGAATTTTTGTCATGTGAAGCATGCCTATTCCTCTTTTTTCTTCCCACAAGTTTTTTGTCTTACGATACATTTGTCTTAAGAGGTGCCACTGTTTAAGACTATATTTTTTACTAAAATTGTTAGACTCAAAATATAGGGTTGTCTTGTACAAAGAAGTAAGCCAATGAGAGAACCACACAGTAGAGAAACTGTTATTTCGGGCTGGAAAATTGGGGGTCATCTTATACATGGAGTCATCTTCTAGATGGAAAGAAATACGGTAATCCGTTCTGAAGGGAACGGAGTACAATAGGCTTTCAATGCATGCCTATCAGAAGCCTGTCCTGACCCAGCAAAGCAGGAGAAGAGTTTCCCCTGCTTTGCTGGGTTGCCGGGTAACCCCCTCAATGAGCTGTCAACATAAGATGTGTGGTGGTAGTGAGCTGCAGCCAGCAGCTTTACTCCTGCCAACCGGTCTCGCTGCAGCCATTTGGCTGAAGCCAGACCAGAAGGCAGGAATGAAGCGTTGCCCCCCTCCCCAACATCATACAGCTGATCTTAACAGCTTGGCAAGATCGAGTCAGGCTTCCCCTACGAAAGCCTTGAAAAAAACACCATTAATTGAATTTGTTTGTTAATCCAAAACAATCCTCCCTTTTTCGTAATTTAAAATTACCCTATATGGGTGGATTTCCTTTTGTAATTCAAGTTATTCATTGTTCAAGGCCTTCGTAATTCAAGGCATCACTGTAATGTATTTTTTTAAAAAATTGTTATATATTTTTTTCATTCGAAAAACATAAGCTGTTAAAACTAAGAACTAAACTAGACATGCTGACAGCAAAACAACCTCTCACAAATAAGGTCACTCTTGATACCCTTTCAAATGATGTGGAGACACATAAGTGCAATATACACATTCAATCTTCCTACTTAACAAGAGCTTTTCCTTGGGTGCGCTTCTCCTGAGAAACCTCTGCAAATCACATTACAGTATGTGTAGGGGGGAAGAGGGAGGGGAAAATTCTTACTTCTCTGCATTGTCTGTCTGTCTGTCTGTCTGTCTGTCTGTCTCTCTCTCTCTCTCTCTCTCTCTCTCTCTCTCTCTCTCAAATTGTATAGGTATTCTGCAACAGCCCAGGTTATCATGTGATCATGTCAAGTATACTTTGAAAGATTGAGAAACTGCCTCACTACAAAAAAAGAGAACACTAGTTCCATAAATTATCATCAGCTGCAACTATTGTTTCAGAAACACAACATTTCTGATCCCCCAAAGTTCCCATGAAATCCCTTTCATCATGGGGAGACATGATATCAGGGTGAATCTTGAATTTCTGAAAATTGGCACCACTAGAACTACTTTACTGGAAATTACTTTGGAAATTAACGACTTCCCTCTGCATGATGAATGACTTTCCACAGTTGACTTTGCACCTTTAGGAGGGAGGTCAGAAATAAAAATGTTTTATTTCTGCTGTGGCTAATGATGTAATCAGCCTTATGTAGTACAGTGACAAACATGATTTCATCTGTTTTTTTTAATATGTGGAAAAGGAAGAAAGATATAATGCAAATAATTGTGAGCAATCAGCAATTTCTCAATATCACTGCAAAAGCAATATAATAGTAAAGGTCTATCAAAGAACAAGTTAGGCTTTCAAATCCATTCTTCCTTTGATCATCTTTAAAATCAACGTGTTCAAATACTCAATATTTCATTACTGCAGTTTTCTAATAAGCTTCTATCAATTTTAAAGGTTTAAAGAAATCATTAGTTTAGTTTCCCTCCAGGAAAAAAAAGGAAAAATAAATGAATTTTTGGAACGCAAATTTTACTAGCTGTATATTTCCACTGATTAACCATAGCTAACTTTTGTCAGGTGCATCTGACAAAGTAGGCAACAAGTCCATAAATCTTGCTCAAATAAAACTTTTTCATATTTAAGGCGCTACGAGATTCTTTGTTGTTTTTGCTATAACATACCACTAAGATAGCTAGCCATCTGGAAATTTCTGGAGAAGATTGATGTTGCAGCATACAAAAGATATGCCTTACTTTTAGACATGATATTCCAGGACAACTATTCAGGTTTTAAAAAAAAGGTTTAGGGCTCTCTTCCTGGAAGTGGCAGCTAAGTATACTTGAAAAATCTGCTTGCTACCATCCCTCATAGCTTATCAATTAGTGGCAGTGGCCTCAGATATATTATTGCACTACTTTATGACCACTACTTTATGCATCACCTTTGCTGACGTCTTAAAACAAAACAAGATAGAACAGCAATGTGCTCAGAGAAGAGCAAACATGTTATTAGAAAATGTAAACGTACATGTTAAGAATCACATATAAGTCCAGTTTAAATGTGCATGTATAAATTCCCAAAAAACATTGTGCATGAACACTTCCAATCACTTCTCTTTTTTCACAACAAATCATGCAATTGCTGACACCAGCTGCTATATACATTTGATTGCAAGTATGCTTGACACTTCAGAAGATAACATATTCCACCCTTCCACCTTAAAACTGTATATACAATACAGCAATACAGCAATACAACTATACTGTTGTATTTTCCAAACTTTTTGGCACTGTGCTCCCCTGCAGCGGGTCCAAAATGCGGCGGCCAGACTGGTGGTGGGTGCGCGTCGACTCGAACACATCACCCCAGTTCTGGCCCGCCTGCATTGGTTACCCGTTGCAGCCCGAATCAGATTCAAGGTCCTGGTTTTGATTTACAAAACCCTCCATGGCCTAGGACCTGGCTACCTGACGGAGTGGATCGACCAGCGGTCAACTTCGGCCCGTCCAACTAGGTCGTCGCGGGAGCACATGCTGCGCGTGGCCACGCCCAGGGAGGCTCGGAGGACCTCCACTCGTTCCCGAGCCTTCTCTGTGGCTGGCCCAACGCTGTGGAACCATCTTCCAGCAGAAGTGCGCCTTGCAGAGTCCCTGCCTGCCTTCCGGAAGGCTTTGAAGACCCTGCTGTTCCGGGAGGCGTTTGGTTGATTCCCTTTTTTTTTTCTCCCTGCCATCGTCACTTTATTTCCTGAAATAGTTGTTTTACTTGTCTATTTTATTAGTTTGGGCAATTTTGTTTCTTTTAATTTGCTGTACACCGCTCGGAGTTCCTCACCAGGAAGACGGGCGGTATATAAGTCCCATAATATATAAATAAATAAATAAAATAAAATTTCTGTTTTCTGAGACATTATTATTTAATCCACTTTTAGCAAAATTCATTATATAAAACTGAAAATAAACACAAACTTTAAGAAAATAAACACAAATTGTTTGTGAGAAAGAGTAAAAACACAATTCACCTTAAATACAGCAGAAATTAACAAAAGTAGTATGAAAGAAGGTACTGAATTACAAAGCCATACACTCACCTTCAAATTTCTTCCTTTCCAGTCCTAGCTGAGAACCACTGCTCCAGCTGGAGGTGTCCCAAGGACAAAAAGAAACTCACTCCTATGTTGCCCCCTGAATAGTACAGCACAAGACCTGTAGCGCATCTAACTTCATGTTACAATCCAACTGATTTAACAACAATAACAACCGTATGTAACTTAGAATTCATTGGGGTTTCTTCTGAGAAACACTCCATATGATTTATTTACTAGCAAACAGACGAAAAATGGAACTTAAGAAAAGGTAAGGAAATCTTTATCTGAAAGCAAATACCAGAAATTTCCTTTTTAAAGTCTCTCACCATAAAAATCGTCGAAAGGAACCTGCATTCTCTAACACCAAATGGTAACATCTCAGTATATCCACCAAATCAATAGAGAAACATACAATTTTCATATATCATTGTTTAGCTAAAGCTGTCCCCTTCATCCAACTCTACAGTATTACTTATTTTTAATTATAAGCTATTTATATAGTCAATTTTCATTATTAATGTATGGAATACTCAAGTTTCTCATCTGCTGTTTCTCCACTAGTAGAATGCAATGGAGCAAAGAAAGAACGTATCTAGAGCCACTAGCATTCTAGGTAACAATGCCAAAGCATCTAGAAATTGACACTTAAAAAAGAACAGATCAAATGATAGTATGAAGAAAACAAATACAAAAGATAAAATAAAGTTATTAAATAATATACACAAAATTTATTTTTAAAAACAAGAATGCCTCACAGAACATTCAGCAACAGACAGAACAAAAATGGGGCTCTAAGGTCACAGATCATGACCACAGAACAAGTCAGAAAATTATTAAGTCAATGTAACTGTACTCAAGGCACTAAGCCTGATGACATTCACCTAATATTTTCCATGGAAGTCAGCTAGCACATGTTTGTGAACTCATGATAAACTGACATAGTCCCAAAATGTGTTAATAATTTTTTAATAAGCCACAGAATGTGCTGTTTTTGAAACAACCAAACCAGGAGCTTCAATTTGGTATCTATGCATTAGAGGAGGGCAACCTGTAAGAAGTCACCACAGTTTATTAGAGGTGTACCAACTCCAACATTTACTCTCTCTTTACCTGTAATACAACTGATTAGAAAAAAAAAACCTACTGACAATTATTGACTCTGCCACATCTTCTTTACCACTGTTTTCACAAGTGTCACAATTAACTAGAAGAAACTACTGCATAAAGGATAAACCTGATTAGAGAGACACAAAAAGAATTGGGTAAAACAGATCAGAATCAATAAAGAAGAGCTAGCCAACTGTGGAATTTCTATCAATTACTTCATCAATAAAAATCAATATAAATCAATATACTGTACTCATCAAATTCCAAATATCCTAAAATAGGTTTCTGTGGAAATCACAGTATACAATAAAATAACAATAAACACCGAGACACAATGTGTATTTGTGCACATACACATATATACAAAGTGGAAGGAAAAAGAATGGATAACCAGTCAAGTAGTAAAATATCTAGGGAAAACCTAGGGGATAATAGGGGGGGAAATGAGTAGTAAAATAAGTATGCAGTGTAGGATTTGAATTGTTGGATAGCTCAGTAGTTTTAAGTATCTGGCTATGGAGCAGAGGTTGGGAGCTCAATTCCCCACTGGATCTCCCCGACAGGGGCTGAACCTGATGATCTGTAGGTTACCTTCCACCTCTGCAGTTCTAAGATTACTATTATTAAAAGCAGCAATTCCATTGCAAACTATAGTAAAGCTAATGAGACTGTGAAAACAATAACCAACCATACTACTGTATTCATTACTAATGAAGACATGTGTTTCCTTCTTGGTGTCAAAATACAAGGGGAGGAAGAAGGGAGGGGCAATGTCCTCATACACAGTTGCACTGGCATAAAAGAAATGGCTGACATTAGGGGACAACTTCAAGTTACAAAGTCAGCACACACATTATATGTCTAGTGATTATTTCTTTTATTTTCCCAGCTAGAGTTCTGGGAGATGTTGCAAAAAAAAAAAAGTATTTACAGATTTCACTCAGAACCATGAACTTGAAGGAATTTTGAATTAACTCCATTCAGTACCTCTGTGATCTAGACCACTGCTGTGAAGATGTGGTGCTGAAGAGTTACTGGAACTACAAGGCATTATGGGACTGGTAGTCTCCCTAGAAGGATACATCTCAAATCACTATTAGCAGTAACTGAGAAATTAAATCATATTCAGTTCACTGAGACATCGGCCTAACTTCTTACAGATCCAATTCTAAAATATTTATGCATGTGTAGAGATCTGCCATATTTTAAGAATAAAAAAATTGGTCTGGACAGCACTTTTGCTTTGAAAACACTCTTGGTTGCAAAATGATTTACATATGTCATGTAAATAAAAATGAACACTCCATAGATGTTTCAACATTCCTCTTGTACTACTTTAGCTGTCTGGATAGCTCAGCTGAGTTCAGTATCTGGCTGCAGAGCCAGAGGTTAAGAACATAAGAAGAGCCATGCTGGATCAGGCCAAAGGCCCATCTAGTCCAGCTTCCTGTATCTCACAGTGGCCCCACCAAATGTGTCTGGGAGCACATGAGACTAGATATCTGTCTCCCGATACCACTCCCCTGCATCTGGCCTTTGAAGAACCCTGGTTTTAAACTTGGAGATTACAAATCTCCATCATGGTTTGTAACCTGTGGTGGACTTTTCCTCCAGGAATCTGTCCAATCCTCTTTTGAAAGCATTCAGGCCAGATGCCATCACCAAATCCTGTGGCAAGGAGTTCCACAGACTAACAACATGCTGGGTAAAAAAAATATTTTGTCTGTTCTCACTCTCCCAGCCCTCAATTTGAGTAGATGTTCCCTGGTTCTGGTATTTCGTGAGAGGGAGAAGAGCGTCCCTCTATCCACTTTACTCATGTCCTGCATTATTTTGTATGTCTCAATCATATCCACTCCTTAACCATGCCAGCGCCTTCTTGGACTTAGATGAACCCTTCTTTCTTTGTGGTGCGCACTTCCACTGGGCCTCTACTACCATTATTTTAAACAGGCTCCATGCACTCTGGAGACTGGATTCTTTTTACCTTCCCTTTCAATTTCTTTCTAACTAGCCTCATCTGAGGAAAGTCTGCCCTTTGGAAATCAAGGGTTTTTGTGTCTGATTTGCTTGACACTCTTCCCCCGACATGCATGGCAAAGGAGATTGCAGCATGGTCACTGTTCCACAGAGGCTCAGTGACATTCACATCCATGACTAGGTCCTGAGTATTGCACAGCATTAGATGCAGAGTTGCCTGTTCTTGGGTGGGCTCCATGACAAGTTGCTCTAAGGCACAGTCATTTAGCATGTCAAGAAACCCAGTTTCTCTTTCTTGCCCCGAGCTCGCATTGGCCTAGTCAATGTGGGGATAACTGAAGTCCTCCATGATCACTATCCTGTCCCTCTTAGACACCTCCATGATTTGTCTCCTCCTTTCAAGGTCCCCCTCAAGTTTTTGATCTGGTAGACGATAGCACACCCCAACTATCACATCGTTCCTTGGACCGGGTAGTTTAACCCAGTGATTCTATGGTGGAGTCAGACCTACCGTCAATCTCCATTCTGCTGGATTTTACCCCTTCTTTGACATAGATGGCTACTCCACCTTCAACCCGCCCCCCTCGATCCCTTTTATAGAGTTTATAGCCTTGGACAGCGGTATCCCCCTGGTTCTCCGCATTGCACCAGGTTTCTGTTATGGCTATTATATCAATGTTATCCCTAGATGCCAAATGTTCAAGTTCTCTCATCTTTGCTCGGAGGCTTTGAGCATTTACATAGAAGCACCTGTACAGTGGGTTTCCCCAAGAACCACTGCTTCTTTGTTCTCCCCACCACCACAGCTTTTAATTCCAGTAGACAAACTACCACAACCCATTATTCTCCCAGTGCTAATGTCTACTATGTCATCACTTGGTGGTTGTGTACCCTCTCAAACCTCGTTTCCATGGGGATGAGGTGTTCCGAACCGGATGCCACTCACCTCCTGTCGGCTTTCCCCCAGCTATCAGTTTAAAAGCTGCTCTGCAGCCTTTTTGATGTTGAGTACCAGTAATCTGATCCCATCGTGGTTCAAGTGCAACCCGTCCCTTCTGAACAGGTTTGGCTTGTCTCAAAATGTTCTCCAATTCCTGACAAATCTGAAGCTCTCTCTCAACACCATCACATCATACACATATTGAGGCTGATCTCTGCCTGCCTGGTGGGTCCTGCACGAGGAACAGGCAGCACTTCTGAAATTGCTACCTTGGAAGTCCTGGACTTCAACCTTCTTCCTAACAACCTGAATTTGGCTTCCAGGACCAACCACTTTGCCTTCCCGTCATCAGTGGTATCAATCAACATGTACCATGACCACTGGCTCCTTTCCAGTTCTCTCTAACAAACTATCTAGATGTCTGGTTATGTCTGCAACCTTTATTTATTTATTTATTTATTTATTTATTTATTTATTTATTTATTT
>JAHTLZ010003518.1:12529338-12549056 GCA_023846285.1 Phrynocephalus versicolor
TTTATTTATTTATTTATTTATTTATTTATTTATTTATTTATTTATTTATTTATTTATTTATTTATTTGGCTTATATACCGCCTGTCTTCCCGGAAAAACTCCGGGCGGTTTACAACAAAACCAATATAAACAATAACAAACCATTAAATAAAACAAAGCAAATAACAAAACTAAACAATTAAAAATAGCAGATGGCAGGAGAGAGAGGGGAAAGGGGGAAAAATACTTTTAGTCACCAAATGCCTCCCGGAAAAGGGGAGTTTTTAATGCCTTCCGGAAGGCTGGCAGGGACTCTGCTAGGCACACCTCAGTGGGGAGATGGTTCCACATAGTGGGGCCAGCCACAGAGAAGGCTCGGTTATGGGTGGATGTTCTCCGAGCCTCCCTAGGCGAGGCCACCCGCAACATGTGCGCCCGCGACAACCTAGTCAGTCGGGCTGATGTTGACCGCTGATTGATTCGCTCTGCCAGGTAGTCAGGTCCTAGGCCATGGAGGGTTTTATAAACTAAAACCAAGACCTTGAATCTGATTCGGGACACAACAGGCAACCAATGCAGGCGAGCCAGAACTGGGGTGATGTGGTCAAATCGATGCACACCCGCCACCAGTCTGGCTGCCACATTTTGCACCCGCTGCAGTCACTGAAGGAGAGTCAAGGGCAACCCCATGTAGAGCGTGTTGCAATAGTCCAGTCTCGAGATCACCAGCGCTTGCACCACAGTCCTGAGGGAGTCCCCATCTAGGTAGGGACGAATCTGGGCTATTCAATGAAGATGAAAAAAGGCAGTCCTGGACACAGCGGCCACCTGGGCTTCCATGGTGAGCGCCGGGTCCAGGACTACGCCCAGATTCCGGACAGTGTCCGAAGGCCGGAGGGAAATGCCCTCCAAGGTTGGATAAGGGCCTCCATAACCAGATGGAGTAGTCCCAAAGAACGTAACCTCGGTCTTGTCGGGGTTGAGCTTGAGTCTGTTGGCCCTGGTCCACTCCATGACTGCGTCCAGGCACTGATTGAGGGTCTGGACAGCCTCATCTGCAGCGGTGGAAAAGGAGAGATAGAGCTGCGTGTCATCAGCGTACTGATGACAGCAGACTCCAAATCTCCTTATGACCTCTGCCAGCGGCCTTATATAGATGTTGAACAGCATGGGAGAGAGGGACGACCCCTGTGGAACCCCACAAGGGAGTATCCAAGGAGCAGACAACTCCCCCTCATGCTGAACCTGCTGGGGACGGCTCCCGAGGAATGACCGGAGCCAACTGTGAACAGTGCCCCCAATCCCAATCAGAGAGCCAATCCAGCAGGATACCGTGGTCGACGGTATCAAAGGCCGCTGACAAATCCAGAAGGACCAACAGGGTAGAGCAACCCCTGTCGGCCCCCCAGAGGAGGTCATCTTGCAGAGCGACTAAGACTGTCTCAGTCCCCCGACCTGGCCTGAATCCAGACTGGAATGGGTCAAGGACACGTTCTCCCTCCAAGAATGATTGAAGCCAGACCGCGGCCACCCTCTCGATTACCTTGCCCATAAAGGGAACATTAGCAATTGGGCAGTAGTTGGTCAGATCTCCCAATGCTAAGCCAGTTTTTTTTTCAGAATGGGCTTTACCACAGTCTCCTTCAGGCAAGAGGGAAAAATCCCTTCCCTGAAGGAGGCTGTGGCAACAATAGAAGCCCATTCGGGCATGCTCCTACCAATGGCTTTCATAAGCCAGGATGGGCAAGCATCAGAGGGGGTGGACGCGGGCCGGCAATGGGCAATAGACGTGGAGGCCTCAAGTGAGGAGACAGGCCCAAACTCAAACATGCGAGGAGACCGAGGGGGTGTAGCGTTAGGGGATGCCGAGAGTGGACTAGAGCAACAGGAGTCAAAACCGGTACGGATGGCCTCTATTTTAGATCGAAAGAAGGCTGCACAACTCTCACTACTGAAATCAGTAGGAGGAGGCCTTACCAGGCCAGGATTAGTGAGGTCGCGAACCACACGGAACAGTTCCACCTGATGGTTCGAGGCCTCACTAATTCTCAGGGAGTAATAGGATGTTTTAGCCTCCCTCATCGCCCGAACGTAGCGCCTGGACTGGACAATAACTGCAGCCTTTTTAATCGCCGTCCGGTTCTTCCTCCAACTGCGCTCCAGCCTCTTCCATTCTTGCTTCATCGCTCGCAGCTCCGCCGTGAACCACGGTGAGGGGTGAGCTCTGCATCGGAAGAGGCGCCTAGGGGCGATCTGGTCGACAGCCCGGGAGGTTTCTTCAAACCTTTGCACCTGGCATGCAAGTCCCCATACGGTTATCATGCACATCACAAATCCATCCCTCTGCATTTCTAATAATTGAATCTCCTAGTACAAGGAGCCTTTCTCCTGCAGCCTGTTCATCTACATGCACCTGATCAAGTATATTGAGAGGTCCTAATTTTGTTGTTGTTTATCTTCCTGTATATCATCAAGTGTGATGAGGGAGAGATCCTCAGGTGGAACCAGTTGTTTCTCTGTGCATTCTTCACGAGGTGGAATGAGGAAACGAGCCTCAAATTGATTCTGTAATTTGAGACTCTCAAAGAGATTCCTTGGCCTTCTACTTCTTTGAGTCACATTCCTCCACACATCTAACTCCTGAGTTAGCAAGGTGACTTCTTCCTTGGAAGTGTGCCCTGTCTCATCTTTGTCCAGGATAGTCTGCTCCGCTTTGTCCAAGAACATCTCTAGCTCCTTGATTTGTTGCTGGTTAGCTATACAGGCCTCCAGATGCAGGTTGGGAAGCCAATTCTCCTAGGAATTGAGTCAGTCTGCAGAGCTTTTGGCTAGCTGCATGGCCTTGCAGTACCCACAGCAGAAAGGAATGGTAAATTATCTCTGAATTCTCTCTACCTAAGAAACTTTGGCAAGAGTTACGCAAAGTGAGAAACAACCTGACAGCGTACAATTACTGCACTCATTTAATAACTTAAAACTCAAATTTGCCTTTTATATTACAGAAAGCACAAAGGACTCATTACTTTCATAAAACTGGATGACATACACAATGACTTTTAAAGTCAGCATCAAAGGAACCAGTAAATCCTATTAAAAAGCTACAATTTATATGAACTTTATTGTCTTAAAGCTACTGAAATGTATCAGTGGAGGATTTGCCAATGCAGCAGTAAAGCATTACTTTTAACTTATCACTGGCAGCAACTTCCTTCTGAGAAAATAATAATGCTAAAAATACATTTTCTAAGCAAACTGAAAACTGTTTCAGTTAATTATTCATTTTGCATATTTTTCCAGAGACATCATTATTTCCACCAAAAATGCATTATCACAGTGGTAATAATTTACATTAAATATATTTGACCACTTTTCACACACATGTACCACAACATCCATTTTTCAATACCCAAAAATGCAGCCTTCTCAAGATGCCCTATATATGGTCTCAAACTATAAAGCAGACCCTTTTTTAAAGTTATGTTTAGTTCAAATGATATTAACATTAATTCCAGATCAGCTTACCTTAGTTGAAGCTCATAGCCTAAATTAAATAGTAAATAACACCACCACATAAGGTAACGTTTGGCTCTACCTATTAACAGTCCACTATTGGGTAACATTTCACAGCTTTTCTATGGCAAAAGCATCCAACTGCAGTGTTCACAGAAGCAGCTGCATGACTTGGAGAATAGTTTTGTTTAAATTTAGCACTAGAAGAAATTTTAGTATTTTCCAACCTTATAGATTTTTTTGTCCCCCATCCCCTGCTCAAAAAAAAAGCTATTGGATAAAAAAGACTGTAGATTACAACTTCTATGGACACAGATTTTGTTAACTATATGATATGAACCAGCATAAACAAGTCAAGTTATCTTTGCAACCACTTCCCTCATTTCTAAGCTACATGCACCAATGCATGGGATTTTCCTGCAGGAACCAGGAATTGGTATCGTTTTTTACTATCCTGTACTGCCAAGAGCAAAGTCTAGAGAAAAATCATTCAGCAATCTTCTGGAAAATTCAGATAAATATCAGTTGTAAATCAGGATCTGGTTTCTTTATGCCCTAATACTAAAAGCCATTAGTAGAAACTAGCCAAAATCTTGTTTGTTGAGGTATAATGTCAAGTTATGCCCGTATAAATCCGCTGGGCATTATGTTGAGGACACAGGGAATACTATTTAACTGCACAGTCAGTTAGTTGTATGATTGTGGGACCAAGGGAAGTGCTTCATGCCTAGCACTTCCACTTGGACACTACTGTAGTCACCACAGACATAATATCCGGTTATATTGAAGTAGTTACAAAACAGGATTTCTGCCAATGTCAAACTTCATTATTCTTACCCTATCCCTGTTTCTTATGATAAAATAAAATTATATTTAAAAAATTAAAAGGCATTCTTGAAGTGACTGCTATCTGGGACTTCCAAATAGCAGCTGTGTCCAAATCAACATTCAATCAGCTTCGACTCATTGCCCAGATTTGCCCTTCTTGATCAGACCTCCCTGAGAGCAGCTGAGCATGTATTGGTAATTTCCCGGATTGACTACTGCCGCGCACTCTACACAGGGTTATGCTTTAATCTGATCCATAGACTGCAGAGTGTTCAGCATGCAGCTAGGCTGGTATATGATGCAAGAAAATATGACTGCTTCATTCCCATACTGGTTCACCTGCACTGGCTACCTGTTGCATCCCGGATCAGGTTCAAGTTGATTGTTTTAACTTATAAAACCCTCCATGGCTTAGGACCTGAATATATGACAGAGCACCTGTCCAACTAGATCTTCTTTAGGGTTGGCACTTACGGTAGCCACCCCTAGGGAAGCCCAAAAAACTGTTACAAGAAACCGGGCTTTCTCAGTGGCCACCCCTGCTCTTTGGAACAAACTGCTAGTTGACATCCGTTTGGCTCCATCTGTGGCAATGTTTAAGAATTCTTTGAAGACCTGGCTCTACTGTGAGGCTTTTGGCAGTGCAGCATTTTGCTCGCCACCTACCTGACTACGTATTATGATTTGTTAGTTCTATGTGTTTATTAAGTTTACTTAATATATGTTTTTATTGTATTGTTTTAACTTTACTTGTACACCACCTGGAGTTGTTCTTTGAATCAAAACTTGGCAGTTAATTAAGTAAGTAAGTAAGTAAGTAAGTAAGTAAGTAAGCAAGTAAGTAAGTAAGTAAGTAATTGTGTTGTATCATTATGTGACTCTTCGTGACCCCATTTCCATGGAGTTTTCTTGACAAAAATACTGGAGTGGCTTGCCAGTTCCTACTCCAGGTGCCAAAAGCACCTGGTATTCCCTGGTGATCGCCCATCCAAGTACTAGCCAGGCCTGACCCTGCTTAGCTTCTGAAATCAGGCGAGATCAGATGTGCTTAGGTCATCTAGGCAGCTAAGTAAGTAAGTAAGTAAGTAGATAAATTTTGTTAGCCATAACTACCCTACGCATCACAGTATGCTTAACTCAAGTACCACAGAACTAATATATTTTGTAACCTACCTCTATCCTAATGGACGCATTGGTTTCTCGCTCAACAGTACACAAATCAACAACTCTGTCAGATTTAGGCAGGGGTGGGCAATTTTCTGCCCTCAAGGCTTCTAGGGATATCAGGGATCACCACAACACACACACACACACACACACACACACACACACACACACACACACACCAGAAATACACAGACATCAACTTACACTTTTGAGAAAATTGTATTCTAGGCTGTCAAATAGTTTATGTGAGACCTATTTAAAAGGAGATCTCCCACTTCAGGTGTACAAACATTCTATCTAAGTAGCAGTACAATTACACAAGCCACCATTCCACAGCAAGTGGATACTTTATTTAAACTAAATATGAGAAACCCAATTTCAAACTTCATTCATAATCACAGTTTAGCCTTGAGCAACTTTCTTTCTCCAGCTTACCATACCACATAACGTTGTGGAAAGGGAAAAGAAGTCACCCTATGATTCTTCCAGGGAGGAATAAAAATATGAAATGTCAATATTATGGAAACTAGGCAGTGGGCAGACATGATAGACCAGTTAACAGAAAAAGATTTCAAGGTCCATCTGCATATTTAAGTAAGTGTGCTCAGAAACATTCCTGCACAGCCAGTCCAAATTACAACTGCATGTCAGAAGAACGGATATGCCTTTATTTACTAACACCACAAACTATTAATAGATCTCCACATCTATATTCATAGAAAACAGATAGTTACCTTTTAGCTGATTTAGCATAAATCCATAATAGCAGCACTATGAGCATGACGACTGCTACTAACTTTGGCTGTTTTCAAGAGTTTAATTGACACAACTAAAATTGTAATCATAGTAGTAACATTGTATCAACTCCCCTAAACAGCTATCACCACTTCAGTTACAAACTATGCAACACTGTAAACAGAACTTTAAAAACCTAATACAGTATGTTGTAATAGAAGACTAGACATAGTCCATATGCTCTCAAACCCCAGCCATGGGTGAAATCAGACCTGTCATTTTGACTTTGACATTTGAACTAGGATGCAAGTGCTTGTCTCCATATCAGCTCTCACCCATAATTCCAGGAACCAGGAAGCTACATCGGAACAGAACAGCATCTATCTTAGATAATCTTAGCATCTTTGAACTGCAGAGCTGGAATGAATCCTATGGATTATCAAATAAAGCCCCAGTTAAGGCATAGTGGAGAATCAAACTCTCAAACTCTGGCTCCACAGTCAGATACCCAAACTACTAAGCTATCCAACAATTTTTCTATGACATTTAACTGTGTACATACTCCTTAGAACATACCAAAAGAGGCAATTCATTAGCGGACCAGAAAAACTTAGCAATGCCTTGTACAATGCACCTATGAAGCATCAATTACTTCAAGTGGGAAATGTTAGAAAGAGAAGAAAGCAAACTGATGAGAAGAAGGTAACCACTTGTGAACCGTGAAAATATTACAGATGAAATCGTATTTCTAGAGGGTTTTTTCTAGGCTCTTGCAAAGGATACCTAGCTAAGCAAGGTGCTCCCTGTCTACAGGAATACAAAAGGTGGTGGTGTTAGCAGTTTCTAGTGAAAATTGCCACTTTACTCCTCTTCAGCACCAGGAGAATTCCATTAAATCCATGTTCAGGTTTAATTCACTGTGTTGTAAGAGCTCTATGTAGCACAGCTCTCTGCAGACAAACTATGATTTGTGCTCAAGAAAGTTACAGACTCTGTGGTTAATAACCTGAATGTCTATAAACAAAGTCTAAACTCGTAAGAGGCTATTATACAATGTTTGAGACAGTTTATTTCTAGGTTGTAGATTTATGTAAAAATAGCTATTGACTTGTTTCATGTCAAACATAAATGATGCAAATAATCTGAAAAAGGTAAAATTCCATTTGCAGTGAAAAATTGGAAGTATATCCTCTATTACTAAGGATGAAACAGAAAATTTTCCAAGCTGTGTTAACTTACATGTGCAAGACGTTTCATCTACACTGTGTAACATATTAAAATCTCAACCTAGTTTTATATTTAGATCCCCATATGCTGCTGAAAGGCAACTCCTTTCATCTATAATGTGCACAGATAATAGGGTTGCCGGGTGTTGCACTGCAACAATGTCCAGCATCTTAGGTTGGGAAATGATAGAAAAAATATAAATACAAGCATTAAATGCACAAAAACCTACATTTAAAGTATGGTTTTAGTAGTCTAAATGAAGGTAACACCTCTTCAACTTTTGGATTACCTAAGAGGGCACATAGCTAGCTCTACAGTTGTTTTGGAAAAAAATGTATCTATTCCCTATAAGTATTTGCTAATAATGCCTTTAACTGTGACATTTTAACCTATAAATCTTACTTATAAAATAAGACATTCAATTAATTCTGTCTTTTTAAAATCAAAGGCACGTACTAACCTCCCCACTCCCATAAAGCACTCTGAAGTACTTAATTAATATATTTACAAGCAGCAAGATACAACACATTTTAATGCAGTTCTATTGTGATATGTATATTGTGATTTTGTTTCTGTTTTCCCTTTTTTTTAAACCTAGTTTTGTTATTATTGCCACTGTTGTAAACAGCCCGGAGTTCCTCCGGAAGACAGGCAGTATATAAACATTAAAATAAATAAAACAAAATAAATAAATACATAAGTCAATCTCAACACAGGCCATATTCCAGCCCCCAAGCACATTTAAAGGGGGGACACAGTATGGAAAAAATTCTTCATGTATCACTTTATAAGGCTTATTATGCAACTTATACAATCCTGATTCAGCCTGTATTTATTTCATATTGTGTTTATGGACATAGCCGGGGGGAAAGTTGAGAATGGTCATTTACATGCATTTTATCTCAAGTCATATTCCTTCTATCTTGTGTCATATTCCATTTAAAAAGGATTTCCAGCTGCACGCTAAAGAAGATTTCAGCTTGAGGCTTTGGAGAGCCAGTGAGTAGGCAATGCTAAGCTAACTGGTCTGACTCCATATAAGTCAGCTTTATGTGATGATAATGCATACATTAGACACATAGTTATCCTTAGGATGCCAATCTCATTTTTAAGTTCTTTCCTACACTTCAATTACTACTGACTAAATGGCAGCCAAGAGCTTTGACTTAACTGTGTACCTAAGCAACGCTTGTTAATTTTTAACTTTTTATTTAGTTTGCATAACCTTACAAATCTTAACATTTTAACAGTAATTTTAAATACGGAAGCCAAGTAATTCCAAGTGAAGTGGAGAAGCAACTGAAAGAAATTGAACTGTACCATCAATCAGATTTATCACTGCACAAATCTCTCATACAAAAAATGCACCAGTAACTATTTTAACATCTGATCTGAATTAGTAAAAGTTCCCATTTAAAATTATGTTTTGCCATTTCCCTTTAAACATGTTTTAAAACGCTAAAAGAATAGTTCAATCAGAAAAATATGTAACTCTCAAATTTAAAATCCTTCCCAAATTAGATTGCAACCTGAGCAGGTCCACTAAAATAATGGGGATTTTGGTAAGTGGGCCTACTTTAGCCACTTACTGTGCTAAGCAACAGGATTTTAGCCAACACAACTACACACAGTTCCTTACTTCCGTGCATGAGAATTCTGTTAATGTGATAGTTGAATGGCACAATAAGCATTACTATGACAACCTGATAGTACTCCCTCATTTCTTCATAACAGAAATCATGGCAGAACCAATTATTAATAGACAACGTAAAACTACCGTACATCCATGGTGCCAGGACTTTGTTAATTTTATATGTGGGAGCCAACTCAGTTTACATACCGCCGAAATTAGTTTTTCTTAACCTCTACTGAAAGCAACCGAAATAGACTGACAATAAAATTCTAAACAAGAATATTCAAAATACACTTTCCTAAGTTTAATACAACTTCTTCTCTAGTAAGTGCATATGTGACTGCAGTAAACTTTTGCTTGTCAAAAGTGAGCTGTCTTTTGTATCGATATATTTTGTATGTTTCAAAGTGCTATGAAATTAAGCAAGAAATATAATTATCTCCCAGTGGAAAAACAGCACTACTTACAGACTACATTAAAAATATTCACATTACTACATAAAATGTGTAGGTTACTAACACTAGAGCAGTAATTTTGAAATAATTCTATGCATGAAGAAAACTAAACAAAGATTATATACCTTATATAGCATGTCTGCTTCAACTTCAAATTAAAAGGGCATGTCTACATATCTCTCAATCTGAAATCTTAAACTGACCTGAGCAGTTTTACCAGCTAAATTCTCAACTACTTCACTTGGTTCTTTAGTCCATTTAAGTTCATGTTCTATGTTCACCCTCCTATACATGTTAATATGAAAATACTGTAAATGGATGCTCATTGGTATCAATGGTACACACAGAGGACTGCATGCATACTCTACTATTAAAGCCTAAGAGACTCAATCATATTTTATCCTCTGTATCTGAAAAGTGAATTCAATCTCTGTAAATGGAATTAAAAATCTCCAAATAGAGTAATTAATGACTTACTGCCATATTAGATATTTATATTTTCAATTTGTTATGCTGTAACCTAGTTTTAAGATACCAAACTATGGTTAATTTAAATATTAAACAGAACAGCAACAAACTTTTATCCAAAGTAGGAGCAAAACAATTTTCACTAGAAAGAAAGAAAGAAAGAAAGCAAAACCTAAAACTATATTGAACTGAATAAACGGCAAGGCACCTCAATTTTCTCACTGAAGAACCAAAACTTTGGATGTACACAAGCCACTGGTAAAAATCAACATTATCAATGAAATAGATTTAAAAGAAAACTAACACCTGAGTCTCTTACTCTAATCTTAAATGCACAAACATAAGTATACTAATATGGGAATAAACCCTACAGAAAACAGGGTTAAATGGCTTACATTAAACTCAACATGAAATTGCACTAAAAATAGGAGAAACCAATATATTCAATTTTTAAAGGAAGTACAATTTTATACTAAAATTAGAAGTATATTAGCATGTAACACAATATAAACTGCCTTAAAAATCATGCAGAGTAGCTCAAATCCCAAGATTGAAATTACCAATAGCTCAGCTAAAGGATATAACCTGCATGGTAGCCGTTTGGAACACAGAGCCCTTGAACAAATGAAACAGAGTAAAATAATTCCCCATGATCCTCCCCAAATGCTGTGCTTAGAATTTCTAGCATTTACCAACTAGGAGCATAATACAGTATTTTACTATTTTTTCAAAAGTCCTATTAGTTTATAACTGCCAACTCAGCATTCATTTTAGCTAGCACTTCTGAAATTTTCTAGAGCATTACTGAACGCAAGGTAAATTTAGTACACTAAACGTATTTTCTGCCAGGATACTTGTAAAAAATAATTTAACCTTACTCATTAACGAAACTGGGCAGAAATCTGGGAGGATCATTTCCCCAGATTTATTTGCTGAAGCAGTATTTTCAGTCATGATCAAATACTTCACTGACATCTAAAGTAATGTTGTTTCAATCCATACATATTTTAAAAGATGCTGCTGCCAACTGACACAAAGAACCTATGTGCAAGTATAGATTAGCCACACCCCCTGCATTGAACATAGCTATTAGAAGTTTATTTTTCTGCACTAGCTAATATACACTACAGAAGGCTAAAACTTCCAAGTATTTTATCTAGCATCTTTGAATGTACACTTTATATTCAAACTTCCTTAATGAAGTTATTGCATAAAACATTTTTCCTGTACCTGAAGCTTATTAAATACTTAGTTTCAGTAGAAGATAAGAACTCCCCCCCCATGTCCAAAGAAGAGACATTCCATAATGACCATACCACAGTGGACTTCAAAAAATAGCACTAATCTCTCTGCAGGTGTCAATTTCAGTACACAAAAATTCACAATGATCTCTATTACATTATCTAAGATAAACCGGTTACTGAATTGCCTAGATTGGAGATAAAAACCTTTAACATAACTACAACCCATCTATAGCCAGGAAGTGAGCATTATGCAAACCAACCATATCCGTTCTTATACCACAATGAAGAACGTTTTAGAAGACAAAAGCATTGTGCAGTATCCAGATTTTATCAGTTACTATAAACGATAAAATCTTAATATTCACAATTGTTGTCACAGATGCCAGCACACTAGACTGTACAGAACCCATTACCGAAATGTAAGGGGCCGCCAGCTCCCGAATTCTGATGCAACGACGACTATACCTGCACTAGTGTTTCCCACTTGAATTTCTTTTCTACCCTAGAGTGCAAGGCATAGGCCTAAGCCTGCCCAAGTCTTACTTCTCCAATGGGAGAGATAAGGGAGACAAGAGAAATCAGAGCAGCTTTTACTACCGGAGCACAGTACCTGACCCTATGGAGGGGGAAGGGAAGTAATGCAAAGCGGGCAACCAGGTTTTTACCGGGGATGGGGGTAGGGGAAGCTAAAATATAGGGGGTTCCACCTCCACCCGGAAAAAAAGAAAAAGAAATCCTCAGCCCAGTCAGGCCTCTTTCTACATGATGTGGGATACAGGTCAGGTCTAAATCAAAGCCATCCTCCTGGTATCGCCTTTTGTTCCTGCTGACGATCTCTTTGATGATGGCGGTCATGTCTGGGAGCCGGGAGCCGCTCAGGAACAGCGCGGACAGGCACGGCGGCGGCTGCAGGGCGCAGATGGCTCTAAGCCTGGGCGGCGGAGGCTGTTCCCCCACCTCTCCCCGCCACCGGCGAGGAGGGCGGCGGCGGCGACTCGTCAGGAGGCGGCTGCTGGCAAGGGACGCCGCCGCCGCTGTTGCTGCTGCTGCCGCCGCCGCCGCCGCCGCTCCTTCTTCTTCTTCTTCTTCTTCTGCCGCTGCTGCTGGCGCTGGAGGAGGGACGGCACCGCGGACAGGGCCTACTGCGGCCGCCGATCGCCGCAGCGGCAATTCGGGCGAAGGCCCCGCAGCGGCGGCGGCGGCAGGAGGGGCCTGGCTAGAAGGCGGCGGCGGCGGCGGCAGCAAAGGTCCTCCTAGTTCTGCAGCTCCCGCCACCGGTGCGGCTCCCCTCGGCTCCTCCTGAGGGCAAAACCGGGAGCCCGGCGGCGGCGGCGGCGGATGGGGAAAAGACGGGCCTCCGGTCTCCCCGCCGCTCCTGCTGCTCCTGCTGCTGGGCAAGGAGGAGGAGAAAGAGGAACCACCGCCGCCGCCGCCGCCTCCTCCTCCTCCTCCTCCTCCGAGGCGCTCCCTGGCTGGCTCGCCCGAGCGGCGGCGCTGCTCCAGGAGGAAGAAGGGTGACAGCAGCGGCGGCTCCTCCGCGGCGGCGGCGGCGGGGCTCCTTCCCCCCCGCCCTGCTCCGCACCCCGCGCCCAGGGGGGAGCCGGGCGGGCGGGCGGACAGGTTGAGGCTGGGCGGAAAAGCAGCAGCAGCCGGCTTCGAAAGTGGTGGGCCTTTCTCGTCGGCGCCCCTCCTCGACTCGCTCCCTCGCCGGGAGGGGGGGAAAAGAAGCGAAGGAGGAGGAGAGGCGGTGGCAAAAAGGGAAGGGAAGGGGAAGAGGAGGAGGAGAGCCTGGCGAAGAGGCGGAAAAAGAGGTTTGGGGGTGGGGGGAGGGAGGAGAGAGGGGGGGAGGAAAAGGCTCAGGTCCTGAGGGGAGCGCGGGGCTGGAGGCTGCCCCGTGTCATTTCCCTGCGCGGCGTGTCCGTGAGTTTCCCCCGTCGGCCCGGCGCAGCTGCAGCGCGCTCCCTCGTCGCCTCAGCGCCAGCGCGGTTCTCCGCCGGCGCACACGCACAGATAGATACACAGCCGCTCTCCTCTCTCCGTTCGGATCGCTCCCCTCTCTCTCTCTCTCTCTCACGCGCGCCCGTTGGGGGGCTGTGTGGGCTCGGAGCCGCGCGCGCGCCAGCCAGCCAGCCGCCTCAGCTTCCAACTGCCATCATGGCTGCAGATTCCGATGACGAGAGAGAGAGAGAGAGAGAAAAAGTGTGGAGGGAGGGAGAACGAGAGAAGGGAAGCAGCAGGGAGGGGGGAAGGGAGAAAAAGGAACGGCAGCGAGAGAGGGGGGGGTCAGGTCATAGCACCCCTCCTCGTTAGCTCCCTCCGCTGCTGCTTACGAAAAAAAAGAGTCCGCCGCCACATCACCGCCTCCTCAAGCCACACCGCTCGGGGACGATTCGCGGCCCGCCTGAGCCCGCTTCCCCTGGCAGTTCCCTCTTCTAAAAGCCCAGCGTGAAGAAGCCGCCCCGTTCAATCTTCCTTGCCTGGGGAAGCGCTAGTGAAGATTAGCGACCACAGCGCGGAGGAAGAAAAAATGGTGGGGGGGTTGGCTGGAAGGAGGGAGCGGGGTGGCGTGCGCGAGGGCGAGCGCGCGCACTTTCCGAGCGGCGGAGGGATACAAAAGGCGATTGCCTCATCGCAGTGACGCGAGCTAATTCCCTACGGAGTCACGTGACGGGAGCTTGGCGGAGAGGATGGGAGGGGGAACTTCCCGCTTCTCTCTCCTTAACTAGCAGCCCCCCCCCCCCCACGACACATACCTCCCCATCCTCCTTGCACCGAAGGGAGATTTTTTTTCCTTTTTTCCCCCTTAATTTAATAGCTGACTTCGGTACGTTGGAGGTGGAAAAAGTGCCCTCTTAGCTATTACAATTTCGTGCTTTGGGCCCTTGCGGCCCTGCGGGTGTGTAGTCCCTTTCGCAAACATGGTTGCCAACTGACCGAGGTGGTGGTGGTGGGGAAGAAAGGCTGACTTGCTGCTCCCCCTCACTTAAGACACTCGGTTGATAGAATGGGGCAGGCAACAAGGCGGCCACGGGGCGGCGATCCCCTTCCTCAACAGCAAACGCTCGCAGAGGAGAAAAGGGTTAAAAGCTGGTCGCCCTCGTTTCCTTGGGAGACGCGATTCGTGCAGTATTTTTCGAGACGAGCGTTACCTCTGCAGGAATAATGGGGATGCGGCGTGTGGCTCCCGCCGCCTTTCCTCCCTAGCGCTAGCTCAGGTTTGCCTTGGGTTCTCTCTTATTAAGCGACGGCGCCCTCTCGGTGCAAAGCGGAGCGTGGGAGCCCTGCAACGGGGGCTGCATTGCACGGAGGAGGAGGCTGCCTGCCTGTCCAGCGGCTGCCTGCCTGCCTCCAGTGCCGGTGCGAGAGCGAGCAGGAGACGCTCTTCTCTCTGGCGCCCGTCGAGGGACACCTGTGAACTTGCAAAAAAAAAAGGTGGGGAGGACTGCCTTCCTTCCTTCCCGCGGCTTTTGTGTGCCGAGCGGCTGATGTCACTCACTCGGCTGCTGCTGGAGAACTGACAGCCGAGTATCGTCCTGGCCAGCCATTGGCTCCCGCTCAAGAGGCGCTGGGAAAGAGGAGGAGGAGGAGGAAGAAGAAGAGGAAGGCAAGGGCAAGCGCCGCCCGAGAGAGAAGCCGAGCGAAAAATACAGCGCGATGCCTGCCCCCCCTCCTCCTCCCCAACCAGGTGGTTGCCGCGCAAGCCATAAGCCCGCGGCTCCCTCCCTCCGTCCCATCCAGCCACCCCCGCTCGCTCGCTCGCTCGCTTGCTTGCTTTCGAGCCGCCCTCCCTGCTGAGCTGAATGGGTGAACCAGCGAGAACGGGGTGGGGGGAGGAGGAGGAGCGAGGCCCGCTGGCTGCCCGAGTCAGCTGCGCCACCTATTGCCTCGGAAGAGGAAGCCGCGGGTAAAGAGAGGCACACACAGAGACACACGCACGCACGCACACACGTAGGAAAGTCCCGCCACCCGAATCCACTCACCCCTTCTCGAGTCCGTCGTGCCCCGAGAGTCCACTGCAGCCCCCTTGCGTCCCTTCCCCCATCTCCTTGTTCGGGCACCAGAACTGCCCTCGGGGCTACGATCAGGCTTTTCGAGTCGTTGGAAGTCAGCTGCAAAGTGAAAAGCAGGAAAATCAATGCAAAACAAAACAAAACAAAACAAAACAAACAAACAAGCGTGGATCCGTGATTCTTCTGTCAGGTTTTACCTTAGACGGCAGGTAAACGTGGCGTTGCCGACTGATCATTTAAGTAAGAGCTGGTCTGATCTTGCTCCTTTTACTGCTTTTGTCTCTGCATTGGGCACCCACATGCCATTGTTTCTGCCAGCCCCCAGGTTTGTATTCTGAAAACTTCTCTGCCGTGGCTTGCCATCTTCTTTTTGTGAGATCAGATGGAAATGATTCATTCGTGTCTCTGCAGTGTTCCTGTTTTAAATGGTTGCCTCATATCGTCATACTCAAATGGATGTCCTGAGCTGTTTTCTAAAGTAAATTGTTAAACAATTATCTCGATAACCTACAAATATGTTTTCTTCAGACTTCAGTTGCCTCAGTTACTCTACTACATGGACCAGCCATGTGTCCCTTCAAGTTCCTGGCCAAGAAACTCAAAAAAGCTTTCAACATATCCATAAATTTAAAATAAATTCTTTGGCACAGATGCTGTTAAGAAAATGGAAAATTCACAGATGTTTTTTGAATTTAGTCTTCCACAACATGATGTCTTTCAGATATTTTGATGCACCTTGGTCTGTGATCAGGAATATGGGGAACTGGAGCCAGTATACACACAGAATACCAGGCTAGGAAAGGCTATTGTACTGTAGTTGCCATAGTAAGGTGTGATTATAACCCACTTTGTGCTGTAACACTAGTAAGGCAACTGCGATTTCCCTCTTTCTCCATAAGATGAAGACATGGAGTATAATTTTGTAATACTGGTCAGGTGTTCTAATATTACCAGTTTTGAAGCTGCTAATTGATGGTATCTGCTAGACTGAGTATTAAATTGAAGTATTACATTGAGTATAAAATTGAAGTCCCAATTAAAGAACTGTTGGATTCTATTTATGAAACTTTTCACATCCGTCCGCCTGTCCGTCCAACATATTCTAAGTTAAAACTATAATCACAAAGAACATCATGTAAACCAACATATAATGTCCCCTCAAGTAAATTCCAACTTATTAACCCTTACCAGCATTTCCTACATATAAAGTATTCACAAGTAGTTTACAATCTATCAACTAAAATCCTGGGTTAGTTGATAGTGCTGGAAAACAATGTACTGTAATAAGTGAAAAAAATGGCAAAGACGAGGACTGTGGAATTTATGACCTTCTGTTTCCAGATCATTGAAGAGCTAGAGATGCCCTTCTCATTCTCAGAAAATAACATTAAATTTTTCGTTTGCAATGGCTTTATTGAAACTAACCTTGCAAGAATTTTGGAAGAATTAAGAACATTATTGTGGGACTGGCCCTGATCCCCCTAGTGGCGAGAGTGCGCTTTCCACCTCCCTAAGAGTCCAGGTGAAATTCCGTACCTGCAGTTCACCTGTGGGCTGAGGCATTGGTAAACTGATGCAGATGATCCCTTGGATGCCACATGTGTAAGCATGGAGGATGGGGGGGTTTAAGGAGGAGAGTGGAGAGGAGCAGCACTGCTGGGAAGATGCCATCAGCTGGGAGGTGTTTAAAGCTCAAAAGAGGTTGGTGTTACCAGATATTTCCACAGCCAGTTGGGAAACCATCGGACGCCACAATTTAAATCTGGGACACTTAAAAGAGTTGTTCATGACACTGGAGGAAGCTGCCAAGGGTTCACTGTGACAAAGTGATAAAGCTGCAAAAACCAGCAAACGGCATGCCACCAGTAAAGGAAGCAGCAGGGGCAAGCCGCCCTGCCCCAAGGGTCTCATGCTCACCCCAGCCAACACCATTTGACCAGTCCCCTTATTTCTTCTCACTCAGCTCCCTGCTACTCTGGTGAGCCTGGTCACGTGCACATAGATTTTGGTCATGCCTCTAAGGAAGCATTCTGTACACATGGGGCTTCTGCCATTAGTGGGGACAACTGAGGTGTAGCCAGAGAAGGTACCTGGGCTACACTACTCCAGGGACAACTAAGTGCCTGTATCCAGCATCGTCTTGTGCCAGTCTGTGCCTTGCCTACTTCCGTGGGGTTCTAGGCCTAGTAGAGGAGACCAGATGAAAGAATTTGTGGACTAGTTCTGTTTACTCAGACTCCTTTGGAATGTCATCAAACCCTCCTGTGGCCTAAAAGTTCTTAAGTTTTATTCCTGAGCCATGTTGGCTTGCATCATGATGGAGAGCGGCACAGGGCGCTCGCAATCATACAATCAAGAAAAGACTAGGAGATACAACTTCTCTTTTGCTGAACTCTCAGCAGATTGTTTGACATTTCTCTGACTATGAAGAAAGGTCTACAGGAAACTTTATTACTATGAATTTCAGAAATGGGCTCTCTGCCCACTGACATTTGGCTCTCATAAGGCGGCTTAGCTGTCTCCGGGGTGTGTTGGGGTGTTGTTTCCATTGTTCCATATCCTTTCCACCAAGCAAAATTTCTTGTGAGTATTGTGCAATTGTATACTCATTGAGCTCATTTGTGCCTGCCTTTAATTAAAAATGCTTTTGGATTTTCCAGGTTATTTTCTACCATGAATACTGTAGGGAAACAGCTAGTGATTGCCCCAAATTGCGTAAGGGCAGAGAATGCCACTTTGTTATGCAGTATTTCGTACGGCTCTTATCAGCTGTCCCGAGAATGCACAGTTATGTTGAAGGTGTAGATAGGATATAAATTATGTAAATATATTCCACATAAAACCAGAAAGAATGGATAAACTTGAAGAAATGAGAAAGTGGGGGGAATGTCAACCAAAGGCAAGCGTTAAGTTTCTGTCAACAGACACTTGTAAATTGGGGAAAGCTGCTGCTCAAGGCACCTCAAAGCAACACTGCATGTTGACATCATAATGCAGGACAGCAGGCCTGATGCACCATCTGTATTTCCAGTGACTACAGGCCCACCACAAAAAAATACAGTCCAGTTCTGTTAAGCTAGTTTGTTTCACAGGAACATGGGCTTCATATTTAGAGAAAAAGTTCAGTGCTTTTCTAATGATTTGATATGATTATCACAATAGGAAGAAGCTAGACCTAAATCTGCCATGACTTTCTTCCCCAAGTTTCTGTGTTATCCAAAACCTGCTGTGGACAATGTAAGTGGCCTCCAGAATAGGCTATGAAGGATGCAGGGGGAGGTAGAATTCATCTTTTCCTAGTTGTGTTGATGGAACTAGCATCAGTGTAAAAACCCCATAGGATCCTGAACCCGGGCTTTGAAATTTTCAATGGCTGTTTCTGAAGCTAAAGGCTATAAAGATGATTGAAAAGGAGTGGGAATGCAAAATAACAAATAAATAAATAAATAAATAAATAAATAAATAAATCCAGATATCTACTGTACGGTAAAGCTGGTCTCAGAAGGTACTCAACCCAAAGCAAACTACTATACGTTTTAGAGTGCAGTGCAAACTACCTAAAACCACTTAACCTAGATCTATTATAAATAACTTAGAACAATGCACACCTTGGCCTAACTTTATGTTGGCAAAGTGCCTGTATTCTTAGTTTGGAAGAGGTTGTGACGAACAATATGTATTGTTATTTATGAATATTGATGTGAGTGTTTAAAATAGCCAATCAGTGATTGGTGGGTGTGGCCAAAGACTATAAATGCATAGAACCTTGTGGTAAAAAAATGAAGCCAGAGAGCCCTAAAGCAGTTAAAATTATAGTTACAGTATTTAACAGTCAGTCAGAGTGAAATCTTGAGGCTGGTTAGGGTCTGGGACAGAGCCTGATATATAAATATAAACAAAAATTAACTCTGTGAATAAATAAGTATTGTGAAATATGTTTTATTATAGCATATAGGTTAATCAGTCATCACTATATAAGTACTATTGAAGATCTAATTGTAAATCAATAAATGTTACATATTTTAGTTTGAACATATATACGTTGGTGTCAGGCTCTCTTATTAAAATAACTAAAGTGATCTAGGAAACTGGTGGTGGCAGTAGAAATAGTAAAGGTGTCTGCGGTGTGCATCACAGAGGTATAGATCCAGCGTAGCTCAGCTACTCACTTCCCCTTGTTCCTTCTCTGATTCTTCTGCTGCCTGATATTCATGTAACAGATGCGCCCGCAGATCTCTTAAGACGAGCCACCACAAGTGGATTGTGTTAGCAAAAGGGCAGGTGGGGGTAGCGCAAGTGGCTCCTGCCTGTTTCGAACCCACCACAACCAGTGGTGAGTTGCAAACCATCCAGATATTGTGTGCACTATGAGGCAATATACAAACTGAAGGAAGGAAGGAAGGAAGGAAGGAAGGAAGGAAGGAAGGAAGGAAGGAAGGAAGGAAGGAAGGAAGGAAGGAAG
>JAHTLZ010003518.1:12558903-12592635 GCA_023846285.1 Phrynocephalus versicolor
GTGTGTGTGTGTGTGTGTGTGTGTGTGTGTGTGTGTGTGTGTGTGTGCGTGTGTGCGTGCGTGCGTGCGCGCAGAACACTTTTTTTACTAAAAAAAAATACATATTCGTCAAGAGGCTCGTCAAGTCCTAAGTCTTGTGAGTCCTGAGTAGGATCGGGGCGCAGCTTGCAAGCCGTACCGAGTTGCTCGGGGAAAGACTAGGCATGGCTGTTTCCCCACCCCGCCCCCGCCCATGAGTTTGTTCAACTACAACACCCATTCACCCTCTGAATAGGCTACGCTTGCTAGGGCTGATGGGACTAGTCGTACAACATCGCCTAGAAACCGCGGGCTGTTTGTAAGGCGGCCCCCGAGAGGCCTTGAGCTCCGGATAAACGCGCTTGCGATTGGGCTCGGCCAGCCAATCCGCGCCTGGCAGCCTTTGCAGCCTCCCCCCTCCTTCCCTCCCCCGCCCTCCCCGAGGCAGACCAGAAAAACCTCCTGGTCGCAGCCCTTCCTCTGCCTTTTGCCTTCCCCTCTACGGCTTCCGCCTCAAGCGGAACCTTTTTGCGTGCGTGCGTGCGTGCGGGTGGCAGGGGGACGGCATTCAGCGCCGGCCCTGGCCGAGAGGCGAGGTTCCCTTGGGAAGCGGAGCTGCAGCCGCGGCCGCTTCCGCTGCCTTTCACGTTGCTTGGGAGGCCGGCGGAGAGAGTGTGTGTGTGGGGGGTCGGGCCCCCTTTGGACCCTCCTCGCCTCTCGCGCCCCGCCCCACGCCTGGCGTCCCTCCCGCTTTGGCTCGCCCCGGGGCCGAAGGAGTGGCGACGAGGGCGGCGCCAGAGCCGGAGAGAGAGAACGGGGCGGCGAAGGTCACCGCCCGGCAGCCCCGCGCCCGCCCTCTTTCGCTTTCGCCTCCTCGCTGGCCGGAGGGTTGCGGGCGCGTCTCTGCACCGGCCACGCGGGAGGCCTCGCCAGCCTGGGTGGCTTTGGGGGAAGGAGGTGAGTTCAAGCCTCTCCGGCGGCTCGTCCCGTCCCGTCCTCCTTCCTTCCTTCCCCTCGGGTTCCCTTCTTCCACCATTCATTGCCAGGCCAGCCGGCAGCAAGCCGATATAACCTTGGCCGTTTCTCAAGCCCTTTGTGAAATAGGCAAGTAATTTGCTTAGCATTGGCCAGCAGGGGAGATGAAACCTGCTTACAGTAACATACACCACACATAAAAATACACACCTCTCTGTGCAATGCTTGTACATACTAACAGGACTACCCTTTCTACAACTAGAGATGATACTGTGAAGGTGATTCTGACTAATGGCTACCCTTTTCACAGGTACAGAATATTCAGAAATGTTTTACCATTCGCTTCTGGTGGTGGTGGTGGGGAGGGCATCCGACGACATTGCAGCTTATTCAAGGCCACACATGTAGGAGATCCAGTGGGGATTCAAACCCCCAACCTTTGGTTCCACAGCTAGATGCCTAGCTTACTCAGCCAGCCAGCTAGCTAGCCAGCTCCTGCTTCTGAAGTTATGTCTGATATAATCCTTTTATGTAAAGCCACATATACAGTTTGTGTGATGCAGTGGGTGGCAGGGGACAGCATTAATTAAATTGAACATATCTATAGAGGTCAGATGGGAAGCACTGAACCATATTCAGCACTCCTTTTTCTGCCTTTTTTCAGCACAGACGTTCTTAAGATGGTTCATAAAATCTTTAGCCCCTCACTGTAAAACTTGGTGAGTGCTGTTTCTGTCATGCCTTGTTCCAGACTACCATGTGACACACTCACCCACCCATGATTGTGCTCTTATGTATGATATACTGACAGGTTTATTAAAGTAAGAAGTGGGGAATGTGTGGGCCTTACAAAGTAGAAATACAAGACTTGACTATAGGCGATAGATACCTTTACAAGATATCATAAATAAAATGTCATTGCAAGTTTTTGTGGACAAATTCCACTTATTCAAAGCAAGTACTCAACATCCAAGCATGACAAAATGATTTTAACCAGGCACATTTGTCTTAGATGAGGCAGGAAGCAGCAGAGCTGTTGTAAAGTTGCATCTGAAGCCCAGGATTGAGTTTCACATCTCAGTCCTTCAGACAAAAGGAGATAGTTTTACATTTTCCCAGGGAGCCCTACATTGTGACCTTGGCGGTAGACCCTGGTCTAAGTGAATTAGATGTAAGTGGCAGTAGATGTGGGACTGTGCTGGAACAACCAGAATTATTCCTAGTAAACTCTTGGAGGATTCTGGCACTTGGAGTGTAAAAATTAAAATGGCCCTTTTATTGAAGTAAGAAGGCCCTTGTGGGATTCTGTTTGTATAGTTTCACTTTTATTTCTGTTGCCTACCTTTCCCTTCCTGCACAGGAAAGAAGTGAGCGGGGGTGGGGAGGGGGAAGTAAAAGCTGGACTTTGTTCACAGAAAGTTGTGCAGTGTCAATATCTAAGCTTCAGACTTTCGAAGCCATTCTGAAGAAAGCAGTGTCACTCAAGATGATTGAAATAAGTTATGCAGATTTTAACAGGGCTTCCAACATTATATAATGGTGGGCGAAGAAAAGGTTTCTGTTGGAAGTGGCAAGAGGAGTCGTCAGATCTGTTTGTTTCTCATCCATGTGCTGCTGTTAACAAAGTCATACAAGTGTAGTGCATTACAGTATAGAGTTAGAAAATATATTTGTATTTCATAATAAGCTATAGTGCATTTTAAATTTGTGCTGGCATTTAGGGCTATATTTTCCTACTGTCATTTTTAAATTAAAAATCAAGGAAACAAGTTTAACTATTCATATATTTTTTAAAAAACATTTTTAATCCACCCTTAGTATCCTGTTTCTCATATCACCTTCTTCCACAACCTAATTGCCTCTAAAATATTGGACACTTAATTTAGGAACTTACTTTAAACAAGAGAACTATATAATCTGGCCATGTTTTGGGAATTCTTTTTCTTCTGCATCCCTTTAAAGCAGGGGTGCCCAAACTTTTTGTAAGGAGGGCCAGATTTGGTGGCTGAGAATGTGTCAGGGGCCGGTTGCTCCCGGACCCTGCCACCCCACTGTAAGCCCCACCCACTGACCCATGAGCCCCACCCACTGACCCCTTGCAACCCCACCCACAGGAAGGAAGGCGGGGACCAAGGGAAAGAGGGGGGGAAGGTAGAAACCAAGAGAGGAAGGAAGGAAGGTGGGGACCAAGGGAGGGAGGGAGGAAAGAAGGAAGGTGGGGACCAAAGGAAGCACAGGGAGCCGTGGCCACAGGTCACCCATTGGAAGAGGTGATCTATGCGACCTTGCACCTCCCCAAGCTCCCCAGTGGTGGCGATGGCTCGGCCGCCAGCCCACCCCAAAGCTTCTTGGCGGTGGCAGAGGCCCGCTGGCCTGCCCACCCACCCACCCACATTCCCCTGCGGTGCTGGTGGTGGCAGACCGCCAGTCCGCCCAGCTGCCCAAACTTTCCAGTGGTGTCAGTGTTGGCAGAAGATTTTAAAAAAAAAACATGGGGCGAAGGAGGGGGAGGGAGGGGCGGGCCAGCCAGCCATGGGCCACTCAAAATGGCCTGACGGGCCAGATTTGGCCCCCGGGCCAGACTTTGGACAGGCCTGCTTTAAAGTCTCTAATGTCCAATCTCATTAGGAGTCCTGTAGGACTTGAAAGTTAGCACATTTTTCTGAGGTTTTACAGTCCTTATAAAAATATTCACCACTTTTGTTTTCCGATTATATTATTCAGAATTTCAGGGAGGATCTAGATCCGAGAATAACTTTGGAGATAAGTATTTACAAACAGCTGTACTTAGAAAGCATGTGTAAAACTAAATATATTTTAATGTGTGCTGTCTGGAAATACCTGACATATGGCAAACCTTTTCAGAGTTTTCTAGGTAGGAAATACAAATAAGTGTTTTTGCTGTTCTTCTGGGGGTGTCCTGGGACCATGTAGCTTGCCCAAGGCTACACAGGTTAGCTCTACTTGCAGGAGGTCCAGGGGGAATCAAATTCCCAGCCTCTGACTCTAAAGCCATATACCTAAACCACTGAGGAAGAGTAGCAACAGCAGTAACAACAACAGCCGTGACAGGCTGCACAGTGTTCAGAGAGATGGTCTTTGCCAAGGAACTTTGAAAAATTATCTAGGGATTAGTGAATCTGGAAAAGCTAAGAGTTGGAAAAATAAGTGAGACAGACAGTCTATACGCATCCATCTAATATTTTTGGTGTGGATTTTGATGATGTTTATAAATAAATGAAAAACATACCCATTCTTTTCCACAGGCATAGCTATTTTGAATATTCACAGTTTTGCTTAGTTAAATTACCGTAAATAAAGAGTAACAATAATGTATATTACTAGAATGGATAAAATCTTGTAGCTAGTGAACATATGCTGAGCCTGGATTAATCCCAGAAGCTATGTTTAGACATGACAAGTGCTTTACAGTAGTTTTACTGGCTTGGGATGCATAATTATTGCCCTGGTCAGTTGGAGGGAGAGGTAAAGACCAGAGTATGAAATACAGTACATTGGAAAAATGTTTTGTATTTTTATTCTAATCAAAAATATTTGTAGGAAGTTCAGGATTGCTAGATCCACAGGGCAAATAACTATTTTAAGTACAGTGGTACCTTGTATAAAGGAATTAATTTGTTCCAAATGAAATTATGTTAAGCAAATTTTCCTTTATACAAATTCTCATAGGAATGCATTGAAAATGGAGTATGCCCATTTTTATGTTGTACGGATTTTCCCCATAGGTGATTATGTTAAGCAAATTTCCCCTATCTGGAATTTTTTATGTTGTACAAATTTTATGTTATACAAGCTGTTATACAAGGGTCCACTGTAGTTGGCTTAATTAACTGTAACACATTAAGCACCTTTTGTGTCAGATACTTTGTTTTGCCTTTTTGTTGTTAATAGCATACATTCTCTTTGCAAACCACATTACAAGAAACAAGTCCATAGATTTTATCTATGAAATAGTGACAGGTTAGTAACATATTAAGAAATATTGTGGTATTTTAGACCCTTTTGTCATTTGTTACACTGCAAATTTTGTGTAACCTGTCCTTCTGTAACAATTTTTTGCTCTAGGTAAAAAAAGCAAAATGGTACATGCGGAAGCATTTTCTCGTCCCCTCAGTCGGAATGAAGTAGTTGGTTTAATTTTCCGTTTAACAATATTTGGTGCGGTGACCTATTTTACCATAAAATGGATGGTAGATGCAATTGATCCAACAAGGAAGCAAAAGGTTGAGGCTCAAAAACAGGTAGGTCAGTAAAATATTTCTTCTTAAACATGACTGGTGTTCAGATAGTAATTTAGGGGACTACTACAATGGTACCTCTACTTACAAGTTTAATCTGTTCTGAATGCATGTCCATAAGTCGAACAACTCATAAGTAGAGCAGCAGTATCTAAAAAAAATTGAAAAAATAAAAATTGAAAAAAATAAAAAATGTAAGTAAAGCAGACAGCATCTAAAATTTGTGAGGCAGCAGTTAAAATGTCGACGGGTTTCTGCTCTTAAGTCAAATCGCTCGTAAGTAGAGCCGCTCGTAAGTCGAGGTACCACTTTACTGTTATCTTCCTTTGTCCTACTAATGAGCTGCTTAATGTCAGTTTTATTTCATTGTCTCTGTAAAGTTGGTAGGTTGGGGAGGGTGAGGAATGAAAAGTAGGTTGGGAGAGCAACGAAGAGGGATTTTTATCTTGTTTTCCCCAGTAGTATTTATAATGTTATTTTGATTTCTCTGTGAAAGGTGGTTAAGTTGTGTTGCCACAGGTTTCTTCAGAATTTTTTTAATGGAAGGCATAACTACCATCAAGGCATTTTTTGCTATAACACACAGTATTGTGATCTGTTCAGAAGTTGTTCTCTTCTTCACAGGATCCTGTGTGAATATTGGAAAAAGATTAAAGTACTAGAGGGGAAAAGCTTTGATTTGTCATGGGGAGACCCTGAATTTACTTTCTGTACTGAACATTTATCACTAGAAAGGTTCATTTTCATAAATGTAAGTTGCTGTATTGAGCACATGAAAATGTGAAGGCTTGGTTTTCACATCCCTTAATGGATATTTCACTGACCATTAACGTTTCCCTTTAACACCTTCAAATATTAACTAAAATATAAAATGATGCATTACTGAATGCTGGTGCTTTTTTCTTTATAGGCAGAGAAGTTAATGAAGCAAATAGGAGTGAAAAATGTCAAGCTTACAGAGTATGAAATGAGTATTGCTGCACATCTTGTAGATCCTCTTAGCATGCATGTAAGTGTCTTTTTCTTGCCTGCCTTTTGTTCTTTTTTATTAGTAAAATAACTTTGGAGAGAAAAATAGTGCTGTTGGAACTGAAGTATGTTGATGTTATAGTCATACAGATTTTCCTTTTAATAAATTGAATTCATCTGACTTGGGCAGCTTAGTATGGATTTCTCATTGAGGTTTGAGAAGCAGAGGCAGTTTACTTCTGGCAGCCAATGCTTTTTGTTCCAGCTACCATCATAGTTTAAGCTGGAGAAGTTTTCAGTGCTCCAGATCAGTGATTCCCAACATGGGGTATGTAGACTCCCCAGGGGCACTAATTGGGACATTTAGGTGTAAGCAAAAAATAATGATGGCAAGAAAAGGGACATCCATGAACAGTGTAAGTCACCAAACCACCCCTCTGTTTCTTCTTTCCCCACCTACCTCATGAAACCCCAGCCAATCAGCTTTTGCTCCAAGACATGTCATTCTTATTCTGCCACTGGGTCGGGGGAGGGAGGTTGTGCTACCTGCTCCTTGCCTATGACAGCAATGTGTATAGGGAAAAATTCTTTATAGATTATATCCCCTTTGCTGGCTCACTATTACTCCTTTTGCTGGCTTTCGAATGGGGTATCATTTTTATTGTTCTGTTCCCCCATAGGCAACTAGGGGTGTTGGTCAATGCTTGCTCCAAAATAAAGACTTGTAAAAGTTCATATCCTATATTTATCCCGATTCACATGATTGATAACAGTGCAGCAGTACCGACAGCTATGAGTAAATGCAAACATATGTGGTGTGAATTTTTTTTCTATGGAAAAACAGCATTGGAAGAATTTCCATTTTGGAAACATGTCTGCTTGTGTGCATTTTCTCATAAGACTTTCAATAAGTCCCATCTTATTGCAGCTTCCATTTACAGAAACAATGTAAACTCATTTCGTTCAATACACTTATAGTGGCCGTGAACAAGCAAAAGTGTGCCTGCCCTCCATTTCAGGTAGGAGTGGGCCTTATGTGCTTGTCTGTTTTGGATTCAGGCTTGGAACCTTCAGGAAAGTAATCATCTGTTCACCATGTCAAGTAAACGTTTGTCAATCTTTGACAGCTAAATATGATGAAAGACATTGTCTTAAGAAAAGTATTAGAAATCCTATTGCTGCTTTAGTAATTGTTGGTTATTTCTTAGTCCTTCTGTTTCACAGTATCTCAATAAGTGTAAAATTTTACAAATAGGCATAAACATCAGAATGCAACTACCATTCGCAGGTTCTTTATAGACTAGAGAAGGTGACTGTTTCCTGATGACAGTACACACACGCGCACGCGCGCGCACACACACACACACATAGAGTAACTATTTCACTTTTTGTGCCACATTTCCTCCAGGAATGCATGCCAAGTGGCATCCAAGGCTCCCCCCCCCCCCTTGGTGATGCTCCCAACAGCCCAGCAAAATAGTTTAAGTTGAGAGAGAAATGGTGCAAGAGAAGATCTCAGCCTTGGTGTCCTTGTCCTCCCCAACACAGCCAATAGTTGCGTCGCATGATCTGTAACTGTAATTTTTTAAAAGCCCTTGATTTGTGCCTTAGGTAACATGGAGCGACATTGCAGGTTTAGATGATGTTATTACTGACCTGAAAGACACCGTCATCTTGCCAATCAAAAAGAAACATCTGTTTCAGAACTCCAGGCTCTTACAACCCCCAAAAGGTAGGTATGGAAAGATGATAGATGATAGTTTCTTGGCATTGAGGTTGTGAAGGAAAGAGGAGTTAAAGGCTGAGGAAAATATTCTCTGCCAGTCCAACTTAAAAAGCTGGAACATCATTTATGAATTGTTAGATGAGAACTGTTTTATTCAGACAGCTGCCAACAAATCCACACTGTGGCTCTTAAGCATTCTTGGAAAGAGACACCCTTTAGTTGATAGATCTCTCTCTCTCTCTCTCTCTCTTTCTCTTCAGCATCTCATTCAGGAAGATGGCTACATTAAATAGAAGTGAGATTAGGCAGCAACAGATGTGTCACAAAATCATGTGCCACAGTAGTAACAGAATTTTTAAAAGGAGAAAAAGATTTAGCTATAGTTGACTTCAGCAAAGCTCAGATGACCTTGCTTTGTCTAAACATGTTTTTATGAGGGGGGGACCCTACCACCTCTTTCATTAAACATAAAATGAAAACTAATAGGAACATAGTAACAAGTATACAATCTGCCAAGTATAGGACAATTTTCCTCCCCACTTAAAATAAGCAATGTGCAGAGAGATTTTTTAAAACAATCTCAAGACAGAACTGAATGAAGGTAAAGGCCTTGATAACTCCACTGACATATTAAAGGCCATAGATCTTGATGGCAAACATATAACGTCTTTCATGCTCTAAAAACCGCTGGTTAAGTGCAGCTCAGAGAGTTCTAACGGTGCTCCAACATGAGCATAACAAGAAGCGTCTGGTTTCTTTGATGCCTTGAGACATGCTCAAGTGCTTAAACTTTTGCAGGAAATAAAAACAAATAGGAGTTAGGAACAAGCTTGTTTTCCTATTAATTGTAATGACTTGAATGTATAGGATCCATATAGAAAGGACTCCAGAACTCGTTAAGCGGGGGCGGGGGGGCAAAGCAGGGGGAACTTTTTGTTCCTCCTGCTGTTCACAGTAGCTATAAAGCCGTTGGCTAATTTTGTAAAAATCTGAACCTGACGTATGAAGTTCACAGATGAATAATTATAGCCATATTGTTAATATTTTTTAAGAGACAATATATTCTTAATCCTCCCTGATCACATAAAACCTTTGTCATCCTTAAAAAGGGTTTTGGAATTCTTTCAGATGCACTGTGGCTTCCAAATAAATTGCCCTGTATGTGAACATCTGTGTCTAAACATTATGCTTCCCTGGTGGCACAAAATAAATGAGCACAGAGCAGCATAAAATAAAAAGCAAATGGATTTCCTATGCTGCTGCTCTTTCAAATATCTTAAAGTGACAATAACCAAAGCCATAAAAAAGTTCATATATTATTGTACAATAATAATGTATTGCATTAAAATGCCACAAGGAAGTGGTCTTTTCTGCATTGTCCACTTTAGGCAAAATAGCCAAAATCAGGTTGCTTCCCAGATTACTTGTTCAGCTGTGTAAATGGGCAGGAGCAAAAATGTGAACTACATTAGAGAAGTTCCTTGCTGGATGAAAGTGACCTAGGTTGGCATTACTTTGTCCTGAGCAACTCAAATGATACAATTAGCTCATGATGGTAATATTTTATTTTATGAAATGAAATTATATGAAAAGTTTTCTATCCTGCCTTTGAGATTCTGGATCTTTCTAGGGCATCCTACTGCCTAGGGAAGCATTTAAGACATTTATGATAGGTGGAGCCTTTAATAGGCATAAATGGCCACCTTTTGGTAATTTGTAGTAAATATCTTTTCAGCAGTTGTTTGGTAGTTTGTTCAGTTAAACAAAACGGTAATCTTTTTGCCAACATTTTCATGTGATAATTGACAACTGCATAACATCCAAGTGAGTTTATCTGGAAGTTGAGTTATGGCAACTGGACTTCTTTTTCTTGAGAGATAGAAAGGTTTCACTGCTCATCCAAACAGCTTCATCAGTCTGAAGAAAGCTAGTTGTGAGTCCTCCATCAAGCGGACTATAAAATGGAGGTCTCACAACTAGCTTTCTTCAGACTGATGAAGCTGTTTGGATGAGCAGCGAAGCATTTCTGTCTCTCAATAAAAAGAAGTTCAGTTGCCATGACTAAACTTCCTGACAGCTGCATAATCTTTTGTTGCTGGTGACACGATTGGAGGTTACCCAGGTTGGAAGAATGACTTTTCATGTGTCATTGAGTGTCTCCTATTGAGTCCTTTATTTTTTTTTTTTTTAAAAAGTGTTCACTGATGATTGGTGATTGTTTGTGTGGATCACTTCTTTCCTGTGTTTGTTGTATTCTCCCCCCCCCCTTGCTTGTCTGATAATGTAACATATTAACCAGTTGCTATAATCCTGTTTTGTAGTTAAGAACATAAGTAGAGCCATGCTGGACCAGGCCAAAGGCCCATCTAGTCCGGCTTCCTGTATTTCACAGTGGCCCCACCAAATGTGTCTGGGAGCGCACAAGACTAGATACCTGTCTCTTGATACCACTCCCCTGCATCTGGTCTTTGAAGTACCCCAGTCTTAAGCCTGGAGATTACACATCTCCATCATGGTTTGTGGCCTGTGTGATGGACTTTTCCTCCAGGAATCTGTCCAATCTCCTCTTGAAGGCATCCAGGCCAGATGGAAAAGGAAGGAAGTCCTTGGCAGAAGGAAAATTTTGTAACCCATAGGAGCAAATTGCTCCTCATTAGTGAGTCCTCACTTGAATTCCTAGTCCATTGTTTAGGATACTCGAGTGGTATGATATGAGGAATTTAACCATAGATTCATTACTTAGTAGCAGTTTGCTGCTTCATGTTATGCTTTTCTGTCCTCCATTGTGATAATGCACATGATTTGGGCAAATACATTTTAAAATAAAGCTCAAGTCAATACTAGTCAAGTGGAATAAAAGTTTTAAAATATATTTTAGCTGGAATTTAAAAAAACTTCTTTGTAAAAAAAACTTTACATCTCACAGCCCTTTAAAATATGTTTTTTGTTGAAACAGGTCTAATTCTGCCTGTGAGAGCTAATTCTATTCCACTGTGAGACTTTTAATAATAGTGTTTCATATTGAATTATGTCTCACTAATTTTAATTCCAGTTTAGCATGACAATGTTGACTTTTATTCCCTATCTCAGTGAGGTCATTTTTGTTTTGTTCGTTTTAATAATGACACCCCAAGCATAGTTGCAGTGTTAAGGAGTCATTAGATAAGAGAGCAGCAATGCAGATATTGAATACGTGACTGAAGTTTAAAACAGTCTTATTAAATTGTAGGCTGTCTCTGCCACACTGAGCAGCAATAAAGTGTTAATAATATGTTGTTTTTTTAGGAGTCCTCCTCTATGGCCCTCCAGGCTGTGGTAAAACGTTGATTGCCAAAGCGACAGCAAAAGAAGCAGGTTGTCGATTTATTAATCTTCAACCTTCAACGCTGACAGACAAATGGTACGGGGAGTCTCAGAAGCTAGCAGCTGCTGTTTTTTCTCTGGCTATGAAGCTTCAACCCTCCATCATCTTTATCGATGAAATAGGTAATGCTGTACGTAATTTCTCCATAGTCACTGAAATGCATTCAACGTTTCCCCCCCAAACTACTTGCGGTCCTAAAGGATAACCATTTAAGCAGAAGACATTGTTCATCCATTCATTGTTTCACAGTAAGCTGTTGAAGATGAGGAAATGCTTTGGCCGTATGTTTTACCTTGAAAAAACAGAAATGCTTTATGGTTAGAATTTAAAATTGGACCTTTGTAAGGAAGAGCATGGCATTCTTTGTACATTTACACTGATGCAGTACAAGGATTGATGCAGAAGCAGGGTCCTCTCACCCCCCCCCTTCAACCTTGGTTTATTTATATCCACTGTGAAATTCCAGATTTAATGGTAAGAAGTTATGCAAACCTGAACCTTTGGAGGAAAGCACCACTTTTATTTGCTCAGCTCTTTGAGTATAAACTAATATAACTATACGCCAACCACACATTTTTTTTATTAAATAAGATTTTGCCCATAGATGGGGTGGAGATCAAATATTGAATGGTATGCTGCCTGTATCTTACAAAAACTGACCAGGGGATCAAGCAAAGTCCGTGCCATGAAAATTTAATTTCTGTGTTCAGGACAAATTGATACAAGGGCTCCATGCACCTGCGTGTGTTCTGTTTGTCCCACCTCCCTTCATCTAAGCAAGCAGATAAGCTAGGATGCCACGGTTCATCCTTGATGCCTAATTACATCTGAACCAGGCAACCATGACTGATGGCTTCCAAGCAAGCCAGGATCTAAAGCTGGGACTTTAAAATTGGCTTCCAAAGCTTATGGAGCTATAAACAGCTCATAATTATTCTAGCCATGTATTAGTATCAGTAGAGGAGTTACATGCACTCGCTTACTTGGTAAAACTTGAAGCTTTTTAAAAAGAACAAGTGATTCTTATCAGAATACATTTAGTTAGGAAAAATGTGTTGTTGTTTTAAATAGTGATGCTCCTTCATAGGTTTGATTGGCTCTTTTCTTATTAAGATGATTCATGCCCAGTTGGATTCTTGGCTTTAGATTACAAGCTTAAATGCTATAGATCACAGAAGTGACCTGAGTATTAATGTGATGCTTGTGACAAAATAAAAATTGTGACAAATAAAAATTAGAATCTTCCCCCCTCCCAAGCTCACAAGTGCATTTTTAAGTCTACAAAGCAATACAAAGATACTCAGGATCGTTTACTAGTTAAAATGAAAATAACTGTTTTATGTGATCCTGAACACGTTGTGTAGTTTCAAGTCCACTGCATCATGAATGTCTTCTTTAAGATGGAGAAGAATCCCAGCAAGCTGTGTTACAGAATCCACTGGACGTTGGTAGCTAATCTGTTCCCCCCCTCCTTCCATCATATCATAATTAAGATAATTAAGATCAAGCCAGGGGGCCCTCTGGAAAGAGCCATCTCTCAAGGAGGCGAGAGGGATAGCTTGTAGACATAGGGCCTTCTCTGCAGCTGCCCCCAAGCTATGGAATGCCCTCTCAAGTGAGATCCGCCTGGCGCCGACATTGATGACATTTCGGCGCCAGATAAAAACCTTCCTGTTCCAGAAGTTTTTTTATTGACACAATATAGATTGTGGATCCTCTGATGGCAATTTTAGTGTAATGATTTTAGTGTAAGGTTTTTATTCTTGTTTTGATTATTTATTGATATTTGATGTGTTAACTGTTTTAATTCTTTTGATTGTAAGCTGCCCAGAGACCTTTCGGTAGTGGGCAGCATATAAGTTGTAAAAATAAATAAATAAATAAATAAATAAATAAATAAATAAATATCTTCGGATTGTTCTATAGCTGGAAAGCAGTGGAAAGCTTTCCATCTCACCTCAGTTAAGAACACAGAGCTCATTGTGTGGGTTTTGGACATTTTCTCGTTTTGTTCTTCAGCTTCCCAATCAATGGCTGAAGTCCAGTAGTGAACTGCAACTAGAGTAGGCCCATTGGAATAAGCAGAACTTTTCCATGCTTGTAAATTCTGAAATTGTCCTCAGTAAGCCAGAAATGCCATTGCTTGGGACTGGGCAAATATGGTCTTCTTGATCTCATTAAGCAGCTGTTCCTGTCAGTCCTGTGCTACCTAGGGCTGATGGGACGTTTAATCCAACAGTACCTGGAGGACCTCAAGTTCTCCTCTCTTCCTCCAGGCTAGGGACACAGATCCTCATACACATGTTTTTATTTTTTTAAAAAACAGATTCTTTTCTACGGAGTCGTTCAAGCTCTGATCATGAAGCCACAGCTATGATGAAGGCCCAGTTCATGAGTCTCTGGGATGGTTTGGACACTGACTATAATTGTCAAGTAAGTAACAAATTTTCATGGTGCATTTCTTTTAACAATCTGGTTTTGAGAAATCAGCTATGGTGCATTTGGGGGACATATTGAAACACTACGTCTCTCTTGACCGGTGTTGTCAACTCGTGGGATAAATCCCCCCCCCCACTTCAAGATCCTTGTACTAGATTTCACCAAAGCCATAAATAGCAGATTGATCTTTGTAGAGAAGGCATTTGGGCTTTTGGCAGACAAGTGTTTGTCATGCTGGGCATTAAGAAGGGTGCTCTCTTAGTTTAATTATACTGAGAACAAAGTAGCACATCATTCAGGATAAAATGAGATGACCCTGGCAGTTCAAATTGGTATCTTTGAAGCTTTACAAACCAAATGACGTGAGGTAGCTATCTCATAACCACAGCATATGCAGTTAACAGGCAGAAGTGTAACTGACTGGGGAAATGTTCACAAGGTCAGAGCTGAAAAAAGCAAAAAGCATTCAAGTCGCTTTGCTAAGGGCACAGTGGGATTATGAACTACAGTTGAAAACTCTGTACCCAATATAATTTAGTGACAGGATGCCTCCAAAGGTACAATATTTGTGTTGTTGCCATTTCAAGTGTTTGAAGCCTAGTTCCTTGTCGCCTATGGTTGATGCCTATTGATAGTTATCTCTTTACAAAGTAGCTTTTCCCCTCTTCGCTTTGTATAAAGATTAATAGTCCAGTAAACAGCATTGAGTAACCAATAGTTGCTTTTTGCTTTACTTCTAAAAAACTTTGGAATTGTTTTCCCCCCTTCCCGCTAGCAGTCTCTCTCTCTCTCTCTCTCTCTCTCTCTGTCTCTCTCTCTCCTCTCTTTCTCTCTCCCTCTCTCTCTCCCCTTTTGTGAAGCATTCTGTCCCAAGGCACCTTTATTCATTCATTACATTGTACCTTTCACTGACACAATATGATTGTCTCAGCTGTGGCACGAGGATGTGTGAGTGTATGCATGTCTCCCATTGCAGATGCAAAGGCTGTGTGCTGTTGGTGTATTTGTACAGTCACAACTAATGATGGGCACGGACCAGGAAAAGAGCAGTTGTGATTATTTGTGGTTTGTCATGATTCATGAACCATGAACGATCATGAACATACTGATGAAGTGAAGATGTCATGGTTCGTGTGATTTGGAGCAATAGAACAGCCCCTGCAAGAATTAGAGATGCTGAGCTTGGAGCTGAAGATTCGATTTGGGACATCCAAGTTATAGCCACTATCCCCACAAGGAGGTGCCCCCCTGCCCCACCCCCCTGGAAAGTGCTCTTTAGCAGCTAGATTGATGTTGCTCATCATTAGGTGGACTGGGGACAGAACAGAAAGGGGCAGTGTAAGTTTATTCTCACACTGGCTGCTGCAAAAGTTACAACACCAGCTGAACTGCCCAGGGTTTGGCTCCTACAACTGCCTCCTCCCAGAGAGTGTACTTGAAGCTCTGTGGTTGACTCTCTGACCTGACAATCTGTCCTACACATAATTGCATCAAAGTCCACCCCAGCATTGCTTAAGGAATTGATTGAGTGCCACCGGGTTGTCTGACAGGGACAACACACTCAAAAATGAAGCCTACGAATGGCCAATGCTGATAATAGCTTGGTGTTTCATTTCATTATGGGCGGGCACATTTCCTTCATCTCAAGGTGTAGGAAACAGCATTCAAGCGCAGATGTCCAGCTGCCATTAATATATTTCAGGAAAATAATTTCATATGCTGCATATATTGTCTTGAATTCCCTCAGTCTGGAAAATTATATCTGGCCTAGATGGAGATGAATATGCTTAAATAAACATTATCTTCCATCAAATGTTGATATTAAATAAGAACTTTTCCTATCTGCATTGATACTGTTATTTCTAAAGCTGTGTTCCTCTTTAAGAACATCATAATTGACCTCTGATAAATGCATGTTTTTATCATTGATCAAATAATGTCAATTGAACCAGACAAGATGAATGAATTGCGTTGCCAGTTCCGTTGCATAAGAGATCAGTCTGGAGGTATAAGATCCTTAAAACTATTAATCAGCAATCACTTGAGTATTTTCTTAAACCATTCCGTCAATCTTGTAGCATGCAGATAACATGGTAGTAATTTCGCTTGACCTGCTTTGGATCAAATTTCAAATCTTATGCTCTAAATGTTTTTAAAAGGAACAAACCCTAAAGTTTTGGTGTCTGGAAAAAAATCCCAAGTGTTTTCTAGACTCTTTAGAAGTATGCTTCTTTGTTTACATAAACCTGAAAGCACAAAAAGTCTGATCCTTCTGTTTTCAGACAACTGATGCACAAGTTTTAGAAGTTAAGGGTTGAGTCAGATTTCTGTAAGGCTTGATTTTCATGCCAAAATGCGCATTTCCTATAGATGAGATCCTTTCCTTGTCACATAAAAATGGATGGAAAGCAGAACTAGACTTTATCAGGCCTGACTTGAGTCTTAGTTTTTGTGAGGAACAAAAGCTGTTATTTAAAAAAAAAATTGTGGAACTGTGCTGTTCTAACCCTGTGTCGCATCTTAGAGAGACTCTTGTGACTTGGAAAGAAAGAAATGGTGAGCTTCAGGAAGATCTAAGGCAGGCATGTCAAAACTTTGGCCCTCCTGATGTTTTGGACCACAACTCCCAGAATTCCAAGCCTGTATTTCCAGTGGCAAAGGACTGTGGGAGCTGTGGTCCAAAACATCTGGAGGGCCGAAGTTTGAACATGCCTGATCTAAGGACACTGTTTTGGGTTGGGTTGCTGATGAATCTTGAAGCAGTGATTTTTGTTCTCTTTCCCTTTAAAACACGTTTAGGTAATAGTGATGGGAGCCACCAATCGCCCTCAGGATCTTGACTCAGCTATTATGAGAAGAATGCCTACGAGATTTCATATCAACCAACCTGTAAGTCATTGGAAGATAATAGCAGTAGGTTCCCCCAATCACAGATGCCACATATGTTACATATTACAGGCCTGCACAACAGGTAGACCGTGGGCTACCGGTAGCCCATGAAGGGTTCAAAAGTAGCCCGCTGGCCACCAATAAAAAAGTGAGAGGATAAATTCTCCACCCCTCCCTCCCCCATCCCAAGGACCACCACTGCCCCAGCAAAGTTCTGGTTCTGCCAGCCCACAGTTGCAGCTGAGCGGGGCAGTTCAAGGGCCATGGTGTGGTCCCCTGCTCCCCCCGCTGGCCAGATGATCAAGCAGGTGCAAGGGAAGCGTGCGCATGGTCAGCCTTCCCATAGGAATGCATTGAAAATCAATTAATCCATTCCAGAGGGAAGGCACTTCAGTGCGTTCCTATGGGAAACCACTGCTCTACTTACAATTTGTTGGGTTTTTTTTACTTACAAGCATGTGCTTGGAATGGATAAAATTTGCAAGTAGAGGTATTAGTGTAGTAGCCCTCAGGCACTTTGGGCCAGAAAAAGTAGACCTCGGCCTGTTCAGAGCTGAACAGCCCTGGCATATTAGATACATTACCCTGTCTCCTTGATTGTCTGTTTTATAGATTATCTTTCTAACAATTTTTTCTGTTATTTATTCATTTATTTTGTTGCCTAAAACAACCCTCAACATGTTAACATGATTATACTGAAAAAGCAAAGGGAGAAGAAGGATAGCAGGCATAAATAATAAAAACAAAATCCTGATACACTGTCATCAGCAGTACTCATTAACCAAGAAGTCAGCAAGGAAAACACAAAACATTTCCAGGGCAGAGGCAAATAAATCATTGAAGTTGGTGACAGAAATTATGTTTTAAACAGGGCTAAGTGGTGTTATTCAGGCAAGGGAGTTTTGCAGCCAAAAAGACCCTGTGCGTTCATTCACCAACCATAGCACTCAAGCATTAGGACATAAACTGGTAAATGATCTCAGCAGGCAGGAAAGACACAGAACCTTTAGATATCCTCTTTGCAAACAGTGTTGTGGGGCTTAAAGATCATGACCAGAACTTTTGAATTGAGCTGAGATACTAATCGGAATTCAGTGTCATTTGGAGTATATGATGCCACTGCTTTTCTGATTGTGGATTCCAGCAAGCGACAGTAATTCCACAACATTGTTTCCTCTTAAGCTGTGCGGAAAGGAGGGAAAAGGCTTGTGTGTAGCAGAAGAAAAAAACGCGAGGGAACGTTGTTCCACAGTACGCTGCTCCAGCTGCAGTTTCTCACTACTTTTCACATGCCCGTGGAGTGTGTCTGTTGCAGATGTCCAAGAATTTCAGACAGTGGCTTTATCTTCTCAAGGGAAGGGTAGATTGAAGGATTAGCAGAAGCCGCAGGAAAGCGCTTCTTGTTATACAGAATGAAGTTGGTCCAGGAACATTGCCAGGCTTCAAATGTGATTGGGCCATCATACTTCACCACCTAAGATTGCATACACACCTTGCACCCAGTCAGTTTTCTTGCTGATCAAAAAGCACAGCTGCCTTATCATAATACAGTTTCATCTTGTTGATTAAACAACAACGTGAACTAAATTTCTGTCCTGTATAATCAGTGGACTGCTTAATTTTCACAAGGGAAAGATCATTGTTTGCCACCTGGGCTTATATTCTATATTCTTTTCTCTTTCAGAAGGAAAGCTGCTGAAATAAAGTATCTTTCCGTATTTGGGAAACTGCCTATGTTAGGACAGGATCTTTTTGCTACTCTGAAATTAAGTTGCATTAGTTCACGTTTATTTTTTAGAAGGCTTATTTTCCCAACTGAGTTCTCAATCTTGCTCCAGCAGGAGAGAGAAATAAAAAAGAGGAAACCTGGCATAGAGCGTAAAGGTATATAAGCTTGAAGAGTTACCTTTTCATGGACTCTATTCCACCAGCTTGCCATCCTGGGAAAGACCCACATACCATGAACTGGAATTCTGCAACATCACAATGTCTTGCCATTCAGTATCACACAGGAACCTTGTCTACAAGAAAGTGATTGTATTATGCTTACTTGACAGTAGTAATGTGTTTTTCCTCCTTTATTTAAAGGCATTAAGGCAAAGAGAAGCAATCTTGAAGCTGATTTTGAAAAATGAAAATGTAAGTCAGTTTAAAAAAAAACAAATACTCTTTATTTATTTATTATATATTTATTTATCTTTTCCATTTATATACCACTCCCATTTCCCGAGGGGAACTCTGGGCAGTTCACACAAAAAGATTAAAAACAAGACATCAATAGAAGAATATAAAAAGGTACAAGGCAAGAGGCATAAAACTTGATGATAACAACAACAACAACAACAACAACAACAACAACAACAACAACAACAACAACAACAAAACAGCTTGGTACAACCCTAGCAGTTGTCAAAGGCATCCCTGAACAGCCAGGTTTTAACGGCTTTCTTGAAGGATGCCAGTGAAGGATCCTGGCATATCTCACTGGGTAATTTATTCCAAAGCACTGGGCCGGCCACCAAGAAGGCCCATTTATGAGTTGCTACCCTATGGGCCTCCCTAGGGGTGGCCACCTGGAGCAGGAGAGCTATGGAGGATCGGGTGGGTTGAGCCAGCTCTGATCGTAGGAAGATACGCTCTGCCAGATAATCAGGACCCAGGCCATGGAGGGCTTTGTAAACCAAAACCAACACCTTGAACCTTATTCGGGAGGCAACGGGCAACCAGTGTAGACGAGCCAGAATGGGGGTGATGCGGTCAAACCTGCCCACACCAACCACCAACCTGGCCACCGCATTCTATACCCATTGCAGTCGCCGAACAAGGTTCAAGGGAAGCCCCATGTAGATAGCATTACAATAATCTATCCTCAACATGAACAGCACCTGCACCACTGTCCTCAGGGAGTCCCCATCAAGGTACGGGCGAATCTGGGCGATAAGCCTAAGATGGTAAAAGGCCGACCTGGTCACGCCTGCCACCTGGGAATCCAGGGACAGATTGGGAACCAGGACGATGCCCAGACTCCTCACTTTTTCCGCCCGCTGGAGGGCGGACCCACCCAGACTGGGAAGAGGGCCACTGTACCCATCCAGGCCACCCCCAAAGAACAGAACCTCTGTCTACCCAGGGTTGAGCCTGAGCCTGTTGGTCCTGGTCCAATCCAATACTGCAGCCAGTCAGCGATCAAGGGTCTGGACGGCCTCCAATGCAGAGGTAGAGAAGGAGAGAGAGAGCTGCGTGTCATCAGCGTACTGATGACAGCAAGCTCCGGAAGACCTCAGCCAGCGGCCTCATATAGATCTTAAAGAGCATTGGAGAGACGACCCCTGAGGCACCCCACAGGAGAGTGTCTAGGGGGATGACAAAACACCCCCAAGCTCACACGCTGAGTACGGCCCTCCAGGAAGGAACAGAGCCAGCCAAAAGCCAGACCCCCCCAATCCCCACCTCAGAGAGCCGGCCCAGGAGGAATACCATGGTTGACGGTATCAAAGGCTGCTGACATGTCGAGAAGGACCAACAGGGTAGAGCAACCCCTGGCAGCCCTCCTCAACAGGTCATCCTGCAGTGCGACCAGGGCAGTCTCAGGCCCATGACGCGGCCTAAACCCAGATTGGAAAGGATCTAAGACATGGTTCTCCTCCAGGAACGACGAGACGCAGGGCGGCAACCCGCTCGACCACCTTGCCCATGAAGGGAACATTGGCTATAGGACGATAATTGGACATATCATCTACAGCCAAGTCTGGTATTTGAGAATGGGCTTCACCACCGTCTCCTTCAGCCGACGGGGAAAGATCCCGTCTCTGAAGGATGCAGTGGTGATTAATGAAGCCCATTCCAGCATGCTCCCTCTTGCGGTCTTAATCAGCCAAGAAGGGCAGGGGTCGAATGGAGAAGCCGCTGGCCTGCAATGTCCCAGAGCCCTGGAGGCCTCAGTTGGAGTAACAGGCCCAAACTCAACAAACCGGGGAGACCGAGGGGGTGCGGCACCGGCCACGCACGAGGGTAGATCAGTGCAACCGGTGTCCAGATCGGAACAGATGGCCTCTATTTTAGATTTAAAGAGGACTGTGAATGACTCACTAGTGAAATCACTAGGAGGAGGCCCCGGCAGACCAGGATTGGTGAGGTCTCGAACCACCCAGAACAATTCTGCCTGGCGGTTCGAGGCCCCATCAATTCTCAGGGAGGCAAAAGATCTCCTTGCGTCCCTGATCGCCCGAACATAGCGACTGGTCAACGCCCTGACCGTAGCCCAATTCAAAGCCATCCAATCCTTCAGCCATCTGCTCTCTAGCCCCCTCCGCTCTTGCTTCATCACCCGCAACTCCGCCGTGAACCACGGGGAGGAGCGGGCTCGGCATCAGATGAGGCACTTGGGGGCGATCCGGTCAATAACCCCAGCATTTGTCCACCAGGGATTTGACCGGCTCGTCAACCAGACCATCTGGTAGGCCCCCAAAGGACTCCAAAAACCGCACAGGGTCCAGGAGCCTTCAGGGGCAGGCCCAGATGGAAGGGCCCAGCTCCCCGGGGGAGGGGGGCAGCGATTGATAGGGAAAAAGTCTTTCTGATATTACATGAATCAACTTTTATTTCATATTACTCTGGTGAAAAGGAAAGGATTCATGGTAAAAGGCAGTTGGTTTAAGTACACTTAACTGCCTACTTGGTGCTCTTTGTAGGAACAGTTAGGGGAGCTAAATGGATTTGTCTGGATTGTCCCCCATCACCTTTTATTGTTATTTATTGTAGCCCATATTAGAATATAACCAAGTACGATAATTATCTCAATCTGTCTCAGTTTCAATGACTCCTTTCTACATATAAAATGGTCTCCTGCCCTTTCGTTGCTCCCAGGTGGACAGGCGTGTTGATCTCCTTGAAATTGCTAAAGAAACAGACGGATTCTCAGGAAGTGACTTGAAAGAAATGTGCCGAGATGCTGCCCTGCTTTGTGTCAGAGAATATGTTAATTCTTCCTTTGAAGAAAGGTACCTTTTATTTAAGCTACAAAGGTTTTCCAGGCTTAAAGTATCCTTTTTTTTGTGTGGCTGTTTTTGTCAAAAATGTTCTTGAGCAAGGGGAAGTTCAAATTAGCCACACAGTCTTAGTCATAAGATGCGTTTTTAATCCTTTGACGTAAAAAAATAGGGTTCACAGTGGCTAAAAGAAAAAAGAAAAGAAAATCCAACCCAGTAAAAATAATGAAACAACAAACCAGTAATATCAGGAAACATCAAAATAGTTTAAAAGGCCAGGTTAGAGGCATGTGTCCTCATACTCTTCCTAAAATCGAAGAGCGTGTGAAGTCCTTGTTAACTCTTCTGAATCCCTATCTAACAGGCCATTACTGGAAATAGTATTTTCAAGAAGGGTTTCTCTTGAACCTGTTACTGTCTGGACATGTTCATAATAAGGCAAGCAGTTAATTGGAAAACTCAGGTACAGGAAGAGCAAAGGGAGGAAGCAATGATTACATTGTCCCTGTTCCCACACTTCCTGTGGAGAAATGCGAGTACTTTTAATGCAAGAGCAAGTTGCATACCTGTCTTCATGTAGAGATGAAGGTAGGGCATATCTATGAGTTTCTTGCTAGATTTTACAGAGTACAAAGAAGATGAAATGAATCACATACAGGAATAAGACTGTTCTCAAGCTCATTTGTTTATGCATTGTGCGTTGAATTCACTTTGTTAGCCTTCCCATCTGTGATGACATCATAAAGGACAGGGATTTTATTATGGACTGACCTGGCATTGACCAGCAAGCAGGACGGGTCAGAGGCACTGACCGTATGGCTCCCTGATACATGGCACTGAGCTGAGGGATCAGAACAGGGTACAGGCAACAAATGCCTGGCCCTGGTTCTTCTTACCCAACCAATCCCCCAGCCCCCTGCGTACCTCCCACAGCCTAACACCTCCAAAATATCAATCCCTTCTGACATTGGCAACTGAAACTATAAACTGAAAAAAGAAGGGGGGGGGACAAGAAAAATAGGTCCACCCCACAAAGGGGAAAATCATAGCAATACAATACAATACAAAAAATGAACAAAAGTTTTACACATTGGCTGAAATCCTTTTGATTGGCCTAAAGCAAATCATACTTTTCATTCCATTTGTCCCTGGTAAGCAAACTTTCCTTGTGTGTGATTCTTGGGGCATGCATATTCCCATCCTGCAGGTTAGCATGCACACCTCTGAGAATCACAGCAGTTTACACAAGAGGAATGGACCAAAATGTATGATTTGGTTTACAAGAGTTTACAACTGTCAATGGGTCTGCTGTGGTTGAAAGCAACAAAGGGTCTAATTCATGTTGTCTTGGATTTTAATTTTACATGTGGCCTGGATGGGATTGTCGTATTTTCTTTCTTAAAAAATGTCACAATAGCATATGAATCACCTCATCATTTGCGCGCGCGCTCTCTCTTTTTGTTCAGTAATGAAGATGATGAAATTCGGCCAGTGCAACAGAGAGATTTGCAACGGGCAATTGAGAAGATGAGGAAATCAAAAGAAGCAACCAACCAGAGTGTTCTAATGCATGTTAGTTTAGATTAAGGTGAAGTAATGTTTTTCTATGGCCTGTGACCTCTTTTGGTGACGGGTTATCCCGTTTAAATAATGGAAATCAGTTGGAAGCAGTCATAACCTTTCAATAAGTGTTTCTGGAATTGTTTTTATACGCTGTTATCTAAGTTATTGAAATCTAGTAATCTGGCAAAAATGGATATGGTCTCTGTGATAGATCTTGACACGGAAGAATGTAGTCCAGTAGAAAAGCAATGCCCTGTTTCATTGTTGCAGCCTTAAATAGGTTCAGTAGGTTCCTGTGGAAAGGGGTGGGGGAGCAGAGCCTATGTATATATGTATGAGAGAGTGTGCATTTTTATATCCAGATATAATATGTAGATAACTTGAATTTGAAAAGCCTTTTTTTTTACTTGTTTTCTTGATCAAACCAAATCAGATAATTAAAGGATTCGATGCACATTTAACTATTTTGGTGTTTTACCTTCATGTAAAGGCAGACAACCTGTTTCTGGAAATATATATATTTTTCCAGAAGGCAAAGAAAACTGGCCTCTGTTCCCTCAGTGTAGTTCATGGGGTCCACTGGTGCCATCATTTTAGCTAGAAACCATACGTGAGGATCATGAAACATTTGTTTTTGTATGAATCTTAACAAGAAAAAATGTTTTTAAGTATTTTTTTTATCACTGTAGTCAGAATTAACCATTGTGTAATACTGGCAACTGCACATTTCCAAAATTTATTTTTCTATTTCTGAACAGTGAATAATTTCTTTACTTTAGATGGCACAGATAGAATTGCTCCTGCTGCAGAATTTCCTTTATTGCTATTGTAAGAATTCCTCACAGCTATAAATGGGACACAGCACAAAATTACAGCATTTAAGCACACTGATTTTAAAATGTGTGGTTTTCTCTAACCAAACAAGCTCAAGTGAGTAGCACTCTGCTGGGTCTTCCAGATGAGAATTTGATAGAATTGCAATATTCTTACTAAAGTGGATAATAAGAAGCTTTCTTCAGGACTAGTATATTGAAGAAATCACTTACATATTTTGTCTTTTTTCCCTTACAATTAAAAGCCGTATACTTGTCAGGCGAAGCTATCCTAATCAAAACTTTTTCTGGGCACAATGCATTAAAACTTGTTGTGAGCATTTTTGTACAGGAACATACTAATCACTAAAATAAGCACTGAAAAACAAGTGTTTAAAAAGCTGTTTAAATAAATGATAGATTTTAGAAAATTTTCATCTCAGTTTTTATCTTGATTCTGGCCAATCTACTTGGGGGTGCTAGTTTGGATATAACCACTTTGTGTAAAGCATAGAATCTTGTTTAAACATTATATGCTAACCTGTTAGGGTTTTCTCAGAGTGGGGGAGATAGAAACAAAGGAGCAACCGTTGCGTTGCCAAGTAGAAAACCACAGAGTACCCAAAGGGTGTAGCTCTTTCATTTTTAAAAAGCACATTTCACCTGCTGGTGTTGCTCTTAAGGATTTCAGAATTCCCAATATTTCTGACCAAGTGTATGTGTGTCAGTTAGTGGCTGAAATTCTCTTGCTTAGTGCAGTAATTGGACCACAGTAGCCACATGGAATCGATGGAAATTTGATTAGTCAGCTCCTCCATAAATTCCATTGATTTCAAATGGGTTGTTCTAACTTGTTCTTAGTGTGCTGAAGCAAGCTGGAGTTAGAGCTGGCCTTGCTTGAATTAATGTAATCTATGGAGAAGTTGACTTGCCGAATCTGCATTGATTCAGTGGGCTTATTCTAGTGCAATTTACTGTAAGCAGTCATATCTTTACTGTTGTGTATTTTGTATGTTGGATACACATGTGGACTGCTCTGGGTGTACCAAAATCTTGATACACAAGCTGTGCATGCATTGAAATGTTTCTGTTTCTCAAAAGGTGTACACAGGAAATATCCAAACTGTTGTTGCAGTTCAGGGTTTCACACGAGTGCCGTATTTCAAGGGGCATGCCGTTGCAGACGGTGTGTTGTTTTCTTTCCTTTGTAGAAGGCTCTCCCATTCAGCCTCAAAACCAGTACATCTGGAATAGCTTCTGCAAGTGTGTCCCTCTGGATTTTAGTCCTATTGAGTGAGCACTGAAATGGTGCTGCTTGCTTCCATAGCTAGCATCCAACTTATTGGATCATTATTAAAATTCATTTGAACTTACAGGATGCTTTCTTAAACAGATATGTATGCAAAATATATTTTAAATGTTGGTACACCTACTAAAAGTCCATGGGCAAAGTGTAGCAGGCACTTGATTTGTACAGTATTAAGTTTGTGAACTGTCAGGTTTTTATTTGATTATTGCAAGCTTCTGTATTCTGTGAGAGGGAAGACCATTTTTCTGTCTCCATACCTCTAATGTTGTATTGTCTTATTAACTTATTAATTTCAGTAAAACCCTAGGATACAAAGTCAGTATAATTATGACAGTTCATAAAGGTGCTGTTTCCTTTCACCTTGACTGTGGCTTGTAAATAGAAATGTCATACAAATGAAGCCAGTTGTCAACTAACAGCAAGGTCCTAAGCCAAATGTATGTGGGTTGTGTATCTTTTTTGAATGATAGTTTACTCCAGCAGCAAGATACTTACTTGGTATTCCTTTCTGTGACCACATGTTTCTGCATTTAATACATCCCACAAGTACAAAATCATCTCATTTAAATGAGTGCCAGTTTTGCCATTTCTGTAGGATGTGCAGCAGTGAGAGGCTGATCTCTATCTTATTCACTGTTATCTCTCTAAGCAAATAAATGTATTCATTCCTTTACTAGTTATTTACAGTTCCCTACATTTTAGCTGAATAATCAAATTTCAAGACTAATTCTAAATTACTTTTAGGAGGAAAGGACAGGATTTGACTTCTGTAGCAGATTGGTAGACTTAAGAACTTTCTTTAAATTAAACTAGGCTGAATACCAGGGTGGCTTTAGAATAGAAAGCATCCTCACTTGCACAAAGGAAGCCTCTCTGTTTCTGTAGCTCGCCTTACTGGTTGCAACCTCTATGTCAGATGCCATTATGGTTCCAAAGCCCCAAAAGCAATTTAGGAAAACTGACCAATAGCTGTAACCCTTTCAGATAATGAGCTTTTCCCCCCTCTACAAAGTACCTAGTTTGTCTTATTATGCAACTCACCGCTTGTAAAGGCTGATGAGTTCTCTAGTGATCCATTTTGACTCGAGGAAGCCTTTGACAGCTTCAGGAATGGGGAAGGGGAGCCTTGAATATCCCAAAAAACAACCACTACCAATCCCACTAGCATAGCGTTAGGTTTAATAGCATGTGAGCTCCAGGAAGACCGGACATTTAATACCTCAGCTCTACAATGAGCTCCTGCTTCATATGATTTTGTGTGTGTTATAGAGGAGAGGAGGGCTTGCCTGTCTGATATGTCAAGGACAGCCGGGTCCCACCGTCATGTAGTTTCCAAAGAGTCATCATTTGTTTACTTTTCAAAAAGCTTTATTCAAACAAACCATAAAACATCTTCCATTTGCCTTTTCTTTCTACTGTATGTTTACAAGCGAGCTTCCTTCTTTTGTTTGACGAAGCTTCACCCACTGAAGACCTGGGTGCAATTCTAAGATCTAAGCAACACACAACATGCTATGACTTAAGTCCAGCTGCTAGTCTGAAGCCGAGTAAAACCTGTGCAATAAGTTCCTTAATAGTAACCGGACGCTCATGAAAGTCCCATTAATTTAGTGACATGGTGATATATTGGAATGTAGAGGCCTTTCTCACTAGCATACTCTGATGTTAGATGCTACCACTTGTATAATACTGATTTTGTTGGGTCATAGGACGGAATAACATTGCTACTATTGTTTGAGAATTCTGAGCATCTCTCGGGATTCTCCCCACCCCTTTCAAATCCAAAAATGTCTAACAAATGGAACGAGGTTTATGACATTTTAATTGACTATGAAGCAATAAATGTGACATGATTGTAGAAAAACATATTTTTCTGTATGCTGTCACCGCTAAATTTGTTTTTAGAATCAAACAAGTGTATTGCAACGCCATTTGCTGGAGTGTAAAGGAGGGAGGGAGGGCAAATAAAACTGCAGCCTCTTTGGGAAGCCAATGCTGTCTTGATTCCGTTTGTTGGGAAGGGTGTTCACGGCTGTAAGATTGGGGATTCCCCCACACACACACACACCTTTAAGGGAGAAGCTGTTATAGTTTAGTTGCTACTTTTGTTTTGTAAAAGTAGCTAATGATGGCATTGATGCTGGTGAGGGGGAAGTGGGAAAGGATTGTATCCAACAATGGAAGGTCCCCGTTTCTCATCCAGAACTTTCTGGTTTAAGTCTCCCGATTCTAAAAACAGAAATTTAGGGGATAAACCTAGACCTGTGGTGGTGAACCTTTGGCACTCCAGATGTTTTGGACCACAACTCCCACAGTCATTTGTCATTATTACAGGTTTGGAATTCTGGGAGTTGTGGTCCAAAACATCTGGAGTGCCAGGCGGTGGAAAGGAACTGCTGCATGAAGCGCGCGAAGAGAGGAGCATGCGCAGTGGAAGGGGGAGGTCCCTATCTACAAGAGATTTAGACTGCGGACGACCATCGCAGAAGCGATGATTAACCCTGTGTGTGCATTCACAGATGCACCGAAGAAGAACCAAAGGTTCACCACCACTGGCCTAGACTAATACAGCCATAATCTACACACACTCACCCTTGATAGTCAGTGAATCTGGGGCCTCAGGCATGGGAGCCCCTGGACCTTCCTTGGAAAGGAATAGTCTTGCAAGCTCGAGGTTTCTGTTCCCTTATTTCAGCCTCTATTCTGCTTTTCCTTTGACTACTAGTCAGACCTCCCTTTTTTTTTTCTGTAATTCTCCTGCTTCGGGGCTCAGTTTCTCTACTATTTAAAAGATTTCCACCCCACCATTTAACCAAGGAATCTGGAGGACTCTTCCTTTATCTGCTCATAGCAGGCCTGCACATACCCTCTTTTCAGATATCTGCTGCCTTTGATGTATGGCCATGCTGACAGCGCATCATCTGTTGGATTCCCCCATCCCTTGTGAGAGAAGGATTAAAGTCTATCTCCACTGACACCAGTCTGTTAGCCTAAAATATACCCCAGAAACTTAGGGTTGTTTTGTTTTTGCAGTTCTTGTATCCTTTCAAAATCCTCTCTTGACACCTTCGCCCTGCCATGCTGGAGTGGCACAGGCGTTCTATGACTTTCTACCACCGTAGCCCACAGTCTCGGTGGGTTTCAAAAATCATGTAACAGGTTATGGTGACGCAGATACAAAGAAATCCAAATGAAATAGCAGGAACGGTTGAACAGATTTATTGATAGTACAGGTGAGTTTTAATAATAGAATACCAGATTCAGAAAACATTTTAATCAAAAGTTGCATTTGTTAAGGCAAACATTCTGGTTTTATATCTGTAATAAATAGGCTACAAAATATTACATGATACAGATCTAAATTTTAAAAGATCTAGTACAAATATAGTATTGTAAGGCTAAAAAACAAGGAAAACATCAGCCCTATTTAAAATATTAATTAAATTAAAACAGCAAGATCACTCCTGTCTTCATGGTCCCTTCCAGAGGGCTCAATTATAAAAAGGCACTTGCTAATATCCTTAGCTAGCAATGTCACAAGGGGAGCCGTCCACCAAACTCAGTCTCTGATGCAGCTTGCATCCCATGCAACTCTCACGTACAGAGTGCAAGTTGCATTCTGCCCAGTGGCTGCATTCCTTGTCCACAAAGTGTTATTTTACAGTAAGGATTAAAGGCATTACAGCATGAATTACAATATGAAAGTGTTTTCAAATACCCATTCCTTTATGCAGGGCGTCTGTAAGTCACTCTTGTGTGCTGGCTTTAACATGTTACACCTATATGCATTATTAAAATTCATTTTAGGGTACATTCCTGCAATCCATATGAGATACCCCAGGGTCCGTTGTTACTGGGGACTGTCTCAATGGTCCCTAGGGGGTAAGAGGATTGTCATCTTTCTAACACTTGTATCCCTAGAGGTGCAGCCTCTGCGTCCCCAAAGTGGATGATGTAAATTTCCTCCCACCAGAGGCAAGGGAGGAAAAAAAAAGAAGGGGATTAAGAAGACCTTCCCTTCATCTCTTGTCCCAACAATTAAGTAGCAGCAAGCCTTGACATGGAAAGGCCCCGGTCACATATCACCATCTACCTGGGATACAGGATTGCAGAGTGAATGGATGTTACAATAATTTGATATGTAATTCTATATTTTTCTCAGAGTATTTTTTTGAATGCTTTGTTCACCATTTTAGGTGAAATCCAATTTTCTGCTAGTAGAACATACTCCCCCATCCCACTGTAGCTATATTTGCTTTGGTGGATTTTCTAATCACATAAAGCTATTGGGGAGGGGGGGATGTCATTGGTTGGCGGGGGGGGGGATGCAGGTTGTCCTATCCCAGTTCCACTGAAATCAGCTGTTTAGGACCACCAGGAATTTGTTGTTAGCGACCAAACACTCATTTTAGATGTTTATGTATACCATACTGAAATCAAGTCTTAGATGAAGGTGTAGCTTAGAAATTTGTCAATATTATTTAGTACTGCTACAGTATTCCCAAATTATGAGAATGTGAATAGCAGCTGAAATTTTCAGTTCATTATACAGAGGGATAGCAAGTCATCCCCCCTTTATATAGCCATTCTTCCCAATGCATCTATGAAGACCAACCATTCATTTAAAAAATAATTAAAAACAGGTTAAATAGCAGTTGCAGGCTTCTCCTAAAAGCTGGCTGAATGCAGCAGGTAAGCAAAAGACCCAAAATTCTGGTGTGTGCAGGTCAAAGGTCAACCCCCTTGTTCAATCAACGTAATAGCAACGTTTGTGTCCAACACTCAGAACCACGAGTTCAAAAATAAAATGATTAAGGTCCCATTTAAGACTAAAACTGGATAAAAATAGTTTAGAAAGTAATAATAGCACACATATATAGTACCATAGAATGTTCAAAGCATCTTACATATATTATCTCAATAATTGATACAACAACCCTGTAAACTAGACCAGAACTTGCATCCCCATACAGTGCTTTGTTTAAAACCACCTAGTGAATGTATGACTGGGGATTGCCTGGTTAATAGTCAATTATTGCTTCATCCCCACAACACTTTGATGAAAGTACTTGAGCTGTATTAGTGTACAATGGTAAAATGAAAACAAGTCAGAAGTCACCATAGTATAGCACGATAACCCAGCATTGGCACTCATAGTTGAGGTAATTAGACAAAAGGAATTTTGGCAGTAATAACAATAATGAAGGTTCTGGTCCCTTAAAGGTGTTCTCTGGGAATGCTCTTGAGTAGAAAATTGAACACAACTCAGAATTTAGATTTATTGGCATTTAGCTGTAGTGTCACGTTTACATGCTGATGACTGAGTAGAAAAGGACTGAAAAATACAAGAATCCAACAGAAGCCTTTTGAGGTAGCGAGTCTGTGTCCTGCACAGCTCCCGATCCTTCTCTGGTTAAATCCTGCTTCCTGTTAAATTGACTGCCCTGTGGAAATTTTCTCAGCTGTGCCTCCGGTCTCCATTATCTATGCAGAAAGTTCCTGAATGAAAAGCCCACTATTAAATAGAAGGCAGATAAACGTAAGGGGAACTGCACCATTTAACTCTTAATTTATATGACTTTTTGAGGTGACTGCTTTAATTTGCACTTACCAAATACAGTACTTATTTGCGGTGAGCTGAAAACAGGCCTCAATGAAGGCTCCTTTCTTGAATGTTTCAAAACAGTGTTAAGTGCCCATCTAAGCCAGAAATTTTCAAAATGTCTGCCCTCAGAAAACCTTTTTACAAATAAAGTTGCCTGCAATGGAACTTGAGTGCTTGAACTGGATTCCATGGAATATTTGGGGTGCATATTGTGTTAGGATGTACTAATAACAGGGCCTAACTTTTCGGGTGCACTTTTTGTATGGAAAATGTGGTGTAAAACACAGCCCCAAAGGTCCACGTTGCAGTGCCAAGAGGCCGATGGTGGGTATAAAGTCTGTCAGAAAAGCCTGTTCACTCAGAACTAGCCTTATCTTGAGACAGAGTGAGGAGCCCAACTGATTTGGGCTACCCAGAAAGAGTAAATTGTTAATTATTTCATTAATTATTATGTTTCGTTAACACGGGGAAGGAAATGCTTCTGGGTTAGATGCTATCATTTTGGTGAGGCATGTGGGAACATGTATTATCTTCTCCTCTGCCTTAAGCAGAAAAATGTGCATTATTGCTAAAATCCTAATAAACACCCCAGAAAGACTAAAATTCCCTAAAATGTTTGAAAACCACTAGTCTAAAAACTAGCAAACGACTCTGTGATCTGGAACTATGAAAGGAAAGTTGGCATTTTCAGATTTCTTCCTTTATAAAAATAAGTGTTGATTTAGGGTACCAATCTTCATAATAATACAGTATTTTTCCTTGTATAAGAGTATAGTTTTGTCTAAAATTGTTAGACTAAAAACTGAGGGTCATCTTATACACGGAACTGTGAGGTTGTGAAACCAATTTTGCGTTGGAAAAGTGTAAGGCATCATATACATGGGGACATCTTATAGACTGAAAAATACAGTACTTTTTTAAAACCTGTAATGGAATCCTAAAAAGGGGACTGAAGATGATGGAAGATTGAGGCATAAGCTATGCTTTCTGTTTGGCATTTCTCAAAGACTCAGAAAAAAATTAAATGCCACCCTGTATCCCCCTATGTCAATGATCGCGAACCTTTTAGAGACTGAGTGCCCAAACTGTGATTCAAAACCCACTTAATTTTCGCAAAGTGCAAATAGAGCAATTTAACTGGAATGCAGGTGGCTGTGAAGGGTCGATGTTGGGCGCCCACAGAAAGGGCTCTGAGTGCCACCTTTGGCACCCATGCCATGGGTTTGCCAACACTGCCCTATGTTATTTATTCTGTGTAGCCAATCGGAAGCATCAAAGAAGAGGAAAAACATGATGTTTTTTAGTTGCACAGGTCATACATCCTGCTCCCCAAGATTAGGACAAATCAATGTATGGCTTTTGACTCTTCAATACTTGATCCATATTAATTCTGTATATAATAAAATCCCTTCCCATGGCTTTTATTTGAAATGGAGAAGAAATTCCCTAGTAAATTTAGAGAGAAAAATCTCAAACCCAAAGTCTAGCCTAGGAAGGACATGCCCAAAAAGAGAATAGGAAATTTCCAAGACATGAAGTAGAATAGCACAAAAATCAACTGGTGGAGCTCATATTTAAAATGAAGGCACTCTTAAGTAAAAAAAAAAATAGAGTTAATTGTTTTTCCCCAAGGACATGTAGTATTCTGTCAACACTTTCCATGCTTTCGGTGCCATGAATCCATCAGGGGGGTTTTCACCTTCACGGGCCAGCTTTCTCATGCGTGTCCCAGAGATGAAGTCAAATTCATTGTGCCTATTAAGAAAAATATGGCTGCTGATGAAGATGGTACAAATATATAACAGTACAACCTTCTATACTTAGAAATTACATTTGTCCCCCGCCCTTTCGCGGTTCATATACTGTGGTCTGGTATATCGCGGGTCCGCAGTATATGAAAAAAAAGGCCCGCTGGTGTAAGGAGGAAAGGCCTTCCCAGGCCTTTCGGAGGCCCCAAAAGTGCTTCCCCGCAAACCGGAAGTGACTTCCGGTAAACCAGAAGTGGCCTCCAGATCACTAGAAAGCACTTTTGGGGCCTCTGGGGGACTGGGAAGCCCCTTGCCGGCCCATTTGGGGCAGCGCCAGGCCTGGGGTAAGTACAAGAGCCCCCAGAGAGCCTGACCTGACCCAGCATCCACATATTGCAGATTTTCAATTATTGTGGGTCGGGTCGGGTCCCTAACCCCTGCGATAGGTGGGGGTTTACTGTACTTTGAATTATTCTGTTCACTAAAGAATAATCTCCACCTTCCTTTTAGCTGAAGAAACATATGAACAGTCTGTGACATGCCACCTTTTTTGCATCAATTCCAGAAGAGAAACTGACATTTGAGTGTTTAGTGTTGGATAACCAGGTATGCATCTTGGATCACAAGATGATATAAAACCAAAATCTATTGTCATGCCAGCTGTGCTATTTGTCTGATAGCAAAAACTCTGTGGACAAAAACTTTAAAAACAAGAAAACAATTTTCCAGAATGAATGTCTTTTGGGGGGGGGCGTTGGGGGAAGCATATTTATCCACACCCTATGTGACAAATTGTCATTAACCATGGCACTTACCTGTCTGGGTCATAGAAAACCATTGCTTTTTGAACTTTATTATAGGCAGCAACTCGGAAAGGAATGATTTCCACAGACATCAGTCCTGGAGCCATGCTCAGCACCTTTCCACCATGAGAAGGTTCATATAGATCTTTCTTGGTGTCTGGGTGGGGCATACCCGCTGGATCTCGGCCCACAATATAGAAGTTGGCACCAGCAATCATTCTTGCCCTACAGTGCCACTGGACCTAAGAAAAGACAAGAGATGAGT
>JAHTLZ010003518.1:12592645-12630742 GCA_023846285.1 Phrynocephalus versicolor
TCTTGCCCTACAGTGCCACTGGACCTAAGAAAAGACAAGAGATGAGTGCTCCGGTGATAAGACTTATTGGACTACTAAGATATTTTTAAAGCGGCTTTGGAAACTTTTTATTTATTTGTTTATTTATTTATTTATTTATTTATGGATGAATGAGAGAGTGAGTGAATGAATGAATTGCTCCCAGAATCCTCAGCCAGCAAAGACATGCGATTCCGGGAGTTCCAGTAAAAAAATTAACATTTCTAAACCCTCTCTCAAAAATGAGATGTTTTCAACTGCAGTCCTGTACATACTTAGCTGCCACTGAGCTCAATCCGATTTTCAGCTGGGTAGCCATGTAACGTTTCTAGTGCTGCTGTTCCAGAACAGATCTTCAGTAGAAACAACACACCTTTTTTTCCAGTCTAAACACACACCAGCATTACCAAAATTCTAAACCTCAATTTTCTATTCTGTTGCACGCAGGCACGTCTCCTTCAAGCTAGATTGTTGCATCTTAATACATGGACATGTTTGCACAAACAAGCTCTGGATCTGCGCCCTCTAGGATTGCAGCTTATATTGCTACATTTGTTATTCTATCTAACTAATTTGATGGCATAAATTTATTTAAGGGTAAAGCAAAGTGTTCTGCTTATATACCTCCCCATACATCCTCAAGTAGTCTCTGGGCAGTTTACAGTTTTTAATTACAGTATGCAAGCTTACACATTGCCCCGCCAGCAAGCTAGGTGCTCATTTTACCGACCTCGGAAGGATGGAAGGCTGAGTCAATCAGAGCCTGCTACCTGGGATTGAACCCCAGGTCATGAGCACAGTTTTAGCTGCAGTACAGGCATTTAACCAGTGCACCACAAGGCACGAGGCATGAGGTAGTTATTTTCAGTTGCTAATGGTCAGAAAGAAGAGGAGCCTGCGTACACAAAAGAGATGGCAGCCATACTCAGGATTGCCCATAGCACATTTGAAGGAGGCCCCTGTCACGAAGCAGTTCTTCACACACCGCCTTATACGGTTTTTAATTTATTATTTATTTATTTATTAAATTTATACCCCGCCCATCTTCCCTAAGGGAACTCTGGGCGGCTTACAGTTAATACACACAAATATACAGTAGCAATGTTAGACGAACAACAAAATTAAACAATAAAATGAAATGAAATAAATAGAAGCGTAAAATCACAAGCACCCTCCGTTGATATTATCACTCGTGGAAATCGACAAGCAGCAGATGGCGGGGATTATAAAAAACCCGCAAAACTAGAACTTAAACTTAAACTAGGTCACGAAAGGCCTCGTGGAATAGGATGGTTTTAACCGCTCTACGGAAGGCCATCTATACCATCCTGAATCAGCCTGTATTTCTCTCTTATTGTTTTTTGGGGCATGGCTCAAAAAAGGTTGGGAATGGCCACGTTATAGCATCTCGTTTTGATTTGTGTAATGTTCAAACAGTAGAGAAAATATTTTGCCATGTTTCTTGGTCAGCTTGCTGTATCATGAGTCAGTCCCCGGTATTCCAGTCTCTCTCTCTCAGAAATCTGAATCCAGTGCTTAACCAGAAAGGAAACACTAATATTCATCAGGCTTGTTAGTAGAGGTCCCATTCATTTCAATGTGTCTCTAATTGGAACTAAAATTGAATTTCCCTCTTCATGCTCAGGCCTCCCTCTGATTAATTCTTCTTGCTTCAAAATCATATTGGAGTGCTATCAAGTCAGTTCTGATTTATGGCAATCATGTTGCCACTTCCTTCTTCTGGGGCCATCCAGGGGACATGCAGCTTGCCCCAGGCTACTTAGGCAGGCTCTTCTGGAATTGAACTCCCAACCTCTGGCTCCCTATTCAGATGCTTAACTCATTGTGCTAACCAGGCATCTCTTGCTGGAAACAGAGGAAATTCCATTCACAATGAAGAGCAAAAGAAGGCAGCAAAACATTATCTTCCTACAGTTCTTACTCAGGAAAAGGCATACCTCTGTTGGTCCCGCATACAACATCGGAGAAGGGAAAATGGCAACAATGGTTGACTTGGGATCTAGGATGTGCTCCTCCAGCACTGCCGCGTGCTGCTTCATGCGCCACTCGAGGGGCACATCGTCATCCTTGGTCCACCCACCGAGAGGATGCAAGAGCAGCACCGGATGCTTATAGCCCCTTTCGAGCAGACGGCGTTTGGTGTCCTGCATCAGCAACGCATGTCCATTGTGCACAGGATTCCGCAGCTGGAAAGCAAACACGGCATCTGAAAGGCAAGGGAAAGAAAAGGCAATGCAAATGTGGTGCAACGGGCGGGATAATACCAATGCCAAGTAGAGAAGAATACATGAAAAAAAAATCATCTACAACAGGAACAGACAAAGTATGGCTCTACAGCTGTTGTTGGGACTACAACTGCCACCATCCTTCATCATTGGCTATGATGGGAACTAGAGTTCAACAATATCTAGAAGGCTACATTTGTCCATCTGGATCCATAAGCAGGAAATTAAAAACAGCTTTTATCCTAATTTAGGACAACTGCAAAGCAAATGTGGGAACTGAGATATGAGTATCATCTGTAACTTGATATTTTTATTTATTTAATTTTGCTGTCCTGCCTTCCTCCCCTTGCAGAGACTTTGAGTGATTTATAAAAACATTTGCTTATCTACAATAATTAAAAGCCTCTCAAAAGAGACTGGTTTTCCATTGCCAACAGAAGGAAAGGAAGGAAGGAAGGAAGGGGCCAAGCGAGCCTCCCAAGGAAAGGAGTTCCATAATCCAGGAGCAGCCAAAGAGGCTTTAGCTCTGGTAGATGTGTTAAAAAAGATCATCCTTCTGCTAGAAAACAAATAATGTCTTTATGGCATGATCCAGCCACAATTCAGTGCTGCTAGACTGCAAATCTGTATACACAGGTTTGATGATGTATCCTATTTTTAACGTCTCTTGATTCGAAATCTCCCAGCTGTCTTGGGCTAGTGCTTTTTCCAATCTTATTGAACACTAGAAAAGCTAAAGATAGATCTCTCTGGACTAAGGATTCTAGAGCATTGGAGCCATCATGGAAAATGCCTCCTGCCTTCCAATGACGACTAGCAGTGTTACAGAAACAGAAACAGGGCCTTTTACCAGCATTCATTTCTTTAAACTTCTGTCGAAGCTCCAGCGGTGTCAAGCGGTACTGGTCCAGACCGTCATTCCACTTGATTCTCTCTAAGGCAAGGAGGTCTCCACCAGCCAACCAATCTCCGCTTTCCATCACCATCTATCAAAAGGCACCAGCCATTAAGAAGGAGACCATGAGATTTAGATGCAATTATGGGGGACCTATGATGTTTTGGATGCTGTCAGTCTACATTTCCCCCTCACAGCTTCTGCTGCCTTGAGTTGATCAACCATCAGGAGATGGCTGAAACGATGAGATGTCATTTTTCACTCCTCCCCTGCTGTACACAGAAACACAGAAAACAAGAAGAGCAGAAATAGAATGCAGAGTAGATTATCATACTAGGTAGATGCATTGTTTTTATTTATTGCAAAAAGGAAGGAAGGAAGGAAGGAAGGAAGGAAGGAAGGAGCGCCACAATGACTAATTCTGACTTCACATACTTTTACATGTGGATGCTTTGCACATGTTGTTCCCCAAACTCGGGCACAACGCTCTTCCTTCCTGTGCTCAAAAAATTCTGGATTTTTTAGTATTGCTACCCTCCGCCCATTGTACTCCAGTGTAAAGGCATTGCAGCCTTCCAGGCGTTTCTTGTCCTCTGCAGATATTGGAAGTACGATGGGAATGCTCAGGTTAATGACACCATCTGCAAAAAGAACAAGGTTGCACTTTAATTCACATACAACTGATACTGGGAAAATATGGTTGCATTGTGAGTCATCCTGAAAACACAGTGGGAGGTGGTGGGGGGAGGGGGCAGGTAGATCTGCCTCTTTAAGGACTGACTCATCCATTACGTCACATCACAACAATATGAAAACTTTGCCCCAACAGACTTAAAAACGTATTTCTAAAGCAGACAAAAGAATTGCTGGATAGCTCTGTGGATGAGGTCTCTGACTGTGGAGGCAGAGGTTGGAAGTTCAACTCCTAGCTGTGCCTCCTTGAGAGGTCCTGGACTCGATGATCCATAAAGGTCCCTCTGCGGTTCTAAGATGATGGTGGTGACAACAATAATGATATTAAATGATACAATAAGAGAAAGTAGCAGCAATTCTGACAATGACTTTTATTTTTCATACATTTTTTCTAGACTGAAGGCTATTCCATCCAAGACATGTGGTACCTCTGCTGAAAGAGAGGCAAATTCCATGAAAACCAACACCCGATAAAATTTTCTAGTGTGTTAAAGGGTCACGAGATGTCTTGTTTTTTTTCTGCGACTACCCACCCACCCACTGCACAAAATAACAGTGGTGAGAAAGCGCTATGTTGTCATTTTGAAACCTCCAAAAATAAGAGAATCTGCTTGGGGTTCAAACAACAATGAAATGGGATTGGGGTGGTGGTCAGTGGACATTTACACAAGTCTCCTTGGGAAGAGCACTCTGTAAATACTGAGCTGCAATTAAGAAGAGCTTTGCTCTAGCAACCCCCCTCCACATGGCCTAGCACATGGATACCTGAATTGAAAATGACTACCTGCCCATAGGTATCAATCATCTTTGGAAACCTTCTTCCAGGTGTGTAGGAACCCCGAGAAGGACCTTCAAAAGTGACTGGAGCGTATGAGCAAGTACCTACCAGAGCAGACGCTACTTCACATTGCCCATGTTTCAGGCCATGTGGAATTTTTAAGGTCATTATCAACCAAGGCTCTGAATTAGAACCCCAAAGTGATTGGGGAACACAGGAGCTGTAGAAGCTGTGGCAAGATAGGCTGCCATCCATTGGTCCTATTGAACAGCCTACTTGCCCTCTTTGAATGAATCAGAGTTTCCAGTTTTCAAAGACACCAGGGGCATGAAGTGCACTGTGGCAGGTCTGAACTAGAAGTTCTCATAGGATGGGTAAGGATGATCTCAGCGTTTCTGCCCAGGATGAGTTGTAGGAGGTCCACTAGCCTTCGATGAAAAAATGCTTTACGCCACTGCTCAATAGACAAAAGAAAGTCGGGCTATATTTACTTAATTTACTACACTTGTAGCCAGGCCTTCAGTTTTTCCACACCAATGGCAGCTTCCAATGAAACTATATTTTACATAACCATTCAGAGTACACTTCTTATCTGTTTAAAACAATAAAAGCTCCAGAGAAGTAAAAATATTTCACATGTCCATAGGAACTAAAACCAAATTAAATTACAGCAAATCACAGGAGCTAGTACCAGAATGCAAAATGGCATAGCTGCATGCTTGACCGGCAAGCTTTCCACCAATAGGATAAGGGATTTTAACAAAATAAATAAGTAATTAAGTAACAAACCAAAGCTCAATACTCATCCTTAGTCTCATGGAAACACCTTAGGGCACTACATCAATAAATAAATAAATAAATAAATAAATAAATAAATAAATAAATAAATAAATAAATACTGCAGTTGATACATCAGCTACCACCTGTTTAGAATGAATACATAAGTTCTTTATTTAAACCTTTACAGACCCATCATATGCGTGCATCTTAATCCAGCACCTCCCTCCACGTATACCAAAGGGAGAGCATTTGCGCCTTAACAGCACACTTGGCTACCATGGATGGGGTAGCCCTGTAAGAACATCCCTTTACTCCTTCCAAGAAAACAGAACTTTCTCATCTGTGACTTTCTGTTGTTTTGGGGCCTCTGGAGGCATTCCTAAGATGAGAAACTAAGGAGAACAGGGGAAGTCAAAAACACAGGTATTGGTGTGCAGGAGAACCTACAATGTTCCACACAGAGGAAAAAGGCAAAAACTTCTCAGTTCATTTGATACCAGCGTTCCTAGGCCAGCTGTGTTTCTGCTGAGCAAAAAGTCCCTCCCATGTAGCAATGCAAGAGCATGGTGCTCTTGCAGAGACATTGCTGTTGCACAAGCCACAACCCCTAAGAGGAAAGCTTATTCTCTGCTTGCCCACAGCAGTGCTTGTGCAAGCAGTGTGCCAGAGTGCATTACCACAATTGGTGGGACTTCCTACTCAGCAAATGCTTAGCAGGACACTCGACCTAATATTTATTCATTTGATGTTCTCTCAGTCTGAAACTTCACATAATTAATTAATAACGGGTTTATCTAATTGTATTCAGGCTAGGATTTCACAGCCAGAGTCCTAATGACAATATATAGTTGTGTAAGGGAAATAATGTCAGTTGTGGCAGCAGACTGCTGCTCATTAATAAAGATGCCGACTGTGTTCCTGGGTGCACATTTCTGTGTGCCCAGGAATACAACCAGCATCTCCATTAATGAGTAGCAGTCTGATGCCGCAATTGACATGATTTCCTTGATACAACCATAAATTGTCAATGGGATCCCAGCCAATTTCTTCTAGATTACAACAGAGTTCTCTTTAAACTTCTGTGTTACGGAGCAATGTAAAATACACAGTGAATTTCTTTACCCAACATAAAGTAAGCTTTTGGTTGGCTGTAGCCCTGTGTTGTTCACATATAACCCCTAGTGTCTCACTAGGGCAATTATCCTCCCATGTAAACAAACTGTTCAGTATGGTTTCTTAAAAAAAAAAATCATTTTGCTTACAATGATAATAATTTGTGTGTTGTTTTTTCCATTAATAAAACAAAATCAATAGACAAATTAAACACTAAGTATGATGTCCATTTTGTTTAACCATTGAATGCAAATTATGACAATTCACAACAATTTTGAAGTCAATTTTAATGGGTTCTATGATTATTTTCACTGTTCTAGCTATCCTTATCATTGTTGATCATCTTGACTATGGGTTGGATCCAAAGTAATGTGAGCTGAGCGATGGGTCAGTACTGGTCCATGAAGGTTTAGTCTCAGTTCCTTAAATGTGCACAAAATAAGGCCTAACGGCTGAGCTTCCCAGATAGCAGAGAAGGTCACGAAGTTGAGTATTGTGCGCCATACTGCCCCAATATTCAATGAAATTCCACAGTGGGAATGTGGACTGCACAATTCTTCACTGCCACGAGTATTTCCCAGTGAAACGGTTTGCACTTTGCTTCTGCTTATTCTTCAGCCATCAGGGCTTCCTTTACACACACATATGGAATTCAGACTAAACGTGGTTAAAGATAAGGAATCCAGAGCAAAAAAAACATATGCAAATAGAGCATATCTTTGGATTTCAGTTTATTTTCCTTGGACAATAGTCTTCCACTCTACTGGAAGACAGCCCTTCCATAAGCAGAGGAGGTTTTGCTGCTTATGGAGGGACACCTTTGAATCCAAGCCACTATGGAGATTCTAAAGGCCTTAAGTTAAATTTTAATATTATTCACTGTGATACATCTATGGGTCATCCATATCAAATCCATGCATAATCAGGCACTTTTGAAGAGCAGTATATTCATAATGGGATTCAACCAGATACATTTCCCCTTCTTTACTTTTGTCCTCTGATCAAGATCTCTTTTGCAAAGCTCTTTGAAGAGATCAGAGAGAAGGAGAGAGAGAGAGGAGATAAAATTGTAAAACCCCTCCATTGTCTTATCATCAAATTGGCAGTGTTTAATCCATGAAACCACTTACAAAAAAGATTTAAACAAAAAACAACTTTGGAATTATTAATTTTACTAATTCCTCTTCCTGTTTCCATATATAATTAATTTGCTGCAGACCAACTCATCTTGTGGCCCACAAAGTTTAAGGGAGGCTGCTCACTCAGCCAGTGAAGGCAGCCATTCCGGATGAAAGGGGATGGCAGCAGGCTTGAAGCCTTTGGGTAAAAGTGACAGATAAACTGGTTGTGACCCTTGGGGCTTGGAAATGAAAGGATTCTGCGCTGGGCTCTCAAGAGTCCCCCCCTCCCCAGCCAGCAAGACTGCTGGATAATCCCAAAAGTTATACTCCAAAAAAGAGGACTGTTCCATGTTCTGCCTGGAGAAGTGAACCTCTTGGATTAGAAACATACACCAATTCCAGTACACATCTGTACTGAGGCAGTTTAAAAGAACTTTGCTGCAATCCTCAGCACAATCAGGATTAAACCCAATTAAAAGGAGGGTCCCCCCCCCCTCAGATGCTCAAAATGTAGATGGGAAACATGGCATTGGGAGCGTAACTGGTTGGATCATGAATATACTCGTACTGATTCCACTCTTCTACATCCAATTTTCATTTCTGTAGCATACATTTTTCTGTAGCATACAATTTTTTTCTAACAAAATAAACAACTCAATACATACCAAGCCCGGTAATATCAAATCTACCCCTTCCTGGCAAAATATAAAGACAATGATCAACCATTTTTAAAACTGAGCCTGCTGTTTGCCTACAAGTAATCTCTTTGCTCACAGATATTAATTATCAGCTTGATGCTCGAGTCCTAACCATGCTCTTCTGTCATTTTGACCGTTCCAGCAAGTGCAATCCACATGAGGAAGGAGGTTCTTATGCATGCAAATAGCACTCAGAGGAGAAATGCCTGTGGGATAATGGGAGAGTAAAAGGCCACCCCCACACCCCAAAAGCCTTGCACACATTCTGAGCTAATGGGAAAGCAAAGGTATATTCCCAGAGTGGCCAGAGTATAAATCTAATAAATAAAGCTCAATATGTACCTTTGGGACTTGGCAAAACTGGCGAGATGTATTAATTAACAACAGCCAATGGCTTGGAGCCAGCACCTTTCGCTTCCCCGCACCACGTTTGTGGGCGCCACGTTTTAAAAAATGTAAAAAAAATTAACATGCCAGGGCTTTTTTTCCCTTTTCTTTTCACAGCTGAGAGGCACTTGCTTCCTAGCGTCCAGGGACAGGAGTTCCAGCAGAAGAGAAGGAGGACTCTAATTGTAGGGGCAAGGTAAGTACCAGGAACGAAAAACGAAGTGAACAAAACAGAAATTTCTGTTTCGTTTCATTTCATTTTTCTTTGATGGGTTGGTTCGTTATTCGTTTCGTTAGCTAACAAAATGAATAACGAAAAACAAAATGAATTAAAAATTCACTTCCTGCCGATCTCTACTGTCAATAGATAGTAGAAATCGTCACACTATATTAAGCAATCTGGAAATTGAGTCATGGTGACTGGACTTCTTTTCTTGAGAGATTGAAATGTTTTGTTGCTCATCCAAACAGCTTCATTAGTCTGACGACGCTGTTTGGGTGAGCAGCGAAACGTTCCAATATCTCAACAAAAGAAGTCCAGTAGCCATGACTCAACTTCCAGATAAACTCACCTGGATGACAGAGAATCTACACAGATATATTAAACAATATTGTAAGTCATAATTTTGTTGAATTATGCCCAGTACATGCTCCAAGGCCACCCATGTGCTGGGGTAAATGTTGATGGCCATCCAGATCTCCCTGGACCAAGAGTCCATCATCCCCTGTACAGCACTGGAGCCCGACAGCTTAGGACTTAATTCAAAAAGCATCTACAGACATTCTAACAGAGGCTCCTAATTCTAAATGTTTTCTTTTATTTCAAGCACTACTTACCCAATGGTTACAGAAGGATTACAGAAAGGGGGTTGGAGTATAGTCAAGAATTACTGATGCAGCCAAGATAGCACTGGGTACAGCAGACATATATTTCATTGCAACTGGTGCATTCATATTTATTATGAAATCTTATCTCATTACATAGGAGTATAACGAAGTTGTTTCATTCATTTCAGCATGCAGGATGCTCTACACACTGATTTCTTCAGATGAATAAGAAAGAAAGAAAGAAAGAAAGATGTGCAGAATCAGACGGAAAAGGTTTAGGAACTAGCAAATCATACCGTCAAGCAAGGTGCCAAAATGGATTACTTGCAAGTACTCCTTTTCTCGCATAAACCCTTTCAGGGGGGTGGCCCAACCTTCACTTAGGATTTGAACCCACTGTAGATCCAGCTTTAAAAAAGAGAGAGAGAGAAGAGCACATGGCAGGTTTACATGTGTAAGCGTGGACGGACTCCCTATTTTTAGCCTTTAATGATAGCATTCCTTAACAAACGGTTTACTATCAAGTACCACAAAATATACTCTGAGCAAAACACACACACACACACACACACACGATCTGTGTGTTTCAAAATAATTATGTTGCTAAAGATACTGTAACTATGACATTCTGACTTGCTAAAAAGAACAATATATTTATAACTGAAAAATGAAACCGCAAATCATTGTCATGTTGTATTGGTTACCAATGGATGTGAGAAGTTATTCTTGGAAGGAAGGCAAGATACAGCAAACTTGGCATCTAGAGGGGCCCCCAGAGAGTTCCTTTTGGTTCAAAGCCAGATCACACCATAATCAGCAGCAGAGGGCAAGGCTCCACTCCCTATTTACAGCTAACGTGCCGCAAGTCAGACCAAGACCAAACTCTGTTTCTTGATCAGTCGAAGCCCCTTCCATCCTCGGGCATGCCCCCTTTCCAAGATGCCTCTATCACAAATATCTGCCCAGAGACAGCTTTCCATGTATAGCTGAATATTGTGGATCACCACACAGGTTGCCGGATCCATGAATTCCCTCGTCCCCCGAACATTTTTGAAGCCCCGAGTCCCAAAGAAACTACAGCAAAGCCAAACAGAAAACCTATTCCTTTTAAACAAGCGGGATTGGGGGCTTTTCCCGGTCTACTCCCCAACATTAGAACTTGACTTCTTGTTCAATTTCAGCGGCACAGCAGCAGTGTGAACTGTGGGTCTGGGGAATGGGGGGGGGGGCTCAAAACAAGCTCCCAGGCCTGCCAAATTTGTCCACCCCTGCTGTCGACACAACATTTCTATGCAACACAGACGCCTGCATGTAGACTATTCCCTCCCTTTTAGGACTGACCACTTCTCTCCTTGCAGAAACTGCCTCCCTATAGACGGCCACTGCTTGTGCACGACACAACTTAAAGGACACAACTACCTGCCACACTGTAGCTCCCCATCCTTTCACAGATTTCAATAGAGGAGGGGTACTTCCAGGCAGAGCGAGAGTGAAGTGGGAAGTTGCAAGAACAGAGCGAATAAGAATTGGTAGTAAGAGGAGAACAGCCCAAACGTTGCACTTAATTAGTGACCCATCTCTGTGGAGTATGAGGATTAGGAAATGTCACAGCAAACCACAACTTTATAAGAAGTCATCCTTCAGGACACTTGAAGATACTTACTCATGTAAAACATCAGCAACAGGCACTAAGAGATTTCTTTTCAAAGCAGGCTGCAAGTGGTATGAGTTTTAAGAGAACGTGCCAGACCCTGTTTCTTCAACAACAACACTAACCCGCTTAAGTTGATATATTTTTGAAGGTGCAAATTACATTTCTGAAATTAATATCGCAATCAGTTTGTCTCTGAGTCTATCACATGTGTTCTTGGATCAATTATTTTGACCTCGATTACATTGCGACACTAGATACACCAGGCTGGGCTAGTGTTTCTACCACAGCTACTGTAGAAGGCACACTTGCTGCAGCTTGACATTCATTTCCAAGGACACAGCTGTCATTGGAAGGATTTGCACCTCCATAAGGTAGCCAGTAGGTGGCGATACACCTCACAACAAACATTAAAGGGCAACCGCAGAGAGAGATGAGAACAAGTCTGTGGGGGGGGAATTAAATCTGCTGAAAACGATTAACATGACAACTGTCGTTCTTAACACATTGCAGGGGAGGGCGGGCACAAAAATCATGTTTGAATTTGGGGCAGTGACCTGTCTTCTTCAGAAAATCCCCTCTGCACTAACTGAATCACTAAGGAGGTCACCCATTTCAGCTACACAACCACAGCATGTCGCTGACTAGCTATTGTGCATCAAGCAGGCCTAATTCAAAACATGCAACCACTCAAGCAAAGGATATCCACATCCATTGCATGTACAAACAATTACCCCCCTGGCTGCTGAATCTCATTTTTAAAACACTGTGACAGAATAGCATCTTCCACTTCTCCTGGAGTCAGCAGGTGGGCCCTGACTCTGCTCTTTAGCCAACATGGTTTTGCCCTCCTAATATCCGATAACAGTCCTGCACCCTCCAGCATCTGCTAAGGCAGTTGCTTCATTTTCCCTAATGGTAGGTCAAATTCTGGCCTAGGATCTACATAGAATTATGCAACAGAATGCTGTCTATCTAGACTGTTGGATGCCACGGATAGTGATGCACCTTAAATCAATGGCTCTAATCAGAGCACTCCTGATGTTTTAAAATTCTGATCCTGGAAGCCTGCTACCTTGCATGGCCATCAGTCCACAATTCTTGAAGTTGAAAATACAAAACAAAACAAAAAACCCTCTGGCGTGCCAAAGTTGAAGAACAATGGAACAATAACACAGCTAGCTATCTCCTAAAGCTGCTTACTGTGACATGTTATGAAAAGATGGGTGGCCGTTACTGATTGACCTGCCATGAATCTCTTGGTGAGCTTCTTAATATGACGTATAAATGGCATGAAAGGTCAGAAGTGTTTGCTAGGGAAAACCAGGAGGAAATTATTCTTTGCAGAGTCACTTTCTCCACCTTAAACAGCAGTATCAAAATATGCCATAAAGACACAGAATAACCCAGCTTTATTGGATAAAGATCAAGCCCGGGGGGGGGGGTCCTCATCAGGCTGCCCACAGGCAGCACTGCACCCAAAAAGTCAGGCTTGTGCTGCTCCCCCATTCCATTTACTGTAACCCACAGCATGGAGCAATTCCTACATTCATTAATCTGGAAGCTGGCCTAGTTAAAAAGAACAGCTGGACAGTGGTAGAAACCACATCACCACCATCCAACAACTGAATATCTGGTGGGAATGTGCTGATTTTCCTCCATCTGAATTTGATCAGGCCCCCTTTGAAGTAAATGGGCTGAGTCTTCCATCTACTTTAAGACAGGGGAAAGAGAAAAGGTAGTGGTTCCCAATCTGGGGTGTCGGGACCCCTTTGGGGGTCGAATGACCATTTCACAGGGGTCGCCATGAGCCAGTGAAGAAAAAGGCACAAATGGCTTGGATGTGAAGGAGGAGGGAAAGGAAGGGATGAAAGAGTGAGTTACAGCTTGATAGGTTGAAGGGAGTGTCAGTCAATAGCACCGGAGGCTGTGATTGGCTGAAGGTGCCTGTAGAGGGAAGTTCTCTATGGCACCTGTGGCGGTGGCCTGCCAAATGGAGGCTTGTGGCCTCTTCCAAGCAAAGCAAGGGGTCACAACAACATGAGGAACTATATTAAAGGGCTGCGGCATTAGGAAGGTTGGGAACCACTGAGATAGGGGGTTTTCTGAATATAAACTGGTTGGGAGTGAGAAATTCCCCTCTAGGGATCTATAAATTATTCGGAAGAGACTCCCTTTGGGAAATTAGGGCCAAAGAGTTCCAGTTATCAAGAAACTCTTGGCAGGGATGAACAGTAATAGAACATGAGGCGGCGCATGATACGTGACATCTAGAGCACAAGAACAAAATTGCATGCTGTTTGACGTACAATTTATCTCTTACCTGATGCATTGAGCTGCTAGTTTTGTAACGTATCATTATCTTTTTAAATCTGTATTGTAACTGTTCTGTTTTGTTCTTTTTTTTCCTGTATGCCAATAAAGGCTGATTGATTGAATGATTGATTATCTCTTACCTTGGTAATCTTGACAGAAGGCAATGTATTGGCTTCAGCCCGAGCTTGTTCAATTTTATTTTCAGGCACAAAGAGTTCAAGGACATCCTTGATTGCAGCTGAAGGAACAATGTTCTGGGGGAGAGGGGGAAAAAAAGAGTCAAGGAGAATCCTCCCGTAAAAAAACTTGGATTGCAGAAAACAGAATGATCTTACTTGCAGTTAATGCCAATATCCCTCTAGCAGAGTCATGATCATCTGAGCAACAAGAATTATTTAACAGACTTTGCAGGAACAGGCCACTTCAGACATTCTTACATTTTTCTAGGTGACATTAGGTAGTCAAGGCAAGCATAAAGGTACCTCCTGTTGCAAGAGCTCCACAATTTGATGGATACAGTCAGTCACTGAAGCAATGTTGGTTTTCAATACAAGCTCAGGTGCTTCTGGTTTTTCATAATCTGAGTCAATTCCAGTGAATCCTGGAACATACGCAAGTTTTTATTTATTTATTTAAGACAGCAATGCAAACAAGAAGGGAACAATAGCTATGAGACATGCTATCTTCCAGGACACTTATTCTTATGAAGGGCTTCTGCAGTCAACTGCTGGAATCCTCTTATCAACTGCACATGCCCAACAGCTATCAAGAAAGAGTGCCTCCCAATAACAAGCATCCTCCTTTAGCTAATAAGGCTGAGGCCTCATCATTGGATTATTTGAAAGCCTCCCACACCATGTCCCAGCTGTACTGGAGGCACGCCTGCACAATGAGACATGGCCAGGACATGGCAGGCCCCTGGCTTCTCTCAACACTAATTCCTCTAGGGATATACAGGGTATTCCTGTTCACAGCAGTTCTGAATCCAGTCAACAATGGCATGCAACTCAATAACATTTCTACACAAGGCTCATGCTACTGGCAGGGGCAGGCTCTGTTGGCATGAAGGTCCTACGTCACAAAATGGCCACACCTTTGATCTCTCCAGCTCGTGCTTTTTTGTAAAGGCCTTTGACATCCCTGCTCTCACAGATATTCAGAGGTGCATCCACAAATACTTCAAAGAAAGGGAGCCCAGCCACTTCATGTATCTTTCGTGCATTCTGTCGATCCTGTGCAAAGGAAAAGAAAACCGTGACCATAAGACCAGACCTGGTGGGTAACATCACAGGCCTCCCTGTGGCCAGTATTCATTATACACAATGGCCCACCATATGCCTATGGGAAGTCCTATGTGAAGTGGCATAGTGTGCAGGTAGCAACAGGGGTGGTCTCCTGTAGGGGGCACAAAGGAGTCCAGGTAACATGCAAGGTGGGCTGGAGCTCTGAGGTTGCTAGGCAACCACCACTGCCCCCACCCAGGTGCCACAAGGGGGTTACGGCAGAAGGGGCAAGAGTTTGCTGCTGCTTCAGGCTTCTCTTCCCTGGACTCCTTATGCTGCCCTTCACTTACCCACATCTGCAGCCTCCGGCATGAGGACTGGTGGGGCACTGGTCAATGCAGACAAAGCAGCCCACGGAAACTCTAAAAAGGCAGCACCCTGGTGGGAAGCCAGAACCCTCCACACCTTGCAATTGGCTCGCCTACCTGTGCACCTTGGGTGCTGGCAACTCCTGCTACACCACTGCTTATGTGTCCAGCCTGAGAAGTGCAAGCCATCCTCACACTCACAGCAAGTAATAATATGGTCATCCCAATACAGTTGCCATTGCTCCTGTTCCATTAGGCTACATGTACGAACACGGGGAAATAAATGAGAGGATGCTGATATAAATTGCACCCCACTCCTGTCAGTTCTAACACCACTGGAAGGGAAACCATATATTAGCATTGGTTTTCTAAAAGGTTGGTATTATGAAACACTGCATGCATCCTGTTCTCCTTAAATCAGGCATGTCCAAACTTCGGCCCTCCTGATGTTTTGGACCACAACTCCCAGAATTCTAAGCTTAGATTCCCAATGGCAAAGGACTGTGGGAGTTGCTGTCCAAAACATCTGGAGGGCTGAAGTTTGGACGTACCTGCCTTAAATGGACATCTTTTAAACAGTGGTGTAACTAGGGGGGGCAAGGGGGCAGGTGCCCCCCCTGCAGTGATCTAGGGGTACCAAATTGATGTTATATGACCACAAGCATCTTGCCTTCTGAAGAAACCAAGCCTTGCAGCCTGTTTTTTTACAAAAAGACATCAAAGTGAAAAGGCAAGTGAAACAAAACAAAACAAAACAAAAAGCAGAAAGTTATTTGGAAGTTTGCAGACTCTTGCCTGGACATGGACAGAAGGTTTAAACAACTGAACAACTGAACTAAATAAATACTAAGTACTAAATGGAAGAAAGTAAAAGGCAGATCTTGATGGATCATCTTCATTTCATATGATTTTTGCATGTGATCCTTCCCAAATCACCATCAATTCATATATTTCATTAATGTCCAAATACTACACAATAATAATCATGGATCCTTCAGTGCATGGCTCTGCAGTAGCACAAAAACATGGATCCACAGCACAGATCCACCTGATTTCATCTGATTTTTACATTCTTCTTCTTCAAGTGCCATCTCCTCATAGAACGTTGTTGATCAGTAGCCTGAACTGGTTTCTATCTAAAGCTATTCTAAATAGAACAGCTGTGCTTACTAAGGACCAATGGCTTAAGTTCTTACGCCAGAATGTTCTTCTACTATGCCCTGGGCCACACTTCCCATCTATTTTTCCTTGAAGGATAACCTGCAGTGGATGGTATATCTCATTACGCATTATATGTCCAAAATATTGCAGTTTTTGTCTCTTTATGGTATTGAGGATTTCTAGCTTTTTATTCATGTGTTTTAATACAGCCACATTAGTGACTCTGGCTGTCCAAGGTATCTTCAGAATTCATCTGTATGTCCACATTTCGAATACTTCATAATAAAAACACTGCCACATCATAGGCCCCATCTCTGTCCACAGATTGCACACCAAAAATCACGGGTCCATCAGCGCATGGCTCCACAGTGGCCCAAAAACATGGATCCAAAACACAGATTCTCGTGTATCTACCAGATTTTTATACAGGATCACCCCCAAACCAAACTCACATCATAGGCCCCATCTCTGCACACAGATTACACACCAAAATCATAGGTACAGTGGTGCAAAAATATGGATCCAAGGCACAGATCCACACAGATCTACCTGATTTTTATTCAGGATCATCCCCAAAACTGCTCTCCCTTCGCAGGCCCCATCTCTGCACACAGATCGTACAAAAAAAAAAAAAAAACAAAAAAAAACAGGGGTCCGTCAGTGCATAGCTACACAGTGTCACAAAAATACGGATCCAAGGCAGAATCTTTATGCAGATTTTTATGCAGAATCACTGCAGGCCCATGTGCAATCCATGTGCAGAGATGGGGCCTATGATGGGAGAGTGGTTTTAGTGTGATCCAATTTAAAAATCATATAAAATCAAGTGGATGCATGTTTTTGCACCACTGCACTTACAAGGCACTGTGGAGCCATGCACTGATGAACCCATGATTCCTGGCATTCCGTCTGTGGGCAGAGAAGGAGCCTGTGATAGGAGAGTGACTGGAGAGTAATCCTCCTGAATACAAATCAGGTAGATACGTGAGGATCCATGCTGCAGATTCATGTTTTTGTGCCATTGTAGAGCCCTGTGCTGAGGGATCCATTATTATTATTATTTTGTGCAATCTCTGGGCACAGATGGGACAGTGGTTTTATTATGATCCAATGTAAAAATCAGATGAAATGAGGTAGATCCATGCCGTGGATCCATGTTTTTGTGCCACTTCATGGCCATGTGCTGGAGGACCCATGATTATTAATGTGCAGTGTTTCATTGATGCAGACATTAATGAGATGTATGATTTGATGGTGACCTGGGAAGTATCCCATGCAAAAATCATATGCAGTCAAGAGGATTTCAATGACCTATCTTTTAATCAGACCCTCATTTAAGATACACTGGCTTGAGCTGGCCAAGAAGGTGGCAGCTGACATGAGTCTGGCTCCAGCTGAGCTTTGATAACTGGGGGAACAGTACTGAGAGCAGAGGGGCCCCCTGCCTTGGCAAAGAGGAGCTATGCCCTCACAGGGCTGGTCCAAGGCATGTCTGTGTGTGTGTGAGTGTGTGTGTGTGGAGGGGGTGTCCTCACCAGATACTGCAGGCTGATTTCAACCCTTAGCAGCGGCTGCCCTGTCATTGGATTGCTAAGGCACTTAACATGTGGAGGCACAACAACTGACTTTGTCCCCAGGTGCTCAAAAAAGGCTAGCTGCACCTCTACTTTTAAAACCTGCTAGTACAAATAACTTTGCAAAGAAAATATAGAAAATCATGCTATTTCATGGAAGAATATCCTTGGGAGTTTTACCTTCATGAAAGGAGAAATGAAACTAGTTATGCAAACCAGGCCAGCATCAGCAAACAGCTTAGCAACTTCAGCAATTCGACGAATGTTTTCTTCTCGGTCAACTGCAGAGAAGCCTAGATTTTTGTTGAGACCATGGCGAATGTTATCCCCATCCAGGGAGTAGCAAGGGATCCCATGAGAAACCAGGTATTCCTCAAGTGCAAATCCAAGGGTTGTCTTACCAGCACCAGAAAGACCTATTATAGAAAGTGCAGAAAGCAAAGCTACAGTCTTCCATGTAAACAAAAATAAATTCATGAAATAAATTGCAAATGCACGTGCTTAACTCATTTAACAAACACTGTTATTCCTTAAAGCTATAAGAGCTCTAATGTCAGACACAGATCTGTAGAAATGTGTATTGTCACTTGTTTATTTATTAGTGGAGTGGCTGGGTAATATTCAGAACAATCTCATTGCTGAGCTAAAAAGTGCTTAATGGCTTAGGAGTAACAGTTATGTTTCTTGTCATTTGTTTCAGGCTGGAAAGATGAAAGAGGTCTTTTGCTTGGGGGACTGGAAGCTAGAGAGCTATTTGAATTTTTAAAAAAGCAATGGAAAAATGAAGTCAATAAATCCTTTGCTAAAGGTCTACCTAAAACTGAGTCTTGTATTTAAACAGCTGGTGAGCCAAATGCTCACTGGTTATCCTTATGCAAAAATAAGATCTTCTAGCCCAGTGTTGATGAAGCTATGGCACAGGTGTCAAAGTGGGCACTCGGAGCCCCTTCTATGGGCACCTGACATCGCCCCTTCACAGCCATCTGCATTCTGGTTAAATTGCTGTATTGGCTCTTTGCAATGAATTATTGGGTTTTGAATCACATTTTAGGCACTCAGTCTCTAAAAGGTTCGCCATCACTATTCTAGGCCCTTTTCAGCCATTATGCCACCACATTGTTTAGGTGTTTCAGAATCAAATTGCCTCAAACTAAGTCCCAAGTTTTCACACTTCCTCTTTCCAGTTTAAGTAAGGTTCCCATTATGCAGCTTGATGTTGTACAGCCTTTGCTAAATTGTGGCTCATTCACACACACACACACACACACACACACACACACACACACACACACACACACACACACACACACACACACACACACACACACACACACACTCAAACTTTGCTTTGAAATTTTGGCTTGTTCTTGAATAACAGTTAAAACATTTCGGTTTCTTGCTATTGATTTGAAAAACAGAGTTAGCTTTTAATACATTCTTCTAGTGCAGAAACAAAGTGTGGGGAGTGAGGCCCCCTGCAGCTTATTCTAATAAATCTGCATCACAGAAATCAAAATTAGGAGTGTCAGTTTTGGTTGTAGGAACCATGAGGATGGTTATGACCACAAACACTGCCTTTAGAGATAACACTAAACTATGATCTTGTGAGCATCCCCTTTCCTTTCCTATTTTAGTGTGGAAGTAAGGGAATGAAAAGCTTTTACTGTATTTCCATTCTTTATATTTGCTTTAAGCTGTTAAACACAAGACTAGCATAAAGTTACAGGCACACAACTTTCTTCATTCATCTATTTGCTGAGTTATTGAGGAATATGATACCTGTTAACCATACGGTACAGCCACGAAATCCACCTTTTGTCCCCACAATCTGACCTCTCTTACTTCGGCTGACATGATGTGCTTGGTATACCACGTTGGTGGACCTATTGACATTCTAAAGACACAAACAAAGAGACATGAATAGCATAAAACAATTGTTGTTACAAGAGATAATACACACACAAAAACCCCTTTCCAATTTGATTGCCACCGTAACCAGAAATAGTCACATTAATTAAAAAACCCACAAAATAATATTAAAAAGAACTTTTATTTTTCACAAAGCACTTCGCTAGTGTTTTCTACAAGGTGAGAGCTTCATGTGTCATTATAGCACTAACCAGATAACAAGGAACTTTGAAAACAGGAGTAAAATGTTGCACAGAGCATTCATTACTATTATCGTAATTTGGATAGTTTATGGAACATGACCCTCATTTAAGAACACTACAAAAGCTGTGCCAAATCATATCAAAGGTACATCTCATCCAACATTCTGTTGCCATGGTGACCATCCAGCTGCCCAAGGGAGGCCCACAAACAAGATATAAGCCCAAGGGTAACCTTTCAACCATTCTCCCCAACAGGTGATACAGGTCTGATACTGGAGATGAAATATAGCTATCTTGTAGGGACTGATACCATTACCTTCCTCAATCCCTCTTTTAAATCTGTTTGTGTTGTCAGCCAGTAGTATCACATAGATTATCGTACCAAACTCCATAGTCCATCTGTAAAGAAATGCTTCGTTTTCTCTCTCCTGAGTATCAGACTGTTCAGTTCCCTCTGATGACCTTTAGTTCAACTTTGATGAAGGAGAGAAAACGGTCCCTGTGTATTTTTTTTCCCCATACAGTATTCCATGTCCGCAATGCAAAACAGCAAAATCTAGGCTCAGCTCAAGATGGGAAATAGGTTAAGGACCGAATGAATTGGATGATTACATTTAGCATGAGGAAGCTTCATGTGGAGAGATATAAATTAGGCGAAAGAGATAACTGCCACCATGAAGAGATAACAAAAGTAGCAAATAGGAATAGCGATACACAGAGGATCAAATTATTTGACATTTCCATCACACGTGTAGCTTGGGAGGTGGGGGGGGCAACATCCCTGGGGCATAGAGGTCTGAGAGTGCTGGAGGAGGTTGCGCCTCCCGCTGCCGCTGACTGCGGTGGTGCGCAAGGCTGGGCTGTGCATGTTCGCCGTCGGAGAAGCCATGCGCCCTTCTGCCAGCAGAGGCTCCCCTGGTGGCACCTAGAGTGGTGGTGCTCCTGCCCCCGCGAAGCAGCTCCCAGGCATCTGGCAGGGGGGGCGGTGATTACACCCGGGTAGAGCTGGCTGGAGGGAGGCAGAGCCCAGGTGAGGATGGTCTGGGCTGCTAGGAAGTTGCACTAGCAGCACCAGCAAAGGTGCGGTGGCAGGCAGGTGAGCGCCTATGCCTGAACCAGTTGTCATAGAGCAAGCACATCCCTTGGGGTCCGGAAGCGCCATCTGTCGTGCCAGGAGATTTGGCTGGCCAGTGCCCGGGGGTGTGTCACTTGCTTCTCACTGCCAAAAGGGCTCGCTTCGGTTATCGGCATGAGAATGCACCCTCCCACCCCGACTGTCTAGGATGCAGAAGGCTTCTCTACTCCCTCCCCCCTTGAGGTGAGACTCTTCCTTGCCTCTTCTGTCAGTGTGCTGTGCGGTTTGCACAGGAGAGCATTTTCTGGGAGATCCCCAAAGAGGGCGTGAAACAGAAGAACCCTTCTCAGAAATCATCCTTGCTTTGTAGACAGGTTCTCTGAAGGTATCAGCCTGTCAATTTTAAAAAAATCAGAGCCATCTGATATACAGAAAGTTGTAATCCACAACAGAACATTCCCTGCCTCTTCTGGTAGCTCCCTTGGTTCTAGACTGCAGAGGAAAAACAAAGCTCTCCATTTCTTCTCAATTTTTTTTTTACCAGATCCGCCAAATTGCCCAGATCCTCCCGTACCTAGACGGCAACTCCCTGAGAACAGTGGTGCAAGTGCTGGTGATCTCGAGGTTGGACTACAGCAACGCCCTCTACATGGGGTTGCCCTTGACTCTCCTCCGGCATCTGCAGCAGGTACAAAATACAGCGGCCAGACTGGTGGTGGGTGCATGTTGTTATGACCGCATCACCCCAGTCTTGGCTCGTCTGCATTGGTTGCCCGTTGCATCCCGGATCAGATTCAAGGTCTTGGTTTTAGTTCATACAACCCTCCATGGCTTGGGACCGGACTACCTGGCAGAGCGGATCGCCCAGCGATCAACTTCGGCCCGACCAGTTCGGCAGTCGCGAGCACACTCGCTTCGGGTTGCCACCCCCCGAGAGGCCTGAAGATCCTCAACTCGCAATCGGGCCTTTTCGGTGGCTGCTCCTTCAATGTGGAACAGCCTCCCCAGCGAAGTGCGCTCTGCAGAGTCCCTGCTGGCCTTTCGCAGAGCCTTGAAAACCATCTTGTTCTGCGAGGCCTTTGGAGACCAAGTTTAATTGCTGTGTTTTCCCCCCCGTCATCTGCTGTTAGTTAGCTCAACCAATATGATGTTCTTTTTATCGAGCTACATATGTTTTGATAAGGGTGCACATGTTTTTATCTTATTGCTGTTTCTTGTTCATTTGTATCTGTGTTCTTTATATTTTGCTGATTTGATCAGCCTTGTAAGCCACCCAGAGTTCCCTAGGGAAGATGGGTGGGGTATAAATCCAATAATAAATAAATAAATAAATTTATTATAGCCCGTTAATTTGAACATGTATGGAATTTCTGCTTACCTATAGTTGTCCCACCAAACTACCAAGCTTCCACACAAGACCACACACTCTCTCTATTGAAATAAATTTATACTCTCCTAGAAGATGTAACTAACTAGGTATGGAATATGGTTCACTAAACATAGGATTTGTGTTTCAGAGTAAATATGCCTAGAATAACATACTGTTAAGTGTGCAAAGTGTTTTATGGACTCCATCTTAATAACTCTTACAGGTAGCTTGGATGGTAAGTAAATATTTGTATTCCCATGAAGCAGAATCAGAGTCTGAAGCTTGTAAGTTTATCAGCAAGGTAAGATTGGAACAGAAGACTCTGCAGCTCTCCCTCTTTTGCTTTTCACACTACCGACCCTCAAAAGATTTTGATAAACTGAAATCCACCTCCAAATCTAGTTACACTTCCCTAGGAAGCTTGTCTACAGAGATGCAGCAGATTCTTATGATGTATAACTCTGCACACTACTGGAATTTTTTAGCTTGCAGGAAATTCCAGTGTAAGCCCATGGTCCCTTTTTATTTATTCTTTGACCTTGTTTAGCTGAATCATTCTTAAAGAGACAAACTCTCAGCTGATCTTTTGTGCAGTGTGAATCCACACCTCTTAGTCATTCCTAGAAAGACATACAATATTCTAGTATTTTGGACATTTGAAATGCTGCCTCTTTGTGCTTTATGGATCAAAAATATACAGCATGTGGTAGTCTGGGTGAGGCTAAAACAGATAAAGAAAGCCAGATTCTACTCTATGTACCATATTTTAAAAATTGGATGGTGTGTGTCCTTAAAAGAAGACTGAATTAATGGCCAAGAAGTTGCCTTAATCCATGATGGTGCAGAATGTTGAAACATTCTTGGAGATCAATAATTAACTATCTTTCTCATGTTTTTAACTGTTGTACATCTTATCAATGTTGTGCCACAAGACACAGTCCTGACAGAGGAACATGAAGGCAAGCAGGCAGCAGAGTGCATTGTGGTCATGAGAAATGGACTAAGGAGGGGGGAAAGCAGATGACGTGTCATAACACATCTGCATCCCAGATGAAAATGCATGAACTAACAACTATGATAGAAGTGCCAAGGAATATTCAAGTTACTGTCCATCAGTTCCCTGTGTTTTTAACTGCTGTGATGCCATAATGGAAGAGTATAAGGTGGTTGAGGCTGCCGAGACTTTAGGAAGTCCTCAGATTTTATCTAAAAAAACCCAACAACCATCAAATGTACTATATCTCCCACAGTTTCAGAAAGCATTATGTTACGCTTGGAATTTATTCCTGGAGTTGGGATCCCCAAGGCAGTTGCAAAATGTTTTCTGGGGGCTGACAGGTTTCCTTCTATGTATTGTAGCCCTTGTTAAATAATATAGTCCTTGACTTTTCAAAGCCACATACTGTGTATATGTGTATATGAGAAACAGGTCCTTTTGGGTGTGTGTGTGTGGGGAGGAGAACCCTCTTCTTTCTGAGAAGGAATGATTAGACCCTATTAAAAGTGCCTTTTTATGAAAATATAGGGAGTGGTTACTGGTTACTTGGCTGTTATAAAGTGCAACTTGAAAAATTAGGGATGACTGAGCTAGATTGTAGAAATATCCATATATAGAGATGAAGTCCATCTATATGCCACCATATTCTAGTTCTCCTCCTTAGCACTTGAGAGATTTTCATGCTATATCCACAGTTTCCCCTCATCATTTGCTATTATACTTAACATTTATGGTATCCCAAACATCCAGAGGGTGCCAGTTTGGGGAGTTAGAGATAAAGAAAGCCAGTTTCTGTTATTTTGACATATTCCAGTATGATCAAGAATTGGAAACTGTGAACAGTGAATGACTAACCAGAGTGGCTTCCCGTCAGATGGGTGGTATATAGATTGAATAAATAAATAAGATAAATAGCCTGAATATGAGGACTAACCATCTCAGTGTGAGACACATAGGGCCCAGTCTGGTCAGCTCTATATCATAACAAGTTTCTATTGGTTTTCATAGAAATAATGAAACAAACAACACAGCAAATATCTTAAATACAGGATACTGTGTTCCAGAACAGGGCACTAAACAAGATGTTCCCTTAGGAACTCTCTGAAACGTGTATGGGCTAACCTCACTCCTTACAGCACTCTTAAATGGGTGGCCGTGAACATCTCAACAGTGCTGTGATTGAGTGCGGTGTTACACCTCCACTTTTGCAGTGCAGAAGGGTCTGCTGGTAACTCTAAGAATGAACAGGCTGACATGGAGGTCCAGAACACCCTTTATAAATGCTCATTGATTCAGTGGCCTCAGCTAGGGTTACACAGCAGTGCCAGAGCAGTTGGTGTTGCAGGAACTCAATTCTGTATTCAGTGCTCTCTGAGCAAGCTGAAGGCAAACATTTTTGCCTTCTGGTACAGACTTGCCACTTTATTCTTGTTAATTTTGGCATTACCACATGACTTGTTCCTCTCAGCCCTGTATGTCACACAGAAGGTTTTTTTAAGGAGACCCACAGAGACATCCTAGTTTCTTCAAACAAGCAGCCATTCAGCTGAGAGACAGACCGAATGAAATGCTAAGACCTGTGCTGAAACTGACAGATATTTTCCATCTCAACTGCCAGCTGAGCAACCCTCCACCCTTTAAGAAAGTCTTCTTTTAGGTGAAATGCAACAGAGTAAGTCCACTGTAATGCGTTTAGAACTTTTTAGACCAGGAACTAGGAAAGCTGCTATCAGTAACAATGAAGTTATCATCATAAACAAGCAAGTTGGCGAAACATTTTTAGATGTTTAAATTTCACTGATTTATATTCACCAAAAACGTATTGCTTATACTCGAGGACTCGTATTTTAACATGCCCAGAGTACACAGGCAAAGAGAAAAGGGGCACAAGAGAAACAAAGCAGAAATGTGATGAGGATTTGCTTAGGAAAAAGCAGAAGAATGGTCGAAGTACAAGAATAGATTACATCATGGGTTGTATTTTATGAAGAGTGTTCCCAAATCATAAGGGGGGAGATCCACTTCAGCTGTAGTTAAAATAAATTCATATTTTTAGAATTATTTAGTTCTAGAATTATCCTGCAATTGTTAATCAGCAATTTCATGAACAAGGTTATATTTTTTTTCAGGATAGTGAGGTAATAAAATATATATTTTGTCCTTTTATTATGAACAAAGTAATTAGATTATTTGGACTGTAAATTTCCAGTTACTTTAGCAAGAAGTTATTATATTTTATTATCTCCTTCTCCTGGTTTTCAAGATGTGACAAACTGCTGTACATAAAGCACGTTTCTGAATCCTGCAAGAAAAATTCATCAGACAGAATCTTCAGTTTTTAATAAAAACAATTTAAGAACACATTCCATTAAATCCATTTCCCCTCCATTTTTAAACCTATTGTTTTGAATTACCTATGTAAAGTGATGTAATTTGTGTAGAAAAACTGGGGGGGGGGATCTTTATCAGAGACTTGGAAGCTATTACATATAATTTGGACTAGATCCAGCAAGGCCCTGCTAGCCTGAGGGACCAACGAGTACATTAGATTATGATACAGTCAAGGAAGTGGGGGAAATAACCAAAAATACATTCAGAGGCGTCACACTGGGCTATTTTTTTCATTTACTTTACCTTTTAAAAGAATCATCCTTCAGCACTGATACTGCTCTGTTTCACTGCAGTTCCTTTAGAGAACTATTACCAAAGTAAAAAAATTCCTTTAACTCATTGGGTTATTCGGACATTATGGTGGCTGATGGATCCTGCTTTTTCACTGATCTTTTGCTTATCCTTAAATAATAAATGGACCAGCAGTGGACATGAGCAAAGAGAAAGGCTCAGCTTGGGGCCAATTCCACAGTGCTAAAGAAGCTGTGGTACAATCACGTCTCCATTCTTTGGTCTGAAATAGCAGGAGCTGTGGAGAATCACCAGTGTTTTCTCAAAAGAACATGTGCATCTCTTCAGCTAAAGAAATAACTGTTTAAGTGTCTGGAACAAAAATACAAGATTTTTTTGTGTGTCCACTGTCCTGTTATGGAATCACATCCTAGACTAAATACTTCAGTAATAAAAATCTATCTTAGAACTTAGTGTCCCTGTTTGGCTGTCATAAAGATAAACTACCATTTAAGACAGAGATGAGGAGGCTGTCCTTCACATGGTCTCCTGAGGACAACATGTCCGGTGGTTAGGGACTATGGGAACTATAGTCCAAGCCACTCCCTGGAGGTCCAAAGGTCCTTCACCCTTGATTTATTTTCATCTGGAAGTAACAGCCAGCCTTAGATTCATGCACTGTATCCTCCACCCTTCTCCTCCACCAGAAACCAGATGGAGAGATTTAGAAGCTGTAGTTCAAGTTCCAGGTCCTACTTGATTTTATTGAAGTGTGTGTGTGTGTGTGGGGGGAGCTGTTGGATTTATCCCACCAGCAATTTCTCCCTGATTAGCAGAATGTTCTCTTTTATTCTCTCACTCGTCACCTCTTCGTGGAATTCAAAACTCTGCTCTGGAAGATTTCCCATTTTCTGACAGTATAAGGACCCGATAGAATCCTGTCCCCTAAGAGTAACTTCTTCATGTTATGAAAATGGGACCACCCTAACTTTAAAAGGAAAAGGAAAAGATTAACCACTACAGGCATGCAAAAGAGATATTCTGTGTCAGTCTAAAAAAACCCAGCCCCTTCCAAGCAAAGGTGTTACATGACACCGGATGACTTCTCTGTATAATCACATCTTGCATATGACTTAATAAGTTGCTCTAAAAGCCCTTAAGGGTGTCTGAATTTAGCATAATAATTGCTCTCATAATGTTCTTTTGATGATAGTATTTTAATGACACTATCCAGGTAGGAAAGAGGATCAATCAGAGGTGTGCAAAGCGGAGGGGGGATTGACAGAGCAGGAATTTAACACCCCATTTACTTCGCCTAAAGCAAAGTTAACCAACTGTTTTTACAAAATATTAACTTTGTATTCAAATTTTAAGACTGTGAAAAGCAGAAATGTGCCTGGATGTTTTGTCCTTTCCATGACTAGCCAAGGTCTGAGTATGACTCTTTTTGTATTTATTTAACATGTTTCTCTTCCTTTCTAGTTAGTTGTCTTTGAAACACATACAAATACTGTACAAAGACTCCACACAATGGCCCAACATCTGCCACTGCATTTTAATAGTATGTCACTGTCACCAGGCCTACTGGGGTGGAAGTGGTGGTGGGGAGACTTTGAGGCAAAATACACTCATAATTTTCCCTAAATGTAAAAGATTTTCCTTTTTCCCAAAAATAATGTACTGCCTGCAGTTTGCCACAATTCTTAATCCAGGTTTCAAAGGGGAAGTTGTGTCAGTCTGTTACAGCACTTACACTGAAATATATATGTTAGCCTGCAAGGTGCCACTAGACTTGTCTTGTACAATATTCAGTTCTGTCTTTGGCAGAGATCTCTAACCGAGGGGTTCCTACTGGCCTGCTGTGTAATGGAATATGTGGAGAGGAGAATCCTAACCACATCTTGCCTGTGGTTTAGATTAAGACATTGTCAGTCCTGAATGGCTACTCTTTCTTTCCAAATACCATCGCAGGCCATATCTGTTTAAAACTTCCCAGCCGGTCGTTCTCCATGTGTTTTGGCATTTCCCCCCACCAGCTTCAGGCAATACAGCCAATTTGTTTCATGATCAGGGACTATAAGAGTTGTTGTTACAAATATCAGAAGTCGACCACTCTAAGAAAAAGCTTATGTGATTTAGGGCTTTACCAGTCCTACCTGGAGAAGCCAGAAAGCCAACTTTTTGCATTCAAAGTGTGTGAAGAACGCCTTGGCTTTAGCTCTTCTTTTCATTTCTTCCTTGCCTCAAATGAACTTAGGACTCAAAGTCTCCTCTCTGTCCAAGCATGGCCCTTCACAAAACATTATCCCTGTTAGCTCTGCATCAGATTTAAGCTCAATAAGAAAATCCTTATCATTATCCATTAATATAGTAATGACAGCACCAGATTTTCAGCAGGTCTTAATCTGGAAGATGAGTCATGGCAACTGGACTTCTTTTCTTCAGAGATTGAAATGTTTTGCTGCTCATCCAAGAAGCTTAATCAAGAATCTTTCATGAAACCAAGTCCAGTTGCCATGACTCAACTTCCATATAAACTCGCCAAGATGACTGAGAATCTTTTCAGAAGTAGGTCTTAATGTCTTCTAAAACTTTCTTGCAAAGTTCATCTGAAACCAGTTGGCCGAGTCTTCCCATTTTCAAGGAGTTAGGTTGGAATTAAGTCTTTCCAAGGTAAGACAGGTTTTGAAATAGTCTGATAATTCTATAAACAGGATTATTTTTACAGTCTGTGTTAAAATGAAACTGCTTAAAAGCTGTAGGTGGGGTGGGACGTGGATGGGTATAAACTGGACTCTAGTTTTCAGCAGGTTATTCCCAACCTAACCATCCTTTTTGTGGGCTGTATCCAGATGCTCCGCACGAGGATCTCCTTTCAACTATTAGCATCACTAACTTTGACAGATCTGCACATAGGAGAAATAAAGGGAACTGCCTAAAGTTACTCCTTCTGTCACATCCAACCAGGTCAGGAATCCTGTCAATGCTATGTCAATCTAACATTGACCACATCTGGAGGTTCACAAGCTGTTCTGGTCCACTAAGGGGCACAATGTACATGGTACACCACCAATGGATTTAAGAATCTCATATCTATTTTTTTTAATGCTGTGCCTGACCTGGAATATTATGTGCTCCAGTTGTTTCTTCTTGTGCATAAATAAGCCCTGTAGGATCTGGCCAGTGGGTCTTTGTTTTACCCAGAGTCATGGCTCCTTGGGGGCTCATGCTGTGGCTGCCAACGGTTTGATGCTTGAGGTCTACCATGTAGGCAAAGTTTAAGGTAGGAGAGTTAGAAAACGCCTCTGCCTCATAAGCCTACATACCTTCTGCCAGTCAAATTAGGTAGGGTGGGTAGGTTGGAACAGGAAAGCATGCAAAAAAGTAGGTCAGACTCTACTGATAGCTATCTGGGTTACTGGCAATAGATCAACAAAAGTTTCTGACTCAGAGAGGTGATCATGTTGGTTTGATACAAACATGAAAACAATGCAACTAAAAACTGCAACAAATTGTAACAAATTGCAACGACCCCTCACCCTTTTTTCTCATCTTAACTTTGGATGCTGAAGAATAATAATGGGGAAGAGAGCTGGAGAAGGGTGACTTAGGAAAGGATCTCTTTATTTGGTTCCGGTACTAATCACAATTTTCCTGATCCTGAATTCAAGCAACCATTTGGGGCTGAGAGAGTTTATGGTATTAACGGCTGGTCTCCCCCTGCCCAAGCTACTGGGATTTTGGCATTTGTGAGTGGGTGTGACGGCAGCTCTCTCTTGGCAAAGAAGGGATCATGCTTCTTGCCACTTAGCCTTGCGGATGTTGCTTTGAATTCCCTGCAAACACAGCCAGAATTGAGTAAACTGGAGTGTTTGGGAATAATACGGTCTCTGTCAAGCTCCATCGTCATCTCCAGTACTGACTCTTATCTGGGCTCACCCATCCGAAGAAACATGCGTATCATGGGGGGGAGGGGGCTAGACCAGGAGCCATCACAAAAGGCAAGTTGAAAAGGTCTGATTCAGAAAGACTTTGCTTGTGATTCTTCATCTGTTTTGTGATACTATACTTCCTTTCCTTGACCATAAGGGTACAGCACAAGAAACAGCTTTCCTTTCTCACAGATTAAAAGACCACTACCACATTTCTGATTTAAAACATCTTTTCCTTATAAACAAGGCACCTTAAAAATCACTGTCTGGTTTTCAAAATGATCTATCTGAAGAACCCCATTGGCCACGCCCATTTTTGGCCAATGTGGCACATCTCCATTTTAAGTAATTTGGTTGAATTTGCGGACTTACTAAGTTGCTTCCCCCCCTTGCCCCCTATTCTTAGCCTTTTTGCTTTCAGAAAACACAGAAAACAGAATCATACCGCCAAGCCAGACGTTTACCAATTTCGTTATGCAAACGTTTCATCTCGTTGTCACTTAATTTCATTTTATTGGTTGAAGAGAAATGCATTGGCATACCAAGTTTTAAAGTGGCTCAATAAAGTGAGAACTGGAAAGCCGATTGCTAGCTACCCGCTTAAGTGCGAACAGCAGAATCGCTACAACAACCATATGACCATGGGAGGAGAAAAGGCGGTCCAAAATAATAAATGGCTGCTCGCGGAATTGCGGTCGCAGTCAAAGACATCATGTCAATAAAGAGGTCTAAATTTGAATTTCTTCCTCACTTCTGTCGTTCCCTTGTTTTGTACCTGTCATTTGCAATGAATTTTTTTGAAAAAATACAATTTGTTTGTTTGATTGTGTGCTCTGCCTTTCAGACAACCCCTGGTCATCTAACAATCTTCATAAAACACAACTGAAATCAGAATATATCATCACAAATAAACAGGAAGAGTAAAATAATAAATGTACAGCAATCCAAACATATGTGCATTGTACAGCTGCTGAAGTCCCACTCTGGGGACACAACCCTTAGGCCTCCTTGGAGGTGCTGAGGCTTAGTCACTGTAAAAGATTACTACTGGACCAAACGGCTACCTTTACAAGCACCTGGCTAACATACAGCTCCTCTGATAAGACATACCCTTCTACAGTTGCCAATTGCTCACTGTAGTTGTAATGTGTGCATAAAGGTCTTGAACCTTCATGCAATGCAAATAATAAGATGGAGGTTGTTTGGCAAGTGACTACAGGTAATCAGCTCCACCCCATTGTCTACATATCAAGCTGGATTTTATTTGCAGCGATAGGTAAGTAGCTGCTGGCAGTTTTGCAACCAAAGAACTGTAAAAGTGTAAAATAATCAAGGCAAAAGCCAAGAACTGTTTGTGAGATCCATCCCCTTCATTTCTCAACATCTGCTGATGGCATATGATCACAGAATTGCAATCGAGAAATCAATAAATATACACATAACTAACCCCTGAAATAAACTGAAATGCTCAACAAAACAGTCATTTATTAAGTTAACTAAAGCCTAGTACAGTATGCATAATTGATGGTTGCACCAAATTCTCTGTTTCCCATATTTGGGATTTCAGGGAGACACTTGAACAAAAGTATAAAACAAATAAAAAGCTGAACTCTCTTTCTATACATATATTTAGACACTGGTTTACTGTGCTCATCACAGTTGGGAAAAATTCTACCAGCTAGAAGTAAAACAGTTGTATTTCAGCAGCACTGGCAAGTGCAAAGGCATTAAATTTCATAGCTTAGAAGTAAACACCTTGTAGGAAAAATATCAAGAAATTAATGCCATCATATATAATTGCAGTCAAGTCTGTTTCTTCTAGTCATGATATAATTTTTTTGCATTTATGGAAAAAGTATGCAGTTTTCTTTTAGAAATATAAAACAACTTGATAAAGTTTTGCCCCATTGCATATCTAAGATAATGATGTATTCCAACTCCAACCACTCCCACCCAGCATCGTCAACTGGGACTATGCATGACATGAAGTTGAGTCCAGCAGCCACATCGTTCGTACCCTGAACCAAACAATCACACAATTTTTCATAACATGGTTTAACCTGAAGGAGCCCATCTGACTGTGAAGGAATAATTCCGTGGACTTTATTTCCCCAATAAAGCAAGTACACCTTGTTTAGAGTAATTACTCTTATTCACATAATGTTCTCTGATAAGCTTGTGAAAGAATGTAGTAACTGTAACGTCAGTCCAGAAATACTAAATAATATTAAAGCCTGGGTACAAGGTGAACCTTAGTTAACCTTTTGACTCGGTTAACTTCTTAACTGAACTAACATCCACTGTTATGGAGCAAAGACCGCTAATTTGCCTCCAAGAAGGAGCAGGCAAAGAAGAACAGGAGAAAAACATGAACTTTAATGTCTGGTTCCATTTTAACAAAGGACAGGAGATAAGCAATGTTAAAGTAATATTTAGCACTATATCCTAAAGCAGTGGTGGCGAACCTTCAGCACTCCAGATGTTTTGGACCACAAGTCCCAGAATTCCGAGCCTAGACTGGTGCAAAATATCTGGAGTGCCGAAGGGTCACCATCACTGCCCACAGGCCAGAATTCTACTGATGATTTATTCTTCTCTGTAGGAAATCACATGCTCAGTTGTTTGTGTCTCTAGGTTTGCAACTGGAACATTGTTAATATGTGGAAATTTACCACCAAAATGTATACCATTTCTCCTATACAAGCAAAAGAAAGAAAGAAAGAAAGAAAGAAAGAAAGAAAGAAAGAAAGAAAGAAAGAAAGAAAGAAAGAAAGAAAGAAAGATAAAAAATAAAAATAAAAATAAAACAATTCAGCAATAGGATTTTGGCCATACGAGTTTAAGATCAGCAAATAGGAGGAGGATGTCAGCTATCAAAACTCTTCAATATAAGCCCCAGTATGGTGGTGCAGCAACTCTTCTATTTCACTCTGGAGAGGCAGACAGGAATGGTACATCTACTGGAGCTTAATATAAAAGATGGACTTCTAGGATTAAAGAATTCTGAACCCATATATTTATTTTGATTTACTAGGACTGAACGGAGACCAAAGTCCTTCCATAGGAAAACCTGCTGACATGGCAGTTTGAAGTTATATATTTTGCCATAATTTTCCAGGAATGTTTCCCACCCCTCACATCCATCAAAAGAAAAGACTTCCACTGCAAATAGATGCACATTTTCCTGTGTGTAACAGTACATCAGAACAACTTCTGGCCAAAATCCAATGGCTATTCTCAGCTAGAAAGAAGATTCATTGAATCAGCTGCTGATAGATAAGTCAACACTTATATAAGTCTCACTAATTCAATGGACCCACGCTAGTGGCCAATTACATTGAAACAAGGCCTCTATTTTCAGACCTGTCAAAGTTACTCCCTAAAGTAGCCTACATCCAGTAAGATGTAACCTTGAAATGATCTTTGGGATATTTTTTTGTCCTCTTAGAGTGGCACCCACCAACTGTGATGCCACTCTACATGATATGCTCTTCCTTTTAGTATCCTTTCATAATGGAATCACTAACCTTTGCAATATGAGGTCACAGACACTTCTGTGAGTATAATTGGCTAGGCTAAGCTCACTACAAATGCATACCATCTATAAACATTAGTGCCTTGTCTAAAATAATGTCACATGACATGTGCATTAATTGGCTCTGCATTCAATATCCCCCACTGTATCTGCGCATGATCAAGAATGGTGAAGACACAAGGACTCATGAATGGGGATTTTAAGAATGTCAGCATGCATGAACTTATGCCCCTTATTTACACCCCCATATTGCCACATTACTTGAACAGGACTCATGTGTATAAAGAAACTACAGAACATTTCAAGTGGATGACATCACATGCTTTGATAAAACTAATTCTTAACCCAAAGAAGGCCACAAGATACCTGCTTTTGCAGCTGGTGAATCCACACACAAAAACTCATTCTGTTTCATGTATTTAGATCTATCTTAAATCTAAAGTATTTAGGGGGAAAACCCTTTAGTAGAATATATGCAATCCATGTTGGTCAGAGTGGCATCATGAATATTAATGTGCTGTGTTTAAACACAGTAAGATTTGGTTCCAGTTCCTGATCAGCAATATAGCTCACTAAGCAATCCACACTCAACTTTTCTATTTTTGCTGTCCACTATGAGTAAAAAAAATGGAAATGAATCAGTAAAGTATTCTGCATAACGAATATCGATTTAGAGTTAGAGAATAGGTTAAAAACTACGCTGGTTCATGCACTTGTAATCTCAAGAATAGACTACTGTAGTGCTCTCTACGTGGGGCTACCCTTGAGGTTAATGCAGAGATTGCAGCTAGTGCAGAATACAGCTGCCAGACTTCTAATGGGACAAAGAAGGCATCAACATATTACCCTGTGCTGGCAGCCCTGCACTGGTTGCCAGTACACTACTGCACTGACTTCAAGGTTTTGATGTTAACATACAAAACCCTAAACGGTTTGAGACCTCAATATCTGACAGTATCCAGTATCTGACAATATCCTCCCAAGAAAAACTGCCAGGATCACCCGTGCTAGCCAGACAGGACACCTGCGAGTCCCAACCCCGAGGGAGGCCCGGAAAGTTGAAACAAGGAATAGGGCCTTCTCAGTGGTGGCTCCCCAGTTATGAAACCATATATCCCCTGAAATTCAGCTGGCACCCTCGCTTCAAATTTTTAAAAAACGATTGAAGACCTGGTTGTACAGAATGACCTTCCCTGATTTTTCAAACATTTTTAAGGCACTATTTTTTTTTCACCGCTTGTCTTCTCCTCCCCCCCAACCTGTTTTATCAATCTCCTGCCATGTTTATCTTCATTTAGCTTAATTTTAGTTTTTTGTTGTTGATTTATGTATACTTTATTTTATTATGTGCCTTGTATTTTGGTTTTTAAAATGTATTCCTTTGTTAATTGTCATGTCATCAAATATTGTAACCTGCCCAGAGCAGCCCTAGGTCTAGATGGGTGGTATAAAAGTCAAATTAATTAATTAATTAAATTAAATTTAAAAGAGTAACAAGACTCTTGGCAGAACTACTTGTTACTCTCTGCACAAGGTCACCCCTGAAAAGCAGCTCCACAATTTTAGGTTCTTCATCTCTGAAAGTTGTAGCATCACTATATCATGAAAGGATTGCAAAACTGCATTTTCGCTACTTCTTCTCCAGATCACTGTCAAAGGCAGGTAAATTCACAACACCACGACATGGGATGGATGTTACTATATTTGATGTTACTATATTTGATGAACCTGAGCGCATTTGCTCTTACCTAATTTTGGGAAGGTAAAGGAGGCTGGAGACCACCAGGGGACATCAGGAATCTCCAGTAGGATTAGGACAGAATCCTGCCTCCCATTGTACTGGACACCCATGGCTGACAACATTAAACTGAATGAACCAAGAGTCTTATCTCCTTGAAAGGCAGCTGCCTGTGTTCTAATGCTTCTAAGATACCATATTGATTGAAACTAAACCTTGCTCCCTAACAAAACAGACAAAAGGTTATAGACTCTCTGCAGTACTAGCATTTCTGATAGCTCATTATGGTTTGTGTATTTACAGGAAAGTAAAATATCTGATACACATATACACGCACATGATACAGTACTTTCAAACACTGTTTATGTCAGTATCAACTTCTAACTTCCCCAATCCCCTGGCAGGCCCCACTGGAGGCCTCTGACCAACCTCCCACCCTTGCATGTCTCAATTTTCTGTCAAATTTCTTACAGATCATTTTCCCTGCCCTTTATGACATGCCTCACACAGGACACTCTTTTGTCCATGGAAAGGGAGACCTGTATAAGGACCCCAGAGAAGTGAATGAGCAGAAGGCTACCTATCTATCTACCTTATTTCAACAAGGAAAGGGAATTACTGGGGAAAATGCATGTATGTATGCTCACACATTACCCATGTCTCCTCAAGCTGAAACCACACAAAGGAACCAGGACTGAAAAAGGTTGTACATTACATACTTTGGGTACGTCTAATCTAACCTAAGTTTTCAGTACCTCAGCTAACCTTTCCACTCAGTCGTGCAATTGACAAGAGTTAGGGAACTGATCCAAGTTGGACCTGTTACTGCACATACAAATCATTGTGTATCTTCTTGGTGTTTCTCCAAATGGCCTTGCCTTTCTGTACTATGTATCTTCTTGTCCTGCATCAGATTTTTGTATTTGCAAAATTATTTGGTGCAGCCACTTTTTTCTCTGCATATTTGCCCCCTCAGAATACACTGTAACACAAGAAGGTGGTCAGCAGGCAGGCCGAAACATGTCTTGGGAGTTTGACCATGTTCATCTTTGTTGCTGGTGCTCCTTTAAGCACACAAAAATTCAGTTCTGCCTCCTACCTCTACACACAAAGTCAAGGCCCCTCTTTTCCTGTAACTCCCATTAGATCAGTCATCGAAGCTTTATACTGGCGAAAAAGAGCATGTTTCTGGTTTGCATCTGCCCATTTTCATGACTAATATCATTAGTCACTTACAGGGCGGAGGTACATTTTTGGGGCCCTGATCCCTTGATCTGTTATTGGTGGCGCCTTCACAACCAGCACGGTCTGGATAACCACTATTACCTTCTTCAATGGGGTTGTTCCGTGACTGATCACCACAATTTAAAAGAAAGGTGGACCAAAGTCACATTTGGAGCCTCTCTGGGATTAGGAGCTCTGAAGCTTTAGCTTCATTCGCTTCGTAGTAGATCTGCCCTTGGCCACCTGAGACCTACAGGAATACAGAGGCAGTCAAGACAGATAGGGAGAAAGTAGATATTTAGCAAAGAAACAAACCAAAACAAAGGAGCTATTGTTCCTGGCCAAGAAAGCTTTGCAAAATGAGAAGAGTCCCCACAGTTGCTGTTACTTCCCCCCCCCCATTCCGCCAGTTTACTAGGAAAGGAGATCTAAATCCCACTGTTAGTCTCAGATTAATAAATAGACCCAATAAATAAGTTGAGTGGTAAGTCATTACTTGCAAAAATGTCACTGATTCAACACATCCCTTTTATTTGAAATTACCAATGACAAAAAGGGTGGAGAATCTTTGAGGCTCCGGGCCTCAACTAAGAAACTGCCTGGCTTTTTCCCCATCTTGCCAATGACCTCACATCTCCATCTTTTGCCACGTTATAACCTATTGGTACTGCTCTGAGAAAGGGGGTTTCGTCCTCAAAATATTAGCAATGTTTTTGTTAATTTTCTAGTAGCCTAAAGGTATCGCCTGTTCCACTTTTGTATTTGGTTTTTGTGATGGCTACACGGCTCCTCCACCTGTTTTGCTTCAATCTGTATATAGTACATTATTACATCTCCAGCCCTTGCAGCCTTAAACAATATAGATCAGAAGTCTAGCATCCCCATTTCCCTCTTCAGTTGTTTTGGATTCTCTTGAACAGCTGTCAGGAAGAACTCAATGAAAAAACAAGGAAGAAGTTTAGGTTTCCTGGAAAAGAGCTGAGATGCAACCAAGATAAGAGTATTAATTCCTATGTTTTGTACACCCATGGAAAGGTGGCATTCAGTCCAAGATACCAAAAAGTAAACTTGGCTTATGTTATGAGACTTGCCCAGTCCATGTTGCCAACTGCACTAACAAGTTTTCAAACAGTTATCTTGAAATAGTTCTTGCAACTTGAAAGTTTACTTACTCTGATCCAGGTCTGCAAATATCATAAGCACGTCAAAATATTTTGTTGCTGTGGAGCAACCAATAAAACCACCCCATCCACAATTCTTCTTAAATGATTCCTTAATTTATTTGGAAAAAATGAAAAGAATAAGGGAACTTCAGGTAAAGGAAGACCTTTTACTAAGACTATCAAATTGCCCGTCATATTCATTGGAATCCAGTGGAGGGGCTTCTGTATGCAGTTTACAGTACTGACCTTCCTTCTTAGCATTCCTTCTTGATAGTTCCTAATCTTTTCCCAGGCTTGTTCACCCATAGAAATGGATCCAGTAACAACTCATTTCTTATCTGCTTTGGCTGTGGTCCGGTACAAAGCAAAGTTCTCCAAGTGAACCTTTGAACAGCCTAGGAAATACAGCTCCACAGTGCTGATTTGTTAAACAATGGCTCTGAATGCTGCAAAGGAAGCCAGCGTAACTAGAGAGCTTCCT
>JAHTLZ010003518.1:12630752-12651647 GCA_023846285.1 Phrynocephalus versicolor
TGTGTGTGTGTGTGTGTGTGTGTGTGTGTGTGTGTGTGTGTGTGAACTCTGTGTCCAGCCCCAGTTGGCAATCTGGCTGCTGTGTTTATGACTGAAGTTTTCAGACACCTTCCACAGGCAGCCCCTGTATAGTGTATTGCAGCAATCCATCTTGGCTATAACAAAGGGATGTGGTGTTGTGTCCAAATCAGGCTTTCCAGGAACAGAGGCAGCCGGCACATTAGTTTTAATTCTGCAAAGGCCTTCCTGTCCAGTGTCACAGCCAAAACCTGAGCATTCAGGCTCAGAGACAAATCCAAGAGTGCCCCCAGGCTATGCATCTGGGTTTTCAGGAAGGTGTAAACCTATCCAGCACAGGCTGCCTCCCTGTTCCCTAATTTGTCTTTCGCGTCTGGATGAAGATTCAGTTTATTCACTCTCATCAAGTTCATTGCTGATGCTAGACAAAAAGCTACAGCTGAAACAGCTTCCCCATATTTAAACACCAAGGAGAGACTGAATTGGGTACTGGTGACAGTGAACTACCAGATAATGTCTCCCAACAGTTTCACAAAGATGTTAAACAATGTTGGAGACGAAACAGAATCATAAGGGTCCCCACAGGCCAGCAGCCAGGATGTCAAGCATGAGTCCCTACCTTCTGCGGTCTCTCCTCCAGGAAGGACCTGAGCCACTATAAAACAGTGTCTCTATGTCCCGTCCCAGAGAAGACAGGCCAGAAGGATACCATGGCTGATGGTATCAAAAGCTGCTGAGGGATCCAGCAGAACCCAGAGGGGCATATGCCGCTTGATAACACTATATGGCTAAACCACTGAGCCAAGCAGGTAGTAGATGAGTCAGTGGCTGAATTCCCCTTGCCTAAGGTAATAAATCATAGCTGCATTGAATCAATTGGGATTTGGTGAGTCAATGTCTCCATCAGTTCCATTAAGTCAATGAGTCTACTCTAGTTGCCATTTGCTAAATTAAGCAATGGGATTTCACCAAGAGAATGAAAGAGAAAAACAAGCGTTTTATTTCAGGAGAAAGAGGAAGAATTCAATCAGAATTCAACACAAGGCTGTGCATCCCTACACATATTGTCCTATGCAAGGGTTGAGGGATAAGTTTCATTGGACATACAGCAGCTTCCCAAACTACAAACACGGGTATTTCCGGAAGCAAAGACATCGCACACAGAAAACACACAACTTTCTGCACGTTCCCAAACAGCAGGAGGTAGCCACAAACACAACGCGAGCAATAGGAGAAGCGTGGCGACACGAGCAGAACTAGTGCAAACAGCGCCTAGCCCTTGGAGTTATGAAAGCGCTTGTGCAATGGTGCGCCCATGTACCGGGTCAAGGGCTTGCAGAAGCAGAATCAAAAATGCTAGATGGGACACTTGGGTTAAAAAGAAACTCCCGCTTTTTGCAAGCGCCGGGAGATCTGCCCCGTGGTAAATAAAAGACATAACTGGACACAACATGGCAAACCCAAACAGATTTGCTCTAGTGCCAGTGCCATCCTCAGCAGCACCAAGGGCGACAGCGGGTGCTTTTCATCCTCAATAAAGTAAAATAATAACATAAAATAAACGAGACGATCGCGACCTTGATCCGAACCATCCCGACTATTCTTCCCATCCCTCATCCAGCCTCAATCCCGGCGGGTGTAAGAGGGCTTCCAGACCCACCACCGAAGTTTTCTCTCTCTTTCTCTCTCCTCTCGTCTCATCCGGAGCCAGGGAAGCCCACCGCCTCGGAAGCGCGCATCTTCGGAGCGTCTCCGGAGCGCGCGGCTGCTTCTGTTGTCGGCTGGAGACGCGGGGCGCAGCAACCAGCCAATCAGGAGGACCCCCCAACCCACCCATACACACACACACACACACACACACACACACACACACACACACACACACACACACACACACACACACACCCACACACACACACACACACACACACACACACACACACACACACACACACACACACACACACACACACACATGCACGCTCCTCCATCCAGCCCTCCCGAGGAGCGGGAAGAGGATGAACGGGCGGGCGGGCTGGTGGGAGCGCAGCTCCTCGGCGAGGCGGATGCAAAAAGGGGTAGTAGCCGTAAAACGCCCCGCCGTCGTGGGTACTACGCCTGCCGCCGCCGCCGCCGCCGCCTATGCCGGGCACAGGACCTACCATCCTCTGCTTCTTGTTTTCAGACATGGTTGTGGCTCGCGCGGCCCGGCAGCGACGGCTCGCTCGGCTGTGGGAAACCCTGAGGAGGAGGAGGAGGAGGAGAGAGCGAGAGAGTGCAAAGAGAGCGAGCGAGCGGCTCCCTCCCGTTGGACCGCGGGCTGCTGAGAGGCTCCGAGGGAAAAGGGGCTGCCAGGAGGAGGTATAAGGAGCCGAGGAGACACGTCGCACTCCCCGGTCCCGCCTCCCCCAGCCTTCGGCTCGGAGCCCTCCTCCTCCTCCTCCTCTTCTGGCCCCTCCCCTCCGTCGCTGGGAGGAAGATGGGGCGGTGGTTTTGAGGGACCCACGGGGTACTCGAGGACGCCGCGGGGGCGCCAGGAAGAAGCGGGGGGGAGGGAGAGAGAGCGAGAGACCCGGGAAAGACCTCTCGCGTCCTGGTGCGCTTGCACAACCCTTCCTGAGCTCGCTCCCCCCCCCCGCCCCAGGAAGGGAGGGACGGACGGGGAGGGGGCGGCGGCTTCCCCGCTGCCTTGGCCGGAGGAGAGGCGGGGTTCAACTGGGGTTAGCCGGGCCCACCCAGCGCCTCGTGGCCCCTTGAAAGCCAGCGGGGATCCTCGGGCACGCGCTGCTTGCTTGGGGTCCCGTCTCGCCCCGTCCCTCCCGTTTCCCTTCGGGACTGCCTTCCCGGCCGGCCCCCGTCACTGAAAGAGGGCTGGGCTGCTGCTGCTGCAGCGCGGACGCGGGATGCCCCAGTCGCGCTTGTTGTTAGTCTTGGCGGCGGCCCCACCACGGGACTGTGGGTCGTCCTTCCTGTCTCGAGTTAAGCCGCCCTCAGGCATCCCGGTTACTTAGGTAAAACGAGGCTCCGTGAGCTCCTTTCGCCCACGTCGTTCTGGAGTTAATGGTTAGGCAGGGAATGAAAGTCAAGTCCAACTTCACGGCGGATTTATTTATTTATTTATTTATTTGTTTGTTTATTGCATCTTGTCTGAAATTGTTGCTGCTATTAATAATTATATTAAGTATTTCTGCCTCCACCACCACCCCACGCCCGTATCTTCTGCCTCTGGCTTAGGTAAATATATGTGTGAGGGAGCGAAGCAAAGGGTCCAAAATGATAACCTCGGTTTATGTCCAGTTTAATACAATTATTGCCTTTCCTTTCTGCATTTTCATTCCGCTCAGCCACCCCTCCCCTCTGTGAACCATGTGTGAAGGTGTACCTGGCTCAGGAAGATCCGTCCCACATTTGTTGAAACTGGGTCTTAAAAATGATGCCATTAAATGTACGTTCACCCTTGAGGGTTCAAGAGAAAGTGAAAGACAGGGTGGCAGAAGGGTGTGTGTATGATCTATTTCATTTGTGCAGAATGCTGGTGTTTTAAATTCTTTGTTTCCAAACTTCACAGTCACTATTACTAATTGAAGTTTATAAATTTCTTTACTGCCATCTTAATTCCTATTGGCTTCCCATTCTGTTCATTCCCATAATTGAAATATGTCTCAAGACAACTCTGTAGAAATCATGAGAGGGCATTTGCTTATGATTAGTACTCTGCTATCCATCTCACAGCCTATGATGCCCCCCCATGCCTTTTGCTAGTTTTTGGGTCACAGATGATGGTTCCAATTCATAGCAGTGAACTTGCCCACAAAACATGGAAGTGGGTTGCCTGGGCTGTAAACTGAATTCACAGGATTATCAGCAATAAATGTTAGATATGGGGCTGTCCTGTGTCGCAGCAGATCCTATTTCATCTTGACCTGGTAAGCATGTATCATCCACTCCATCTCTGCTGGAACCAGCGGCTCTGTTGGGAGAGAATTGGTTGCCTCTCTCTAGAGATGCAGCTAATCTACGATCTAAAGGCAGGTCCTATTCCTGTTCCTATTTTATCCTTCCACCCTTTTATGATTGCAGATTTCCTGTAGCCCACCCCTTCTCACCTCCTCACTGCCAGCCACTCAGGATTGCTATGGAATGGGCGAGTCTGTCCATCAGCCAATAGTGGCTAGTAAAACAGTAAGCATTTCTCTAATACATAGGTACAGGTATATGTGTGTGTGTGTTGTGTCGTTACAGTCATGACCGACCCTTCGTGACTCCATGTCCATGGAGTTTTCTTGGCAGGAATACTGCAGTGCTTTGCCAGTTTCTGCTCCAGGCACCTATAGCACCTGGTACTCCTTGGTGGTCTCCCATCCAAGTACTAACCAAAGCCGACCCTGTTTAGCTTCCGAAATCAGGTGAGATCGGATGTGCTTAGGACATCTAAGCAGCCTGGTACAGGTATAGTATCATATAAGTAAAAGAGAAGAACCTGGAGGCATAGTTCAGTGAGTCTGGTACCTTGCTGTGGAGCCAGAGATCAGAAGTCAGATTTACGACTGTGCCTCCAGTGATAAGAGTCAGACTGTGTTATTTTGGGGACAAGCTGCATAGAGGCATTTGTTGGGGCCACTGTGAGATACAGGAAGCTGGACTAGATGGGTCTGTGGCCTGATCCAGCATGGCTCTTCTTATGTTCTTAAGTCCCAGGGCATCCCCAGAAGAAGGGAAGGGTTAAACAATTCTGTATACGTGATACCTAAAAAACTCTGGAAAGGGTAATCATAACTGAGAATATTAGTAATAAAGCATTATAACAAATGATACATTTTCGAATAGCACTTAATTGGTGATTTAGGGCCACTTTAGCAAGGTAGTGTATATTATACAGCTCCCTAAATAAATGTGTGAAAAAATACATTTCACAAAGAACAGTTACGATCAAATTTTCCAGGCTTAACAGACAAGACTTTCCTAAAATACTTTTCAGAAGCTAATCCAAATCACCAAGATATGCATGATTAAAAGTCATCAATCTCAGTGGTTTAGCTATCTGGACATGAAGCCAGTAGTTGAAATTTCAGTTCCCCGCTGTGCCTCCTTGGCAGAGGCTGGACTGAGTGATCCAAAGCATCCTTTCCTGCTCGGCATTTCTAAAATTGTTAGGCTTATTAAACAAATTAAACCCAATGTTTAGCAAATACTTAATATTTAGATGTATCTGTATATAGTTATGCAGATGGTATATGCACCCTGCTCTTATAGGTAAATCTACAACAAGTGCATTCTATTGAAGATAAATGGAAGCATTTGCAGCATTTTCTTCTGACAGCTAGTAGCCAGTCTCATAACCCAGGTTTGGGGGTCCTTGCTCAAGATGGATTCAAGTAACTTCTCTTACTGCAGTGCCAATGGAGTAGAAGTACTGAGTGATGTACAATCATCATACATTAAAGAGTCAGTGCAGGTTTCATGCATATCCATACATTGGCTTTTTACTGGCCTACTTTAGAAAGAGTTTCTAGCAGATGTTTCTGTGGAAGATGCAGGAATCAGTTAAATCGTCCCCCCCCCCCCGCTCAATGGAGGAGTCCAGTTAATCCAAATTATGGCAGCTGCTGCGCTGCCGTATGCCAGGTATTGAACTGGATCTCAGGAAGCATGGCCATGGAACCCAGGAGGTCCATCTTGCTTTTTCAAACTGATCTACCTTACTAGATTGTTTTCAGGATAAAGATGAATGTGACCAATACGCCTTGAGCTCACTGGAGAAAAGACAGGATATAAATATTACTAAATAAATAATTTATAGCAGAGTGGCAAATATGCAGCTGTCTCTGCCCTGGATTATTGCTATGTATGTGGCAGTGGGGACATGGCATGATGTGGCCGAAACAATAATGTTTGTTGTAAATGACCTGGAAAATTTTAACACTTTGCCCTTGTTGTCCTGTGTGTACCTAGTGTTATGGTGAGCACTGGGCAGGATAAGCAAATGTGTGTCATGCGATGCACTGATCGGGCAATTACAGATTGTACAGATCGGGCAATTACATTATCACACGTGTTATGCAATGCAGAAAGAGAGTATGGCAAACTCATTGCTTTACCTGGACTATAGATAAGGAAATTTCCAACCTAGCCTTGAATAGCTAATCTTTGAGAAAGCATCATGTCACAAAATGTCCATTACATCATAAACCGTCTTTTAGGTCTCATAAAATATCTGTGCACACTTAGAGCACCGTAAAAAGGAAAAAAAAAAAACAAATTTGAACAAAGGTTGCTTGCTATGAATCGGGAATGTTTAGCCCTTCACACCCAGGAGGAGGCTGGCTGGCCAGCTGGCCACACTGAATAGTGTCTTGCGTTCTCGAGCCTAGCTTCCCTTTCCTGTTCAAAACTCAAGAGTTGTTTTTTAAAACAGGCATCTGTCATCAATAGTGGGGGACTATATATTAGTTGCACATATGTCCTTTCTGCTTGTTTTCTGCCCCCTGCTGAGCACAATGGTAGGTTGCTGAGAATTGTCAGTATAGCAGCAGTGAAAAAAAGCCACACAGCTTTTTTTATTTCAAAGCAAGGTACACAGGGACCGTAGGTGTTGTTTTAGTAGGTTAATTCTACTTTCAGGAGTATTTTGGGAGCAAACTTCTCTATAAAGGAAAGCAAAGTGTTCTGCTTACATACCACCCCACACCACTTCGTAGTCTCTGAGCGGTTTACAGCTTCTTTCTTCAGGCCTTGAAGCTAGAAATGCAAGGTTGCTTACTTTCACTGGCAGATTTTAACAAGGCATTATTGCAGTGCATAAGAGGTGACAGACAGGACTGCGAAGAGGGGGTGTTAATTGGGTTCAGAAGTGCCAGCCCTTGATTACAGGTTTCTCAACTGGAATCTCAGCCTAAGTCAATCTCTCACAGCCCCTCTCTCCCCCAATTAAACCCACCCACTCTGTTTTATTTAGGAAATAACTTGAGTAATCTTTCGGGCTATATTAACCCCACACAGGAAAGCAGGGAAACTAGACTCTCTCTTGATGAGGCAGAAATTGTGTGCAACCAACCCTGGAAAGCTGGATATTCACGATGAACCAAAATTTGTTCTTATAGCAGATGTGATGTGCTTCATATGGTCCAAGAGGCAGTAGTGTACAGTATTGTGGAATCTGTGCCATCATGTCTACCCAGCCCCAGGTAAGGAAGTGCTTCCAGCTCATCCTCCACCAGGGTGTTCAGATTTACAAGGTTCCAGATTTTCTGACAGTCTGTTGATAGAGGGTAGATGCAATCTTACAGAGACAGGTGAGCAAAGAGCTCCCTATCTATGTGAGCAACCCTTCAGAAGTTGTTGGGCTGCAGCTCCCAAATCCAGTAATGGCTGGTTGGGCTGACTAGGGCTTTGGTAGCCTCAGGAGGATCCCATGTTGCTCACCTCTGCCTGGCTGCTACTTGAAAGCATGGAGGAATGTACAAGATGCTATGTTTGAGAATGGGGACAACATGAAATTTAAAAGAGGTAGCCCGTTCAACTGGAATTCATTTGGAAAGAGAATGAGCTTGCAACACACTAACCTTGATGATCTGTACTCTTTAAAAACCCAATTCTGTATTCTTTAAAATCTGTACTATTTAAAATCTGCACTCTTTAAAAACCCAATTTGTACTCTTTAAAAACCCAATGAGATCAGTGCCCTTATTGGTACCATCCAAAATGTCAAGAAATAGTACCAAGTGTTGAAGTTTTTCTAAATGTTTTATCAAGCAAGACTTTAAACAAAACTGGGCTAAGAGAAGGAGAAAAGGCTGAGAATGGAGTTGTTTCTCCCAAGGTCAGGTAAAGGTAATGGTAAAGGTTCCCCCCGCACATGTGTGCTAGTCGTGTCTGACTCTAGGGGCAGTGCTAGGTTGGCAGGAGCTGGGGTAATCAGTGGGAGCTCGCTCCACTCTGTGGCACCCAGGATTTGAACCACCGAGCTGCCAACTTTGCAGCCAACAGTTTTCGGATCCTTAGTCCACTGAGCCTTTGAAATTCGAGTTCAAGATTGTTATAAACTGCAGTCTTGAGAGGGAGCTGCACTGTTTCAAAATATCTCCCTACAGCTGTGTTGTTTGGTATCCTGCCTGATGAAGAGTTTTGGACGACACCAAAGTTTGCTCACTGTGTTATGAAACCTTTATTGGTTCTAGTAAAGATTTTCCCCTTGTACGAGTTATGGGACTTTTTATTTAAATCAGAGACTGCTATAATTATTGCTGCTGTTTGAAACCACAGGTATACATGCTGGCCCAATTGTTTAGCATGACTGACATTTAGTCTGCACATACCTTTTTCAGTGGGAATATCCAAATGTTGGATTTTTTGGATGATCAGTGTGTAAAAGGGCTGCTACTGCATCACAGTTATTTCCAGAGGATGAAATTAATGTAACTGAAGTGTTGCATTAGATGCAGTAGATACCACAACTATCTTGTCATCTATGTGCTAAACATTTTGCCTCTGCTTAAAAGGAACTGTTTGACAACATTGCCACTTTTCTTTAACACCATTTTCCTTCAAACATTTCATCTTGTGAATATATATACAGTGGTACCTCGGATAACGAATTTAATTTGTTCTCCGAGGCAATTTGTTGTCCGAAAAAAATCGTTATCCAAAACGCGGTTTCCCATAGGAATAAATGGGAAACCAATTAATCCGTTCCAGAGCCTAGGAAAATGACACAGACACCTGGTTTTTTGCTCAAAACTCTTTATAAAGTTTACTTTAAAGATACAGATGCAATGCAGCCCAGGATAACTCTTTTTTACCGATGGATGCTGGAAATTCATTATCTGAGGCAGCCCATAGGAAAATTCGTTATCTGAGGCAGCCTATAGAGAAAATTCATTATCCGAGGCAGACCTATACTTAGAAATTGCAATTTGTTATCCGAGGCAGCCCATAGGGAAAATTCGTTATCCGAGGCAGCCCTATACCTGGAAATTGTGGTTCGTTATCCAAAAAATTCGCTATCGGGGCATTCGTTATCCGAGGTATTACTGTACAGTACTTACTGCCTCTGCTTCTTCAAAACTAATGGATTATAGACTGGCAATGTAACAGTAATAACAAAGCTACCTATCTTTCTGCAAAGCTGAAACAAGCAGGCTGAGAGAATTCTAAATTTGTCAGCCTTGGTGGGAATAGTGTATATATAATAGCTCCCGATCACCCCGATTCAGTTTTTTGAATCGGGGTGATCTGGTTTTTTGAATCGGGGTGAGCCTGTACAATCATTGGAGAGCACTATGAGTGTTGAATAAGATTAAGTAGATATGAGACCAACAAGTGATTTAAAGTGATAGAGGAATGCCTAATTTGTTAATAACGGTATTTTTCTATGATTCAGAACTGCAGTACAATTCAATACCTTGACAATCTATTGCTTCATCAATAGATGAAGTCTCTACCAATGCAAATTGGTAAATACTCCTGCATAGTTGCTGTTGGGAATTCATCACCTGAAAATTTCTCCATACTTTGTTAGTCAGACCCTAACAGAGTCTTTCACTGGGGCTATGCTCAAAGATTTACTAGTCTGGTCGAACCTGCCAGAGCTTCTGCTCTGTTGACACAACCTGTGAGAATGCAAGGGCCCTTCCATGCCACGGAGCAGGACCTGCTCATGGACATTTCCAGTTGTGCGGTGCAGCAGCAGGGAGGGCAAGGATGTGCAACCATTTCATGTGCTGTCATTGATTTAAAACATTTCTATTCACCTTAATTATTCTCAGTTAACCTTTGTTTCCCAAAGACATGTTTTGCATACGTTTATTGTCTTTCATATTACAAACTGTACACCAGCACTATGTGGATATGTTTGTTGGATAGGACTGGAATTGGTAGGTCATGTTTGAATGTCATGAATATAGTTGCCTGAGATATTTGTGGTGGAACAAATATCTTGGCAAGCACTGCAAATTTCTCTTCTTACAATAATGATTCTCAACAATATTGAGGATTTCTACAAACGAGTGTTGATATCCTGCATTCAGTTAGCTGCATCATGCAGTGGTATAATGAAATCATGATCATGGTACTGTCATTTCAGAGGCTTTACTTACATGCTGTGAATTCGCAATGTGTAAGCAGCACTGCTTTCTTTCTATAGCTCGCAAAACCTAATATTTATAGAACAGAGTCTCCTGTTTGTGACAATGAGCTTTCTAAGTCAAGAAATGCTATTCCGGCTTACTTAAGTATTAGTCGGATTATGTTGTGCAGCTGGGAGACTGAATGACTGGTCCCACCCCCCCCTCCCCCTCCATAGGGTGGCTAGCAGCCTGCAGTTTGTAAAAAAAAGAAAAAGAAAATGGAGGAAACAAAGAAAATGAAGCACGAGTTATGCAACTTCTCTCCTTGGTGGAATGGCTATTGGATGACAACAGGGGAGAAGCAAAAAGGCTGATGGTATCGGTTTATCAAGATGGCTAGTGCCTCTCGCTAAAAATGAGAAAGGCAAAAAGGTCTTGACTGTTCATCAGGTTGGGCTTGCAAGACAGCAAGACAGACCAGATCAGCTTGCTTTGTTCAGGAGGCTACTGGTATCACATTACTGGGAACCATCTTGAGCACTGCTGATCTGTTATTATCTTTAGGGTCAGTCTTGTTAGCTGACCAAAAATTCAAAAGGAAAGAAGAACAAACAGGAGCTAATGCTGAAATAGCTGCCTAAAGGAACAGGAAGTTCCTCAGAGCGCTTCTTAAACATATATAACCCTACTCACATTTTTCAGATTAGAAGCTGTACAAACTGGCTCACAATTAGTATTTATTTTTTTAAAAGAAATAATTACATGCCACAAATAAGTAAAGACCTTGAAAATCTAAAATGTGTTAAGCAGGTGAGTTTTTCAAACTAATTATCACCAGGATGGTTATAATCCAGCAGTAACCCACACCTGTAGGGCTTGCAAGAATGAAATAATTTCAAGCCGGTTTGGTCTCCTGTGCAGTGGTGCAAGGACAGAGAATGAATATGTGCTGTTTTCCAGCTCGGTGAATCTTAGGCTTTGAGAGGAAACGCCACAGGGCCAATCACCTCACTGATAAGAGGGGGTTTGTATGTAGGGCATGAAAGTTCATTAACAGCACTTTGGATTCAGATTGAAGAAAACTGACAAGCAGTGAGAATGGCAGAATAAAAAAGGCCCATGCCTCTGAGAATTTTGCAGGCATTAGAAGTTTCTGGATTCTTTTGAAAGGCATCTCTCTACTGTATGTAAGGTATTTCAGGCTAGCATAAACAATCCTCCTGCCTGTGAAAGTGATCTCTACAACTCCCTGAGAGATAGGGCAAGATTCCTACTCCCAGGTGTAACAATGATGTAGCAATGGATGGAATTGGATGTAAAAAGAAGAGCGAGACAGGAGGGGAGGACGGAGGGGGTGATACTGTGGACTGGAAGGCATTCAAGGCCCAAAGATGGATTGGCACCAGGCAGATGGCTGGGAGACTATCCACCACTGCGATCCCAACAATGGATGCTGAGTGGAATTCCCTGTGTCACCTGAGGAGGCATCCTGAGTTGACCAGAACGAGGCAAGGCTCAAAGGCTTGAGAACCAGAGATGGGCATGCTGCTGCCAGAGGAAAGCAGCAGGGGCCAAGGGTCCCAAAGCAGAGACCTCCCAAGCCTGGCAGTCAGACCTCCTCCCTCTGCCGCACACTACACTGGGGAGCCAAGTCAGGCCTGGATAGAGTTCGGCTGTGCCTCTTGAGAGGATTACTGTGCCTATAGGGTAGCTGCCACCGGTGGCAGCTATAGAGACACAGGAGGGAAAACAGCATATGCTATACCCCTCTAAGGACAATTGACCATCCACATACAGCATCTCTGTTGCAGCACTCCATACCTGGCTGACGTGAAAGTGTTCTCAACAAAAGACTGGTAAGGGTTTTCTCTTCCCCAAAATACTTTGAGAGTGCCGCCCTATAGTTCCTAGGTTTGGTTGGATGTCTCTGTTGGTCCTTTAAAGAGTTCTGCTGTTTTAATAAAAAGCTTGTCTCTGTGTGGGCTTGTTTCTTTATGGAGGGGCAGAGGGCATGTACACCAGTGCTTTAAAACGTTATTTCTAATATTAATCTACTCTGATTCTGAAAATTCTAGGAATTATTCATGAACTTAATGACCCCCACCCCACAAATATATATATTACTGAGATACCAGGATACTATGGTGTGTTTTGAGACTGGGATAGAATGTTCCTGTGATTAGTTACACCATCAAATGCTGAACCTGGAAAATATTTGGATAAATATTATCATGCATTTGAAGAACCTTTCACATTCCATGCCACCCTCCAGGTAAACACTGCTAACATTTTTAGTCTGTGATATTAAGCATATAAAATATATCTTCACTTGATGCGCAGGCACAACAATGGATTTGGATTTGCTCATTTGAGAATAAAACTAAAGGTATCACCTAGCCTACTTTTTAATTTGTTTTTCTGGTCACATGGCTCAACCCACTTTTTTACTTCTTCAGAATAAAACTAAGTGATGGCTTCATAGCTATTTTTCCTTGCTAAAAGGGGCTTCTGAAATCCACACCACCATTCCAAGTTGAGCATCCATAGTCACACACACATTCTAGAAACGCGTATAAGCAACCAGTTCATTCATGTACAAACCGTCCTCAGTAATTCACTCACATCCACATGCACGAACCCATAAACTGTTTGCTTAGTTCAAAACTTAGTTCATGTCATAAAAAGAACTTCGAAAAAGATGCAGCAAAGTCATAGGAGTGTGTGTATGTTGTGCAACTGCTCACAGTCAATTCTTTTGAATTGCATCAATTATTGTAGCTCCCGTCTGGGAAAGAAGACAGTAGTTTCATGATTAAACAGGCTGAACATTTACAAAGGGAGTTCTCCATTTGACAGGAAATGGGCTCATCAGGACCAAGGTGGGGATGGACCTTTTGCCGTAGCATAAGGTAAGAAGGACCCCACAGAGAATGTTAGCTTGGCCAGATAACTCTGTCCACATTACACTTACCTGGTAGAAACCAAGTGGGTGGCAGGCAGGCAACAAAGGCCACATCAGGTGCCTCTTCTGGCTCAGAGCCAGAATATACTATTTCCATGTACAGTATTTTTCTGATGTACCAGCAAGGAAAATGATGTACTCTGATAATGCAGTGCCTTTGCAAATGAAGTAATGGTAGCAATAACTGGCATCTCAAAAAGCAAAGGCCAAAGTTCTTGTTAGACAGGTGACTTTGTCCTAACTGCAATTATTAGTTCAATTAAAGTGGATTGCTGCAGTATTTATTTATTTATTTATTTATTTATATATACCACTCCATCAAGCCGATGGGCTATTCAGAATTTATATGCATCCTATTAATTCAATGGGTGTATTCTGGTTGGGCCTAGTAATTGGATTAAGGCAATTACCGATAACAGAGTTGGTGAATAGATGGCATGGATGCCAAAGGTGGTACGCAGAGCCCTTTTTGATGGCATGCGACACCACCCCCTTCACAGCCACAGCACTTTCCCCTCTGCTCGAAGCATACTACTGTGCTCTGCGCAGAGAGCTGGGCGAAGGGGAGGCAACGGCATTCAATAAGATATTATTAACAACAGAAGAAAAACAAATTCAAACACTCTACAGCTTTTTACTACAATGGAACACACAAGATGAAGAAGTGCAGGATGCCATGCTAAAATGGGCCAACTGTGGACAAAGAGAATGAGATGGTTGGACAATGTCATCGATGCAACCAATATGGATTTGACAAAACCCCGGGAGGCAGTGGAAGACAGGAAGGCTTGGCGAGCTCTGGTTCATGGGGTTACAAAGAGTCGGACATGACTGAACAACAACAACTTCCTATAAGGAAAATCTCTACAAAATGTTCTATAGATGGCATATAACACCAACGAGGCTTGCTAAAATGTTCCCCTGTATGTCAAATAAATGTTGGAAATGTTGTGATAAGACATGTGATAAAGCAAAGTCTTACTGGGCCAAAATACATACCTGGGTTAAGAAAATCTTAAAAATACAAGTAGAATTTAAACCAGAAATATTTTTGTTAGGTTTATTGCCAAACACAGTGAATAAACAAAATGTATATTTAATAATACATATTTTGACAGCAGCTAGATTGGTATGGGCCCAGCTCTGGAAATCTGAAAATTTACCAACTGACAATATGATTATTAAAAAAATTAGACTGTGCAGAAATTGACAGATTAAGAGATTAAAGGGACCAGAAGAATCAATTTTCTATCTGAGCTGGAACCCTTTTTATAATTGGTGGAATAGAAAAACTTTGTAGTAAAATGGATGAAAAGGATGAGTAGATAAGAGTATGCCAATGACAGAAATTCACCAAACGAGATATGTCATATTGTAAACTTTTTTATATGTATGAATTTTTTCTCTTTATGTATATTTTTCTTGTTTTACTTTTTAATAAAAAACTTTACTCTCACATACACATAGAATTAATAATCACAACACGGGTGAAGAGAATACATAGTGAGAATTAGCCTGTCTTCATTTATTTCTGTTTGGAAAATGGATCTTCCTGTTTTTAATTCTTTAAAGTTGATCAGTGAAGCTGATTTCCTGCAAATGCATAAAAAGAACTCTGAAAAAAGATGCAACAAAGTCATAGGAGTGTGTGTATGTTGTGCAACTGCCCACAGACAATTCTTTTGAACTGCATCAATTATTCTAGCTCCTGTCTTGGAAAGAAGACAGACATTTTTAAGTGTGCTGATACAGCACGCCTTACACAGAAAATGCCACCCCAAACCACCATGGACGTTCTCCAAGCAGCAAACAGCCTCGAAACTGGTGAAATTATGTCCAAATGGTTTCAGTTTGGCATGTCCAAACATCGGCCCTCCTGATGTTTTGGACCACAACTCCCAGAATTCTAAGCTTAAATTGCCAATGACAAGGGACTGCAGGAATTGTGGTCCAAAACATATGGAGGGCCGAAGTTTGGACATGCTAAACTTTAACAGCAGAAAGGAGATAGATTGTCAGAATAATTCCCATGATCCCTCGTTGATAAGTACCAATTGTTATCTAATATTACACAAAATGCATTGCCCGGACAAGGTACATTTCCTGCAGGTAATTATTTGCTCACTGTTTTGTTACTGTTAGGTATCTGAACAGATTTGTGTAAATGGCTGATTCAGCTGCAATGGTCTCAGATCAAACCCACTAGAGCAAAACCGTGTTGCCATACTAAAAATAATGATCTGAGCTAGAGAAAGTGGGGATTTCTGCCTGGGAAGCCTCGAGACTCTACGAAATGAACCAGATTGAGATAACACAGAGCACTTCCTTTTGGCCCCCAGGATGTCAAAAAAAAAAAAAAAAAAAGCAACAACGCAGTTAAGCATTCACTAAGATGAAAATGTGCAGGAGTTCAAAACATTAGGAAAAGAAATATTCCCTTTGGCAAAAATCCAAAAATAGGGATTATTGATTTAACCACAGTTATCTCCGACTGGAGATCAAATTCTTATCCAAGAGAGCTATTCTATGCATGTTTGCCCAGAATGCTATTCAGCTTTCTTGTCCAACTCACACAAAATTTGCAGACTTAATTGATGGCTATCCCATTTCATATGGTTTGTTCTAGGACAGTTCACACTCCCCCCACCCGCAAGAAGGATGAAAAAGGAATCCAAGGAAATTAATGACATTAATGTCACACATGGAATTCCTATCCTTCCAGGATAATCATGTTAATTGGTTTGACCAACCGAGAAAGTTCCAGGGCATGGTCAAGGGCAAGGCTAGGCATGCAACCAACACATAACACAATACATAGTTACTTGTGTTGTTGTTGTTTGGACACATGGTCTTCCTTCTGCCTATTGGGTATTTTCTCTGTAACTTGAGAATGGGTTAAAGCAGTATTTGAAGAGAGAGATTGCAGAGTTAACCTTGCAAGTAACTACAGCCATTACAGGAGAAGGGGAGAATGAATGGATATACTTAAGAGAGGAGGCTTCGCTAAGTGATCAAATGAAAGCTGTGTGTGGAGTATGTCAGGAAGTGATGGTCGAAATAGAGGAAGAAGTGGTCACAGAGAATTCTGAGAAGTTGTTTGCATAACCCACGAGGTGTTGGTGATTTCAGTGTATGGATGTGGAGAGGAATGTCACACATGGCCTCAGAAGAAATATATTTTAAAGTTCTTCCTCAATTGGATGCCTAAGAAAGAGCAACCAAAATCTCTTTCCTATCATATATTAAATAGGAAAAGGAAACAAAAGAACCTGCTTTCAAAGGAAACAAAAGAACCTGCTTTCAATGTAGAACTGGTATTTTAAAATGATCTAGCCCACAAATTAAGGATCTGGGCCACATGGATCCTTAACTGGACCTACTTGCTCTCTTGACTCCACTCCCCTGTGTCTTCCAGGAGTGAGAGTTGGATCATGCATAAAGGCAAATATTTATTTCCCCCTTTTACAATATTATCTAGACATACATGTTGATTCATCAGTGCTGTATGCCTGAGGCATCAGAAATGGAAACAAAGTCCTCGTAATTCCCCAGTTGAAGAAATAATAAAACAAAGCAAGCTGATTTAGTGGGAGCTTAAAAAAATAACATCTTCTTCCCTTCCTGTATCCACCTATATGGGGTAACAAGGAAAGCTGCAATTAAAAAAAATGTCAATGGCATGTGCTGAATTGAGTGTCACTTGTGCCAGATGGTGCAATATATAAATCAAATCAAGTCAAATGAAATAAAATCATAACAATCAATCAATAAATGGCTTGCCACTCAAATGATGGAATTTTTTTTAAAAAAATCTGCATCCTCCTCTTCCTCCAATTTTATTTTGCGGGAGGAGTGGAAGGAAGCTTTAAATATATTATTAAGCAGTCGGATCCTGCAACAGCTTAAGTGACAGTTAAACAATCTGCTTTGATTCAATATCAACAATCATATGTGCTGGAACAGAACCAAGCTAGGCATAGTAAACAAGCAGTGGCTCCGGTTAGGTACCCAAAAGTGTGTGAATAGATTTGGATGAGCTCCGGACTGCTGGCACATGATTGCCTATATGCCATAGGGTCACTATTGAAGTTTACGTCCCTCACATGCTCCTTCTAGATTGTTTGATTGGGAGGGACGTAAACTTGTAGGCTGGAGTAGCTGTCAAGCCTGTCTAGCCTTAATCAATGGTTCTCTCCTGGGATCTAAAATTCAAAGGGAAGCCCTGAGAGTCTGTTCCCCCATCATCAGGAAGTCTGAGGGTGGTTGGTAGAAAATGTCCATTTAAGTATATTGAAGCAGAGTTGTAAAAAGTGGTCATGCTGGTAGTTTTTGTTAATATATTTGCATTTGCAAATAAATGAGACTTTTTTTTTATTCTTTATGACTAATGTCTCAAAGTGAGTCATTGAAATTGGATGCACCAATTAATGAGAAAAGGGTGGATTATCCAGGCTCTAGTAAATTTTGTGCTCTGTGACTCCCAGCACATTTGCTGCACGGATTAGAAGAATTAACTAGAGAATTTCAAAACTCGGCAACCATCAGTGAAATATGGTGCAAATCAGCCTGTTCCCAAAGTGGACCAAACCGTGGGACAAATGGCCATCTTGTGGCACCCAAAAGCACAGGCCTTTGTGATATCACAAAAGCAGGGTAGGAAGGACTAGGACAGGGACTGGAACGACTAAGCCAGCCGAGACCTGGCAATCCTATGTAACCCAAAAGACCAGGGCCCGGCCATATTAAAAGCAGGAGCCAGCTGCAACAGAGTTGACTTCTTAGGACCCCCCAGCGTTATTGGCAGCAGGACTCAGTAGAAGGGCTTCCTCGATCTCAAAACAGCTCCTAAGAGTAAGAAGCACACACCTGTTTTGCAGAAATATACGTGAATGGGGAAGGGAGGATGCCACTAGGATTTAAAATATATAAGATACAATATTTTCCTATGTGGATTGCATATCAGCTGTGAATTCTTATTTCCCTCCCCGCCACCCCCATGCAAAAAAATATACAGTTAGGGAAGAGAAGACAGGGCATGTACATAGCTGTAAACTTTTATAGAATGCTTAGCTTGTTTCATGATTAAACAAGCTGAAAGTTTACAAAGGGAGTTCTCCATTTGGCAGGAAATGGGCTCATCAGGAGGAAGGTGGGGATGGAACTTTTGCTATAGTATAAGGTAAGAAGAACCCCAAAGAGAAGGTTAGCATAGACAGATAACTGTTTCCACACTACACTTACTTGGTAGAAGCCAAGTGGGTGTCAGGCAGGCAGGCAGGCAGGCAACAAAGACCACGTCAAGTGCCTCTTCTGGCTCAGAGCCAGAACACATTTCCATGTATTTTTCCGATGTACCAGCAAAGAAACTGAAGTACTCTGATAATGCAGTGCCTTTGCAAATGAATTAATGGCATCTGATAGCCTCAAAAAGCAAAGGCCAAAGTTTTTGTTAGACAAGTGACTTTGTCCTAACTTCAATTATTAGTGCCAATTAAAGTGTATTGCTGCATTATTTATTTATTTATTTATTTATTTATTTATTTATTTATTTATTTACCACTCCATCAAGCCCATGGGCTGTTCAGAATTTATATGCATCCTATTAATTCAATGGGTCTATTCTGGTTGGGCCTATTAATTGGATTAAGGCCATTACCTAGAACAGAGTTGGCGAATCTATGGCATAGATGCCAAATGGAGTATGCAGAGCCCTTTTTGAGGGCACGCAACATCGTCGCCTCACAGCCACGGCACTTCCCCCTTTGCTCGAAGCATACCACTGTGCTCAGTGCACTGAGCCGGGCAAAGGGGAGGCAGCGGCTTGTGGGTTTGTTCGTAGTTCCAGTTTACTCTCCAGCCATGCCACTTTGGGCAATCCAAAAGCAGTATGGGCATGGATGATACAGTGGTGCCTCGGATAACGATGGTAATTCGTTCTCCGAGGTTAGTTGTTACCCGAAACACATTGTTATCCGAAACGCAGTTTCCCATAGGAATGAATGGGAAAGCATTTAATCCGTTCTGGAGCCTAGGAAAAAGGCACAGACACCTGTTTTTTTGCTCAAAACTCTTTAAAAAGTGCACTTTAAAGGTACAGGTGCAATATCACCTGGGATAATTTTTTTTACTGATGCATGCTGGAAATTCATTATCTGAGGCAGTCCATAGGGAAAATTCATTATCTGAGGCAGCCGATAGGAAGATTTATTATCCAAGGCAGCCCATAGAGAAAATTCGTTATCAGAGGCAGCCCTATACCTGGAAATTTGCAGTTGTTATCCGAACCATTCGTTATCCGGGGAAGTTGTTATCCGAGGAACCACTGTATATGGTAAACCGGGGCTACGAAAGAGCCCACAAACTGAGGCCTCCTCTTCGCCTGACTCTTTTCACTGAGCTGTTTTGAGACTGCCGAAATGGCTATGTGAAGAGAACTGGGGAAAGAGCAGGTTTTTTGAATTTCCTTCAGGGCGCTGTGGCTGCAGGGAATTCAAAAGCCTGCTCTCCACCCTCCCTTTCCCAAAGGGTAGTATCCGTAGCATTTGTAATCCAGGGTACCACTGGATTCAGGTCAAATTGTCGTTTTGGCACTTTGCAAAAGATAAATGGATTTTGAATGGTAGTTTGGGCACTTGGTCTCTAAAAGGTTCACCATCACTGACCTATAATTTCATATAAGGGAAGGATAATAAAGGAAGAATATCAATAATCAGGTTTTTGTGTTTTAATATTAGCACTATCACAATACTTCCTCTGTAACAAGTAATTTTACTCTTTATTGTTTAATTATGTTTTTCAAAATCATGTTGATTGATATATGGTAATATTTTGCATTTCTCAGGCCTAATTCCAGAGCTCAGTCTCAGATAGATTCATTTAACTAATGGAACTTGTATAAGAGTTGAGTAACCATGTTTTGTTGAGTAAATAAGTCTAGTGTAGTTTAGCCTTGTTAGGGGAGTTAGTTGAGTTTCATGAGAACCATAAGGTGAAACATTTCAGAATACAGTGGAGCCTTGTATAACAAACAGCTTGTATAACATAAAATTTGTACAACATAAAACATTCCGGAGATAGGGGAAATTTGCTTAACATAATCACCTATGGGGAAAATCCGTACAACATAAAAATGGGATCACTCCATTTTCAATGCATTCCTATGGGAATTTGTATAAAGGAAAATTTGCTTAACATAATTTCATTTGGAACGAATTAATTCCTTTATACAAGGTACCACTGTAGTTAGAATAGAAGTGGCACAGAAAACTAGTGGGTGGGATTGCAGACCGCTTGCAATGCCACATACCGACCCCTAAAACATTCAGTAGGAAGAGAAAGAAGGATGTTGACCCATCGCTGCAAAGTGGTGGGAAAGTGCAAATACATTAAATAGATGAAATGGGTGGAAAGACAATATTTGACATTTGAGTGGAACCATAAAGTTTTTCTGCAAGCATTTTTATCAGAACCTGCAAATCACCAAGAATGAGGTTGTTGGTTTCCAACACCAAGGTTGTTGATTTCCCCAACACAACTGTTTCACTACAGCTGCTGTAGCCCCTCAGTTTACTTTTTTTTAAAGGAAAAATGATAATGTAATTAATGTAATGTATTATCACACATGTTCCCATAGACCAAAACTGGGGTGTGTGGGCAGAAAAGTAAGGTAAGGTCATACGTTCCCATAACCAGAAGTTACTTAGCACAAAGGTGGAATGGGGATGGGTTTAAACTGGCAACACATTGACTAGACAATCCACAAGGTCCCTTCCAGCTCTGCTCGTCTAAGATGATGGTGATGATGGTTGTTGTTGTTGTTGTTGTTGTTGTTGTTGTTGTTGTTGTTGTTGT
>JAHTLZ010003518.1:12651657-12693935 GCA_023846285.1 Phrynocephalus versicolor
TTGTTGTTGTTGTTGTTGTTGTTGTTGTTGTTGTTGTTGTTGTTGTTTAGTGGGAATAGATAAAATCTGTGCAAAGTGGAAGGCCAAAACAAGAATAGTGGACCTCATCACCAAGTGGGACAAACACTAAGAAAAAGAAGAGGGAATAGGTAAAAGCCGGGGGGCGGAGGAGAGAATGGGGAATTTCTAATAAAAATTGATGCCAAAAACAGTGGGGTAAAATAGACAAGCATAAGAATAACATTTTAGACTTCAACCCTTAAAAGGTTACTCTATCATTGATCCTTATTGCCCCCAAACCTGCTGGAACAAGGCACACTGACCTAGAGGAGCACCTCCCAATAGGGTAGCCTAACCAAATTCACAACACATGTGACTAGATGAGATGGATCCAGAAAGCTACAAATCATCCTTAGGAACATCACTGTAGTACTGATTCAAGACAAAAAAATGATATTGCGTAAAACAGACAAAAATTGTGACTTGCATAGAATCATAGAGTTGGAAGAGACCTCAAGGGCCATCCAGTCCAACCCCCCTGCCATATAGAAAGCCCCCATCACAGAACTCCTGACAGATGGGCCATCCAGCCTCTGCTTAAAAACCTCAAAAGAAGGAGAGTCCACCACCCTCCATGGCAGCATATTCCATTGCTGGACAGCTCTAACTGTCATGAAATTCTTTCTAATATTTAAATCAAATCTTTTTTTCTGTAGTTTGAGACCATTGCCCTGTGTCCTAGTCCCTGTAGGACAATCCAACCCAACTCACCCACTCAGTCCAATTAGAGAGAACTGATGTGATGTAACCAGCCTCCTGACACCCCCCCCCCCAAAGAACAACAGTCCAAAGCTCTATCGTAGCTGGTTGCATGAGTCCCCTCTGCTGCAATGGGACAGGTGAACTTTGGCATGCTTGTCCAACATGGGAATTACCAGTATGGTCTGTCTTGCATCATTTTGGCTTCCTGCCTGCTGTGGGTACTGGAATGTATTTCCTGATGATGTTTAGTACTACAGTATATTGTTCCCCTCTCATCAGATGTAACATGACTGTTCTGGGCTATTTTGTGTGGTACAGATTTTCTAACTAGAACGGGTACTGGAACATGGTCACTGAGGCTATTTTGTGGTTGGCTGACAATGTGTTTGACTCTGCTTTTCGAGGTCTTGCCCTGACGACACCATTAAAGTATTCCTGCAGTCTGGCACTGATCTCAGACAAAGCACTTAAACTACTGAGCTTGGCTTGACAAAAATATTCTTCATATGCACAGAGGTCTTCAACTTTTGTCAGGATTTACCCTTTTATTCTCTGGATGTTTCTGGAAACTGTATCTATGAACACAAACATGGTACAGCACCAACACTTCTCCCTCCTTACCTAACCTCCAATTGTCTCTATACAGAAAATGAATGTTTCCCTGTCTGAAATGCAGCTGTTTTAGCAAACAGACCCAGGTCTATTGTAGGCTTAAATGGAATAAGGTGAATTTTTCAAAGATTCAGTGTAATACAAAGCAGGGACAAAACCCTTCAACACTAAAGCAAGGTGTCAGGTTATGATTTCTTGGAATTCAAACAGGGTTATCAGAGGTACACAGGTATGCATACACACATGGAGTCCTGAATCACTCTTTACCACACTTGCTTTTCAATGGCTTTTGTGCCAGTGAGGTACACAACCTAGGAGGCATTACTACAATTGCTCAATCCTTTTCAAGGAAATGTAAAACTGCTGTATCATGGACTGCTGGAGATAAAATTCAAGTTCAGTCATGATGACAACAATGTCGTTTTTGCGGCTGCCAAAACCCCCACACACTTTGCCATGTATGACTGAGTTTCTCAGTACTACTGATTTCTTTTACGGTAGAAATTCACAGCCATTTGTTCAGATGGAGAAAACCAGAAATTGGAAGGAGCTGATGTAACACTGTGTGTGCTTCAGTTCTAGTATTTTTCTTTTCCTTTTGTGGATGGCTTCCCATTAATTTGGGTGTGCAAGCCCTTTGAAACAGTGAGGTTTATCCACTTGTAATCTGTGCTTCAGGTGTATAGTCAGCAGTAGCATGAAGCTTTATTTGAACTGATTCTCAGAATTATGAACTGAATGGGGTTAGGACTTTGTAGAGGCACCAGTTGAATGAATTCTAGGGGTCAGATTTTGGGGAGGGATGATGCAGAACTCAGAAGTCCACCTAAGAACTGATAACCTGATCACTTGATGCTTTTACACAGTATAGAACAGGATTGTGTGGTCAACAGCAGTCTCGGTGGTGAAAATGGAGGCTTGGGGAGGGACATGTTTTAGATTGATACCTAGTACATGCAATGCTTTCCCTGTTGGTTTTTTTGAACTAGAAAAACAGTTAAAGATGTTATTCCCTTAATAAAAAATATCAAAGCATACAATGAAGATGTAACTTCAGTCAATATAAAATTAAACATATATTGATTTGTGGTATTTTAGCAATGTAATAAAGGGATCACACACCCTTGCCTCCCTTGGATATATCAGACCAATCATCTTTCTCTAGCTATGTCTATTTTCATTGATTTGATACCATTATGTGATGGCATGTGACTTGTTAGAACACAATACTCTTAACAATTTTTGCCAGTGAAATCCAGGCACACCCTGTAGCCACAGCAAACATGTAAGGGCTCAAGTCTTTCCTACTTACTACTTCTTAGTAAGCATGCTTATGGTCAGTTTTTAACTTACTGACTACTGCTTCACTCTTTGAGAACTTCAGGAACTGCTTGCCCAGCCATCACTCAAAGTAAGGGCCAGGCAGAGAATGGCTATACAAAATATTCATTAGGTGAAATGTATTCCAGGCCCAAGCATTACTTATTGCTAATCCAAGTGAGAAACAAACCCCATTTAAAGGTGCTATGAGATGCAAAAAGACACAAAAGGGAGCCAGCAACAGAGAACATTCCGTTCCTGCTATACAATATTCCCATAACCTTTTAGTGTAAATGGAAAGTGAATTTTCTAATCCAACATTTGCAATAACTTTGCCATCATATGATAAGAATAAATATTCTCTTTACACCTGAGTGTCATTGAGAGCTCTTCTCTGGATAGGGCATTAAGAGTAAGAACAGCTGCACGTATGCATCAAGGAAGCAAATGGAGCTACTGATACAAGCCATGTTTTTCCTTGAAGAACAAATTATTGAAAATAAAACGTGTCAGGTCTTTCTTAAATTTCTCTTGCAGGATGTGCCCTGTAGTTTGACCATGGGACAAAATCTATTTTTTCATTTGTTTATAACACCTTTAACCAGTGCTTGGGAATATTACTTTAATGACAATTCTAAGAATCCCCCAATAGGCCACACTGGATGGGCATTTGTATTCAGGTAAGTAATTTCTTGATGCTTTTGAGCTGTGGTGTTGGAGGAGAGTCTTGAGAGTCCCCTGGACTGCAAGGAGATCAAACCTATCCATCCTGAAAGAAATCAACCCCGAATGTTCACTGGAAGGACAGATTTTGAAGCTGAGGCTCCAGTACTTTGGCCACCTCATGAGGAGAGAGGAGTCCTTGGAAAAGTCCCTGATGTTGGGAAAGATTGAAGGAAAAGAGGACGGCAGAGAATGAGATGGTTGGATGGTGTCATCGATGCAACCAATATGGATTTGACCAAACTCCAGGAGGCAGTGGAAGATAGGAAGGCCTGGCGAGCTCTGGTATCACGACGAGTCGGACACGACTGAACGACTGAACAACAACAAAAGTAATTTCTTAAACCCCTGCCCTTTACAACAGAAAGGTTTGCAAGGTACTGGATAGATTTACACAAATATTTTCTTCTTCAATAATTTTGAAGGACGGGAAAGAACTATGTCAAACTTCCATTGTTTGTTTTTAAAAAACTGGATGTGAGAAAGAACAGAGAATAGAATTGTTCTATGTTTAAATGTGACAACTTTGGGAGAGGCAAAATTTTGATCAAAAATGGACTGCTGCTTCAAATTTGCGCCCAGCGAACACTTAATGTGCAATTTTTCACATACAGTTCATAGAACTTATTCATGGTCAGAATCTTCTTTATCTAGTTATCCACTGTAATTCCTTGTTGGACTGAAATGGTACACTGGGGAATCCTTAGACTGAGAGCTGGCAGCAAATTTTAACACCTAATAACATCTGGTAGGAGGGGCTGTATCTTGACCCTTCCTTCCATCCCTCATCCACATCTTTGTGCTATCATGATACGGGGGAAACTTTGTGTGTAGCTGCTGTACAAAAGGAATTAGCATTTCTTATCACTGGTATTTTTAAAGTGCAAGTTTCATTTCTTTGAAGAAAAATATATAATATTTTCATGTTGAAAATATGTGGTCTCCTCTGTGAAGGCTGTCTTGGGAAAAGAGACATAGAAGAAACATGAAATCTCCGAATCTAAAAGCTGTTGCATAATCCACACAAAGTCTTATATAAGACAAATGCAATGTGATTGTTTCTTAATAGGCTGTAAGGAACTATCTCTGGGAATAGTTTACCCAAAACAGTTAAGTCAACAGTTGAGTCAACGTGAAACCTGAATAAACATTTTATTACTTCAGTATTTGTAAAAATAATAAAACATGGAAATACCAGCTGTCCGTCTCACAGAATATGTGAAAACATAACTTCAGATGAATATTATATCAGGTCTAACAGCCTAAGGAGTTCAACTTAAATCTTAAGGACAATGCCAGTTAGCTCACATTGTAAAGTTACAGAAACCCAAGCCTGGTCAGACATTAAAGTACATTTTCCTCTTTGTTTCTAGGAAAAATGTTAACATGCCATGGGACTGAACGGTTTACAGTCATCCTACACTCAACTACACAAAGATAACATATCTGTGATGAATCTGCTCCATGGTCTACCACAAATACCAAAACCATAGATAGTGGCAAACCCTATATACAACAAATAGGCAGGACCAAGTCCACAATGCTTGCCCCTTGTATGTTGCTACAAACTGTGGATAACTGAAACTGAATACACATCCCTTGATATGGGAGTCGTACTATATAGCAAGCAAGGCTGGAGGTTTAGAAAGTGTCTGCAATCTGTACTGTAAAGACACACTGGATTTAAGTGACGTGTCTGCTCAAGTGTTGTTCCTAAAACAAGACCTGGCGCTGGTGTGACATAATGAGGTCAGTCACAGGTAATTTTTCTTCCTCTTCTCCAGTAATGAAAAATACCATATTTTCATTGGAACCACTCAGTGACTGAGTATATGTAGGTTGCTTCAGGAAGGGGTCATCAAGTGCGATGCAGGTTGGGCAAAGTCCACCCTGACAAAATAAAATCCCCAGAGATCTTTTCCAGTTGTGGTTAGAACATTCTCCTGCCATTCCTTAAATCCCAGAAGAAACTGTTCATGGTCCCATACTAGACCTTTACAACGCAAGAAGACCAGTTAGGATCAAGCAGCAAAAAATACTGCCCTTACCCTACCAGGATCTACTGCTCTTCTGTAAAAGCAAAAACAATCTTTTAAAGATCTCAGAAGCTAAGCAGGGTCAGGCCTGGCTAGTACTTGGATGGGTGACCACCAGGGAATACCAGGTGCTGTAGGTTCCTAGAGTAGGAACTGGCAAGCCACTCCAGTATTATTGCCAAGAAAAACTCCATGGACATGGGGTCACAAATAGTTGGTCATGACTGTAAGGACACAACAAAATAGGTGGAAGTGACCATTTGCATCTCCCCCCTCAATCATTTTCTGCTTGTTCCTCTTTTGGAATTCAAGAATGCTCTCACCCTATTAGGCAGGTTTCTTTAGAGCCTTCTAAGACATGTTGCAAAGCCATTTGTTAGCATGTGGCTCATGGAAATATTCTGTCACACCAAACCCACGGGAGTCAGGAACAGGGATGGAAGAGAGAGAGGGGAGGCGTGCCTGGTGGGAGGACAGTTAGCTTTCTTCAGCCAGGTAGAGAGGAAGAGGGTAGCGAGATCCAGGAAGACGTCAAATACAATTAATTACTGGTATATTCCAAAGTAAGAAGTGGGGAAACCAAATGCATGAAATAATTGTGCTGCTGGAAGAAAAACCACCCAGCAATGTAGATGTAACTAAGTTCAGTAATATTTTGTGTGCAAAACTTTTTTAGAACATTTCTCTGTTTTCTTTTTCCTTTGGATAAACTGATACTTCTCTATCCATTTCCAGGACCGCCACATTAAGTCTATTTTGTGACATTTGAGGACTAGCACCTTTTATTTCAAATAAGTGTTTGTGGTCTGCACCAGATGCATGTGATAAAACTGTCATCACCATCAAAATATGTTTAGAAGGGCTGGAAGACACTGGAACAGGGTGGGGGGAGGTACAGGGGAGCATCAGGAGGGGAGATAGTGAAAAACTATCTCCTCTGGATTCCACTGATGGCCACCTTCTGTCCATGAAGCAGTAGCAACAGTGGGTCATAACATCATGAGCCAAGGATGAAAATTAAGTGTTATGTACATGCATTTTTCAAATCTGTTTCAAGGCCATTTTGTTTATCTCCATTCCTGCTTCAGGAAGAGAATCTCTGGCTGACAGCAGAGTGCAAAATTCTTTCTCTATCATCTTTCCAGGCTGTGTGAGCCCTGCTAAGAAGTGACCAACAAAGAGAAATTGATAACTAACTTTCTTGACTGTTGCATGGACAATCACCACCCTCTCCCACTTTATTGTTGTTCAATATCAACTATGTGCTGAGACATGCAACTGCAGCCATACCGTTCATGACTTCTAATAATGCTCATCAGCTATTAATGTACCTATTACTAAAATGACTATGGACAGCAGTAATAAAGTGAAATATAGCTTCACCAAAATCAAGAGCAGATGATACCTTTATTAGACCACTAAGATAAATCAATCAAAATGATAGCTTTCAACTCACGTGTTTTTGTCAGCCTGGCACCTCCGCAATGTGGATAGTGCAGAAAAAAACATGCACATGTTCCAAATGTTATGATATGTGTGCAAGATCTTCAACCAAGACTCCCAAAATAAAAAGCTTAATTTTTAATATAAATCACACAGATTGCAAATACTTCATATATCTTTAATCCAGATGAAAACAGTTTACTGACAATAAATGCTGCATCTTGACAAAGTACAAAGAGATGAACTGTCTTAAGATGGAAGCAGCCGTAGACTCCTTCCTTTGTATTGCACAGAGGTTTATAACTATGGTTTCATTTAACTGAACAGGTAAATGCACAAGGCCATTGCTTCTTATATAAAATTACCTCAGAAATAAATGGGCTGTCTTACAAACAAAAGGATCCTTTGAATTATTTCCACTTTATATCTGTTAAGATATCCCTCCAGATCATCCAAAAAGATAAACACTATTTTTTTTAGAAATAAAAATCTTCACGTGGTGATTTAAGTGCCCTATGGTCTATTTAACACTCTTTAGCACAATCTGTTTTAACAAATTCTACAGCAGTTAGTTTCAAACTCAACCTAGATTTCTGAAGTTACTTTATATTTTTCAATCTAACCTTAATAATTATACAAGTCATCTTGTTTTAGATATTTGTTCTTACTTTCCAAGTAGTTATCTTAAAAAACATGATTTTTAAAAGCAGCAACTTGTATTAAAACGTTTAACAATACTGTATCCAAGATTGCTCCCTAACTAAAATCCATCCAGTTTCAAGGAAAGGAGCTATATAGAAGCAAAACACACACACACACACCAGACTGAAGAGATATAAACTGGGTTTTCAGCTTATTTTCAATATTAAATTACTGATCAAGAACATTGTCATGTCTATAACAAAAAGTGGGTATCCAGTTTGCTCACACAATTGGTTTTAAAAGGGGAAATCAAGGTTTCAGTTAGTGATTTCTATAATGTGCAGCATAGGCTTACTCCCCTTTATAATGTGCACTATATAAGTTACTATCCCAAGCTGCATGTAATCCGATTGTCCTTAGTCTTACTGTTGCAGAGGACCATCAGACTAACTTAGAATGGTTTCTGCCCAAATGTCATCACCATTTTTCTATCATCATAGAATGAAACCATGCTCTTACACAGTAGGACCTTTCACGGCTTAAAGGCAAAGGGCGGAGAGATGAAACAAGGGGGAAACACCAAGTGCTACCCTTGTGCTAGATCTCCAAAATCCTCCACGCAGAGAGGAAGTACTTATGTACCGTATGTGATATGATTACTGTTGAGGCCAAATATTCAATCCAAACACTGAAATCCATTTGAAATGTCTATATATCAAGTTGTGACAGAGGTTCATACATAAAAGGGTGTCTTTAAAAAACAACAACTGCTCATTATAGCAAAGCAGTAATTTTGGTCGATAATAACATTTAGGTAACTAGCATCACTATGGAATAAACTCCACACGGATTCCTCCTAGGAAATTCTAGACTCGAGAGAGCTAGTTATCACCCCACCCTCAAATATACAGCCCAATAATATTTTTTGATTTCCTACCAGCTTTTTAAGAGGCTCTTGCTTTTCTTTAACACTTAGATATTCATTTAAGTCCATGATACTTTTCCTACTGTATCCTTTTTACAGTTGATCAACCTGAGTTGTGTTCTTTGGCATAGCACACACTTCAACAAAGTTGCAGTTTTGAAGCAAATCTTGATAGTGGTTTTTCAGATCGGTATACAGGGAAACAGTCTCCCCCGAGTGTGGAAACTGCAGCAGCCTCTCATTGAGCAGTAACTGAACTTTGTATTCCTCTTCTGGAGAACTGGTTTGATCACAATGATACAGCAAAAACAAAAGGTTTGAGGCGTAAGGGACGATGCGGCCACTGCGATACTTCCGGTCCATCTGCTTATGGTAGTTGTGCGCTTTAAGAGGCTCAGCATCTTTGAAGTAACCCATCAGAGCCAGGAGGGGTTGTAGGGTCTCTGCATGCCCAAACTGGAGGATTACAGGTGAAGAAATAGGCTTTGAACTAATAAAATTATAAAGATAAGCACGAGAGAGTTAGAAAAAGGAACCCAAACATTCAGGTATAGTTACTACACAGTTAGTAGGATGTACTCAAGTGTTCTGCTGCCAAAAGTATTTTTTCTTTGGGTGACCCAAGAAAGTTAGATACTTTCAAATGTGTTTTTAATTTCATTACACTTATATCTGAGCTTTGTTCCAAAGAATGCAGAGTAATGCACATGACTCTCCTCCTTTAAAACAAAACAAAAACCAACTCAAAATAGCCCTGTGAAGTGGGTTAGGCAGAGGCAGGCACGGGTCACCCACTGAGTTTCACAGCTGAGTAGGGCTCAGAATCCAGGTCCCTCAAGTCCTAATCTAACATTCCATCTCTTCCACTAGCCTGCCTTGCCAGACCTCCCCCTCCCAATGATTTCAATTGTTCAGTAACTGGTTGTTGATGTCAATGTGGCATGCTAACGGAGCTTCATCTTGGATTCTTCCCTTCCCTTTGCTACCCACATTTGTTGTATGTCCAAAGTCATGCACTTTCTCTCTCTGCATCATGATCCTGTACAGCACTTGGTCCTCTCAACTGACCTCAATTAAACATTCTGTTTCATGTTCTCAACATTTGCCACCTGTTTAGGGCAACCCTCTCTTCCCTGGCTTTTCTTTTCTGCACCTGAATCTTCTTTCTTATATCCAAAAGTCCACTGCCAAAATGATAGTCACTTCTGTCATTCTGACCATGTGATCTCTCTCCTCTTTTCCTTTCACTGGTTTCCAGTCAGTTCCACTTCCAAAAGAAATGCTAAGTCCTCATTTGGACAGCCTCCTCACAGCCTTACTCTCTGGCTCTTGCTTCCTATTTTTCCCCTTTTTTAGTTTCCTGACTCTTATCACTCTCAGAGGACTTAAGATTGACTGCCCCTTCAATGAAGCCATTCATCTTTCCTTACCATATGTCAAAATGTCTCTTTGAACAGGAAAACAATGCTGTCTTTTCCACTTCCTCTACATTTAATGCCTCAAACCACCTCTTCTTTGTGATTTCTGGTCAATTTTATGCTCATCTATAGCCACAATTTCAATACATTTATCTAAATTTTCTTCCCTTTAATCTCTTTTTGTGTGGGATGGTCCTATGAACAAGGACCTATCCATTTCGCCCACAAACTTCTGAAAGGTAATCCAGGCAAATTCAGGTAGTGTCATGAGTAGAAATCCAAATCTAGAACTCAACACTAAGATGGAACTTGTACATGTCCTATAGGTTTCTAATGGAGATGTAAAAGTTCCAAAAACTGGGGGGGGGGGACTGTTTATAACTCCAATTTTCTGTGTTGTTCCCAATGTTTTTTCCCCCCCACGATTCAAAATTTGGGGAAATTTACATCTCTAGTTCCTAATGGCATACTTTCCCTATGCTGGCCCTGTTGTCTTCTGTCAAAAATCAGGAACAATTTCCATAATAAACGGAAAATCACTCGAACCTCTGGATCACAGCAATACATGTATCAATATATAGAAATAGTCAAATAACAGCTGGATGCCATTTATGAGAATGCATTATTTTTACTCTTAGAAAGCGGTATATAAAAAATAAACCCACTTAAACAGATCTCTTGACGAACTTAAATACTGTCATATCTTTGTTCTTTATATAATAACATGAATGGAATTTATAGGAACAAGAAGCAGGACAATGTAACGAAGTGCATTACTGGAAAACAAAATCCAAGCTTTCATCACACTGCAATGCAAAATGATGAAGTTTATTTATTATTTGTAGCCATCAACTAGGCTAGAATATGTGACTGTATTCACACAGAATGGCAAATCACATTTCTTGGTTCAGTGTATATGAGCTTCCACCTGGATGTTCCCATTATTGAGAGGAGATAAAGAAATACAGTACTTTGTTTGGCATCATGTCTGAACTGATGCTTTCAAACAAGCCATAACTTCAAATAAAATACAAATTCTAGTTTATTTTTTATTTAGATTAACAGGACAAACAATTTTTGCTCTGTTTAGACATCTGTGATAATGAGAAGGATCCAAGAAAAAGAAAAGGTTGTGTCCCAGGAACCCTGGCATACTGTTCTGTATTACTACATAGCTAGTTTAACATTAACTAAAGGAAAAGGTAAGTTAATTGGTAACATTAAAATGTCAATAAAATGCAACTGTTTGTTTGACCAGCCACATTTGTTTCACCTTTCCTGTTTTCAGGACGTATATTATGAAAGAACACCAAGTGTTTATAGCCTTCTTAAATCCTGTTCTTTAAATTCCCTATGAATATCTGGACAACATAATGCACCAACTCATGTCCCTAAATCTAGATTCCTCACTTTGATGGTCAGTAAAACAGGATGGTTATTAGAGCAGGAATATTAAATATTAGATCCTCCCCAGAAAAAAAATGTACAGTACTAAGATTTAAAAGACAAGAGCTTGGGCTGAGGTCTAACATCTCGTTTTCCACAACAAGATAAAGTCTAAAGCAGTGGTTCCCAACCTTGGGTCCCCAGTTCTTGGACTACAAATTCCATAATCCTTCACAACGGACTTTAAAGGCATATACACCATGAGGATCAGGTACCTTTACACCACTTGAGAAAAGCACCAAAAAGTTTGAAAATTTCAAAAATCGCTGCAAAAACTTTCAAAAATAGCACCAAAACTTGCTGAAAATGGCACCAAAACAATTTGTGTAAGGTGTAATAAAACATTTACAGAATGTCTAAATGTTGATGATTACTTGCCTGAATCGGGTCTGCTCAAAGGGATCCCCATTTACATTTCATGCACCCTCAATTTTTTCCCCGCTGAGATGGACCCTCTGCAAGTCTAAATCGACCCCTGGGGGATGCATATAGACCACTTTGGGAACCTCTGGTCTAAATGAATACAAATACCTTAACACCCACAAAATCTGACTGACAAGGTAATTCTCAAGTTTTTGTAACAAAAATCAGCATTGCTATCTTTCAACCTAACGTACATACATGTATGGGTTGTTATACCTCCTTCACCAAGTCATCTGTTTCCAGTCACCTCTGCTTTGCTGCTCGCTCTTTTGACAACCTTCCCAAAACCAGTTCTCAACTCACACTACATTTAGGAACGTCCAGGATACTGACCAGTCACAGACAGCAGAGAAGCAACTTAGTTCCTATATAAAAATGTACTGCTCAAAACAAATGAAACCTGGGCTAACATATAAAATGATTGAAAATGTATCTGAGTTGTATCAAGAACACATAAAGAACAGCAGCATCCCAAAAGTGAATGAACAGAACACTTCCTAGTTAAGTCCTATCTCTTTGCTCCACTTGGCTCGCCATTTGGTGGGGGAAAGGAAGGTCTCCCTTTTAGATGTTGAGCCCAGGCTCTGGAATTCCATCAAAGAGAGCTTGACTAGCTACCTCTGTGCTGTCTCTCTGCAGGAAACCCCCACAACTCCCAATCTTATTCAGAAAGGGATATTGTATGTACATTAACTTGCCATCACAGGGGCTGAAGCTGGTTGGCTGGTGTGGTCTTTCCAAAAAAGAGCATGACTGCTTTTATTCTGTTCTTATGATTGGAATGTGTTTGTTTCATTTCTTTTTCATTACGTTTAGTTGTCTGAGTAACCTTAGCAAATAAATAGTTCCAAATGCTGGGGCAAACAGGGCTAAGTTTTCCCCTTTCATTGAGGCAAAAGGTGACACCGATGTCAATATAAAGGGCCGCCCACAATTGAACGCAGAGTTTGATTGGTTTGCAAGGAAGGTGTTTCTCTCAAGTATGAACTCAGGAATATCTGAGGACAGATCTTCCATCATATCTAAACATTATCTCATTTGCGCAACAGACCACATTATTGTGAGTACAAGCACATTTTAAAAATCTAAGAAACCAAGTTACATTGAGTTTATATGTCTTGTTCTTAACTGCTCACTTGGTCACAGGTGAATGCATGGATTCCCTCTAGGCTTTTTTTAAAAAGTGTCATCTAGCCTTTTCTGCTAACTGCTGGCAGTGGGGGGGAAATAAACCCTTTCCTTTGTACCTGTGGGATCAGCCCCCTGTTCTCCTGCTGGTGAGATTCTAACCTGCAATTCACCCACAGACTAGAGTGTTGGCAACACAGGTGCATACAATGCCTTAGAAGCCACACATGCAGTAATGGTGAGCTGGAGATTCAAGGAAAGTAAGGTGGAAGAGGATTGTTGGGCAGATGAAGATACCTAAGAGAGATGATCAAGGCCTGAGAGGTGTTTGTGTTGCGGAAATGTTTGACCGCTTACTGGGAGACCATCTGTTGCTAGGACCTGAACAGTGGAGGCGACATCCTGGATCCAACACAGTGAGGCAAAGTGGCTGGAGACCCAGAGATGGCAGAGAAAACAGCAATGGCAAGTGGCCTTACAACCATGAACCCATGGGCAGCTAACATGACGCTCACATGGCTTGCATCCTGAATGAAGAAAGAGTCTAGTATCTGTGTAAAATCAGGTGGGGATGCCTGTAGATACGCTTGGTTATAATTATCTCAGACCTACCACCCACATGTGCACAAGGTAAGGGGCAAAATGTATCTGCATCCCCACCATGAGTACTAACACTTCCCACGTCAAGGCTATACCATCTGAATAGGGCTTCATTCTCACAAATATCTGAATGTGTGGGTACCATGTGAATATGTGTTCAGTGTAATATCTGGGCACCACTGAACCAGTAACAAGATTTCCATATTCTTCCCTCCTAGTTTCTTAAAGCTGTAAGGCAAACAATGGCAAAAACAGTGGAACTACTGTAGGAACAGAACACTCAACAGTGAATCCTCAGATTGGCTTATTGCTTCCCTGTGTATTTCCTGCTGTTCCACTGAAGGCAAAACAATCTCTTATCAGACTGCTGTTCTCAAAAAGAAAAAGAGAAGAGGCAAAAACACAAGCTTTATTCCAACGTCAATTATCAGCTGATAGCTTAGCAAAGTAAATCATGGGGTTTGCAGGTCTAGTCTGATAACAAGGAGGGCAGCATTGACCTTACATAAATTGTACTATAAAATATCTATCCCTTGCTATGAGGACCAACTATTGCCAGTTAAGCATAGCAGTGTCTTTGTTACCTTAAATGGCATCTAATATATAAGTACAACAGTTCACTTTCAGAGACCTTGAAGTTTCTGTTGGGTGTGTTCAAGAACAGAGGCTGTGCTAATCCTCTGAGCTAAGTCCGAATTCAATACAGAATAAGGGAACTTGTTTTTCAGCCTCATTTGAAGTTTCAAATGTCTCTACAGGTGGACAAGTTTTGTTTCTAGATTAAACCTTGACATAACCATTTCAAGTTGTTTGTTATATGATATAATCAAGGAGGGGATTAAACATTGCATAAAATCATTCTTAAGAAATAAATCATTTTACACATCAATACTTTTCCTGAGTATTAACATACAGTATACTCAAGAATATTTGCTTTCTATTAGCTAATAATAAAGAAACCGTCTGATATAAAATGTTGCTCCTTTCCAACCACTGCTTTCCATGCCTCTTGACAGCATTATCTCCACTGGTTTATGCGCCTCCTAGTTTATCATATACAGTGGACCCTTGTATAACAAACAGTTTGTATAAAACAAAAAATTCCAGAGATAGGGGAAATTTGCTTAAAACAATCGCCTATGGGGAGGATCTGTACAACATAAAAATGGGATCACTCTACTTTCAATGCATTCCTATGGGAAATTTGTATAAATGAAAATTTGCTTAACATAATTTCATTTGGAACAAATTAATTGCTTTATACAAGGTACCACATGTATATAAAAAATTCTCACATCACAACATGGATTAATCTAATTATGTGTCCTTAATAAGCCTCATTGAGAGATTTCAAAAGTCCTGCACTTGGATGCCACCAGATGGAGAAAATTACCTCCCAATACAATGCAACTATCTCCTGGAGGCAGTTCACATGAACACAGCATATTAAAAAGGCATACTCTAGAAATTCTTACATCCAAAATACCATGAGAAAAAAACAACAAAAACACTGTTTTGATTAAAATTAAAGAAAATATCTATCTGGCTACAAAACTAGCCAAGAGTATGCCCATTATGTAAAGGTGATCCATTGTGCATATTAGATCCATACCTTATATAAAATGTTTAAACTGTCTTGTCCATCTGCACCTCTAATTTGGGATTAGTGGTCAGTATTATGAATGTGGCTTCATTTTTCAAATACATCAAAGTCTATAAAGTTCAAGAGTGTTTAGTCTGAAAGTGGGTAGGGCTGTAACCATGGTGGAACAGAGGAGTGAATGTAAGTCCTGACCTCAACAACCTACCAGATGTCATTGATACCTCTATGGATTCAGCAAAAAGATCTGATTATTCACTTGTAAGCACTTTCATTTGTTACCAAGTTAATGACTACTTACTCACAGATCTTTTTGTAATAAGCAACACGACTTATCAGGGCTCCCAAACATTTCAGCCAAATCCACTTACAATACCAAGCAGTTATGGAGACTCCTCTTTAAACTTTTACATTGAATAATCATGTTCTGAGTGACATCCAGAGGAGACATGAGGAGTATGATTTACCTGTTTTTCCATGTGCACACTTATGTTTAGAGAACTCCTGTGCTTTCAGACTAAACAGGCTTTAAAGCCGTCTTTTGTCTCTGACTGTCTTTTACAAAAGGCAACAATCTTCCTCCACACCCTTTTGCTAATGGAGAAAATGCTTAACTTTTATTTCAAAACAGCCGGGAGCTTGAAAATGCAATGAAGAACTCCGTGTTAGCATACAAAATTCTGCTTTTTCAAAATACTGTATAGGTAGTGTGTGTTTATACTGCCACCAGCTGTTAAGGAATAGAATACCACTGTTCACACAGCCTCTCAGGGTTACCACTGTTCACAGAGCCTCTCCTTAATACCAGATTAGACATCAAACAAGTGATTCGTTATCACAATCGCATGAAACTCACTGCACTGCATTTTGCTCCTGCCAAATTCAAAACCATATGACTGCTTTTAAAATCAGGGAAATAATGCTACAGCAATCCTTCTCCCTATGCCATTTCTCTTATCTGACTCCCTTTTACTGTGATGGTGTTAGTTCTATGGGGATGGGAGGAGATATAATACAACTGTATCTTTTTCAGTATGTGAAATATCATGTTAAGATGTGGAATATTTTGTAACTATTGAATAGAAGTGCACTAAAAGAGGGCAGATTAGTCGGATTAGGACCAGATAAAAAGTGAAAGAAAGATATGTTGTAGATTAAGGGCAGGGAGCCATTTTGCCATCAAGGGGCACATCCTGCAGGGGATTAGAGATGGTCTGACAGTGGCTGTGGCAACAGCCAGTTCTCACCAAGATCTGTACTGGCAGTGGTGGACTGAGGGCCTCCCCTTCCCCTTTGTCTCCTATACACCCCCCCCACACACACAAGAGACATGGAGACAACAAGTATACAAAAAAGGGAGATGTTTCGCAGGCGGTAAGAGCATAGAATTGTGGTGGGATCAAGGAAATATAGGGATCACCATCAACTGCACTCAACATGTAAAACATCAGGAAAGAGAGAGCTTAAATTGAGGGGGGGGGCATCCAGGAACAAAAGTGTTAAGAGCCTGGTCAAGCGCACAGGTTTCAGAGGGCCAGACTGCCAGAAGGATGTCCACCTCTGCAACAGTGTGACCAGAAATCTGACCTCCATTAGGACCATGGAGATGTAGAGAGAGGTAGTGCTGTAGCTCAAAATAACAGCAAGGAAGCCCACAAATTATGAGACTATGAACACTAGGGCACTGTAATCTGGATTTACATATTGTGTCCCAACTGGAAACCATGCACACTTTCCAAAGAGACTTGATCTCATAGTTCTCATTATAGTGTTCTGAAAAACAATTCTCTCTAACTTTCCTATCTCTGTCGGTTTCTACCAATTACAATGGTTTTCAAATATAACTTCATTACACCCTCATAACCCCTGAATGTAAATGGCTACAGGTATGTTATGTATAATAACTAGTCACTTCCATATACAGCAGTACCCCAATTTACAAGATTAATGCATTCCGAGCGAAGGCTCGTAAGTCGGTTATCTCGTATGTCGGGGAGCGGTTTCCCATAGGAATGTATTTAAAGTCAATTAATCAGTTCCGGATGAACCGATTTCAATGCATTCCTATAGGAAACCGCTTTAAACAACCCGCGGCTCACCACCACCACCACCGGGCGTGTTGGAGAGAGAAGCGGCGGGTGGTTTAAAAAGTCTTCTGGCACCGAGGCAACCGCTTGCCTTGGTGGCTAAAGACCCTTTAAACCACCTGCCGCTTCTCCCCCCCCCCCGGAACTGGGAGAGGCTATCAAATAACTTAACATGCAACATGGACATATAACAGCATATTATAAATAAAGTATTTCCTAAACGTATCCTAAAGGTAGGCTTAATTTTTAAAAATGAATGAAGTAGCACAATGCAGTGTAATTATCTAAATATTTCTTTCTATAATTTTGTGATTAACATACACAAAAGGTTAAATACAGAAATCCCAAGATAATAAGAACATACACTCATGTATATTTTGTCTTCAATAAACATGCCTTCTCTTAACTTAACATGCAGACACGGAGCAGTTTAAACTCATACAGTAATCCTGTTTATTGTGGGGGGTTAGGGACCCAACCCAACCCACAATAAAGGGAAATTCACATTATGTAGATGCTGGGTTGGTTCAGGACTGGGGGGGGGGGCTGTTTGGGGCCTCCTACACTTACCTTAGGCCTGGCTCTACCATGAACGGGCCTCCAACAGGCCCGGGAAGCCTGTGGGAGGCTCCAAAAGCCGGTTCACCGGAAACCACTTCTGAAGAATCCAACAGGCCTGGGAAGCTTGTCAGAGGTCCGCTTGGGGCAGCACCAGGCCTGGGGTAACTGCAGGAGGCCCCAAACAGGCCCACACAGCTTGCCCCAGGAGCCCTTGCCTTCACATACTGCAGCCCTGCAATATACCAGGACCACAGTATATGAACCGTAATATAATGGGGGATGAGTGTACACCATCTCCCCTATTAAGATTTCCAATCCATGCCCTACTCAGATACTGGTTTTTTAATTGCTATTAGAAGAGTTCAAATAGACACCTTGGAAGCCATAAAACAGCATGTCCTGACAGATTCAAAAATTGATCAGTTCCTTTCACCTTCAAAGAAGACTGAAGATGGCAACCAAGATTTGCTAACTGTGGGGTTTTTTTTATTCTTTTAAACTGTTCTTAAATTTACCACTTCAGTTTCCCTAATGAAACTGGCTCCCAATGTCAAAAAAAGATAGTTATACTGCATCAGTCATCATATTCCAATTGTTAGGAGGAGACAATAACATCTTCCAACAAAGCTCCATGATGAATCAACACAGAGGATAAATGATGAAAATTAATGTTTGAGTTGAGCGTACAAGACTCTTGATGTTCATTAACATGAATACCTGGTTACTGGTCAATAAGTGCATGGGTGCAAATTCAATACTCAAGCAGTATTTCCAATGAAAGCTTATATAAAAGATTACTTCATACACATGCTGTCAGTTTGTACAATGCCAGAGAACATTCAGAGAATGTTGCTCCCGATTCTTACATTACTCTCAATAAATCTTCTTGATTTAGTATTTCAAAGATTTGCTACTGAAACACACGGTCCTTTCCCTCCTTATGCTATATCCCTACGTACTTTTAAAAAACCACCCCACCCCAAAAATATTGAGTGGCAGTACCTACATTAAAGAGGACTGAGTTGTCTTAACATCGCCAGGCACAGGATCAGAAACAAAATGTCCATGCACACCCCACAAAGCCAAATAACAGCCCCCTGAACCATTTACCTTTTACTCTCCATAACTGCTTGGTCCAAATGTTTGAAGATATCCTGGAAAAGATTGCAGCTAGAACGACTGTTGATATCATATCCAAATGCTCTCTTCCAATACTGCTTTAAATCATTCAGATATTCAAGTACCTATAATAACATGTTACATTTTCTGATATATTCAAAAGGATTATTTAAGATTCATCAGCCAGATTGCTATGATTCTACATATCTAGACAGCACTAAACTGGGAAAAGCCTCTGTACTTCATGAACACACATTATGTAACAGACTTCATAACAAGTCTGTGGGAAATCAGGGTTTAAAAAAAAACAGATAGGAAGTCCAATAAGTAACCCCAGAACATTAATTCAGGAGCTTTCTGGATGTACTTCTCTCAAAGACATAAAAGGTTGTAGATTTAACTTTGTAACAAAGTCTCAGATAAAGGATTATACACATGTCTTCTAAATCCCATTTTGTTCTTTATATAAGAATACAAATACTATTTAAAATCACACATCATAACCACAAGCCAGCACACAATTTAAAGCGACTTATATCTCACTAATATCAATGTAATTTGAAGATGTTTAGCTATTTACTAGATGGTATCATTCTGTAAAATGAAGTAAGCTTTTTAATACTATGCTGCAACTTTATAAATAATCACATTTGTTCACAGTTAAATTAGTTATACACACACACAGCTCTTACCTTCGCATCTTCTGTACTGAAGAGTGAACACCAGGGGGAATTGACGTTTTTTATAGCTAGCCCAAATGAGCAAGTGAAAAATGCTGTCTGTATCAAATCTGTAGTAAAGACAAGCAGCAGTTGACAAACAGTATGTCGGCACATTCCCTCAATTACATGCCACCATGAAATGACTACTTCAACTGGGTTTGGAAGATACTTTTGTATAGGTGCAAAACAAATGAAACACAAAATCCAGGAATCAAATCTTCGATACAGCAGGAATATGCAAAACAACATAGAATAAGTCATCCATGCTTCTCTCACCTGACTTTCAGTGCCATAGGTGTGGCATTGAGCACAACCTATTGATTAATCTACAAGTGGTCCCCAACCACTTGTAATATAGGAGTTCTTGGACCCAAGAACATCTGGGTAATATAGTCTTCTGCACCCACAGATTGAAGCCAGGAACCAACATACAGTATATGCATTGTGAACTAGGCAAAAAGATAGGTTAGTAAACCTAGGTTTTCATAATATAAAAGATCCACGTTACTTAAACTATGAGTTTCAAATGTTATAAACATACTACATAAAGAGATGGCCAAGTCTAGGAATGATTTTATTTGATTAGTATGAGCAAGAATGTGATGCTACTTCAAGTTTTTAACCTACATTTTCCTGGAAATTTCACAGCTTTCCTCAATAGCTTGTTAACTTGCAATGAAAACTAAATGAAGGAATGCTTATTTCCAAGACCACAAACTAAAACTAATTAGCCTTCCCATGTTCGCAAGTACTGTAATTTTACAAATGCTGTTACAAAAAATTATGCAAAATACCTGTGCTTCAATATACTTGTATACTATTACTCTTTACCAAATTTTGTTCCAATCATTTTTATGATTAACTAAAACAGTGGTTGCATGTGTCTTTTACTCCAAGATATTTTAGGCCAATAAGTCTCCCCTCTACCCAAGTTCCTAATCTTTCAGATACTGCACTCCCAATGATCAGGTAAGTACAATCTTACCTATAGCAAAGTCATATATCGAAGGCACAAGTGCATTTGCATGATAAAGTGAACCAAAGGAACTGTGCTTTCTGGGGATGAGCAGCCTGCAGATGCATGCTTCCTGTCTGCTTGCAAGGAGAGTTACTCAATAAACCACTGAGGTTTGCTCAGTGGTTTATCTGTCATGTGTGAGCCTCGATGCTGCTGTTGCTCCATAGCTGTTGGCAGATGTTGTCTCGTATCTTTTCTCCAGAAAACATTATCATCCCAGTACTAACTGATAAATGATCACTAAAGGGTTACTAAATGGTTCACAAGTGATACAGCTCACACCCAGAGGATCAATGGGTGGTTTCCTGTTCCTTTTCAACAGTAGCACCCCTCTTTCCATGCTTCATGACAATCTGCTTTAACCAAATGCCTTGAGATTTCATAGCAATTTCCTGTGCAGCCATGCTATTGGGTATTCTGGAAAAGATACAGCCAGAGAGCTTGCACAGCAGAATTCTTGCCAGGAATATATCTCTGGGGTGATTATCTATTTAATTACGAAAACTGGTCTTGATTCCTATATAACACAAGTTATTTGGGTAACCCAGGTGTTACTGATCTGCCACTCCCAGGAACCCCAGCCAGCACAGCTAGTGGTAAAAAACCTCTGGGAGTTGCAGTCAAAAACCTTAAAGTTACCAAAGGCTGGGAAACAGTGATACAGGAGTTCTCAAAATGGTGCTGATTACAGTATCTGATGCAATCAGTGATACAAACTATCAAAAGAAAAAATGGTCCATGGCAATGTTCTTGTTAGTTACTAGCTACTGAGCTTGATGGTAGCAAAAGTTTGGTTGGTAGTGCGTGTTTTATAGTTTTTTAAAAAGCACTGCAGCAACTAGATGTCCATGTGCATCATTACCTGCAAATTTCAAGAAACAGCTGGTAGATTATTTTCTTTCTGCATTCCACACTTCATCACACAAAACTTTTCCAGTCATCTTCTACAGAGTATGATTCAACGGAACAACGGTTGTCTGTTCTCTCCAAGCTACCAACAAGCATGAATTAGGCCTCTGTTTTCACTCTGGGTAGCAAAGGTGTGCATATTGTGCAAGTCATAACGTACGCAGTTGCTGTCACAAATCAGGAAGCTATTGCATGGTATCCATTCACTCTTAATAAGTAATAACCTTCCAAGATGCATTCAACATTTAATATGTATTTACTCTTCAGACTAAACCAGGAGAGGTAAAAAATAAATAAAGGGATGATCAGAAAGTTCAAAGATCAACAATTACCTGCATTTAGGTCACTTACTGGTAGACACAGTGTATTTGCAACTTTCTCCACTATAATTTTCATTTCAGGACCTTCCTTGAAGGCATCAACCTCACACATAGCTGTATTATTGTCTTCTATATCTCTTACAAATTTTTCACAGTAATCAAAAAATCTCATTAGTTTGTCATTGACTTCAAGTGTTTCTGTCATTGTGGCTGAAAATAAAAGATACAAGATTGGTTAATAATTTACTCCACTATACAATTTTGGTGCAACTGGTTAGTTGTATGTGTTATAGGGCAGGTAACAGAGTTAAGGCTAATGTAATATCCATGTTAGCCTTGTCTCCTATCTTCCTATTATGTTGAGTATTTTAAATTTTAAAGTACAATACTGCCTTTAAAAAAAGAAGAAGCTAGCTTTAAAAATAAAACATAAATAAAATGTTGCAACCTATACCGTCCCTTGGAACTGAATTTAGCTATCTTGTATGAAATACCGGCCAACACATCCCATTCAATGTTTAGCTGTTCAGATCTCCAGCTGTGAAAGTTGCTGCTGATCAGGTACCAGTCTAACATGGTCATATGCTTTGTTCTATGTGGTCACTACCTCTCAGAAAACATTGTACAGCCATTTTCTCATACACTCCTTGACATTTGATGGAAATTGTGATGGGGGCAATGCCGTGTTCATAAGAAGTCTCTATCATATGATAAGTCAAGGAAGCATATGCACAAAAATGTTAATCGGCATTTTTATATTTAAAAGTTTTTAATATTTTTAATATTATAAGTTGCCTTTGAACCTCTTGAGGAGAAAGACAGGATATAAATATTTTCAATAAAAACGCATTAAAATAAACTAAAAGGCAAGCATGTATTCTTATCTTCCCTTATCTGTCCCTGCTTCAAAATTGAGCTAAATTCCTCCAAGAGGAATACTTGAGATGTTACAGAATGTTACCTATTCCGTCATTTCCATGTCTATAATGTGTTAATATGAAGTTCACAAGCAAATTTAGCAAGCACCATTTACACTAGTTCTTCAGTTTGTTTGATGCAATTCTGAGTACAGTATATCACATTCAAGAGAGACACACATAGTGTAAGCATCATCATTTTCAGTCCATACCTGAGCATCATGTTAGTTACTACACACATAGACACTCTCCAGTTACTACACACATAGACCTTTGGGTAGCGGGCAGCATATAAGTTGTAAAAATAAATAAATAAATAAATAAAATATGTCATCATTATCAAACTTATAGTTCCATCTCTTAGGATCTAAGTTAATAAGAGGTAATAAATATGTACAAATGCAGTTATACATATTTTACCTTTGTTTCTGTCACAGAAGATATTAAGTCAATAAAAATCGGCTTGGAGAAAGAGGACTAGTGTCATGCTCCTACCCAACCTACAACCCTTAACATGAGCTGAGTGAGGATTATGGGGTATCATGAGAACATTAGGTGGAGCAGAGCTGATTCATGTTTTGGCTGTGATGTGTACTGTTAAAGTGGATGAAGTGTAGTTAAGGTTGATGTAATTTTATCATTTACTTATGATTGTGAGCATATTAAATTAACTTTGTGATCAGTATGAATAAGAGTAGAAAAACACCCCAGAATTTTTTGGGTTTATTTTAGCCTGCCCATTTCAGAAGGGGATAATGACAACACGACCATTGTCATCCTCAATCCTGACCTTCGGAGTGGGTGGAAAACCTCAAGGAGGGCTAAGGAGCAGTTTTTATTTTGGCCCTCAATTCAGGGACCACACTTCTTCCTCAAAACACAATTCGCCACCCCAAACCTATGAAGAAATTTGGGGAAACTCTCCGTTTTGTGGCACTAATTTAGTGTTATTTTAACTTATTCAATATTCAGTTCTTTAACCATTTGTGTGTGGGGAGGGGGGTTTAAAAATATAGTTCTGTGTCTTTACCGTACTTTAGTCATTTATCTGTGCATTTTGTTTAAGGTACTGTATATGATTCGCTTGCTGTTGTACCTTCCATGGAGACAGCCTGTTCTTTCCTTTTAGGTGTCTAAATTGTTAGGGATTCTTTCAGCATCAGAGAATCTCAGCTCTGCAGTTTCCTGATGCCTTAAGAGTCCCCAACCATTTATACATGGGAAAAGAAAGAATACAGGATCCAAGGCACATAGAATGCATTTCATAGTCCAAGATGTATCGACATCAATTAATGACCTTCTCATGCAATTAAGTTAGGAGGAGGGAACCTAACACACCCAGGCCGGTAAACAATGACTGATTACTATGTGTTGAAATAATATAAAAACACTCAATGAGCATGGTGAAGCATCTCAAAAGCCATGGTGCCCATAAAAATCCTTTTTAAAAGGATGATCCTTATAATTATTATGTCGAAAAGGTCTTGGGGGCAGAGGTGGGTGGTGGTGAAAAAGGCTGTGTAATGTCCACGCCTACTCTGGCAGAAAATAATGAGCCACAGACGGATATCCACCATCCCCACGTCCTTCTCTCAGCATATTTCCTATGCTTGTGCACAATGGCGCTTCCTCTCAAGTTATAGGGTTGGTGGTTTGGGAGTTTTTAAGGCTCAAGACTCATACTGTTTCCCTCTGTGTTGTTTTTATCCTGTAAACCGCCTAGAGTTCCTCAAGGAAGATGGAGCGGTATATAAATGTAACCAAATAAATAAATAATAAATAAATAATAAGTTGGACTGCAACGATTGTTAGGCCAGCAATGGGGTGTGTGTGTGTGTTGGGAATTGTAGTCCAACGCGATCGTGTCTCACCGTTTCCTTCGGCCGTGGGCCGCTGCCCGCGGTGGTGTTGGAGGAGAGCCTCTCGGAGCCCTTCGCGAAAGGCTTGGGCGCTGTCCAGGCACCTGGGCTTGGAGCTGCTGACGAAGGCGAGGCGGCGCTGCGGGGCCAGCAGGCCGGGGAAGCGGGCGGCCAGGCGCCCGGCCAGCGCCTTCATGTCCCGGCGCCCGCGGGAGGCCAGCTGGCCGTCCATGTCCGGCTGGAGCCACATCGTCCAGCGCGACAAGCGCTCGGCCGTCGCGCAAGGAGGGCCCGTGCTGTTGTTCCTCCGCAGGACCAAGGCGTGCAGGCGGCCCAGCTTCTCGATCTGCTTGCGGGTGGGAAAGCGGGTGCCGTGGCGGAAGACGCCGAGGAGCTGAAGGGGCGTGCAGGAGGCGGCCGGCAGCGGGAAGCCCGGCTGCGGGGGCCCGAGGGAGAGCGGGTCCTCCAGCAGATGCGGGTGCAGCTCCTCATAGCGGGACTTGGTGCCGAAGTAGGGGCTCAGCTGCTCCGCCGTCTCCGCCCCCCCCTCGGCCGGCCCCTGCGCCAAGGCCAGGAGCAGCGACAGCAAGAGGGCTCCCGCGCTGAGGTTCATGAGAGCGTAGGTGAAATGGGACGTCCCTGCCACACTAAGAGGCCACGTCCGGTTTTTGTGGCCGCCGAGGTTCGGAAAAATGGCAGCGACTCCGCCGCACTGTATCTATTCCTCTACTGAACCACGAGAAAGACCGCCTACTACCGGCTCCTTTCTCACGCCTTCTCCCCCCTCCTTCGCCCTTATTCAAAATGGGCGCCCATCTTTCCTGGCTTCACTCCTCTGCCTTGTTGCCCTCAGTCAAGATGGCGAGGGCGTTCCCTCCTTTTTCGCCACAGACCTTTGAAAATACCGCTCTCATCGAGAAGCCGGCTTTTTCATGCTGGGTTGCGCGCCCTTTCGAGGCTGCTGGAAAGGGAGACAGAATACGCAACCAACCAACCAACCAACCAACCAACCAACCAACCAACCAACCAACCAACCAACCAACCAACCAACCAACCAATAAATAAATAAATAAATAAATAAATAAATAAATAATCCAAAGCAAGAGAACGGTGAGACTTGCATTTTATAATATTTTGCCCAACGAAGAGATTTGACAATCACGAAAGCTTGCAAACATTTCCGTGTCTTTTTTTTTAATCTGGTGTATTGATACGGGTTATAGAAATTCGCTGTGTTCAATATAGGGATTTAATGCACAACTCCTACACTTACCCTTCATCTACCTGACTATGATGCCCCCCTCCCTCATTCAGTCCATGCAACAACTTTTCTGGAAACTCAGATCATTAGTATAATAAATACTATAATTAATAGACCTAAAACAAAGCACATCGATAGCTGGCAGTATTTCTTGGGAATTGATATTCTACATGAATAGCCCAGAATCGTTGCCACATTGCCCCCAACGCGATTGGAACTGATACCAGCGAATCTTACCCTCTCCTTCCTTATCCAAAGGCTTTCCCAAGGCAAAAGTGACCAAGGGAGCCTTGGAACATAAATAGGGGAAGGGCAAGCTTTCCAATTAATTTATTATTTCCTTATATTTTTGTATCCTGTCCAACTAATGGTAGAGTCACCAATCTTGATGGCAAAGCACAAGAACGCCACAAACTTTTTTTAAAAAATCACATAAAGAGCAAGAAAAAAAATCATATGAAAAATAAAAGAATGAAAATAGAAATTCTAAAATAGTTATAAATATTGAATTAGGGAGTAAAAACAAAGCAAGTTCACAAGCACAAAAAACCCCTCAAAGCCCAAATCCTTCAACAACCCACTGCATCCAGTATAGGAGGTACAGGTGGGATGGGAAGACATTTTGAGGGAGATGCACTCAGACCAGTAGAGTCCTGTGTTTAAACTAAATATTACCATCATGGGACCATAATACCATCTTAACTTCATGGCATAATGTTGTGCAAGAGGATAATGTATCAGCCAAATATTTTGGTTTTTAGGATTCCCCCCTCCTAAAAGGGCCAAGCACTGTTTGAAAAAGACCTGGAAGCATCTTCTGAACATCTGGCTATCCAGTTTGATGATTGTGGATGAGGGTGTGGCCACCAGAGATGGGTTTCTTGGCTCTCATCGAAAGAAAGCCCTGAAAACAATTGCAGGATGAGATAAAGTTCCCTTTACTGATGAATTTGGCAAGCGAGGCCCCTTTCACCTGGGGAGGAACAATCAACATTCTCTGCACAGACTTCTACTTTTATCAAAACAAATGGTTGCATGCATAATTTTGCACCACCTGAAAATGCTATTTTAAAAAAACACTTATTTTATTCTTGCTTGTTTCTGCTAAATACCTGGTTTACATCTGTTCTATGGTTAGGAAGCTGGATTTTACAAAATCTTCTATGGCTTGGGACCTGAGTACCTGGCAGAGTGGATCACCCAAAGGCCAATGTTGGCCCGGCCCACCAGAGTATCGCTTTGGCTCTTGATGTATCGCTGGTCACCCCTCGGGAGGCCCATGTCTCTACCCGTAATCGGGCCTTCTCGGTGGCTGGCCTGACCATGTGGAACAAACTGCCTTGTGAGATTCGCCAAGCTAAGCCTCTAACAGTCTTTTAAAATGCACTACAAACTTGGCTTTTAAAAGAAGCATACTGCAATCAGTAATGTTGTGTTATTGTTTTTTTGTTTTATTTCTCATACCCTTTAGCTCCTTAGCCACTTTGCCACTGCTGTCACTTTCCGATAAGAACATTCACTCTTATTTGCATATTTTGCTATCCTGTGGGGGTCCTAGAACCGATCCCCAGTGGTCATACTGTATACATATTAGACAGAGAAACAGGTGATTCAACAGAGGACTGATGGAAGCAATTCACTTGTGTATTGAGGTGAAATCAAGGTGAACTATAACTTGGAAGCCTCCCACCAATTTTTCTCAGACTGATGAAGCTTCTTGGATAAATAGTGAAATGATTTGATCCCACATGAAAATAAGTCCAGTTGCCATGACTCTGCACCCAGGTAACCTCACTTGAATGACTAAGAATCTCCACGGACATTTCACTGAGTAGGTGCTGCAACACCTTGTAAAAATTTGTTGTGTAAAATAAGTACCTAAGGTCCTGTATCATCTAAAATGGTAAGACTGATCAAGCTCAAGTAAACAAAAGCTTGTAACACAAATCATTTCTTTTTGAGGCAGCAGTGGTTGGCAGTGGCATTTGAAAAATAACTACAGTACTGAATTGGTAAGTGAAGATTGATGGCATTTATTTGAACCAAAATGTAGTCATCCTGTTTTATATGTGTGCGATATTTGACTAGAAATGTTTTTCTGGGTAAAGGCGTCATTAACTCAAAGCAGGATGACGCATGCTGGTTACCAAATAATTAACAAGCAGTTAATGATACTTGATGTAGCCACCTAACCTGACAAGAAAAAAATTAGGTAACACCAGATTGAATGTAGGACAATAAAGGGTTGGAATGCTAATTTCCTAAGGAAGCCACACCTGGGTATTCCTCCCAGATGCTTTGTATGCATTTCTATAACATTTTGTAAACTTCCTGTCAATAACTCTTTGTGAGGGTTCGGTTTGTCGAACTGGCGGTTCCGATCCATAAACGAGAAGGGAGTCCTTCTTAACCTCAATGCCAAAAGGATTTTTATTACATACAGTTTGGGAACCACTGTAGGCTCTTTCATCATTATTAAGAGTCAACATGGATAAAGGTTTCATAACATTCTCTAACAGAACAGTCTCTTTGTAACTAGTTTCAAAGGGGTTGAATTCGGCTTCAGCATCATCTACATAAATGGAGGAATGCTCCTTCCGCGACCCAGAGATTGGGTGCCACAGCATGGGTGTTTGGCCCATTGCGCTATCGGGACCACACTCCGCTCCCTCCTCCATTCTCGTTGGAATTTATCAGAGTTCTCAGGCCATCTGAGAGGTTTGACAGTCACCGCCCATGTGAATTCCTCACTTTTCCTGGGTTTTACTGTCTCGGATGTCTCTCCCAGCCTACTCTCCTCCGTCTGAGTCCCAACTGTCCGTAACTGATTTTCCCAACTGTCATCCTTCACCTCAGGTCCTCCCGCTGTCTTGCCCTCGCGCTCTTCCCACTCATCCTCTAGCTCATCTATCGTCCATAATACCTCCTGTTCTTTAACCCCTTCACTCCCCACATCCTCCTCCTCAATACTTATACTCTGCAATTCCCGCGCGCATGACTCCAACTTTCTTGAGGAGTCTTCTTTTTTATCGTCATCTGTCTTTCCAGACGGCACACTCTCTCTTTCATGTTTCATCACTTTATCACTTTCACACTCTTCAGTGAATTTCTTAGCATTTCTTTGTTCTGTATCCTTTTGATTCCATCCAACGTCCTGGGCCGTTTGAAGAAAAGTGTTCTGCTCATATACTGCCTCATAGCACTTCAAGCACTCTCTGGCGGTTTACAATTTAATTATGGAGGCTACAAATCGCTCCCCCAGCAAGCTGGGTACTCATTTTACTAACCTCAGAAGGACAGAAGGCTGAGTCAAACATGAGCCTCCTACCTGGGATTGAACCCCAGGTCGTGAGCACAGTTACAGCTGCAGTACAGGCATTTAACCACTGCACTATGAGGCTCTTGATGGGGACAGTGTCTTCCCACCTGGGTGTTATAAGTCCCAAGGAGTTCACAAAGTGTTTTCTAGGAGGATTGAATGTTGCCTTATATGTTGTACTCCTTGATAAATAATTTCTTCCTTGATCTTTCAGAGTGGGATAGTAAAGTTAGCATGTGTGTATGATAAATAGAAAATAAAGAGTATTTGTCTCCCCTTCTCTTGTTTAGGACAGGACTTGAGTATGTGTTATAGTTATAAGTTTCCCCTTGTTTAAAGAAATGCTGAACATGTATCAGGCACTGTTGCTGCTGTGATGCAGAGGATTATGAGAATTACATGTTGGTTCCTAATTAGGTAGAGGGTACTGGCTCAGTGTTTTAGATATCTGGTTGGGATTAAGTTGTATTAAGTAGGTTTCTGAGCTATTCAGAAACATGGGAGCAGTAACAAGGGCTTCTACTGGAGACAATGCAATGTGGAACCAATACAAGCAATAATCTATGCAAATACTGGTTCCAGTTCATCAGAGGTAACTTTTCAAAACTCAGGCCCCAATCCTTGCAGCAGCTACAGAGCTACTCAGCATGGAAGTAAGAGCAGCTAACAGGGATACTTAGCAGGGGTTGATAGAAGATCAGTAGGGAAACAGAGAGAGCCAGATAACTTCAAACAGAAACAATGATTCAGATCAGTTATCCGGTGTGAACTGTGCTCCACGAGAGAAGGCACATCACCATAATAGGCAGCCCACACATGTCTTACAACCTGCCTGAACTACAGTCAGGGCTCCTGTGACTAATGGTAACTACAGGATCCCACAGAGGCTCAAAGATCCAAAGCAGTGGGTTGGGAAACTGGGACTCATAGCCTGGGAAACTAGACATATATGTATCACAGAAATAATAAAATAAAATAAAATAAAATAAGGGAAAATAATTTCCTGACTCTCAGAGGACTTGGGATTGATTGCCGTTTCAGTTATCATGTTTCCTTACCATGCGTCAAACTGCCTCTTTGAACAGGAAGACAATGTGGTCTTCTTTACTTCCTCTACCTCAAACCACCCTTTCTTTGAGATTTCTGAACTATTTCTTAATGTTTATGTGCATCTATAGCCACAATATATTATTATTATTTCTCTAGGTGTGCCCAATATCAGTTTATAAAGTTGTGTAGTCCATAATTTTGTCCAAGGTTCTTCTGATTTATTAATATTTAGATTTATTTCACAAGCTTTTTAAACTCCCATATAATTACCATATTTCTCATCAACAATATTTTTGAGATTAATCCTCTGTTTTTCATTACAATCGTCTTTCATACGAGTAGTCTTCTAATATTGTAAGCACTCTGAAATGATCAAAGGTATTATATAATTTAGGTGCACAATTATTTCTTTGCATTAATTGGAGCCACTTAGCTATTAATTCAGTTTTTCTTTAAACTGCCCAATGGAAGTTGGTTTTCCTCTTATAAATCTCTAATCCTATAGATTCAAATTTCTTTCAGTGTTTAAATTGTGCTTCTTTTATCCTAAAGGTTAAAAGTAGGATGTTTCAAGAAATAAAGGGGTAGTAAGCACATCTGATCTCGCCTGATTTCGGAAGCTAAGCACAGTCGGCCCTGGTTAGTACTTGGAAGGGAGACCACCAGGGAATACCAGATGCTGTAGGCGCCTCGAGTAGGAACTGGCAAGCCACTCCAGTATTCCTGCCAAGAAAACTCCATGGACATGGGGTCACGAAGGATCAGTCATGACTGTAACGATGCAACACACACACACACACACACACAATGAGGATATAGGAAGAACATCAATGCTCATTTATTTATTCCATATACGGTACAAATACATGCATTAGTTACAAGGTTCTGTGATTTAACCTTATTTCTTAAAAGTTTTTATATGTATTAAAAGCTAACAACACAGATATTCCTTTCGAGTCCTTTTCCAAAGACTGCTTTTGAGTCTTATTCATTTGTATAAATCTAACAGGCTGGGCTATTTGAAAGGCTTCATCATCATACTTTATTAATGTGGTACCAATAACATCCTTTTCTGGCTGGCCAATCTTTTGAATTATTTATAATGCTTAAAATTCTACCATTCCCTGCTATAAACCTTTTCCTATTTTTTGGCCATAATTGAATTTTTCCCTGTCTGATTGTAAAAGTACTGTATATTTTGGAATAAAATTTGAAATGTTGGTAATATATGAGTTTTTACTATTGTAAGTTTTCCTGTTTCTCTCTTACTTTAATCTCGATCCCTTTCACTATAAATTTTAATTTTAAATGAACATATAGAGTATCCCATCAGAGGGTTGGTCATCTTTATCATTTGTTTCATTTTAAACAGTATTTTATTTTAATTCATTATAATTTGAGGATGCTAGAACTTAAGGTTCCAAATCTTAGGTTAATCCACTGGAATATTAGTAAAGCACTGGATGTTTATTGGCATATAGTCAGATATTAGGGTGGGAGGAAAATCAACCTTAGTTAATAGTGGTGTAAATGATTCTGGGGCGTGGTCTGCAGGGGCGACTAAACTGTTCTCCTAGGGATGGGTGTGTTATGTTTACAAAAATCTTGTGCTTGTATTGCAACCATATAAGACAAGATTGTCTGCATAACCTTCCTCTTCTTCATCCCCTGCCTCTCCACAACCCCCCATCACTCTCCTCCTCCTCTTTCCCCGTCCCTTGGCCTTTTTTTTTTTAAGTCACAGGCATCTGAATTTTCAACCATTAAAGACTATCTTGACCTATAGTTTTCCCATTGCAACAATAACCCTGGCTTTATATCCAAGCCATGCAATCAATTGGAAGGGAAATCCTCGGCCATATCTTATCCCTTGGTTTTGTAGTGCCTCACTAAAGGGCCTCCCCTGTTTGTGCCTCCTAATCATTTTGACAGCCATGTCCTGAAAGATTTCCATCTCATCCCCTTCATAGAACAATTCCTTTACATTGTTTAATACATGGTGTACTGCTAATTTCACAGTGTAACGAGGGTAAGCCTTACAACAATCTCTCTTCACTGTGCTTTTTGCTTAGGACTCACTCTGTGAACCCTTTGCCAATCTTCCAACATTATCTCTAAATTTGGGCAAAGGTCTTGATTCTGCTTCAGGAGGACTGTATCTTTCAAGTCGTCCCTCCTTTTCCTCTGATTAAAATTCCTCATACATAAGTTCTGACAGCAATGATGATTTCCTTTATCTTCAACTTGATCTTTCAATGGTCTTAATTCATTTCCCATTACCTCTGTTCTTGTTGGTTAGTGCTGAGCTAATTCAAAAGCATCATCAACAGTCTTCTCTCTTTGTTTAATGTTAGCCATCACTCCTACCACTGTTTCTTTCACTGGCGGCAATTGCCCCTTTCATATCTACCTGTATGTCTTCCCTTAATTGTTTTAAAAGCTGTTTCATGTCTCCACTGAGCTCAATAGACAATTTGTTTTCTTTTGTCCCTTCCCTTTCATGTTACCCATTGTCATTTCACTATCTGTGTCCTCTGAGAACTCCACTAAATCTCTTTGATCTTGTGTCTTCTGGAGAGGCATCTGGTCTGTTTTCTTCTACCATTTTCTTTCATCTCCTCTTTTCTTTGTTTATTTGCAAATATAACTTATCTAATTGGTGGCTCCCAGATTTAGTAGTTTCTTATAAGCAGCCTTAGGCCAGAGCAGATATCTTAACACTATCATTTTCCACTGCAGCAAGCCACATCTGGTTCTCTGCTGTCTTCTGCCGAATTCTTAGTCACTACAGCCATGGCCAATAGGTATTCATTTATTTGTAGCATTTGTTATCAGTTTTCTGCCCAATGTAGCACCCAAAACACTGTAGAGCCCAGAGGATTACTTTGAAAATCAGGAACATAATTTACGGGGAGATCATTTCAACTAGCTGTCCCCTCTTTCCATTGATTAGCTTATTGTGGAACAAAAGGCACCATACAACTGTATCTCCCCAGAACCCACAAGAAATTATAACCATTTACCTTTTGCTCTCCATAACAGCTTGGTCCAAATGTTTGAAAATATTTTGGAAAAGACTGCAGCTGGATCGACTGTCAATAGGATATCCATATGCTCTCTTCCAATACTGCTTTAGATCATTCAGATATTCAAGTACCTAGAATCACATGTTAGGTTTCCTGTTCTATTAAGAGGTTTGATTTTAGATTCAGTAGCCAGAATCCCACTGCTTTCATAGCCCAGCACAAGTGTAATGTCATAAATCATAGCAGCAAAATGCTGCCAGTTCCAGTGAGCACCTGTATTCTTCCTTACACACAAGTGTGTCAAGGAGCACAAGCAGCAACTAGTGGCAATTTTTGCCAGCACATATAACCAATATAATTCTATTCGGTAATTCTGAATTTAAGATTGGCAGTTCCAGCATCAAGTACCACACCCCATAAACTGATAATTTAATGTTCTTCTTATCTTCTTTTTCCAGTGAACAGGATTTGAACATATTTAGCCCTAAACACATCCAATCTCGCCTGATTTCGGAAGCTAAGCAGGGTCGGCCCTGGTTAGTGCTTGGATGGGGGACCACCAGGGAATACCAGGTGCTGTAGGCGCCTGGAGTAGGAACTGGCAAACCACTCCAGTATTCCTGCCGAGAAAACTCCATGGACATGTGGTCACGAAGAGTCGGTCATGACTGTAATGACACAACACACACACACACACACACACACACACACACACACAGCTGTTTGCAAGTTTGTGTGTTCTTCTTACTGTGAAATTAAGTACCAATTTTCCACACCACAGTGCAACATTCAATTCTATAGAATGTCACACACGTGTGTGTGTGTGTGTGGTGTCGTTACAGTCGTGACCGACCCTTCGTGACTCCATGTCCATGGAGTTTTCTTGGCAAGAATAATGGAGTGGCTTGCCAGTTCCTACTCCAGGCGCCTACAGCACCTGGTATTCCCTATTCACAGTTAAATTAGTTACAGACATACGTACACTGTAAATAGTGCTTACCTTAGCCTCTTTTATATTGAAGAGTGAACACCAGGGGGAGTTGATGTTTTTTATTGTTAGCCCATAGGCACAAGTGAAAAAAGCTGTCTGAACCAAATCTGTAGTAAAGACAAGCAACAAGTGATAAGCAGTGTGTCACATGGCATCAATTAAATATTCATAATGAAATGCCACTGCACAAGGACTAACTCAATTGGCTGTAGAACATACTTTTTCAACATTGCTGTGTAGGTACAAAACAAATCAAAGACAAAATCCAGGAAGCAGGCCCTTCTGCGTAGCAGGAATGTGCGAGAGAACACAGAAGAACAGTCAGGGAAAGTCTGCTTTTTGTGTATGAGCAGTCTGCTGACGCATGTGGCCTGAATGCTTACAATGACAGAATAAAGTAACACATGAACCTGCAAATATATAAAGTAACACATGAACCTATTGTTCTGGTCTATTTCTCTACTCAAAAACATACCGGTAATCTGAGGCTGTTTGCAGACACCCCCTTTTCTCAATAAAATATTTCCCCAGTACTGTTCGATACAGCAAAAGTTATCTTAAGGCCTATTGATTGTATCATAAGTGGTGGACGAGCCAGAGCATGCACACAGAGGAATTAGTGTTTCCTTTTCCTTTTCAACAGTAGTACACCTATTTCCTTGCTTCACCACAATTTGCTTTGTTAAAAAAGCATTTGAGATTTCAGAGAGATTTTCTGTGCAGCCCTGGTACTGGGTGGTTTGGAGAAGGTCCACCCTTGTAAGGGGCGGTGATCTAGCTATACAGTCTACACTATATTTGCTTATAAAAAACTGGTCTATCTTCCTACAGAGGTTCGCAAAATGGTACCAAATACAGGCACTCCTCACCTAATGAAAGAGCTCTGTTCCTATGACTAGGTCATTAATAAGTGAGTTGATTGTTAAGTGAAGAGATTAAGGCGGGTGTATTGAGACTGCCCTCCTTGCAGGCAGGCCAGGGTGGGGAGGCTCTCTGGGAGGCCACATGAGAAGCAGAACAAAAAGGAGGGGAAGAATAAAGATGGGGGTGGCAAACACTCTGCCCTACTCAGGTTATTCTCCTCCCTGCCTCTTTCCAGGCTACCAACAAGCATGAATTAAGCCTCGATTTTCACTCTGAATGGCAAAAATGTGCACACTGTGCAAGTCATAACATATGCAGTTGGTGTTGCAACAAAGGAAGCTATTACTGTACATGCTCTCCATTATCTTAATAGCTGTTAATCTTCCAAGATGCATTTACGATTTAATATGTATGTGCTCTTCACAGTAACTCAGGAGAGGTTAAAAAAAACAAAGGAAAGTTTAGGGGATTCAAAGATCAACAATTACCTGCGTTTAAGTCATTTACTGGTAGACACAATGTATTTGCAACTTTCTCCACTATCTTTTTCATCTCAGGGCCTTTCTTGAAGGCATTAACCTCATGCATTGCTGTACTGTTGTCTTCCACATCTTTTATAAATTTTTTACAGTAATCGAAAAATCTCATTAGTCTGTCATTAATTTCAAATGTTTCTGCCATTGTTTCTGAAAAGAAAAGGTACAACATGGGTTAGTCAATAACCCCATTAAACCAACTTTTGGTGCAGCCGGTTTGTTGTCCATGTTATAGGCTAATGTAATATCTCATGTTAGCCTTTCCTGTGATGTACATATCTTGTTGAGCATTTTTAAACTTCCAAGCACAATGCTATCTTGTTTTGTACAAGGCCAGCTTTAAAGTAAACACAGAATAAATAAACCCAAGCATGTTGCAATTTACATAACAGTTCAAAAGTGAAGCAGAACTCTTCTGTGAAACACTATCCACTAATCTGTTCAATATTTAAGCATGCAGTGTTTTCAAGAGTGGAAACTGAAGTGTTCCAGTGATGAGCCAGTCAGACATAGTCATGTGCTTGGTTTTATGGCTGGGTCATGTGACTGAGCACAAAACATGCACTGCATCAGATCACAGTTGGAACTCCACATGTGTAAATATAGTGAAGAGGATGCTGAGACTGAGTTACAAGCTGTTGTGCCAAATAAAGGTAACGACTGTAAAAACACTGGTTGCCTTTTATGAACTAGAATTTTATGCATCATATAGTCATGCTTTCATTCCACCAGTTCTGAAAAGGATGTTTCAATAGACAGCTCAGTAAGTAATACATTTGTTCTTTTATTTATCCAACAACTACTCTTTAGGTACTTGGTTATAAACAATTTGATTATTTTACAAAGAAATCCCTTCTTGGTTACATTCTTTTCCAACAGTAAATTACTGAAAACCTTTCTGTACTTTTCTATGAAGGAATCACAGGATCACTCTTCCATTGTTTGTTCCATCTATTTTTTGTTCACTCTGGCAAATTGAAAAGCTGAAAACTTTCTGACTGTGAGCATTCAAGTGGGTTCTGTATACCAAAAAGCCAGCTAACTTACTGGAATACTGTTGAAACAGTCTTGCTTGTAAGCAAACTATGCTATCCTGTACAGTCCCAAAAACTAACCTGTTGAGGGACCTTGGATCATTCTTTTATCTTTTGAAAAAGATCTGGTGAGAAGGGCCAGGTTATTTATAAACATGTTTAAACTCCCTTGTGGGTTCAAATATAGGTTGCAGAGAAAGTGTAAAATGTTACAAAATCTTCCCCCTTACCAGCACTTTGAACTGGACTCAGAAATGGCCCAGTAGCCAATGAAGCTGCTGTAAAAGGAGTGTTATATTTTTCCTTGTAACCAATCCCAGTCAATAGTCTGGTTTCAGAGTTTTACACCAGATGAAGTTTCTGAACTGTCTTCAAAAGCAGCCCTATACAGATACAGAGTGTGTTGCAGTAATCAAAATGTAATGTAACTAAGGCTTGTTTCACTGTAGCCAAAACAGACATATAAAGAAAACTGAAGGGCTGATAGCAGTAGGTTTAACTGTGCAAATACACGCCTGGCCACTGCCAAGACTTGGGCTTTCAGACTTAAGAGATGAGTCAAGATGTACTGCCAATTGGGAAACCTGTTTTTTCAGGGGGCAATATAACCTCATCCAGCACACACTGAATCCCAGTTCCCTGATCTGCCTTTCAGCTGACCAAGAGCACATATGTCTTGTCTGAATAAAGTTTAAATCTGTTTGTCCCCATCCAGTCCATTATTAACAACAGAGACTGATATAAAATAGGAAAAGCCTCCTTTGAATTAGGTGGAATGAGGAGAGAGAGAGAGAGAGAGAGCTGACTATCATCTGCATATTGGTGACACTAACTTCAAAACCCTGGACAACTTCTCACAGCAGGTTCATGTAAATATTGGCCTATTGCTTAGAGTAGTAAATCATGCTAAATTAGGCCCATTGAATCAATGGAGATTTGGTGACCCAACTCTTCTGTATGATTAATTGAGTCAATGGGTCTAACTCTAGTGGAATTTACTATATTAAACAACAGGATTTGGGGCATTAAATAGCAATGGGATAGAACAGAGGGAGACATCATAGGCCAACAGCCAGGGTATCAAACAGTTTCCCCCCAGCTCTACCTTTTGAGGCTGTCCTTTGAGAAAGGACTGGAGCTACAGTAAAACAGTGCCTCCAAATCCCATCTCAGAGAAATGCTGCAGAAGGGTACCATGGTTGGTGGCATTGAAAGCTGCTAAGAGGTCCAGCAAAACCAACAGGGTTATATTCCTTCTATCTTGGTCCAGTGTTAGGTTGTCCAACTTGGTGACCAAGGCTGTCTCTGTTCCATAACCAGGTCTGAAACTGGTCTGAGATGGACCCAGATGATTCATTTAATCCAGGAATATCTGGAGTTGAGTAACTGATACCAGTTCTAATACCTTGCCCCAAAATAACAGAGACTTAACTGGTAATTATGTAAGACAGTGGGTTTCAAGGAGGGCTTTTTTGACAAAGGTTTTGCAACTGCCTCCTTTAAGCCTTGTTGTGCCTCTGGTGACTTTATGAACCAAGAAGGTTTAAGCATTAAATAAAAGAGTTGACCTTCGCTTGACAAGGGTTGTCAGCAGCCAGTTGAAATATCTGGGAGGCATATTTTGGTCTCTTTTTCCTTGAATATTCAGGGGCCAGGTGCGAGACCAATTAATTTCATAGAAGAACATAAACCTGACTTTACATTTTTACAAAAAGCACACCAAGGAAATAAAATTAAGAAGTTGCTAAATCAGATACGCAGATGATAATACTCTGATAAGTGAGGAGGAATTAAAGAACCTCTTAATGAAGGTGAAAGAGGAGAGTGAAAAAAATGGGCTGAAGCTCAACATCAAAAAAACTAAGATCATGGCCACCAGTCCCATCACCTCCTGGCAAATAGAAGGGGAAGAAATGGAGGCAATGACAGAGTTTATTTTCTTGGGTTCCTTGATCACTGCAGATGGCGACTGCAGCAATGAAATAAAAAGACGCCTGCTTCTTGGGAGGAAAGCGATGGCAAACCTAGATAGCATCCTAAAGAGCAGATACATCACTTTGCCAAATAAGGTCAGGACAGTCAAAGCTATGATTTTTCCAGTAGTGATGTATGGAAGTGAGAGCTGGACTATAAAGAAGGCTGATGCAGAATAGATGCTTTTGAGCTGTGGTGCTGGAGGAGAGTCTTGATAGTCCCCTGGACTGCAAGGAGATCAAACCTATCCATCCTGAAAGAAATCAACCCCGAATGTTCACTGGAAGGACAGATTGTGAAGCTGAGGCTCCAGTACTTTGGCCACCTCATGAGGAGACAGGACTCCTTGGAAAAGTCCCTGATGTTAGGAAAGATTGAAGGCAAAAGGAAAAGAGGATGGCAGAGAATTAGATGGTTGGACGGTGTGGTCGATGCAACCAATATGGATTTGACAAGACTCCAGGAGGCAGTGGAAGATAGGAAGGCCTGGCAGCTCTGGTCCATGGGGTCACAGAAGAGTCGGACACGACTGAACGACTGAACAACAACAACATATTTGTCTTTATCTCCCTCCCTCTTGACTGACTACAAAGATGTAAATTCAAGGGGGCTTCCTTCCAATTGAATTGTGCCTTCTTTGAGCGTTTACTGTCGGTAGGCGGACTATGTATGCAGCCTTTCAGATGTTGTTGGACTGCGGCTCTCATGAGCACCTTCAGCACCGCCAACGGTGGAGGTTGTTGGGAGTTGCAGTCTGATATCATCCTGTCGCAACCTCTCCCCTCCCCCTTTAAACAGCCCAGTCCTTCCTTTCATACTCGGTCTGATCTACTGAGCAGAAAAGTAAAGGAGATAAGAGAGCGAGGTGTTCACCGTTCCCTTCGGCCATGGGCCGCTGCTGCTGCTGCCCGCGGTGGTGTTGGAGGAGAGCCTCTCGGAGCCCTTCGCGAAAGGCGTGGGCGCTGTCCAGGCACCGGGGCTTGGAGCTGCTGACGAAGGCGAGGCGGCGCTGCGGGGCCAGGAGGCCGGGGAAGCGGGCGGCCAGGCGCCCGGCCAGCGCCTTCATGTCCCGGCGCCCGCGGGAGGCCAGCTGGCCGTCCATGTCCGGCTGGAGCCACATCGTCCAGCGCGACAAGCGCTCGGCCGCTGCGCAAGGGGGGCCCGTGCTGTTGTTCCTCCGCAGGACCAAGGCGTGCAGGCGGCCCAGCTTCTCCCTCTGCTCCCGGGTGGGATAGCGGGTGCCGTGGCGGACCAGGGCGCTGAGCTGAAGGGGCGTGCAGGAGGCGGCCGGCAGCGGGAAGCCCGGCTGCGGGGGCCCGAGGGAGAGCGGGTCCTCCAGCAGGTGCGGGTGCAGCTCCTCATAGCGGGACTTGGTGCCGAAGTAGGGGCTCAGCTGCTCCGCCGCCTCCGCCTCCCCCTCGGCCGGCCCCTGCGCCAAGGCCAGGAGCAGCGACAGCAAGAGGGCTCCCGTGCGGGCGGGACCGTGTCGCCCTCCGCGGTGCAGCATGAGAGCGGCTGGGGCTCAGGCAGTCTCCCGGGCTCAAATGGCCGGCCTGCGCGTCCGGCAAAGGCGAAACCCCGCCGCGGCCGAGGTTCGAAAAACTGGTACCAAACCCACGTCTCTGCATTCTCCTCTGGATTGGGCGAGGGCAAGGTCAGCCCCGGCTCAGCCCACGCCTCTTTCCACCCTCGCCCTCAACCAAAATGGGCGCCCATCTGTCATGGATTCGCTTTCCTCCCGTGGCGCCCTCAATCAAAACAACAAGGATTTCCTCGTTTCTCTGTTTTCGCTCCGATCTTGGAAGACGTCGGTGACTGAAGCTTCGGCTTCCGGAGAAGCGGATTTTTAGGAGGGGTTCTGTGGGGGGTGGGGTGGACGGAGAGGTTCCCCCCTTTATGGTTGATGGAAAGGGTGAAGGCGTGACAATCTCAAAAGCACGAGAACGCCTGGACTTGCTTTTTTGTAATACTCTATGTTGCCTGTGAAAGATATAGGCTTTTAAAATGCCTTTTTAGAGAGGCATTTGGCGACCTGTAATATTAATTTAATTTTTATTCAAATTTATTTTTTTGGACCAATAACTTAGACTGCCTGCCGCTTGTTTATTGTGTTTTTTTCTTTTTCTTTTTACTGTTATGTTTACTGTTGTTGTGCTCTCTTATTTTTATTGTGTTATTGTAAACCACCTGGAGTTATGTTAGAAGATGGTGGTATGTATAAATAAATAAATAAATAAATAAATAAATAAATAAATAAATAAATAAATCTGGTGACCTTGACAGCATGCACACATTTTTGTACCGCTTTGTGTTCATATAATTCAGCAGGTTGAAAAGTACCTGTGCAGAGGCTAACTTAGAAAAACACATCCAGGAGAGAGTTAATTATTCTGCACTTGATGCACTTATTGCAAGCATTCCTGCATCAACCTTTGCCTTGTTTTTCCCAGAATTTAAGGATTGCCTGCAGACTTCCGCATTCCTGTACAGTACTTTGAGACTTGTGGTTGTTAATAGTGCATATTAGTGCATTCCTAAATGTACTGAGACAGATTCACTCCAAGCGTAGCCTTTGCATGACTAGATGCAACACTTCCCAGAGATTTCTTGGTTGTTTAAAGTACTCAAAAACAATTTACCATTCACTCTTGGTGCTGCTTTGGCACTGTGCAACATGTGGAAGGCTATACAGGCTGGCTGGTCTCTCAGTGAACACCTTAAGAACTGCAGCTGTATGCTCCACTCCATGGAGCCATCCAGTAGTCTTAAATTAAATATACAGTAACGTAATCAATATACAGTAACTTAATTCTGACCAGCCATTCTTAAGATTGTTCTGGAAATCTGAGCAGACATATACAAATCATTACAGATACAGGAGAACCAATGCATTATGGATCCCACATACAACCAGCCATTTATATACTGCAGCCACCGAGATATGTTTTGAACTACTGGTGATACAAAATCTATTTAATAACTAGTGCTCCACACAGATCACACTAATTTGTAAGGAAGTGTTCTCACCCTGCAGATACAGGAGAACACTGGAAAGGGTACCACACACAGATAATAGTTGCATGCATCCACCCAGATAGGATCCTTGCACTGATCAGGAATCCTCTGTGACAAATTCAAGATACAACATGCAAAGAAATCTGCAGAGATGGCCAATCCCTATATACCATAATACCATGCAATAATGAACCAAGTTTGAAATGCACTGCCAAGGGAGATCAAGACTGACAACTGTGTATCCATAATAATATCATATTAGATTAATTGATTGTCCCCTAGTTCCAGCATTGGTCCATCTGGCTTTGTGTTCTCTGTGCGTTGCAGCAGAAGAGCCACCCTGTGTGGCCTTAGCTAAGCACACTCAGAAGGGAACAGTGGATCACTTCTGAATGCTTTATATCTAGGAAACACCAGAAAGGGTTGCCATATGTGGAAATGATATGACGGCATATAATAATTATTACTATTGTTACAGTGTGTATGCATCTCTTCACGTTCATTATTGTATTCATTGTTTTTATATGTTTAACCACACTGTCCTGGAATTGCCTTTAGCAATGAAAATGCAGGATGGATGGATGGATGGATGGATGGATGGATGGATGGATGGATGGA
>JAHTLZ010003518.1:12693945-12725859 GCA_023846285.1 Phrynocephalus versicolor
GGATGGATGGATGGATGGATGGATGGATGGATGGATGGATGGATGGATGGATGGATGGATGATGTGGCCTTTTCTACTCATGAGGTAGAACTACTGTTTATGTAGAAGTTATATATTTCAGTCAAGCCCTTCAGGTCATGTAGTTCCATGAAGCCCTATATCAGTGATGGCGAACCTTTTAGAGTCCTAGTGCCCAAACTGAAATTTAAAACCCACTAATTTTTTGCAAAGTGCCCATACAGCAATTTAACCTGAATACAGGTGGCTGTGAAGGGGTGATGTCAGGCGACCAAAGAAAGGGCTCTGAGTGCCACCTTTGGCACCCGTGCCGTAGATGTGCCAACACTGCCCTATATGGTGTGCCTCTATGAAAATAACACAAACATGTGAGGAGCACGTTAGGAAGAAAATGCTATCTGAAATGTATGCTTAACTTCAACCAAAGTTACAAATCCAATGAGACAAGACTGAAAAACAATGTGCTGTGATTCACACCCATTGGCAGATCCTTTTACCTACAGAAATATTACCAAGGTTGCAAAATAAACAGAGAGCCAGCTCACAGTAACTAGTCAGATTGCTCTTAGATTCCTATTATTAAGCAGGCCAGGAAGAGGTTATTAAGCACTGCAATCATCCCTCCCTGACATTTCATTATAAATAGATAATTTACACACATGGTGGATAATAAGCATGGAAAAACAAAACACCAGTATTTAAAAATAAATGAGAGAAGTGGGTTGAAATTTGGGTAATGTTCCAAGTGGGAGGGTTCAATAAATATCATATTTTTCCATGTATGAGTTGTATTTTTGTCTAAAATTGATAGACTAAAAATTGAGGGTTGTCTATGGAAGTAAGCCAAGGAGAGAACTGTGCAGTTGCGAAACTGCCCATACTTTGTCTCGGCGAACAGTTGTCTAATACATGGGGGTGTATTTATACACAGAAAAATACAGGTAGATGTAATGGGGAAGCATAGACGTGTGTGTACTTATTTTATTTATTATTCCTTGCATTTCCATCAAAAGCACTGCTCAAAGCAACTTACAAACCTTTAAAAGATTTAAAACAGATACTGTATAATCACATTTAGCTAAAAAAAAACCCCCAAAATTAAACCATGCAAACTAGCCTCACTTTAACAACCATTAAAAGCAAATACAGTGATACCTCAGATAATGAAATTAATTCATTCTACGAGGTGTTTCACTAAGTGAAAATTTTGTTATCTGAAACGCAGTTTATCATAGAAATGAATGAGAAACCAATTAATCTTTTCCAGAGCCTAGAAAAAAGACACAACAGCCTTTTTTTTGCTCAAAAGTGTTTATAAAGTGCAATTTAAAGGCATAAATACTGTACAAAGATGTTATTAATCAAGATTAAATATTCCAAACATCACAAATTAATTTTTAAAACATGGTACCGTGCAGTACACTTCAATGACATTTCAAGCATATAACTCCAAGCTCTAAAACATCACACAGCAACTTTTAAAACACGGCAAACTTTTCATATATGTTATGGTGCAGTGCACTTTAATAGGAAATGTATGGCAGAAAACAACTGTTCAAAACTTTTTCAACACTATAAAAAACAAGTTCAACAATTTTTAGAAGAGATGGAGGAAGGCAACGGGGCAGCAGTTGCACAAGAAGGTTCTTCCTGCCTGGGCTTTTTAACAAGAACCTTGTCTATCGTCTGCTGCCTTTGGCACTTTTTAAGCAACCCTTTAAACTGGGACATGATGTCCGTGTCAAAACTGTTCACACGGTCCTGGGATTGCACCTTTTCTGGGTGGTGGTGCTGAACAAAAAGTCTGGAGCTTTGCCCACATTTCACAAGCCTCCCTGAGTTCCTTGGAAGAGATCTCTTCCTCACTCATTTTGTCCTACTCCAATGAGACCTGCGGTTGCTCCACTAACTGCTGCTGAAGTTCTAAGATGTCCTGGGTGCTCAGTTTGTGCCCGTGTCCCTCCACAATCTCAGACACGTCATCCTCGTTCACCCTGAGCCCCATGGTCCTCCCCAAAGAAACAATTTCCTGCACCACTACAGACCCTGGTGCAGGTGCAGAAGCATCAGGTGTCAACACAGCCTGGCGACAGGTTGCACCAAGCAGAATTAAGATTCCGCTGGCTGACCCCATCCCGGGGAATGTTAGTAATCTGCACGCAGATGACAATGTCAAGGTGGTATCTCCAATATTCACACAGGGTGAGGCTTGTTTCATTTGTCATCTCAAAGCAGTGACAGAAAAGGTCCCTGGTGTACAGGATTTTTTAAAAATTGGAGATGACTTGCTGGTCCATTGGCTGCAGTAGTGGGGTGGTGTTTGGAGGAAGGAACATTACCTTGATGAAGGTGAATTCCTCCAGCAAGTCTTCCTCGTGGCCTGGAGGATGAGCAGGCACATTATCTATGGGTTCTCTGACTGGTGCACAAGCAGCGGCTTGACCTTCAGGTTTCCACTGGCATTAGCACAGAACAGGAGGGTTAGATTGGTTTGTGGCCGGGCAATTTGGTCTCCTCTGTGATGAAGGTCCTCTTCGGTATCCTCTTCCAGAAGAGGCCAGTCTCATCACAAGTGAAGAATTGCTATGGAAGGTAGCCTTCTACAGTCATGGCCTCCAGGAACTCCATGGCAAACTCCTCAGCTTCCGGAAGATCTGAACGTGTAGCCTTGCCATGCCTCACCACACTGTGGATGCCAGATCTTCCCTTAAACTTCTTCAACCAACCACTGCTCACCTTGAACTCTTCAGCAGGTGCTGATGTTTCCACCTGTTGGTCAAGGAGGTCAGTGTATAAGGCCTTATATTTTGCACAGATCATTGCCTTGGACACTGTGTCCCCTGCATGCTGCTTTGCTTCCACCCAGATGATGAGCAACTTTTTGACCTGCTCTGTAACAGTTTGACATTGCTTTGAGACCATCCTGACTCCTTTTGCTGCATCTCTTCCAGTTATCTTATCCTTATTCTTGAGGATGGTGGCAATTGTTGAGGGACTCTTTTCACATGGTTTAGGACCTTGCTACTTGTCAGAGGCCTTCTCTCATTGAAAACCACCCATAATACCTGATCCTCCCAGGCTAGGAGTTTCAGGCAACTAACACCAGAAGAGGCTGAAAGGAAAAAACTATTAATAGGGCCTTTTCCATCATTGCCCCTTGCCTGTGGAATAATCTTCCACCAGACATCTGCCTGGCCCCCTCTTTGGCTGCCTTTAAAAAACTATTAAAAACTTGGCTATTTAAGCAAGCATTCCCTCAAATATAATGCAATTTCAGTGTTCACCCATTAAATAATTTTTAACTGATTAGCCTGCCAATAATAATACATTATTTTATGTCACTTTAATGTTATTTTTATTTTCATTTTATTATATTACTGTATTTTATGTTTTTATTGTATGAATTATTTGAATTTATTTATTGTTGTAAACCACCCAGAGTTACCTCACTGCAGGTTGGGCAGTATAAAAATCCAATAAATAAAATAAATATAAATAAATAATACTCCTTGGCAGGGTTAGTCAAACACATTCCTCCTTCAGTACCTTGTACAGTACCTTGGAAAGGACTGCATTCCATAGCCCAGGAGCCACATTGAAGAATGACCTCTCCTACTGTACATGCTTATTAGTATGGCTTCTAATACTGTTGATAATTTTAAGAGTGATTCTTCTGATGATCTTAATATCTAGACAGGCTTGCGAAGCGATAGGCAACCCCTTACATAGTCAAGCCTCAAGATGTTGAATTGGACCTGGTAAGCAACCTGTGCAGGACATTCAATATTGGGGTTACGTGATCATGATTAGAGATGGGCACTAAGTACAACAAAGCGCGTTGTGCAGCATGTAACCTCCCCCCTCTCCCAGTTAGCTGGACCACTCACTCTTGTGTGGCATTGGGGTCCTCCTTCCCAGGTTGCCCTTTGCTGTGACCTCAGGCAGTTGACCACTCATTGGCTGTGTGGGGAAAATCCCAATCCTGCTCCTTTATTGGATTGGTCAGGGAAGGGCACCCCAAACGCCTACTTGGACCAAACACACGGGAAGAGATGGAGAAGGAAGTTACATGCAGCACCGCCATCTTGGCATGAGCATACTGTTGTGTTTTGTGCCCATCTTGAATCATGACACTGTGCACTAATGAACAACCTGGTTGCCATGTGTTGAATCAACTGAATCCTGGACCTCCTTAAAGTGTAGCCCTGTGTAGAGTATATCACAATAGTCATTGTCCGGAGGACAACTTTCCCTCATTTTGAAAGGGGCAACCAGATTGGTTCACTAAACCAAAACCAGATGTCATAGTGCATCCTACAAATAAAACAAAAATCTCAACATACCAATGGGCCATACTAGTTTGTGAAGTTTATGTTCTAATAAAATCTTTGTAACTGAGTGGCTCTGGGAGTCTCGTCTGTCTTACATGCTTTTACACTGCAAACAGCGAAACACATATCAGGCCAAGCATCTGTAGAAGACTGCCATTTGCTACATGATTGTGGCTACCTTCTGAGGTCATTGGCAGAAGTTCTCTCTTGCCACTTACAGAAGCTGGGTTGGGGTATGCAGGGCAGAACCGTCTCAATTGCAATGCCCTGGGTTACCCGACAGGCTCCTTCACTGAACCATTATACAAACCATTTTATTTCTCTGTACTTTTAGTTTTAGGATTTTAATTTTATGCTTCTGTCCACACTCAGTTTTTCGTATTTTTTAAAAAAATTCTGCTGTTGTTCACTGAATTGTTAGCTATCAGTGATTCTGTTATTGTGAAATTCTTTAAATACACAAATATGTCAGAGAGGGAGAGAGAGAGAGAGAGAGAGAGAGAGAGAGAGAGAGAGAGAGAGAGAAAGAGAGTCCAAAGATTTCCATCTGGATTGGCTAGCATATTAACATACAAGGAGCCGAAAGAGCTGATGTCACATAGAAACTGGGTTATAAGATGCAGAACTGGTTCAGGAAGGCAACTCCCTACATCCCAGTACATGGAATGTTTTGACCTACAACTCCTTCCAACTCTATCTAGCATGGCCAATGGTAAGAGACCATGTATGCAGTAATCCAAAACCTATGGAGACCCAAATGTATACTCCTCAATCTTATCCAACATGCCTATACAAAGTACTGTACATTTTTTTTGCTACTTTCTCATAGCTTTGCTCAGACACAAGCCAGCCAGAAAGCAAATGGCCCCTTTAATGGGCACATATGGAAAAGCATACCACATGACAGGAAGAATCAGGAGGCATTCACAGATATGTGGCTTTTGTTTATTCTCAAAATTGAGACTTCAGCAGAGTGAAGCTAGCAATTCCAGCACAAATGAATTTGGATCATCTGTGACAAGTTCACGTGGCTCTGAGTTATAGGCCTTTCCCATTCAGGCCCTGCTGTTTGGCAATCTTTGCATTTATAAAACAATTAACAGATTATCACATTTCTTTTCCTGTTGCTCTGAAATGATAACTAGGACAAATATAGGCAGATTTCAGCATAAATGTTTTTGAAAAACGTCCTGCCATTTTGGGGTCTTACAATTCCTATAAATTATGGACAGTTTACTAAAAAGTTAACTTTCATATTAATGTTGCTTCATTTAAGTCCTTTGTTTCAAGTAAGAAGCTGAATGAAATTTAAACGATCCTATTTTTAAATCTTCAAAACAGCCTTGTGAGTTAGGCTGGGTGAGGTGGAGAGAACATGGATGCAACCAGTCCTATGAACTTCCTGTCTAAATGGGGATTTGTAACTAGTTCTTCTGAGTCCACAACTTAAATAGATGGCAGAAATCTCCAAACGGACATTTTCAGACTAGGAAAACGAGCATTGGAATGTGTGGAAGCAAAGGAAAAGATCAGTTCCAAAACAGCATGCTGTCCAAACCCACAGAACAAGGGGAGAAAGGAAAAAGCTGGAGATGTAGACGTTGGACTGGGAGAAATGAGTGCTGTACTGTATAAATGAGGAAAGTCTAAGAGAGGAGGAGGAGGGGACAGGAGAAAAGGCTTGGTCAAGACAGTTGGAAAAGAAATGGCGGGGAAGGAGGGAGAGAACTCAAGAGAGGAGAGGGAGGAAAAAAGAATTTACTAGTCAAATGGGAATGGAAGACTATGCAGGATCCCTGAACTGGGCAATGGCAAAAGTGACTGATTCCCCCCGATGAAGCTGAGAAAAGGCACCAATCACTATCAAACCCCTAGTACTGGGGTGAGAGTGAAGCAAGGACAAGGGAAGTGATAAGGAGGGAAGAGCTGAAGAGATATGAAGTTGCAACTAGAGATGGGCACGAAACGAACAATTTTTGTTTCTGTTTCTGTGTTTCGTTACATAACGAAACGACAAACGAATTTTGCCTCCAAAATGAAACGAAATGAACAGAAACACCAGAAATTTTGTTGTCCGTTTCATTTTCGTTACGGCAATACATTGAATTGCTATAAATGCTTAAAAAAATCACAAAAAATTGAAATAAATGGTAACGAAACGGTAACAAAACGAAAACGAAAACGAATTTTTTGCAAACATTCATGAAAAATGGAAACGAACCGAAACAGACCCCCTAAATGACAAATGACAAACGAAACACCATTTTTTTTTATTCGTGCCCATCTCTAGTTGCAACAGCAAGGGGGTATTGGAGCCTCACTGGGAGTTGGCTTGGAGTGACAGGAGTGGTGTCTAGGCAACATGGGAAGTGAAACTGAGGGCTATGTACATGTTGCCCTAACCCCGGCTTGGAACATAGTAAGGCCCAACAACAACAACAACAACAACAACAACAACAACAATTCTCCTCCTCCCCCACTTATTGGTGGGGTCTGCTATTCTTGTTTTGGCCCTCCACTTGGTGTGGTCATGGGCTAGGTCTGGGTGAATCCAGGACAACTTCATGTCATTCTCTAGGGTGGCCATTCGGCGCTTTTTTGGAAACCCTGCGGCCAGGGTGGTCATACAATGGTGCGATAGATCTTTGATCTTTTTGTAAGGCACAACAATTTCTTCATAGTAAATGTTAACGTTGTGCAATCATTCTATAGTCATGTGTTTATCTTCTTAACATTAGACTACAGTCCTGCTTTTATGCATTTTGGGACCAAAAATAAATTTCTCTCTTATATATGCTAAAAATAGGATCGGAGGAGCTAGTAATAAACTACAAAGAAAGATGATGGAGCTGTGGTGGCAAGCCCAGTGAAAATGTTGATGAAGGATGCTGTTATAGCCAGAATAAAAATCCCTGTTGAGAACAATTAGAAAAGAATCAAAACTAAAACTGCCAATATACAGTGGTACCTCTGATAACGAATTTAATTCATTCTCCAAGGCAATTCACGATCTGAAAAATTTGTTATCCGAAACGCGGTTTCCCATTGGAATGAGTGGAAAAGCGATTAATCCATTCCGGAGGTCCAAAAAAAGAGAAAAAAGCAGGTTCCCCCCACCTTTTTATAAAGTGCACTTTAAAGGCATGCAGTGCTGGAACACCCCACCACCACCACCACCACCACCACCAAAGAACATCCCTCTGCAGTGCAATGCAAGCATGGACAAAAGAAACGAGGAAGACTACCTCAGCCTTTTCCCACCAAAAATACAATGGGGGAAAAATGCAAACAGACAAACATAAGCAGCAAGGGAAATCCAGCCTGGTTTTGCCTGTAGAGCAATGGAAAAGATTGCAAACATGGAGAAATGAAACCAGCAGTAATACTCCAGCCTTTTCCTGACAAATTGCAAAGAAAAGTTTGAAAGATCCAAATCCCTCAGCAAAAATGTCCAGAATGGCTCTAATTCCTCACACTCCTCCACAAAATACAGAGGGTACGATGCATCCTGGATACAGTGACACCCCCCCCCCATTGCGGGGGTTAGGGACCCAACCCAACCCACGATAATTGAAAATCCGCAATATGCGGATGCAGGATGGGTCAGGCCTGGGGGGCATAGCTGGGGGCTCTTGTATTTACCCCCAGCCTGGTGCTGCCCCAAAGAGGCCTGCGAGAGGGGTTTTGCCAGTCCTGGGGTAAGTACAGGAGGCCTGAAACAGGCCTTTCCCCCCTTACCCCAGGGGGCCTTTTTTCATATACTGTGGTTCCGCAATATAGCAGGACCGCAGTATATGAACTGCGAAAGGGTGGGGGACCAATGTACCCTTTTTTTTTTTGCAAGGCATTATATAAAATTCATTATTTTCTTCTTCTTAATTCATTATTTTTCATAATGGCATAAAGGCAGGCCATTTTATGGCATAAAGGCATAAAAATAAAGTTATTATTATTATTATTATTATTATTATTATTATTATTATTATTATTATTATTATTATTATTATTATTATTATTATTATTATTTATTAGACAACATTCGTTACCGAGGTAGCCCTATGCCCAGAAATTTTCATTCGCTATCTGTATCATTTGTTATCAGAGGCATTCGTTATCCGAGGTATTACAGTATTGTACGTCTTTACACAAATCTACAGTATTATATGTACTTGAAAAAGAATCACTGTCTCTGGAAAAAAATATTGTAGAAAAGGAAAAGGTGCAGTAGGAACTAGATCAATTTCCTTCTGAGAAAAATTTACGTTTTAGACTACAGTATGACCTCCTTATCTGGATTGAGGGCGAAATATTTTTAAAATGATTCAGTAGCAGCAAAGCACGCTACTGTTGCAAACAGTAGCTGTAAAGCAGGCTGCTGTTGCAAACACTAGCTGTAAAAGCAGGCTGCTGTCACAAACAGTAGCCATAAAGCAGGGTAATGTCACAAACAGCCGGCAGCAAAAGGAAGCTTACCGATGCCAAGCCCTCCTCACCGCTGCCACCTCTGCAGGCCAGCCGTGGAGGCCAGCAACAAAGAGGATGGCTGGGCAGCGGCAAGGAGGAGGACTTGGCACTGGTAAGTTTTCTTTTGTTTTCTTGCCTCCTTGCCACTGTGCTGCTGCACTTCTTGCAGGCTGGCGGCAGTGAGGAGGGAAGAAAACAAAAGCTTACCAATGCCGAGCCCTCCTCACCACCACCGCTGCACTATCAAGTGTCTGGGGGGGATGTTGGGGGCAAAAGCTTTTGCCACGGCACCCCTCCCCCTGCCTCCACCATTATCCTTGGATAAATACATTTGCTCTTATCTGCAGATTTTGCTATCTGCGGGGGGTGTGTGTATGTGACCCAGAACCGAACCCCTGCAGATACGGCGGTCATACTGTATTTAATTTGGGATGGTGGTGGGGAACAGGAATAAGAGAGAGGTATATAAAATCCCGTTCCTCTTATCTCTTCCTACAGATCTCCCATTTTCATAGTTAATTGGTCTGTTAACCTTCTGTATCTTTGTGTTACCAAAAATTATGATTTACAGCATTTTTGATTAGGCTTTCTTGATTCTTTAACCTTCAGCCAAGTTCATAACATCAACCACTTACTCTTTCCCCCCCTATTCTGCCATAAAAACTCTGCCCTTTGTTCTCCACTCCATTACTAGGCTGAATCTAAGTACTAGATTTTTGGCAGCTCATTCAGTGCCCTCTGCCTTCCCAAGACAACTCTCCACTTTGTTTTGGGGGGTGATTGGAGCCTATCTTTCAGCAGCAAAAAGCTCAGGGTTGACCAGCCTGTTAAGAAGTGCCTTTCCCTGCTGAAAAGATGGAAAGGAAGGAAAGCAACTGGGGTGGGGCTGTGGAGCAGAACCGAAACTGACGGCAGCAAATGAGCTGGCAGAAAGGAAGAAAAACCTCAACGGGGCAGGGACTTCCCAGCTCATTCACTGCTTTGTTTGGGTTCTTCTCCACCCCCACCGTTTCCCTTCCTTTCCAGCAGGTTCAAATTTTGGGTTCAAAAAGTTGAGGTCTTGTACATGGCAGTCTTATAGATGAAAAAATATGGATAATCTGGAATGTGCTCTACTGCAATTCACAACCACTAGATGTAAGTTGGTGTTGCTTTGGCTGCAATAAACTCTTGTAATAAAGCTTTATTTTAGACCCATCTAACTGTAGCATGAAAGGTTTTGATCTGAAAATATTTCAACTCAAAATATGGAGAAATCTTTCATTTTCGATACCCCTGTACCATCTTCAATGCAATGTAAGAGCATCCCTACCAGATCCAAGATGAGTAGCCTAGCATTCTGAGCCAGATTCAGTGGCTAGTCCAAACTAGAGCAGACTGACTGCTAAAATGTTAACACTTAAATGTAAATCATACGGATCAGTGGGTCTGTTTTAATTGGGATTAGAAATTGGATCTAGGTCTCTTTCCCCCACTGTGATTAGGGACATGCTAGGTAAGAGCTAAATTATCAGCTAATTTAGCAAGACTACCTTCACCTTCCTCCTGAATGGTGGGAGGAAAAAGACCACACACACAAACACACCATGCACCCTGTGCCAAATCTTTCAGCAGCATGCATGCAAGGCACTACCACCCAGTTGATTAGCAAAAAGGTCAGTGCTGTCTCTGTATACATGTGTGTGTTTAAGAGAGAGATTTAGCACTATTTATCTTGAGTTACTGATGCCCACCTTAGTGGCTTTAGCTTGACTTGTGGCTAATGACTTACAGTACAGTATCTGGATCTTTGAGACAATTCTGTTTGAGGTCCCATAAAACCACTTCTATGTAGGTTGCAACTTCCCCCCTCCATGTTCATCCTTTGTTGAACTTAAATTTCAAAAGAAAAAAAATAAACATGAAAAATAAAAAAGATATGTCTGAATTTTGGATGAATACAATTTGCTATTAAGTGATTTTATTTGAACGGTAACAGTGTGGTAAGAAATAAATGGTCTTAAGTATAAAATCATGTTATCTCTTATCTCAGGATCGAGGAAAACTTAGCAGAAAAGCCCAGCTATAGGCAGTATTTTAATAAGTCATAATGAAGTCATTGTAATGTGAGGAAATTTACTTCTACAGAAAAACATGTGGATAGATAGCCCCTAAAAAGAACATTAACAATGAGAAATGGTATACATTTTCTTTATGCAAAAATACAGTAAACACCAAATTAAAAAAAGTTTGGAGTTTCAGAATACTGACACTATGCACTTGTTGATGAAGATAAACAACATAATTGTGTTTTGGTTGTATGATTAATTATAAAGGCTTTAGATAATAGGAGGACAAAGCTGGATAATATCAGCAGGCTCAGAGAAAAGCCACCATAGTGGCTGCCTAATATTGCAACCAGCCAGACCATGCAATAGAGATCTCAGCAGCAAACCCTCTTGCTCACTGCTTGAGTCATCGCTAATGAAACACCACAGAGACAGCAGCAGTGATAAATGGTCCCTTTATCTCTAAAGAAACTAAATGATCCTGATTTTTGCAATAACATGTTTGTGGAGATCTACAAAGGGGAATAATATCCTAACCAAGTGAGACAGTTCAGCTTGTGATGGGGTCTGAGATTACATTTAAGTGCATTTTTTCAAATATCAAGAACCTAATATAAGCAAGGACAAGATTGTATTCACCTTGAGAATTATTTAATTGCTCTGCAGGATGTTAGAAAGTAATCTAATTATGTTTAAGAAGGAAAACCAAAGTTATCCTCCTTACTAAATCACAATGTTCTTTTGTAAGTAAAAAAGTTCTACGCTAGACACAATTTTATAAACCAATAATCAAATGAGTAATTCAGGCAAAAGAAGGGCATCAAATGCTAAGGCCTAGCATAGTATCTATAACAGTGGTTTTCAACCTGTGGGTCCCCAGGTGTTACTGGACTGCAACTCCCAGAAGCCTCCACTGCTGGCTGTGCTGAAGGAATTTCTGGGAGTTGCAGTCCAGGAACATCTGGGGACCCACAGGTTGAGAACCACTGATCTATAAGATATAGTCTTGCTCTGTTCCCTCAACTGTTACACAAATGAAATGCCAAGCAGAAACATTTGATTACTCATCCAAGTAGCTTCTTCAGTCTAAGGAAAGTTGGTGGGAGGCTTCCAATTTATAGTTCAAAGTTTATAGTTTGAACTATAAATTGGAAGCCTCTCACCAACTTTCCTCAGGCTGGAGAAGCTACTTAGATGAATGGTGAAACATTTTGATCCCACAAGAAGTCCAGTTGCCATGATTGAACTCCTGGATAACTGAGAATCTCCACAGTCATGCAATGGCAAGAAACTCAAAAATAAATGTGTCTCTGCAATAGACAACGTCCAAGCCATTCTATATATAAGAGTGCACTAGTTTACTCAATGTGTAGAAGCTCAGCAGGTAGCAGAAACTAATCTGACCATCTTCAAAACTCTTTGAGAACATCAGTCTGCTACAATATTTCTTGGGAAAATACCTGCAGCAGATAGTAATAGTTTCAATCCATAATATGTAAAGTGATACTTGAGTGTGAGCAAGAAGCAAATAGTAAATTTTGTTTCCAAAAAGGTGACCATGTTAGTTTGTTTCAGCATGTTGACAAAAAGGGTGTGAGAGGCAAAATATTTTGGCAAACTGAATGTTGAAATCCTAGCAAGAATGTGACACCAAATATAGAAAAATGGCTCAAATTTTAAATTTGGAATTGGAAATGCTCAATCACATTCTAATTCCCAATAAAAGGCGATGTCAAGAGTGCAGTAACTATAGGACCCTTTCGTCTAATTTCCAAAGGGATGCTCAAATTATAGAAACATAGGCTTTTTATGTTATACGGAATGGAGCAAAAAGTGCTGAATGTTTATTCTGGATTGTGAAAAGGAATAGGCACTTGAAATCATATTGCAAATATCTGCTGGTTAATGGTGAGCACCAAAGAATTTCGGAAGAAGATCAGTTTATGCTTTATAGATTACAGCAAAGCCTTTGTGGAGATCATGAGAAACTATGGGTTGTTTTGAAAGAAATGCGTGCGTGTTAGCACTTTGTCCTGATAAGCAAAGGTATCATCAGATAAGGGTGCATTTTTTCCCCTTCTGTTCAATCTGTGCACAGAACATATCATGCAAAAAACTGGACTAGAGTCAGATGGAGTGAAAATTGATAGAAGAAACATCAATAATATGCAGATGACACCATCTAACTGGCAGAACGCAGCAATGACTAGTTATTCAAAATGGGGGGGGGTCAGAATGAAAAACAGTTTGTATTTTCTGTTGGTCAGGATCAGGGGGCATACTCTCAAAAACAAATTTTCATTTCCTTATTTGCTTGAACAGAATCAAACAAGCACAACACAAAGGAAAGCACTTAACAAAGAACTTGTTTTGTTGTTAGTATGTAGGACACCAACATTTCCAATCAGGATTACAAATAAAAGATGTTGAGATTATTGTAAAAAAAAAAAAAACCCAATCTGTTTAAGTTACAGAAGCGAAAGTACTATTTCTGCAATAACATTTCTGCATTTCCCTAAGGTATACTTGTTGACAACAGAAGAGATATAAGCAATCTGAAAAATTATTTGTGCAGTGATTTAGGACAGCAATTTCTCTTGTGGTGCACTGCTGGAGCTATGATTCAAACCCTAACATCCCCTCAACAATCATTTCCCTTTGGGATGAGTGAGAGTGCTGCATGTAAAACACAAGCATGAACTACATCCCTGGCATATCCACTTGAAAGGATCTCAGAACCAAAAGACACTCGCTTGATACCTTTGAGAGACAGCAACATTTACATTTCCTGGGAAGATGCTTCTTTTCAAGAAGTCAAGTCCCATGGTTTGTTTCTACTGCTCAGTCATGCACTAGGCAGATTAACAGCCACTATTTTACAGGAACCACTGTTGCAGCAGGATATTCATTATTCAATGTAACACAGCTCCAAGCATATTCATTTATAGTACACTGCTTTCAACAAAAGTGTTCTGCAGTGTGCAAAGTATTCCATGTTTGGTGTAGTCAGAAAACAATCTCAATAACACCTAACGTCAGAAGAGAGATGGAGAGAAAATACACTGGTAAATTAAACTTCCGATTCCGAGTGATTTTCAGGGAATGAGCACAGGCTTCTCAATGTTTATTATCTAACAGCAACAATATGGATTTTCTTTTCACCTGAGCCACTGTTTTGTACCATTAGGGTTTTAGTATGAAAAAATGAAAAAAAAATGAACGGGCGTGGTGGCTCAGCAGACTAAGGCTCCGAAAACTGTTGGCTGCAAAATCAGAAGCTCGCCGGTTCGAATCCCGGGTGCTACGCAGCAGAGCGAGCTCCCGCTGATAACCCCAGCTCCTGCCAACCTAGCAGTTTGAAAGCATGTAAACGCAAGTAGGAAAATAGGTACCGCCGTAAAAAGCGGGAAGGTAAAAACAGTGTTTCCTAGCAACCATGCCAGCCACGTGGCCATGGATTTGCACAACACTGGCTCTTCGGCTTGAATATGGAAATGAGCACTGCCCCTAAATTCGGACATGACTAGCACACATGTACGGGGGTACCTTTACCTTTACCTTATGAAAAAATATTAATCTCACAACCAAAGTCATATCCAAAGTTCTTCCTCTACTCTCATTTTATAATGCCACGTCAAACATATTGGTCTCCTTGAAGATACATGCCCACATTAAAATAGGCAAGTAACCCTGCCTTTCTCCTCAAGAGGATCCAAAGCAGCTTACAATATTAAAACAAACAATATTAAGAAAATTTTAAAAAACAAATAGCAGCTGTGTTTTTGGGAACCCCCTCTTAATTAATTACAGTGGACCCTTGTATAACAAACGGTTTGTATAACATAAAATCTGTACAATGTAAAAAATTCTGGAGATAGGGGAAATTTGCTTAACAGAATTGTCTATGGGGTGAATCCGTACAACATAAAATGGCTGCAATTAGGGATTACTGTTTTCAGTGTAGTCCTATGGGAAATTTGTATAAAGGAAAATTTGCTTAACATAATTTTATTTGGAACGAATTAATTCCTTTATACAAGGTACCACTGTAATTGGATTTTTATACCACACATCTTTTAGTGAGACCACTCTGGGCAGTTAACAACAATTAGAAATACAATAAAGTACAATATAAAGACATAATGAATACAATAACATAAAAATACAGTAAATATAGTAAAATTAAAATGACATAAAATAGCATATAATTTCAGACCTATAATGTTAATGGCAGGAAGACCAGCTAAAATCATGTTTTAGTGCGTGAACACTACATTTACATTTTATTTGAGGGAATGCCTGCTTAAATAACCACATTTTTAATGGTTTTTTAAAGACAGCCAAAGAGGGAGATGTCCAGTGGAAGGTTATTCCACAGGTCAGGGGCAATAGCAGAAAAGACCCTATTTCTGTTTTTCTCCTTTCAGGCCTCTTGTGGTGTTAATTGCCTCAAACGCCTAGCCTGGGAAGATCCGGTATTACCGGCAGCTTTTGTTGGGAGAAGGTTCTCTGACAAGTAGTGAGGTCCTAAACCAGGCATGTCCAAAGTCAGGCCTGGGGGCCAAATGTGGCCTGTTTTCAAATTTTGAGTGGCCCGCGGCCTCTTCTGCCCACTGGCTCAGCTTGTCACTCATCACTGCCAGCTGGCCCCTTCCCATACTGGATGGAGACATCAGCTTGCAGTTTTATGGTTTGCCTGCCCTCCCTGCCTGTCCATCCCCCAAGCCACCTACCTGCCCCCGGCTGTGGCTGCAGCATCCTCCCTGCCTCCTTGCATATTATAGAGACTTGTCCAAAGTCCGGCCTGGGGACCAAATGTGGCTGAATGGTCGCCCCCCCCCACACACATTTTCACCTCACCAAATCTGGCCCTCCTTGCAAAAAGTTTGGACACCCCTGTCCTAAACCGTTTAGGGCTTTGTATGTCAGTTAAAACCTTGAAGTCGATGTGGAACTGAACTGGAAGCCAGTACAGGGCGGGCAGTGCTGGTGACGTATGATTGTATTTTCCAATACAATCATACATGGTCACCATGTTCTGATTCAGTGGGAGTCTGCGCATCAGCCTCAAGGACAGCCCCACGTAGAGTGCTACAATAGTTCAGTCTCAGGACTACGAATGCATGGACCAGCATTGTGAGAGCCCTTGTGTCCAGATAGGGGCGCAGCTGAGCAATTGGCCACATATGGTAATGGGCAGAACGGACCATCAACACTACCCGATATGCCATAAAAAGCACCCGGTCCAAGAGAACACCCAAGCTGTGCACCTCATGCTGAGTGGGGAGAGTCATGCTCCCAAATGAGATGGAGTTTCCCAACTCGCTGACCGTAGGAGCCCCCACCCGCAAGACTTCCATCTTGTCTCAGTTCAACCTCAGTCTGTTTGCCCTTATCCATCCCAGAATGGCATCCAGGCAGCGCTCAAGGGACAGAAAAGCATCCACTGCAGAAGATGGAAAGGAGAAATAGAGCGGGTGTCATCAGCATGATGACACAAAGCTCCCAAACCCCTGATGACCCCTCCCAGCAGCCTCATATAGATATTAAATAATATTAAGCAATCACCAAAGAGAAAAGGTCTTTCTCTGTTTACCGAAGGAAAGCAAAGAGGAGGCCCACCTGGCACCACCTGGAAGAAAGTTCCACAATTCTGTAGCAACATAAGAGCAGGCCCTCTTGCATCCTCATCAAACACCCTTCTGATAGTCTGCTATTGTAGAAATACAGTATTTTTCTGCATATAAGGCTATATTTTTGTCTTAAATTGTTCGACTGAAAATTGAGGGTCGTCTTATACATGGAAGTAAGCACATGAGAGAACCAATTGCAAAACTGTAAATTTGGGTTGGAAAAGTGGAGGTTGTCACATGGTGATGTCTAAAAGACGGAAAAATACAATGCAGCATTTGAGTTTGCCTCCCTGCTTTAAAAAAATGTCAGTGGATCAAACATGGCATGTTAGAGTACACTTCTGCTGCTGCTCAATTATCTGGGAGGAGGCTCCAAGGAACATGGTTGTATTAATTCCTGAGTAAAGCCTCCTTTTGCTCAAGTCACAATCTTGTGATCATTTGCTCCTGCCCAGAGGTAGTATGCCCTATCTCTCAGTTCACAAACAACGAGTTGGTAGTTCCTATTTCCCAGTTGAGCTATTTCTTTTAATAGTCTCATCAGGGTAAACTGCTCCCCCCCAGCCCGCCCCTGCAGCTGAAGGAGGACTTGGTCCCATCCTATCTCGACTCACAACAACCCTGTAAGGTAGGTCTGGCCCCAAAGGGGAAGAACAATTGGCGGGGAGAGGTTCAGGGTCACGCGGGGGGGGGGCTTCAGGGCTTAAGCAAGCATCTGAACCCTGTGACTCTTCGTCGTCCAGAGTCTGGCGGCGCTCCCCACCCCCGACCCACCCGCCGCCCTCCATCTTCGTCAGAAAGCCGCCGTCACCCAGGCAACACTCGGCCCGTCGCCGTGCGGGGCCGCCTTGGCTTCCTGTAGCCAAGCCGACCCCCGACCCCCCCACCCCCACCCTCTTTTCGCAGGCCGCCCCAGGCCTTTTCGGTGCAGCTGGCAGCACCCGCCGGGCCGCCTCGTTTAGCCGTGCGGAGGCCTCGCACGGAAAAGCGCGCCTGCTCCTACTACTCCGGGGACGTCCCCGCCGCCAGAGCCTCCTCCTCCCCCCCCTCTTCCAGCAGGCAGGCAGGCAGGCGGGGCCGGAGGGACGTAAGATGGCTGCGCAGGATGACAAGGCTCGTCACGTGGGGGAGCCGTCTCTCTCTCTCGCTCGCTCGCTCGCCTGCTCGCTGGCTGGCTCGCCTGCTCGCTCGCTCGCCCGCCTGCCCGCCCGCCGCTTCCTACGTCGCTCCCCGGGACCCCGCGGGCCTCCGTCCAGCGCCGCCCCGCTTCTCGCCCTTCCCTTCTCGGGCGAGCTGGTGGGCGAGCGGGGCAGCTCGTCGTCAGGGAGGAGGAGGACATCCGCCCACCGAAACCGTCTCCTCCTCCTCCTCCTCCTCCGAAGCCCCGGCCGGCGAGGAGCCCCTGGCGGCGGCTACTGCTGCTGCTGCTTTTGCCGCGGTTGCAGCGGCGGCGGCGGTGGTGGCGCGGGTGGCTCTGGGCTGCGATACCGCGGGGCGGCCAAGCGCCGTCTCTCGCTTCCTCCGCTCCACGCTTGGAACCCGGGCCATTCAGAAGCGGCCCACGGCGAGGAAGGTGAGGATCCAGCGCCCTGCACCCCCCTCCCTCGGAGCCCCCCCCCCGTACCAACAACCCCCCCCCCAGAGCCGCCGCTGCAGGAGCTGCGACGGGCGTCGGTTTCCCTTTCCCGATCTAGCTCCCGACCCGAGGCGTCGTCCAGGGATTGAGGAGCCACCGCCGGGCGGAGGGGCCAGGAGGGCGGGAAGCAGCGGCGGGGGGGCGGGGGGGCGGGCGGGGTGGTGGTGGTGGTGGGGAAACCTCCTGCACGGAGACTGAGATTTTGGGGGCGGACGGGGTGGGTGGACGGACGGACGGCGGCGACGAAGCCTCCGAAGGGAAAGGGTTTAGGAGGAACGGAAGGCCCTCGGTTCCCTCCCTCCGTCTTCTGAAGGGGGGCAGGTTCGGCCGCCGGGGTCCAGAAGGAGGGGATGAAGAGGCTGGAAGGAGGAAGACAGAGACACACACAGACACACACAGAGAGAGACTTGAGGAATTACAGCCCGGGCATGACATGCCTTGCCTTGCCTTGCCTTCTTTTTTCCCCTTATAAGAAGTGCGCGGAAGAAAGGCGGAATGTGGGAAGGCGTTTAGGGCTCAGAGGAGGACCGGGAAACCCATAAGTGGATGAAGGCAGGAGGTGGGAAGGAAGAGAGAGGTATGCGAGTCGTGTCGGGGGCGGTGTGTGTGTTGGGGGACGGGACGGGCGAGTGGTCGTGTGAATTGGGGCGCCTTGGGGTGGGGAGAAGAGGAGGGAGGATATCGGGGCTGCGGGGGGGGGGTTAGGTGACGCTCACCAAGCAAAGGAAGGGGTTGCGGAGGCGCGTGTACACACACACGTGGAAACCCCAAGTGCTCAGGTGAGCTGCTACAGGGCGATGGTCGTGGGGTGGGGGGGGGAGGGAAACGGGTCCCTGGACTCGTCTCCGCGTGTCTGGGGTGGGGTATTATCCCAGGTCGAGCAGGAGCCCTGCAGCAGGAAGGAGGAGGACACGCTGGCCCCGGCTGCAGCTGAACAGATTTACAGAGAGCCAATCCCTCCAGGTCGTGCTCCATTTCAGGGAGCTTGACCCTCAAGTGCCGGTCAGATTACAGCCGGTGGAAAATCCTTGGCAAACAGCCTATTAGGGAAGACCAGTCTTTTTGGAAAGGGGGCGGGGAGAGAGGAGAAGGCTAGTAGATCCATACCATGCTATTAAGTACTGCATGTGCATGCCTTGCCAGTAGAATATATAGATAAGAGTTTATACACCAACCATACTTAGGTATTATGTAACACTTGTCAGGTCACCTGTTTGAAGAACACGAGTTATATTATTAATTATATTGCAAAAGGGGTTTTTATCTCAAAGGTACATCTTGTCTATTGAATTTATGGGTGGGATTGTGTTTGAACTATACCGTATTTAAAATGCCTTTACAGGTGTGGAATGGTTAAAATACTTTATTTTCATCAAAGGAGACCAAGATAGTTGGAAAAAAGATGAAAAAGGATTGTTGTCATACAGTCATGGCCAGTGTTAAGGCTAAAGTAAGACTAATTTAGATGAAACTGGATAGTGCATCCCAGGGCTGATTCACTTAAAAGATGCTGTAATGAAATACAGTGGACCCTCGTATAACAAATGGTTTGTATAACATAAAATCTGTACAACATAAAAATTCCGGAGATAGGGGAAATTTGCATAACAGAATCGCCAGTGGGGCAAATCCGTACAATATAAAATGATTGCAATTAGGGATTCCCCTGTTTTCAATGTATTTCTATGGGAAATTTGTATAAAGGAAAATTTGCTTAACATAATTAAATTTGGAACGAATTAATTCCTTTATACAAGGTACCACTGTAGATTAAAAATAATTTGAGTACCTTCCCTCGTGCTGTATGATGATTTCTTTACTAAACATTCATTTTTGTTCTTATTTGTCAATTGTTAATGGCCAAACCGGAGTTCCATGAAGTATCATCCTCTTCTAAATCAATGAATTATTCTCAGAAATTGTAATTATTATTTTTGTGACAGTATGAAGCAGCGTCTGTGTAGACAGATTAAGAAGGGTATTCTTTGAGACCCTACAGTCTGGAGAATTTATCATTTCCATGTTGCTTTGTACGTCTATTACGTTAAGCAGATCCCTGTTCTTGTGTAGTGAACGTGTCAGTTGTAGCAAGGAGAAGGTTTGTCAGAGCATTTTTTTTTTTGGAGGGAGGGGAATCCAAATAGTTATTGAATGAATAATTCACACATATTTGTGCTTCCACAGTCGGAAGGAAATCTTTGTTTCAGATTCTGAAGTGATGTTTCCTCTGTCTGGTCAGTAGTTATTTCCGATTAGAAAGTTGCCTGCTGAAGTTACGGAACTGAGTTAGATCTGGTGGCATTACCCTTCTGGTTGTGCCAGAATATTTAGATGTGTTAAAATAATGCCACAGATTGCACAGTCCTGGTTAGGAAGTTGATTTAAAAATGTAGGGGAGGATATACAATATTGATCATGGTTGGTATCTGTTTAAGTTATTTGAGTTCATTGATAATTTTGTGTTTGCTAAAAAAAATTAGTACACTGTATATGGATTAATTCAAACTAGTGTGCTTCCTGGAAGAGTGACAGAGAAAGAAGAGTAAGTAGGTGGAGCACATGGTTCCCTTTCAGAAGATCCAAAGTAGAATCCATTATATCTCTGCATAAAACATAAAACTAGGAATGAATCTGATCAGAAAGCTGTAAAATGAGCTGTAAAATCAGTATAGATAGTACTGAACTAGATGGAGCACTTTTTCCTGACTCTGTATAAGGCAATTTCCTATGTTTCTAACCATCTCTATAGCAACCCTCCAGCCTGGCAGGAGCTGTGATGATAGGAACAGAACCTGTGCCTTACCTTAGTCCACTGTGCAGACTAGCACTTATCAAGCTGCCAACTCTTTGTACAAAACAGAGAGCAGCTCAGGGACTGGCTTTACAGATTGTCATGTAATTACCAACTGTTAGTGGCGGCAATGGTTCATCTAATTTGTCTGTTTAAATCACTTGTATATTCTGAAGGTAGGGTATACCTATATTTGGTTGGCAGATTTGTGTCATGCTCTCTCGTACCCATTAAGATATTCACAACTTTTGTACACTTAAGTTGATTTTAATGTACATGCAGAAAAAAAACCCTCAGTCTACATGAGCCTTTTGGAAAGAATAGTATGATTTCTGAGACCCAGCATGGGTTTCTCAAGAACAAACCATGCCATGTTAAAACTTACCTCTTATTAAAAAAGAGTTGAGCTTGATGGCTAAGGTTGGGAGTTTCAGAGCATTTGGACTGCATCTCCCAAAAGTGGCCAAGAATTCCCCTAAGCAGAAGTCTGTGAGATGCAGCTTGAAACAGGAGTTTACAGAGGAACATTCATCACATACATGTGGGTCTCCATTGCCATTGTTGACCTTTCAACACGAAGGAAACTGTTCTGGTGCTGGCTAGGAGTGGCAAGGCTCCATGTGAGTGGCAAGGCTTTATGGAATTGGTAGTCTTGTTGTCATTAAGGCTTTGTAAACGGAGCCTAGTAAATAACTACCTGTCCTTTAAACATTTGCAACTCTCTTGGAACTTAGCCACTCCCAGTCACCACAGAGAACAGTCTCCTTTTTCTTGGAAGGCTAATTATGGCAGTCTCCTGCGAGTCTTTAATGAAAGCTGTTTTTGGTGGTGCCTCCTAGAATTCTGCCTGGGGGACTTTGGATTAATTCTGGGAGTTTTAAGTTCAAAAAATCCAAAAGTCCCATCTATGTTGGTAGGTGAGGAGAATGCTGTGGTTATACCGGTAGCTTTCCTTGATTTTAGTGAGTCTTTTGATAAGGTCTCTCATAATATTCTAATAGCCAGCTAGTAAAAAGTAGGCTGAAACTGGCTGAAAGACCATGCCCAAAAATGCTTGCCAGTGGTTCCTTGTAATGCTGAAGAGAAATGACAAGTGGGATTCCACAGAGTTCTGTCCTGGACCTAGGGTTGTTCATCATCTTTCTAAATGACTTGGATGAATGTGGAGGGGATGTTCATCATATTTGCAAATAATGCCAAATTAGGAGCAGTACTTAATACTGTACTCTGGAAGGCAGAATTAGGATTCAAGAGGATTTAAATAGATTGGAGGGTTGGGTAAAAAACAAAAACAAAATGATCTTCAGCAGGGAAAAATGTCAAGTTTGGCTGGTGAGTGGCAGGGCCACCAAGGAACACATAACACCGATTCTGTATAACCTTCATTGGTTACCAGTTGCTGCCTGAGCCCAATTCAAAGTGCTTGTTTTGACATATAAAGCCCTAAATGGCTTAGGACCTAGATACCTGAAGGATCGCCTCCTTCCATATGAACCCACCTGGCAATTAAGATCTAGCCAGGGGGCCTTCCTGAAAGAGCCATCCCTCAAGGGGGTAAAAGGGATGGCTTGTAGGAACAGGGCCTTTTTGGCAGCTGCCCCCAGACTATGGAATGCCCTCCCAAGTGAGACCTTGATAACATTTCAGTGCCAGGTAAAGACCTTCCTGTTCCAGAAGTTTTTAAACTGATGATTGTGGGTCCTGATGGCAATTTTAGTGTTGTGTTTTTAATGTATTCTATTTATTGTATTTACATGTTTTTATATTCTAATTTTATTGTAATTTTGATGTTTTAACTGTTTATTTTGATTGTGAGCCGCCCAGAGACCTTTGGGTAGTGGGTGGCATACAAGCTATATATATAAATAAATTAATTAATGTAGGCAAGAAGAATAAAATAAAAAAATAAGATGAGTGATAACTACCTTGGCACTGATATACAGGAATAGGATTGAAAGGTCTCAGTAGACCACAGGCTCATCACATGTCAGTGGTGTGATGCAGTGACCAAAACAAATACAGTTGAATCAACAGAAATGTTGTGTCCAGTTCAAGTGAAGTAATTGTACTACTCTGTTCTGCTGTGGTCAGACTTCACTTCAAATACTGTGTCCAGTTCTGGGCAAAACAATTGTAAGATGGATATTGTCAAGCTGAAATGCATTTAGAAAATGGCAAACAAGATAGTTAAAAAGTCTGAAAACCAACCTGTGTGATGAATGACAGGAAGCTCAATACGTTTACTCTGGAGAAGAGAAGACTGAGAGGCAGCATGAGAGCTGTCTTCAAATATTTGAAAGATTATTGTGTGGAAGATGGAGCAAGCTTGTTTTCTATACAGGTGTACCTCAGTTTACGAATGCCTCTGTTAATGTAATTTTCAGTTCACAAAAGGAAATCCTTTGAAAATAATACCCTGGTTTATGAATTCTTTTCTGTAATACTTCAATTTTTGATTTTTTTCGTAATGTATTGCGAAAAAAGTACCCAAGATGTATTGTGTCCCATGTGTTTCCGGTTTATGAATTTTCTGCAATACAAAACATCCTGGAAATAGCATTAAATTCTTAAACTGAGGTATGCCTGTAGTTCCAATTAGTAGGAGGTGCAGTAATAGATACAAATTAAGAGGGAAAAGATTTTGCCTAAAGATTAGGAAAAACATCTTGAAAGGTATTGAAATGAATTGAAATTCATTCCAGCCGTGGAATGAATTTACTTGAAAGGTAATGAACTCTCCTTTATTTGAGATTTTTTTAAAACAGAGGTTAGATGGCAACCTGTCAGGGATCCCTAGCTGTGAATTTCCTGCTCGGGCAGGAGTTGAATTCAATGACCCATGTACAGTAGTCCTTTCTAGCTTTGTAGTTCTGTGATTCTGTGGCTTTGTTTGTTTTGTCAAATGACTTTTAGAAAGCTGAGTTAAAAGCACCAACGTATTCTTAGGCCTTTTGTCTGTACCTGTAAAAAAGACAATACAATATGTTTGCCAGGTGAACAGATTTAATATTTACTGCAGTAGAAGTGAAAAAGCAACTCAGATGTCTTCTTTTCTTCATTCATATGCTATGTTTGAAGGGGAAACTTGTGCAATTTTCTCCTCTGTGATTGTGCTTAGAATTACTTGCCGCTATTGTGTAGAATACAATTAATTTTGATTAATGGGACTTGTCATTTACTTGTCTGGCTTCTACATTCCACAACCACTAGCTACCGGAACTATGCCATGTGTACCAGTCTTCATTTCTTGGTGAAGACCTAGATGTGAATGATTCCTTCATATTTGTGGAAACAGTGGATGTAATGGAACATAAAGCTAAACTATGAATATGTATGAAGGAATATCTGTTTAACCAATCAAATAGTCTGTAGGCGGTGCTAAAGAGTATATAAACAAGTGTGTATGAACTGACAGATAGGGTCTGGATAGGTGCAGTGGTGGCCAAACTTCAGCCCTCCAGATGTTTTAGACCACAACTCCCACAGTCCCTTGTCATTGGCAAGGCTTGGAATTCTGGGAATTGTCCAAAACATCTGGAGGGCTGAAGTTTGGCCACTACTGGGATAGGGCCTAGATAGGGTCTGGATAGGAATTGTTTAGGGAACAACTGAATTTAAAAAATGAACATATAACTGTTTTTGTGTTTAAAGCTAAAGAAAAGTAAAAGCCTCCAGTGAATAGTATGCCGTGATGATTCTTGTATTTTGTAACTTAAATAAACTATAGTGTTATTTTGAAATGTTACATTAGGTGTCGGTCTCTGTTTATTAGCTAAATCATAATTGTTTTGGAAATGGTGGCAGTGGAAAAGGAACCAAGTCACATCACTGTTATAATGAGTGGCAGGGGTTGTAAAATCCAGGTTCTTCACAGTGGATCTTTGTTTCAGACTTTGAGAACCAGTGGAACTTGTTCACAAAACAAAGTTGTAAGCTTGAACAGACTAGAAGTTTAAGCAATGTTTGCTTGGTACATAATCTGGAATGTTGCAATGTAGTTTATATGTCACTGTAGACATTTTCTGTCTGACCACTGCGAGTTCCAAATGTTACACAGTAAATTAAAAAGAGATGTGTGAGTCACTTGCAGTTGTGACATTGTTGCTGTATATTGCACAATTTTGTACTTGGATTTTGGCTTTGATACAGAAACAGTAATAAATGTACTCATGAATTACTTTTGGAGGTATGCAGTATCTGCTCTGGAGAATTCTTTTAAATTCAGAAAATGTTAGATATTTCATTGTTTGTGGATAATGGTTACACCTGAGCTTCCTGGGGTCAAGCTGTGGCCTTGTGTATCAGCTAAAATACTGTGTTGCATTCTCTTAGTATGAATGGTGATCTGGAGAAAAGGCAACAGAAAAGTGTTTTCATTCAATTAACTTACAGAGAATTCATCCTGTATTCATTCTTATGACAGATTAAACAAAGAGTATGATGGTAATTTGAAAGCTGGTACAGCTTTGTACCTTGATACATACACTGCTTCAGAAAGGTATTAACTATTGTAGCATTTGTCTCAGGCTACCTTCTACTTTTGTGGGTTAATCATTTAATGTCAACAAAGAGGATTGTGGCATTTTGCATAATCAGTATTTTGCAGAATTGAACTATCTTTTGAGACAACATTGACTCAAATCTGGTTAAACACTAAAAGTATAGCTAGATATATAGTAATCACATTTTATGTATGTGTCCTAGGGTATGGTAATTCTTAGTTCTGGGCTTTAGTCTCTTTCACTGTTGCTATCATCTCACTTTCCTTTGTCCTGAAGAATCTGCAAATAGTAGCTAATGGTGTAACCAGAGCTGTAGTCTTAAATACATTTATGTGGAATTCAGTCCCACAGTCAGTAGGAGTTACATACAAGTAATGTTGCTTTTAGTTAATTTGAGAAATACATAAATGAGTATGAACTGGTGTGCACTGATTATAGGATTGGGGAACTATTTTTTCTAGTAACAGCTACATTTCCTTTCATGTTGCATGCTAAATGTGGGTGGGACCAGATCTGGCAGGAGGAATGGAGTGGCATAGTAATTTAAAACTATTACTACCTATGGGAGATCTTGAATTTAGTGCTTTTATTATCTAACTTGGTTCCGCTTTGACTGTCAACAAATAATAAAGGTATCTTATTTCCTTATATTTTAATATGTACTGCCACTGTTTATATTCATTAAAACAAATATTCCCTTGCCCCCCTTTAAGCAGTAGCCTTGTTAATATATGTTAGGCATGCAATTAGAGATGGGTCCTTCAATTCAGAAGAGGTCCGATTCCAAAACTAAACATGGCAGCACAGCTGCCATGCAGAACCAGGACCCAACCTCCGTAACGAAATCAACCACTGACTTACCTTCCTTTGGGTCGTGCGGGTGAACCTCCAATCAGGAAGCTGCCTCTGATATGTCATCTTTCCTTCTTGGTGCTGGCCAATCAGACAAGAGAGGTGGGATGATGCATATCCTTGCATAGCTCCTGAATGGCCAGCACCAGGGAGAAGGAAAGATCATGTGTCAGAGGTTGCCTCCTGATTTGCCTTTTGCCCCACGTGACCCAAAGAAAGATAAGTCAGTGGTTGATTTTGTTCAGGAGGCTGGGTCCTGGTTCCAAATGGCAGCTGTGCTGCCATGTTTTGTATTGGAACTGGACCCCTTCTGAAATGAAACACCCATCTACATGCAATTGATCTGCAACTAAGGTAGATCATGAATGACAATACAGTATACTTATACTTGCACATAAATTTAATTTAAAAATTATAGGACAGTGTAATATTTTAAGGTAAAATATTGTAATTTCAGATTTTTTACTTTAGTTATTACTTGATTACTAGAGGCACACATCATTTATTAACCATGTATTTAAGTGTGTGGGGGCCTTTTGCTATACTACCCAGCACTTCCAGGAATTGGTTCTGGATATCGTCTTCTGTGATGCAAGGTCCATGCGCTGCTTTTTTCTTTGACCTGGTAGATGTCCTGCTTCAGTGAAAGCTTTACAGCTTTTTTGAAGATAATCTTGTCATGACCACTACAGTGAAGACCTTGGCTTCAGATTCTTAGCTCCTTCTTGCTGAATCCTTTCTGCTTCCAGCAGCACAGATATTTGTAAGTTCTCTGTCCCCAGATGCTTTCTTTCACTCATGACCCTGGTTTAACCTCATCTTCTACTGGTTTCTTTTTGTTCCCAAAGATTTTTTTTGTCTTTTTTGGCTCCAGCTGATTCCTGACAGTGCTGTGCCTGGCCTCTTTAGCCATTAGCATGTGACCACCTCACAGACCCCCTTCTATTGCTGTTTACCCAATGACTAAAAGAAGTTTATATAATTTTATAGAGACCACAAAAGCACTAATCAGCTTAGGATCTCCCAAGTTTCCTGATCAAGAAAAACATCTGTGACATTCACTTTCAGTACTGCTGCCAAAGGTGCTGCCCTTCTTAACAGCTGTAATGATGGTTTGTGTTAGTAGTCAATCCCTCCTTCACGTTGTAACCTTTGAAGAGGGTTGAGGCCTAATCGGAGTCACTCACCTTGCGCTTAGTTTCAAGCTGAGATTTTTAATCCATGTAGGTGATGTATAACTGAAAAAACAGCTGTAAACATCTGTCTTATATTAAATAGTAAGATGGTTTTATACTAACCCCCCACCAGTCTCTGGTGGGGGGTTAGTATAAAACACAGACAGACAGACAGACAGACAGGCGTGCGCGCGCACACGCATACACGCACGCACGCACGCACACACACACACACACACACACACACAGAGAGAGAGAGAGAGAGAGAGAGAGAGAGAGAGCGTGAGGTACCCTGTGCTGAATTTAGGCACACTATCCTTACACTATCTGCCATTTTTCCAATGTAAATCTTAGTTGGGATAGGACAAGTTCCTCTAGAAATGCATCTGGGAAGGATTAGCCCTTTCTCTGTGATGTGATCTTATGAATAATTGTACTTGCCCTAGTACAGAAGGAACCTCCTTGAACAGTGGGAAAGCCTTGAGAGAACACTTGGGCATCCCCTGGGCGATGGTGTGCTGCCAGTAAACCTTTCACTTTCTGACTGGAACAGCACTAAACCCACATACTTTACAGACACTAACTCCCTGGATGACACCTGAAGTTGAGGAAAAGCTTCTGCACACATCTCAAGCTATGGCCGCTTCTGGTCAAAAATAGTCACATTGTCTTGATGTTTTGATTGGTTTTTGATTTTGCTTATATTTCTTGTACATCCATGTTTTTGAATTCTGCAGTGTATAGATAAAGAAGCACAGAGCTAGAGGTGAACAACTGAATGGCTGCAGTGGGGCACAGTAGGGAGGCAGTGTGTGGGGAGGTTGGGTTTGTTTTGAGGACAGAAGACTACATCTGCTGCACTGCTGCTAAAACTTCTATACATAGCATGCAAATCTATTTTCTAAAGATTACCCTGGTTTGTTATTTCAGGGAGGGTCGCCGTGTTAGTCTTTTCAAGAATTTCAGGCAAAAATCAAAGAAAAACAAAACAAAACAAAACAAAAGACACAAACATGTGGCACCTTGAAGACTAACTTTCATATTTTAATGTGACGTTTTGTGCACATGTGCACTTCAGACATATAGCAGCAGAATGAGGTGTGAGATACTGTATAATATGAGATATATATTTCATACTAGACATTGATAGGATGTACTCTATATAGCCGTTGGCTGTAGCGTATAGAGTTTGGGGGGTGGATAGGGGAGGGGAGGGAGGAGGAGGGGGGAGAAGAGGAGGGAGAGTTAATTAGTAGAAATGGTGAGAACATTAAATGGTGAGAAGACTGAGTTAGAGCTGTATGGTTTCATGGCTCACACCAGACCCTGTTTATTTTGAAGTATGGGAAGTAAATTCCTCAAGTGACAGAAACCAGATCAGAACAGATCAGAGAGGTAGTGGAAATGACGGGGAGGGGAGAGAAATGGGATTTTTTAAGTTAGAGTCCATAAAAAAAAATGATAATGTAGAGTTTTTACCTTAGAGTCCATAAAAAAGTGGCATTATGGTAAGATTACATTTCATAGTGACTCAAGAACTCCTGACTTATGTTCAATCTCTTATTCTGTGTGTCCATCATGGATATAAACCTTATTTCAGCTGTTTCCCCTTTTAATCCCCTATCTGCTATTTTGAGAGATGCTGTGGCTGGAAGGGATGCCTGTCTTTACAGTAACTTAATTTGAACACTAACCAGGTTTAGTGTTATGTTGTACCAGCTTTGTTGGGTTATTTCTAAACCATGGCTAATGCCATAGTTTGTATGAATTTAGACGTGTTTGAGATTAAAAATGAAAGTGAAAAATACCAAGGTCTTCATAAACATGTTGGAGTAACAGAGAAAAGGAGTCCCAAGGCCTATTCATGTAATGCAAAATCATAAATGAGTGCTACATCTGGAAAAAGATAGGATCACTTTTATAACTATGCATGCACATTATTGAAATAAAAGGTTGCTGAAACAATACCGTGAAGAAAATAATACAGATTTCCCAATTACTACTGCTTTTTATGAATTCAAATATTTATAATTACAATTCCATTTTACTTCCTTTTCTTTTTAATTTTATTCATTTTTTTTACTCAGTCAAGCCCCCATACATGGCTTTTTGATCTAAATGTTTCTTCTGCTGCATTTATAGTCAGCCCACAGTATCTAATACCCTCTGTCATAAAGAAAACATATAGAAGGAAAGCATGCAAATAAAAGTAGAAATAATTCATAATTATGGTGTTAGAATAAGAGCAATTAGCAGAGACATGGGGCGCTGCAAGGTGGTTGGGAAGATTAATAAAATATACCTGCTGCATAGCTGGTTTGTTTGATTTCTGCAGTTTTTTTCCAAGCTGTGATTCATGAAGTGTTCACTTCATGTTACATGGTGATAATTTGCTGATCCAAGGATATGTGGTTGCATTGGGCTGATGGATATCTACTAATTTGGTTGTGCATTTTACTCATAATGGCATGGTATGGTCAGATCATACACAGTAGTCATGTTGTACAGTAAGCCAATATTGTAACAAATTCTTAGTTTAGCTCTTTGGTTGACCAATGAAAGATAACTCAAGTTCCCTGTTTGCATATAATCATTAGAAAATCATAGTTGGAAGAGCTTTTTGCTGGGGATTGGGGAAACCATGTAGGAGTGACCAATTCATTAGAATTGTACCTTATAATGACATTCTAATATACTGTAAAAACTATGTCTTCAGTTTATGACCAGCAGAGACAGGCAGTGCCTGCTTTACCAAATCCTACATAGTAGTCTGTTTAGTGTGCTAGGTAGTGTTAACACACAGAGGAATTTAAGGTCAGCTGTGCTGGATCAAATCAGTGATTTGCCTCATCTATCTACCATGTTGTTCCCACAGTGAGCAGCCACTTGGAAGCCCACAAGCAGAGTATGCGTGAAGGCTTCTATTCTTGCCTTCCAACAACTGTTGTTGAAAGACATACTGCCTCTGACAGTATACGTAAAACAAAGCCACCCTCTCTAGTAGTAATTACTGATAGCCTTCTCCTCATAGGTGACAATGTCAATCAAAAAAGATGTGCTGTATGAAGCAGTATTTCTTCAGTGCCTTGAATTCTCCCCATGTAGATTTAGTAGATATTGTACCAGAATTTTCCATGTATATGACACTATTTTTCTCTCTAAAATAATGGCACTAAAAATTAAGGGGGGGTCATATACCAGGAAGTAAGCCTTTCCCAAGGGATTGGGAAGGAGAACCCAACTGACCCTGCTGTTTCCCTTCCTTTCTGGCAGCCTTTGTTTACTCTCCAGGTACTGAATGCTCTGTCCTTTTTTTTTTTTTTTGCAATGTGAAAACACATTGCAAAAGCAAGAGTGCTGGAGAGAAAGTGAAATAGCGAGGTCAGTTTGAGTTCTTCGCCACCTCACCTCCTGCTGTTTTCTTTACTTTCCAGCTTGAATTGCCCTCCTCTCTGCTTTGCTTTTGCAATTATCGATTGGAGGAGGAGTCTTCAGAATGTGGAAAGGAAAGGAAACAACGGGGTGGGGTGGGGTGGGGTGGGGTGGAGGAGACCTCAAGGAAGATTTATTAATTTTATTAATTTGGGGTCTTAGAAGTAAGGGGGATCTAATACATGACAGGGTCCTATAGATGGAAAAATACAGTAGCTCCAGTTTCCAACATTGTGAGAGGGGGAGACAAAGTCCGCTGTATTCACAGCGTCCACACTATGTGTAAATCTGTATTTCTGTAGTCAGCCTTTTCAGCATACTGGGGTAATCGCTTTTGAGGCTTTGTCTGATCATCAGCTTAGTAATGTCCATTGTGGTATGCAAGCCTGATAAACAATGTGCATAAATTGAATTCCAAATGTATGAAAGTAATTGTTTTTAGAACTTGAATGATAGACTATTACCAATATTGGTTCTGAATTTAATTGGAATTTTGAATGAAGTGTTCTAAAAGACCTCTTCTGGTTTTTGGTATGACAATTTAACTGACTTCTTCCATAATATTAGTTGCTTCTAGGTAGATCCTCTTCCACTGCAACTCAGACTAAAGTGTAACACTGTCCGTGAAATGTTTCGGTGATGCACTTTGACCTCCTACCGCTGAGCTGGCATGCCACTCAGACTTCTGGCATGATCTTTCTGTTGTTGTCAAGTAATAACTTACTGTTCTATTGAAATTTCTCTGCTCTGCCAAACCAGAAGAGGCTGTTCACATATAGAATAGAACATAATTGCTGTGCAGTGTTCTGCAGTACCACTTGTAGAGGGAAAGGCATTGTAAAGATATTTGCTTGAGCTCTTGCCTATGAGAGCTTGACATACAAAAGCAGATTTATTGAAAGCCTACACAATATTGTGGCAGGTAGGCAGTTTCGTGAGGGATTCTTTACTTAACTGTGACAACAGCAATGTAGATCAGCATTTTATGGAGAAATTGTAAAAGTGCAAGAAATGTTAAGAGCACTTCAGAAA